>OZ017739.1:354417133-355617133 GCA_963969285.1 Odontomyia ornata | reverse complement strand
ATAAAAATAGCCCTTTGTAAGATCGGACCAGAAACTTGAAGTTAACTAACTTGATAAGTTATTAAATTTTCTTTTTGTTTTTGTTAATTAATACATTAATTAATAAATTCATATTCTACAAAAAAAAAGCATGCTTGAAAAAGGATATGCAAAAAAGACCAAAAGGGTACTCACCGGCATCTTCACTAGTGCTCGTTGACGATGTTGGTGATTTACATGGATGAGTGTGCATCTTCTAAGTCCTACAATCGATAAATTTCTTAATATTTATTGCATTGCAGCCCTCCATTAGATCTTTCACGTCTAAAAATTTATCTAATGAGAGAAATAAAAAAACAAACGTGTAATAAATCCTTAATTGCAGTTTTCCACGCAAATTTCGACAACACTAGCGAAATCTCTTCTCGAGCTGGCGGAACAATATAATTTAGGATGTTCATATCTCGGAACAACTAGTTCCTTTAAGAGTTAGGACTTTAAAAAATCTTTACCGACAGCGCCAATTAACTTTATTGAAATAAAACTTCCAATTTAAATTGACTTTTTTGAAATAAAACTCCCAATTGTTTATTCTTATTTAGCCAATTAATTTTATTACATGTCAAGTCTTCGGCTTGTAAATCCTAACTAACTTAACAAATCTAAATCTATTCTTCATTCTGAAAGAATATTGTTTATCTAACAATAATTATTTTGCTGACTCAATTTCTCTACGTAACTAACAAGAACACTTATTTTTAGAAAACTCGAGACTGTTTTTGAAATTGAATTTTAACTTGAATTAATATACAACATTGTCGCGACATGCAAAAGGTCTATGTGCAACAATGTTGCGATCCATAAGTGGTGTATGATAAATGTAATCAAAAGTGTAGGTATGATGATGAAGAGTGTGTTGCCATAACTCCCCCATCCTTGGAATGAAAATTGTCTGCAATTTTGTCATGGGTTTTGGTAAGTATTGAACTTTAGGTTCCAGTTTATCTAGTGTAATTACCAGAGATTTGTGTTCAATTTTCCACAAAATCCATATGACAATGAGTAACATGATAAAAAAAATAATAAAAAACATTGATGTGCCAAAGGCTAATTTTTGAAATTTTTGTTTGATGTCAAGTTTCTCTATTTCACTCAATTTTATGGTTTCAGTATGATTCCAATGTAGTTCTTCTAAATTCAAAGCTTTTACCTTTTCAGGGTTATATTTGATTCGCGTTGGTGGTAACAAAACGTGTGAATTATAATGTTCTTGATAGTTTTCGAAAATTAAATTGTTTACATTGATTTTACATTTTTCAAATTTAATAATACCATGTTTTGGAAGCAAAAAATTTTCATATTGGTCTTCTGAATTACAATTATGTTATAAGGATAAGTCTACAGTATTTTTAAAAACTACTATTCCTGGAGATGTTGAAAGTTGTTGAAAATTTCAGTACAATTTAGAAATTTAAGAATGCATTCATTATTTAATGGGATGAGGTCTTTGACAGAATCAATGTGTTGTAACACTTAAGGAAGGAATTAAAATTAACTGACAATTCATGATAAAAGTGATTAGGTACGGGCTGAAGTGAATACTTAGTAAATTGGTAAGTTGCATGATGAGGTATCATTATGGCTTTAACAATTATTTTTGATTTCAATAAAATACAACATTGTATATCTTTAAGTTGTTCTATCGAAATATTATATTTATCTATTTCTTGATCTTCAAAAATGTATCGGCTTAGAAATCCTGATCTTGACATTAGTATTATTTCTTTAATTATTTCAATTGTTTCATTAATAAGAGTTATATCCAATTCTAGATTTCTTCCATATTCACTTCCAATTATGTGTTTACTAATTGTTTCTATATACATCTTGAGTTCATTTAAATAGCTAGCAACTTTATTGAAGTTCCCAGATGCTTCCTCAACTAAATGATTTATTTAGTTGCTAAATTTGTTGTTTTCTTTTACAATGACCTGTTGGTTATCTAATAGCACTTGTTGATTTTTAATCGATTTTTTCTGGTGTGCTAATTATAATTTCGCGATCCTTACTATCCATAACACCCCCAAACCGTTTCAAGAATGAACCATAAATGTCAATAATTCCTCTTTTTTTCTGTTTTCTAAATTGTGAGCAGAGCTGTTAAAAATGTATTTATTTTCGAATGTTTGATTAATTGGATTTGGGTCAATTATTGAAGTATAGGGATTCAGAGTTTTAATTTCATGTTTTAGATGTTTAAGTGACAAATTTAGCCTTTTAATGTTCGGGTGATCAAAATCTTCGTTCACTAAATTAAAGCTACTAACAATAATTGCGTACGGCATCTCGTATTCCGTAATGTTGATATTATGAAGGATTTATGTTTTATGTGATTTCGAATTAACTACTTTATCTTTATTTGTTGTAAAGCCATTTCCGTAAGACAGATCAGTAATTTCTAATTGCTGTCCCACTATTATAGGTGTCCATAGTAAGGATATCGTGATCAGTTGGAGATGCATTTCTGGAAAAGGATGAAGCTTCTAAATGATTTTGGTTTTTTTTTTTGTTTTAAATTTAATTGTTTATGGTAATTCTTCTTTTGCATTTCGGGTGTCTTTATCTTTACTCAAGGTTGGAGCTTGTGGGATTTTACTTTTATATAATTTGGATTTATGTCTTGTGAAACGCGATCTTTATTATGATATTCAATAAATTTAGTTTTGTAGCTAATTAAGTTTTTGTAGACCTCTTGATTATCGGATTGGTTGTGATGGACTTTAATTGGGAGTTCTTTTGTTGCAGTATGCTCAGTTGTATTATAAATTATGATAACTTCTGTTATAGGATTATAAAGTTTCAGATCCTCCTCCACTTCTTGCCGTAATAAAAAGATTCTTAAATTTTCGTTTAAAGTTTTATGGAAGGTTTCAATATCGGAATTTCCTATTTTATGGGATGGTTTACAAAAATGGTAATGAATATTATTTGTTTCGAACCAGTCTTTAGTCTTTTGGCAGTTTATGGCACTTTCGTTATCGGTCACAATCTTGATTGGTTTACCCATTCTATCAATTACATCTGTCAATGCTGAGTTAAGGTCGTTCCATTGTCTACTTTTCAGTTTGACGAGACTTGCATATTTGTTAAACTTGTCTATGTATGATAAATAAAAGTTGTTTTTATTTTTAAACCAAATGTCTACATGATAGATTTGCTTTGGTTTGTCAGGGGTTTCGGTTAACTTAAATTTACCTTTCAAACAAATTGAACAATTATTGATATACCTAGTAATCCGATATTTTAAATTTAAGTAACCTGCTTCTTCTAATATAGAGAAAGCAGTATGTATGGAGGTAGGTTTTTGTGCGGCAATTATGGCACGCAACGGCTCAGGGAGGTTATCGCGAAATATATTCAACGCCATTGCGTTATTCGTATTAATAATATGAACTTGTTGAGAAAGATCTTGGATTTCACTTGTCACTTTATTATTTAGATGATAAAAACACTTCATAATCTTCTTTTTCGTAGCCCTACAGCCCCTTTCGGTCCTTTGCTTAGAGATAGTTAGAGTATCTCATTGTCATGATCTAACGTATCGGCACTCCACAAGGTGATATGATCATTATCACGCCTTAGCCGTGTGTCTGTCCACCAAGCTGCGATACGTTCTGATTTAAACCAGCACGTATCATACCTGAATAGGCTTATTGTCCGTCCGAAGAACCACTCAAACTAAATTTCGTTGACGCCAACGAAACTTGAACCAGAGGCCTTCGGCTTACGAACTTAGTGCTCTAACCACTAAGCCACGTGGAAACACTTCATAATATAATCGTAATATTGTGTAAAACAAGTAAACTTAGCACCAACTAAATTTTCATACAATTGGGATCTACGTATTTGCTCCTTGGCCTTCCAAATAATTTTTGCCCTGATTAAATTTTGTACGGCAGATTTGATGGGTTCGTCCAAATTTTGTATTATTGGAGCTATGCTATCCACGATAAGGATAAAATTGTGCAGCTCTTATTGATTCTCATCAAATGTTGGAAGCGCCGCAAGTAAGTTGAAGATGCGCTTTTCATTGAGCGCCTTTAAGGATGCTTCTTCTGCCATTGAACTTGATTGGATTGTAATCACCCCTTGATTACCGGAAATTGATTCGCTGTTGCCCTGAGATTGAGTTTGGCTCGCTCGTTTCAAAATTCTCCGTACTTGAGAAATGTCCTCGTCAGAGTCAGATGATTTGCTATGCCGCCCTCTGCCCGATCCTGGCATTTGGAGTACAAATGGGACAGCTTCCACTTTATTCTTCTCGTTTCGAAAACTTCACGGCAATATAATTTAGGATGTTTATATCCTGGAACAACTAGTTCCTTTAAGAGTTAAGACTTTAAAAAATCTTTACCGACTGTGCCAATTAACCTTATTGAAATAAAACTTCCAATATAAATTAACTTTATTGAAATAAAACTCCCAACTTTTTATTTTTATTTAGCCAATTAACTTTATTACATGCCAAGTCTTCGGCTTGTAAATCCTAACTAACTTAAAAATCTAAATCTATTCTTCATTCTGGAAGAATATTGTTTATCTAACAATACTTATTTTGCTGACTCAATTTCTCAACGTAACTAACAAGAACGCTTATTTTTAGAAAACTCAAGACTGTTTATGAAATTGAATCTTAACATGAATTAATATGCAACATTGTCGCGACATGCAAAAGATCTATGTGCAACAATGTTGCGATTCATAAGTGGTGTATGATAAATGTAATCATAAGTGTAGATTTGATGATGAAGAGTGTGTTGCCATAACTGAACGACGAATGGAAGATCACTTGACATAACCACCTGACACGTCCCAAAACGTTCATTCTGTTGGTAATTTTATTTCTAAACCAGGTGGCAATTGGTGCAGAATGTTTAATATGAATGCTGGGGCTAAGATAATGTGACATCATGGCGATTAACCCAAATACGCTGCAAGTGGAGTGACACTGAATGGGCTCTTTCACACGGGAATGGTAAAAACCCATATCCAAACAGGTTTCGCGCTTACGCCCTTATGTTTACACGTTGCATAGTTCAGCCAACCTATTTTTGTGTATGATACACGTCTTGCGAGTGTATGTGTCAAAAGGATCATTTGATCGTTAAATGTCGTGCGGACAACATGAAAGCGAAGACAGAGAGATAAGCGATTGAGAATTGATGTTTTAGCCTTGAATTGTGCACGAGGTGACAAAAACTGGAATGAAAAATGTATTTTATGATTGTTAAAGTTTGTCGATTCAAACTTCTATTGGATTTATTAGAACCTCCGTGTTTTTCCGCTTTCTGAAAAATATATTCCAAAATTGAATATCCTTTTAAGTCGCATATTTTTCTTATTGTGTTGTCAACTGGCATATTATAATGCGATTCTATAAAGATTATGTGTACTGTTAATTA
The DNA here is from genome assembly GCA_963969285.1 of Odontomyia ornata. Lineage (NCBI taxonomy): Eukaryota > Metazoa > Arthropoda > Insecta > Diptera > Stratiomyidae > Odontomyia > Odontomyia ornata. The sequence continues at coordinate 355,611,692 of OZ017739.1, read as the reverse complement.
TCTATGGATTTACAATAGGCAATTTAACTTTATTGAAATCGAGATATTCGTCGTTTTGTTTCCTGAAATCGAACATGACCTCCGCTTTTATAAATTTATTGAATAACGCGTAGCTTCTCGCGTCCACGCATCCATTTTTGCACGCAAACTAAAGAAAGGCAATCGTTTCATGACGACTACCTTCTTCACCGAATGTTCAATTCGGAATGATTACCGGCGTTTGTATAAAATTTCCCCCACCAAATGATCAACAAGATGCATTTGTGTATGTGCGTTACGCTCGTTCACCCTACAAAATGTTGGCTTGTTTTTACCATCAGGTCCCCTCACCTCTCACTCTTCTTGCCCATATAACCTGTTTAACGCTCACTTTTAACGCTGCGTCTAAAAAAGCCCAATGTTATCGTTGGTGGTGGGTACGCAGTCACGGGTGTCCGATGGGGCTAAGCAAAATCTGCAACGCAATCAGTCGGAATCAAGCGCTTGGGCTTAGACGTCGAAGTCGCACTACGCCAGTTTTCCAGAGCCTTCTTCACAGCAGCAGCACTGATGCGATTGCAAAATCTTCTTCAGCTATGATTTACAGAGGAATTTACGTATGCAGTTGGCGAACTGACACAACAGGAATCCCGTCGATCGAATCAACACGAAATTTTCATGCACGATCTGCTGTTTGCTTCTCCGTCTGAAATCCTTTCGTAAGCGTCCGCAGCTATAATTCAGTCTTAGGGCTGCCACAAAACAATTCAAAACAGCCGGGCTTACTATATAACTTTATCCGAGTAAGAATCTCTTCATGATTAGTTGAACATTTAAATAAACACGAGATAGGTCGCTTTTTTTTAATTGCACAAAACAGTAGCCATGCACTTCCACTTATGCCAGATCGAATCGAGATACCACTTTAAGTAACTTTGATCGGGACGATATTCATGCAAGCAAGAGGGTAGTCCACAAAAAAAATTAAATGAAATTCGTAATTTCAACAAGCCGGTACGCCTTGGGTAGACAATTGTCCCAGCAACGAAAGGGAGAAAACCTCTAAACGCAATATTCGGGCTGTGTATTTCTAAGCTCGATTGAAACCTGAAGGTTGACACCAATAATAAACTGCAATTGAATGAAATGCAGAAAAGCAATTCACAATTAGCACTCAGTCAGAATATCAAATCGTCGCAAAAGACTGTGCAGATTGTTGCCGTTTGTCTTGTTCTAAAGTTCATTCTTTATCATCTCTTCGTCTGCCATCTTCATTCTGTGTGAACTGTGGGCGGAATATTGTGCTATCTCATATGCACAAAGTGACAAGGCTAGAAGCATACACGTATATCATTTCGCTCTTTTAATCTTACACTGCACTTGTCTCTTTACCAAACGGCATAAATCGTAATAGAGCAGATTTCTTCTGCTGGAAGATGGAATTCGTTTAAAGCAAGAATATAAGTTTTTCTTGAATCAAATCATTCTACATTAAAATAATTTCGGAACATGCTTTTGAGTCGTCACTGCCAGATGTTTGCTTTTCCCTACATTTTCAAAGACCCTTGATCATTAAATATGACATAGCGGTAACTTTCAACGTATCCCAGTTTTCTCTGCCCTTTGATTTTTCGACACGAAATACGTTTTCACCCATTTTGCATCAACAAAAAAAAAAAAACAACGCGCTCTACGAAAAAACAGCCGGGGAATGTTTCGAGTTGAATTTAAATACAATGATACTTTCGCGGTGGTAATGCAACTAAGAAGGACGAATATATTTAATGAAGCTCTCTTTACAGCCAGTGACACAGTTGGTAGTGCTGATTTTTTCGAAGCATAGGATTTTCGCACCTGAAACTTTTTTAGTAAACTGTCAATGTCAAAGCACTAGTTAAAGTCAAAATTTTCATCATGATAAAGTGCATGAGCCTTCTAAACAATAAAACTACGAAAACTTAATGGGCCAAATGGCTCTCTAAATTTGATGAAAAAAAAACCATAGCAAATTCAAATTAATTAAAATTATTACATATTTTTTGATTCAATTGGAAAAAGGAGAAAAAAATCAACCAACACTATTCAAAAATTAAGTATAATACTAACACAACAGTTAACTGTTATCCCATTCCTAATATGTTATACCCTAATTCTAAACAAATTCAATCAAAAAAACATTAACCCTAACTTTTAACATAAATAAACAACAGCATTAAACGTAGCAATAATGAGATGAAACTAAAAACTAAGTAACGAAAAACACAAAAACAGAAAGCAGACACGAATAATTTAGACATTGTCACTAAGCCACCAATACCTAGATTGTACCGTCTAAGTTCGACCAGCTTCAACGCATATAGCAAATGAGTATCTCCATTGAAATTGTTGGTCTTGTGAACTCAAATTCGGAGGATATTTTGTCTTCTTATCGGTGGCCCGTCTATATATTCGATACATGATTGGGACACCATCAGAATCAAAACATATCGATTCATGTCCAAATACACGAATGCTTCTAGAAGAATGAAGCCAGTATTGAGGCAAGTCACAACATACCTGTCTATAGGGTGTGGAACGACTGTGAAATTCAAGGGTTTCCACTCACAGTTACAGATCTTGCCATATGATTCCGAAGAAGTTTCAGTATGATGATATCGACTCTCGTCACTTTTGCAGTTTGATAAATTTTTCTATTCGATATATGATGCTTCCAACCCATCTCAGGCTTTCTGTACAAACTAAAACAATCACGAAGACATTTCCTTTTTAAAACTTTTAATCTTTCCATAGTGCTAGCACTCTGGCGGTACCAGATCTGGCATCCATATGTCAAGACTGGTCTAACCAGGGTCTTGTAATAGATAACTTTGACCTTTTGATCGATGTATCTGGAATGAAAGAGTCGTCAAAGCACCATGACTACCTTTTGTGCTTTACTGACCATGATTTTGACATGTTCAGTTTAGTACAGATACTGACCGAGATGAACACCGAGGTATCGAACACAGGATTTATGTGGAACCCGCTCGGAACTACCCTCACCAGCCATACATAATGTGGAAATCCTTCCAATTACGTTTCAGGTCTTGACTGACCCCCAGCAGTACAGTCCGGAACAAAATTGTTTGGCACTTCTATGCATTGATTTTAATTTGCCAATTATCGCTGCAGAGCTGCACATCATTGAACAATTAATTGTTGAAGGTTGTTCTAAACTATAGTAGCTTTTTGGTCTGCCATATATATGATCAGATCACCAGCAAATGCTACAAATGATCGCGTTGACGAGGCGTTAAAATCAAAGCCGTTCAATATGTTGCGAATGAATATTGAGAAAAACAGAGGTGCAGTAACTGTTCACTACTGTAGACCGTTCAAGACGCATTGTCGTTGGATTTCCATCAACAACAACAAATGATTTCCCATATAACATATTTCACATCATGGCAACAAGCTGTCAGGGAAACCTGTCCTAAAGAAGTTTAAACATTAACCCATCTAACTACACCGTATCGAAGGCTTTCTTCATATCAATGAGACACGCTCCAACACATTCACTTCTGTTTAGTATCCAACAAATGTCCGAGATTACTTTGATTACAGCATGTATGGTTTTTTTGTGGTAGGAAGGTGAGTGCCATTTATAAACAGAGTGTTGGGCTCCCATGCTCGCAAGAAGGTGACTGGACTACCCGCTAAACACTTCCCCTGTCAACCTGAGAACCCAGCCTGGAACCGTTTGACACATTACTTCAGGCCAGGTCTCGTTTTGTTACGGCGTGAGATGCCTTCAAGCTGGGGGATCCCTTTCTTAGCGGGATGGGAGAGGGGGAGAAGAAGTGCCAGAAAAGCGATCCCCCAGCCCTAGTGCCCCCGACTGCTGTGAGTCCCTTTTATATGTTAGCACTGCCCGAGCATAATGTGCCACCTGGTTCCATTTGTCAACCGATTCGAGCATCACCGCAACTATATTCTCCGGGATGAGCTCTCCCGTCTCCCTGTAGAGTTCTCATCGCAGCCTGACCCATTTTGTAAACGCAATATGTGGCAGGCATTGTCCTCCTCTCCTGGGCAAAACAGACAATCGGGGGCCTGTTACTTACCAATCTTGTGCAGGTAAGACTGAAAACACCCATGCCCGCTAAAAAGCTGGGTCAGGTAGAAATCAGTCTTACCATATTTTTGATTAAGCCATGGTCTCACATCCTGGATGAGGCGCGCAGTCCACCTTCCCTTCGTGCAACTGACCCAAGACTGCTGCCAATCGTTGAGCGAGCGCTGTCTCTCCTCGCGGACAACCATCTCCCTCGCATCCTCGTTTTGGCGCAGGTAAATCGCGCGGCGCTTTCTTGCAAGGAGGGCAACAGGTTTCACGCCTGTAATAACTCTCACCACCGAATCTCCTCCTCTCTGTACCTGTGCCAAACGTTTTCCGTAGAACTTCTTGCTGAGAGCGTCACCCCACTCTTCTGCTCCGTACAGTAGCACTGACCCTACTGCACTCATCAAGAGGCGTCTTCTTGACGGGCTGAGTCCCCTACGTATTCCCGAAGCGGCCTTCTCAGCCGTTGCCCTGATTTGCTCAGAACAAACTCATCTTTGAGTCGATCAGTAGCCCCAGGTACTTCACCGATGGCTTCGATTCGATTCGTATATCTCCAATACGATCATCCTTATTCTAGAGATTCTCTGTTTTGTCAAGATGACCACTTCGGTTTTCTCCAGGGCTAAACTGAGCCCGCGAGCAGTCATCCAGTCCCTTACTCGGCGCATTACCATACCTAGCTAAGTTGCGCTTATTCAACGGTGCGTCCAGCGACCAGAGCTACAACATCATCAACATAACCGACCAAGCGCGACTCACCTGGCATCTCGAGTCTCAGTAGCCCGTCGTAAGACACGTTCCACAGGTCCGGACCAAGGATAGATCCCTGGGCAATACCCGATGTAATTTCCATCCTTCGTTGGCCCTGTGTCGTGTCGTAGAGTAGGCTTCGGTCCTTTAGGTAGTTTCTCGAAAGCCGCATTAGATATTCTGGAACTTGAAAAGAGTTTTCGAGCGTATCCAGAATATCCACCCCTCTAGTGGACTTGAGGGCGTTCCTCACGTCGAGTGTCACCAACAGGACGATCCGTCGCTTGGTGCGACTAAATGCCTCTGCCTTTTGGACCGCGTTCAATACCTCTGCAATCGCATCAATGGTAGAACGTCCTGCCCTAAAGCCATACTGTCGAGGAGATGGATCCACAGCAGCACGAATCGCGTCAGTGAGTCTTCCCTTGATGAGTTTCTCTAGCACTTTCCCAGCCATGTCTAGCATGCCTAACGGCCAGTATACAGACGGCGATTCGGGATTTCCCTTCCCCTTGCTGGCAATTACGAGCCTCACCACCTTCTATCGTACCGGGAAGACCCCATCCCGTAGGCAAGCGTTGAATGTGCTGAGCAGCAAGTCAGGATAATTATGATAGACAAGCAGCAACGCCTCAGCTGGAACACCATCTGGACCTGGAGCCTTCGTAGCTTTCAATGAGACGTCTGCCTCCTCCAGTTCCGGCTGTGTGAAGGTCGGACACTCGTCTGTTGTTTCACCATGGACAGCGTCAACACGGACGGGATGGGCGGGGAGAGTCCCCGCACTATCGCATCCATCTTTTCCGCGTCATGTATACAAGGCTTCCGGAGGGCACCAAGCTTCCACATAACTAGCTTGTCGCCAAGGCCCCACGGATCCTTGTTCACATTGTCCACTAGGTCTTGCCAGCAGCGAGCCTTGCTATTGTTGATCAATTTGTGAAGACATTTCCTGGCCGACTTATATGCTGCCACCCAGTTGCATGCCTCGTCACGGTTCCGCGCCCATTGAGCCTCACGTCGAAGCTTGTGACACTCCCTTCGCTTTTCAGCGATTTCAGTTGACCACCAGTACACTGGAGGCTTGCCGTGTCGGGGTTTTCGACGGGGCATAGAAGCACAGCAAGCAGTCGTTATGATGCTCATAGTAGAGTTCACCACGTCTTGAGCTGCCAGTTCTTCCATTCTCTCCGAAGCTCCCTGCAGCGGCTCACCTGCTATGAGCACCTCGACGGACCTCTCGACGAACCTCTTGACGTCCATCCTTCCGGTGTTCCATCCAGTTGTAGCAAGCTGAGCGCACGGACGTTGGGAGACAACATCACATCTCAAGCAGAATGCACTGATGATCACTGGCTGAGCAGTCCTCTAATACTTTCCAATTGTGTATCCTCCGTACATAGGACTCCAAGGCGAATGTCACGTCCGGTACGGTTCCCTCACAGCCAATATGGCGAAAAGTCGGCGTATTTCCGGAGTTTAGTACGACGAGTGCCATTCTGGCCGCCATTTCTAGGATTCATTTTCCCCGCGGATCTGTTTGAGCCATGCCCCATTCGATTGCTTTAGCGTTGAAGTCGCCCCCAACGAGCGCTTTTCCCTCGGCGTTCGAGACAGCGCCTCCAGAGCATGAAGCTTGGCTTGGAAAGATGATATCGATTCGTTGGTGTTAGGTACACACTTAAGAAGGTGGTCCCTGAGCACCGAACTGACACGAAACCATCCCCCCATCCATAACTCTTCACTTGGAAATCACTGTTACGAATCCAGATGGCGGCAGTACCAGTTTCGTCAGAATACCATAATGCAGGACTTTTATCATGGTGTTGCTCACTCAACAGCAAGAAGTCGGCTTTAATGTCCCTCGCAACTGCTCAAGCAGATTTTGGGCGGCTGATTTTGCCTTGGCTAGGGCTTCCTGGAACACCCGGCATTTTCCTGATCCCAAGACGTGTCCAAAATCAGGTCTTGGATCAGCATCCTTGCAAAGAACACAGTGTGCCTCCTTCGTACACTCTTTTCTTTTATGTCCCATTTCACCGCATTTGCAGCATAGGAAACTCCTGCCGAGTTCTTTGCATACTTGTGTGGTGTGACCATAGCCAAGGCATTTGAAACATTGAAGAGGCATTGCTCTTCGCCATATCCTACAGACAACCCACCCTATTCGTACTTTACCCTTGTTCAGGAATTGTTCGGCGTCCTTTTCGGTCAAGTCAACTATGGCCATGCGTTGTCCCCTGTTGTTTTCTGGTATCAGTCTCGCTTTGATCCTTCCCACGCTAGTGAACTCCCTTTTGATGGCAACTTCTACTTCGGCCAGATCTGTCACGCAGTCAATGTATCTTATTTCGATCATTGCCATCGGTTCGAGCGAGGCTATGGTTGCATTTTTGCCGAGGACTTTCTTTACTGCGTCGCAGAATGCTTCCTTATTGTCGGCCTCTGCTCCGAATTCGGCCAGTATGTGGCCCGACCGCGTTGGTCGTACTACTTTAGTTGTAGTGTTGGTGTCTTCGGGCCTTACGTTTCCCCTGATGTCCCGCAGTACCTCCACATAGAATCTGCCATCTTGGGGCTTTACGAGCAGTTCCTGCTGCGGGGTCTTCCTCGGGACTTCTACATCTCTTATTTTGCATCAGATCCTTTTTCTGATTTAGCGTCCGTTCGAACTTTACTTTCTGGCATTTTTTGAAGGAGTTTCTTCGCGGCTTTCTTTGCTCCTTTTGTAAGCACTATCTGGAACCCGTGATCTGGTGCTCCACGCCCATCAAGTGCCTCTCCCATCCTTCTTTTATCCCGATCTCCTTTGATTGGGCTAGACGCCATTCTTTTATTGATATTGATGCATGGTTGAATGCCTGGCACGAAAACCAAATTGGCAATTCGGCATCAGCTCATATTTCTCAATGTGGGCGTTTAATGCTTTGTTGAGTATAACTTCAAACACCTTGCTGATGTTAGGCAGCAAGGTGATTAGGCTATAGCTTTCAGGGCTCGGAGATTCTTTCCTTTCTTCAAGATCGGGAATACCTTCGCCTTTATCCACTTATTTGGGAAATATGAATTGCTCAACATGTTATTGAACAATATATAATAATTCTTAATAGCAACCTCAGGCAAATGTCGGAGAAATATATTTCGAGCACCGTCAAGACCACATGATAACATACATGCCAAATATGAAACACATGTCTTCATAGCTGACAAAATATCCAATAAGATTCAAGCTCAGTATGATGTCAGATGTTAACGTTTCATTGAAATGAAGAATTGATTTGCCGTTCATGCTTGATTTGAAGTTGGAAACTTTTTTGCTTCAACAACCTCTGAAAATGTTTGATTCCCTCTCTCAGGGTTTGAGATGAACCAATCAAAATGTGTTCCAATCAGGGCTAGTTTATGCAGACTATCATATTTAATCCTGTTTTCATTTCTACTCGGAGTCGTACTATCAATTTCGATACCAGCCCTATCCAGAAGTTTATCTCATCACTGGCGACTTCAAAATTCGATACCTGCACTTGAAATTTCTGACGGAAAAAACTATTTTTTTTTCCTAGCACTACAGCCCCTTTCGGGCCTTCGCTTAGAGATAGTTAGAATATCTCATTGTCATGATCGAATGTATCGCCACTCCACAAGGTGATCTAATCATTATCATGCTGTGGCCGTGTGTTCATCCACCCAGTTGCGAAACGTTCTGATTTTAAACCAGCGTGTATCATAACTGAATAGGCTTATAGTCCGTCCGAAGAATCACTTGAACTAAATCTCGTTGACGCCAACGAAACTCGAAACAGAGACCTTCGGCTTACGGGCTTAATGCTCTAACCACTAAGCCACTATTTACTTTCGTGAAAACGCCATCTGGATCCTGTGAGCTAAAACCTTTCAGTTTTTCCGCCCATTGATTGCCGTTCTCACTCCTGAAGTATGAACGAATTAAATTCCGGATATTCTTCACGTGTAATTTCAACAAAGCAAACGAGGGATGGTTGTACCCAAAAATTACCGATAAATATTATTGACGGATGTGAGAAGAAGGCTTTTCAATCTTTTTAATCTTGTGATGGTTGATGTTTCATATACTTTCATATTGTTTCAATATTCAATCTTGGGAACTACTTTTTCAACCGATTCCAACGTCAGCTTCTCTAACTTCGACAAATAGAGATCTATTTCATCGTCAGTTCGATTTCTGTCATTAGGAACCATTGAGCAAGAGTTGCCATCATCAAAAGGAGGACATTGCTTCTGGTAATCCCGATTAAACTTCTTTTGAAACTTTCCCCAATCCGTTTTTTTGAAATTCAACCGATGATTTTCGTGTTGAACTGGAATGAGAAAGACATCATCCCTTTGATGATTGATTTCCATTACGATTGCGTTATCTTTGCTATCGTAAGGAGTTTCCATTGAGGACTATTTAGCTGAATTCAAGTGTAATGTGACGCCTGCGCCCAGGAATCGAAGTGATTCCGATCCCGAACCCTTGTAACCTGCCAGATGGATATGTCCTCGAAGTGCCAGCGGACTTCATCTGTTGTGCGGATATCGTTGTGCAGAAAATATTTTTTTTTCTGTCCAATTATTTAGATCCGTGGATATAAATATTCGAAATATAGAATTAATCCAACCCCGGCACATTTCGAGACATAGCCATCTGGAAATGCCCCTCCACCGTGGCCATCGAGAAAACTATGCCACTGGCGACATCTGAAGAAGCACATTTCCGCCATATGAAGTGCCATTCCACGCACATATGTTTTGTCCGAGGTGACAACCGGAACTTTTGACAGCACATGGAGGCGCTAAACGTCATCGCAAAGTTCTTCGTGATAATATCCAAGGTATTACAAAACCAGCTATACGTCGTTTGGCGCGACGTGGTGGAGTGAAACGTATTCCCTGTTTAATCTGTGAAGAAACGCGTGGTGTGCTTAAAGAGTTTTTGGAAAACTTTATTCGTGAGGCAGTGACATTCACCGGAGCAGACACATTGGGAAAGAGGTTAGTTTAGTTAATAACTAATTAGAAAATTTAGCAATATTTTGTCTAGTCTGCAGCGGAAGGCAGTGTGAACTGCGGACTAAGTGGGAATATACCTTCGATAAAACAATTTCTCTTAATGAATCCAGTAGGAGAATAATTCAACACCAAAATGATTTGACACTTCTTCATGCGGAAATTCGAAGTAACGCTTGCTACCTTGTTCAGATTGATCAATTGGCGTATCGCTTGCAATCCGCAGTACAGACTGCAGCCTTCGATTCAGCAACGTACATTGTACGGTATAAACATAGGTAATTAAAAGGGATCAACCTTGTTCGCGGGTATGCTTCTCACGTTATCAAAAATGCGGCGCTAATATTGAAAGTTGATCGCGACAAACAACTGATTGTTTGGGATGAATGCATTGAGAACATCTCGATAGCTGAGCTCCAAGAACTTTTACCGGGTCATCAGCCACGTTATATTGTTTACACGTATCGTATGGTTCATGACGATGGTCGAGTTTCATACCCGATGTGCTTCATTTTTATACACCAAGAGACAGTCATATGAGTCTTCAAATGATGTATGCCGGTACTAAATCAGCGGTGAAAAACTGAAGTAAATAAACCATACCAATGTTGCCTCAGAAGAGAGCAAACTACGCCAATACTCGACGAGCATAACATGAAACAGGATGCTATGTAATAGCAAATAACCAGTTAGTGAACATAAAAGAAAACTGGATTTCAGAATTTCAACTTCTCACTACAAGCTCGGAGCCAATGTGATTGAAAAGTTCATATCACATCAGAGCGCAGCAACACAATATCCTTTTCATAAAATCTGTGGCTCATGCAAATCAACTACGGGGTAAAATGAATACATCCAACGAGATTTGCTGCTGTTGTACTTGGCCATGAACAGTTGGTGCTTTTGCAGAATACGGCACTATCATAACACTAACTGGTACTCAGCTCATAGCATTAAACCGGTCTAATTTTAATCGAGCGACTAATGCAACTCGAAGCGATCGGTTCCAAAATTGTTCAGAACGGGGTTCAACGTTAGAAGGTCATCACAACAAACAACAAATTTATTTTCAATTTTGGTTTCATACTTTTGCATGTGAACAAGGAAATTCGATAAACTTAACTTGAAAAGTGTAATGTTTGAGTGCATTAAAGATGACGTGCCGTACTATTAAGTTGCCATGATTCGTAGAGTGATAAAGTATTGAGCTTTAACTGCTACAGCAGCTGGAACAAGATTAAGTTTACATGCCAACGATTACGATATATGTAGATTCATTGGGAGTTGTTCGTTTGGGAAAAGCAGCAATCACCGTATGGAATATTGGACTAACATCAAAATCAACTATTCTATCGTCAATGGGATAAGGACAACATATGGGTGCTTTGGACTATCTTCTACCTCCAGAATTCGTTAAAACAATGAAAGTACTTCACAGTGATGCTCCAAGTATTCCAGTCGAAGATTTATATAAAGTGGTAAAGCAAGATTTAAAGAAAAGCGCAGACGAGTTATTCGATAGCTTTGACCCAGAATCGTTTGGTACTGCTTCATTGGCTCAAGTGCATAAGGCGAGCCTAAAATCGGGTGAAACAGTGGCTGTAAAAGTACAACATCCATATGTTCTTGGCAGTTCACTAGTTGATATGAAGACAATGGAATATCTAGGAAAGGTGATTTAAATATGAAATTAATTTTTACAAATGGTAATTGTCTGTGTCTACTTGCCCTATTTTAAAGAAAAATTTACATTCTAACGTAAATATTTATAGATTTTTTTTAAATGGAAAATTCTTTGGATAGCCAAGCCTATTCCTTTTTTTTATGCAATTGGTAATTGTTTGTGCTTGCTTGCCTGTTTAACGTCGTGTATATTTGCTTAAGTTTGCAAGCTTACGCGAATTAACGTTCCTAGTTTTGTTTGATTCCGATATAAAATAGTTGGGGCGTTCTTTACAGATCGAATTTATAGTACTCTTCGTTTTCCTATGGAAATAATTTTAAATTATCATGAGTTTGAAAGCAACTAATCAACGGCTCAGTTTGAAAGTCTGAATACGTACAATTCGGCCAATTGGAATTCGTCGGAGAAGATTCTTTTTCTTGTTTTTTTTTCTGAGAAATTTGAGATCAACTTTTGGTTGAGAGCCCCTTACAAACAATTATTTTACATCGGTACCAAGAAGTATACAAGAAAAAATAATGAAATTTAATCGTATGCTGTCGGTTCAGCAAACAGTAAATATTTAAATAAATTATACAAGAAAGGGAAACGATAAACTCTATACCTGAGTCGGGTCCCTACCATGAGATTATCATCGACGCTACAAACCAATCCAATACATAAAATTTATATCCAATTTGAACTTAGATAAAGTTTATTTGAAGCGAATGAAGTAAAAAAAAAAGAAAAAAAAAAAAATCTTAATTAATTTCAAAATGCATAGAGATGATTACCGTGGAAAAATATTCAATGTATGTGTCATAAATTTAAATTAATTCGATTTAAGTAAGCATGCAATTGAAAGATTTAAGAAAAAAAAAAACGGAAAAGCAGCCTATACTTCCTTTGAAAGGTCTAAATTGTGCAAATGTTAGTTTTTGAAACTTAATCAGTTTAACTCTTCTTTAGTGATAAATCGCTCTTATTTCTTGAACACGATACATGTGAACGTTTTAGAAATTCCAAACCATTTCTAGCCCTCGAATCCTTTCCCCTTGAGAAATAAGCTCGATATGACTAAATTTACAACAAACAAGCAACCAGCAAATTTGTTTAATGTTTAGAATATACGAAAATCCTTAGTGATATTTTTTTTAAAAGCAAAAGTTAAAATCCAAAACATAGATAAAAGATAGTTTGTGTTTTCTCAAAGTAAGCTTAAAATAAGAAAAAGTAGAATACTAAAATCATGTCAGATAAGGAGAAGTATCTAGGATAAATATTTGCACGATTTTTTTTTTTGTTACAGATTTGTAGGTTAGAGAATTTTCTCGTGTGTAAATGGAGGATACTAATATTTATAATCGAAATCCTAATTTGATTGAATTTAATAATATAATGAATTGCTAAGTTAAACCACGACTTTCCTTTTCAGTAACTCGTTCTATTTCAGGGGGAACAGAGAGTGTAGGGTAAGTATGCCGTCGCGAGGGTAGGGTTTCTGCAAATCCGCTGAGGTCGGTTTCGCGTCGCGCGCGGTACGCGGTACCTTTGTTTGTTTCGTCACTTCTTTAGAGTAGTTTTCTTCGGGTTAAGTTCGAGTAGTATATTTTTCGGTACCGCGTCGGTGAATCGGTAACGCGCCTGTGGATTTTTGTAGCTTTTGATTTGAGATCTGTGGATAGATCCCATCCAGAACTAACGTAATGTAGGTTTCTCGTTCTGGATGAGTAATTGTTGACGCGTTTAGAAAACGGGCAATTTCAGGTGACTGAAATATTGTAATTGAGCGTAATCCATTCGGAGACCCGCGACCGAAATCCTCTCCGAACTAGCTGGCCGACAAGCAGTCACCGCGTGAATGGATTACGGTGCACGGATCGGTTGACCTGTCGGTACCATCCGTTGGCACTACTCAGACTTAACGTCTAGAACCGATGAGAGGTCGGTTCCGCGTTCGAGTTGAAGGTAGAAAATCATTACAAATGGCGCCCAACGTGGGGCCAAAAACATCCTAAGGGGGAAAGAACTTCGCGTCTTCTGACGAGTTGGTCCTTTACGGAGGATGTAAGGTACTTTGGTACTCGAGTCCCACTATCAGGAGCAGTGGAATTGTGTGATACACATTAGAGGTCGCTTCACGTGAGTTGTAGCTTCCGCTCTCCTTTGTTTGATTTTGCTTTCGCGACAGAATCCTTCCGATGTGTTGTCCCAGGGTAACCCCTGTAAGGACCTTCTATTTTCTTGATGGAACTGCCAGTCTGATGGGTTTACCTATCAGCATGGACTCTCAAGAAAATAGAAGGCTACCTTGCCTTTATGTCGCGGAAGGATTCTAACTATTTCTTATGCGTGTTAGACGAGTGGTATCGGTTCAACGTTCGGTGGCGTATGCTGGAGTCGCGAAGCCCGGAATGCTTCTACGCGTCGGGAGTTTTGACCGCGTACAAAGTCGTTACGGTAGCTCTACCACTTGTCTCGTCGAGTCACTTTAACGTAGTTTAGAGACGGTTTTTTGTAATGTATGTGGGTGTGGGGTTAAATTTCGTAAATCGACCGAAGCACCCTTTCTTCGGCAGATTACCACGCACTCTCTTTTCCCATTGAAGGAGTCGACTACTGGAAAGGAAAGTGACTGTCAAATATTTTTTTTTCTCCACTTATCATTAGCTCGCCACTATCGGCTACTAACGTATTTTTAGGTTTTCTATATATATATTAGGTTTATTAGGTTTATAGTAGAAATAAGTGTATTTTATATTTATTTTTCTTCTCAATATTAGCAACCACACGATAATGGCAACGAAGCGGACCCCAGAAAAGCGATGGACACGGTCCAAAACGGTCCAACCCGCGAACTGTGGAATCTGTTTCGAGGACGTAGTGGAGGGCGTACACAGCGTGCGATTGGATTGTGGACATTTATTCCATCGTGCCTGTGTACAACAGCTCCTCCTCACGTCAGAACTGTGTCCCTTATGCCGGCGATCCATAGATCGGTCTGCCCTAGACGTCCCCCTCGGAACGCCCCTACCAACGCGTGGAGCAGTGGCGAAAGGAGCTCCAGAAGCCGAACCGTCACACCCACTCTTAGACCTGCAAGGAGCAGTAGGCGGTGAAGTTCCGGCTGCTAGTGTCGTGTCCGAGGTGACAACCATGCCTTCCGCCCACTCCATTGACACCCTCGTGGCGTTGATGAGGGATATGTCGGAGAGGATTGGCAACCTGGAGGGAAAGATCCAGAATCTCCCGTTGAGCCAACCACCCAGCCGCGTGAGAACTCCGCTTGGCTGGGAGCCAAATCCCAGTGTGGCGATGCCCCACTCCCGACAATCCGAGCAATGGGTCCCACCTCCAAGGAACTCGGGAATGGATCCCAGAGCTCCCGAATACAGACCGCGACACAGTACCGGACCTCCGTTGGTACCTCCAGCCCCCGAGGCAGTTCAGTACAACAGGTCAGTAGAGGATGTGATTCCCCCCGGGAACGCATTGACACTTTTCCGAGACCCGACGCCTCGTATCATGGAGAGTTGGCGCCTGAACTTTACAGGATTCAACGATATGATATCGGCGGACCGGTTCCTTTTCCGGATTCAGGCGTTGATATCCAGCACCCTGGGAGGGGATTCCTCGGCCTTCCTCCGACATGCACATCTTTTGTTCAGCGGCGACGCTGCCGACTGGTACTGGAGCTTTAAAGAGTCAACGCCACGTCCCACTTGGCACTCTTTCAGTGCAGCCTTCCGCAATCGATTTGAGGATGGCTTCACTGAGAGAGAGCTAAGAGAGCAAATAAAGAAACGGAAACAAGGCGCTCACGAACCGTTCGACCAGTACTACACCAGTATTGTGAGATTGAGCACTCGCCTGCGAAATACCATGCCCGAGGACGAATTAGTAGAAATTATCAGAGAGAACATGCGCTGGGATCTCCAGAACAGCCTGCTACATTTTCCCATCAACACCATACAGGGATTGCGCCTCCATGCGCGTAGACAAGAACACTTGGATGAGCGACGAGGTACCTTCCGCCCACAACCTCGCATAACGGGACCGAATCCCCGAAATCATCACACCGCGGAGTTGATGGCAGCAGACCACCTGCTTGCTGATCCAGTACCAGTACCGAGGAGCGGAGCACCACCGGAGCTTGAGGACCCAGCATTGATTGATCGACCCTCCCTTGAAGCAATTACAAGCCCGACGGTATGTTGGAACTGCCGACAACCGGGACATCGGTTCTACGCATGTCCAGCGGAGCCAACGCTTTTCTGCTACCGATGCGGGAAGGCCGACACATACGCACCTGACTGTGCAAATTGCAAAGGGCGAAAAAACTTGCCACCGAGTGCCGCGACCACCCGTCGGCACTCCTAGACCCCGGACGAACAAATCCAGACCCCATCACCAGCTATGACCCAGCTCCCATCATGACTCCAACTCTGCTGACTCGCACCGCTAAACACAATTCTCCCGAAGTTCCACAACCGACGCCGTCCTTCGCCGAGGCCAATGCGCAGGGAAATGATAGCGAGACGAAGGCTCCTTGGCATGTAAAACCTTTTCATGTCAGGTTGCGGAATTATTTGGCTACTCGACAGCGCATCTTCCATGAGGAATTGGCCACAACTGTCCCACCGCGAAGCAAGCGAGCCACGCGTCGGATGCGGAGCTTCTGGAGAAAAGTCAGGCAGTCGAGGAAAGTGTTGAAGGACATATACTTAGACGAATTATTGAGGGATGATGTTCGGCCATATGCGTCAGTACACCTCCTGCAAAAACGAGTATCAGGCTTAGTCGATACGGGAGCCAGTGTGAATTGCATATCTGCCGAGTTTGCAGGGGAGGTACTGGCAAAGCACGCGGACCAAATCCGTCATTTCACCTCCTGGTTAAGCACGGCGGACGGAACTCGTCACTCTGTAGTGGGAAAAATTATGACGGATGTCACCTTTAAAGGGGTAACTAAACCTATGGAATTTTTCATCATACCTCAGTTAACCCAGAATCTTTATTTAGGAGTGGATTTCGTTCGACAATTTAACTTGGCCCCGGCACTATTTTCCAGTTCGACCCTGGAGTCCGTCACCACCGTTCCTGACCAATCTCAACCCACTAACTTATTACGGCATACACTGGATGTAACTCAGCAACTGCGTCTCGACTCGGCTATATCGGCTTTTCCCTCGCACGAGAAGGAAGGTCTCGGGCGGACTGCCCTGGTGTTCCACACTATAGATGTGGGGGATGCTAAACCCATAAAACAGAGACATTTCGCCATATCTCCGGCGAAGGAAAAATCGTTATATGCCGAAGTGGATCGAATGCTATCATTAGGCGTAATCGAAGAATCACAGAGCGCGTGGGCTTCCCCAGTCACCTTAGTTGTCAAGCCGAACAAGGTCCGGTTATGCTTAGATGCCAGACGCTTGAACGCCGTCACAGTCAAGGACGCATATCCTCTACCGTTGATAGAAGGCATTTTGAGTCGATTGCCTAAAGCCCATTTCATCACGAGCTTAGACCTCAAGGACGCCTTCTGGCAAATTCCTTTAGACCCCGGTTCAAAGGAGAAAACAGCCTTCACAGTCCCAGGCCGGCCCTTATATCAATTCGTGACCATGCCATTCGGATTGTGTAATGCCCCCCAAACAATGACGCGCCTTATGGATAAGGTGATACCACCTCATTTGCGGCACCAAGTTTTCGTTTACTTGGACGATCTGCTGCTTATAACCGAGACCTTTGACGAACACATCGACCTGCTTCAGGAGGTGGCTCTACACATCCGGAGGGCAAGATTAACCATCAACATAAGGAAGAGCCAGTTCGTGATGACGGAGGTGAAGTATTTAGGTCACATCATTGGGCATGGGCATATCAAGACCGATCCGGAAAAGACTCAAGCGATTGACGTTTTTCCATTACCCAAGACCACCAAACAGTTACGCCGATTCTTAGGCTTATGCGGATGGTACCAGCGTTTTGTACGTGACTATGCCACCATTACCACTCCTTTGACCGACATGCTGCGTAAGGGACGTAAATTCGTCTGGGAAGAGCCCAGCTTGCGAGCCTTTGAAGAGCTAAAGAAGAGTCTGACTACGGCCCCCGTACTGCACAGCCCGGACTTTGACAAACCGTTCTCAATCCATTGTGACGCGAGTCAACATGGGGTGGGAGCAGTCTTAGTCCAGGTTGCACAAGACGGCGAGGAGAGACCTATAGCCTTCATGTCTCACAAGCTGAACCCAGCCCAGCGAAATTACACGGTCTCCGAGCAAGAATGTTTAGCCGCGGTGTTGGCAGTGAAACGCTTCAGAGCCTATGTGGAGGGACACACCTTTGAAATCGTTACGGATCACGCTTCTCTGAAATGGCTAATGAGCCAGACTGATCTCAACGGCAGATTGGCCAGGTGGGCACTGAAACTCCAGGCATTTGACTTCACAATTCGCCACCGAAAAGGAAGCCAGCATGTAGTCCCCGACACCCTATCCAGAATGTTCGCCCCTGAAGGAGCCGAGTTGGTCCAAGAGGACGACAGCCCCCAATTGATCGATTTGGACCATCCTGCCTTCAAGTCAGCCAGCTACACCCAACTGATTCACACTATCCAGAATCAACTGTCCCAGCTTCCTGAACTGCGGTTGACGGATGGATTTATTTATAAGCGGATGGGACACGCATCCGGAGACCCCATACAAGAAGAAGAACAGTGGAAGTTGTGGGTGCCCGAAGAATTAACCACTGATCTTATCAGACGGGCTCATGACCACCCATCAAGTGCGCACGGCGGATACGGTCGTACACTTAGGCGGTTGAAAACCTGTTTCTTTTGGCCTAAGATGGCACAACAGATAAAAGCGTACGTAGCCTCCTGTGAGCTATGCAAGTGCACTAAAGCGCCCAACACCATTCTTCGACCACCCATGGGTAAGGTTGAGGTCCCCGAACGCGTGTTCCAGCGCTTGTACATTGATCTTATCGGTCCTTACCCTCGATCTGCTTCTGGTCACACGGGAGCTGTCGTGGTCCTGGACCAGCTCTCCAAATTCCCTATCATAGAACCACTACGTAACATGCACACTGGACCAATAATCAGCTTTTTGGAGAACCGAGTCTTTCACATGTTTGGAGTTCCGGAGAAACTTGTCTCCGACAATGGGGTCCAGTTCACCTCCAGCAAGTTCCGAGACCTAATGTCCAAATACGGCATCATCCACCAACGAACTGCCGTCTATTCACCACAAGCCAACGCATCCGAACGACTGAATCGTACGCTCATAGCGGCCATTCGCGCCTATGTCCACCCGAATCAGAGGGACTGGGATCGCAAATTGTCCGCCATCACTAGTGCACTGCGCTCGTCGTACCACGCCACGACCGGCATTTCGCCGTATTTTGCAGTGTTCGGCCAGTATATGATCTGTCATGGGAGCGCTTACCGGCTATTGCGGCAGCTGAAATCGCTAGAGGACCCAATCGTGGTTCTAGAACCGCACGAAAAGCTCCAACTTCTGCGAGATCAACTGCGGGAGAAGATTGAAGAAAGTAGACGGATGGGAGAGGAGCGGTACAACTTGCGATCTCATCCTTCTGGCTTTAAGGCCGGCGACGAAATATATCGTCGAAACTTCCGACAGAGCGATGCCACCCGCCATTACAATGCCAAACTAGACAAGAAATTCGTGAAGTGTCGAGTCATACAAGTCATAAGCCCCACCCGATACCTCATCGCGGACATGACTGGTAAGACCCTGGGAATTTACCACGCAAAAGACCTTAGACGATGAAGTGCAACTAATTCCCACGAGAAACCTTGGCTTATCCCAAATCTCTGCCTAGACGAAGGCCTCCGAATAACACCTGACTTCCTACTATATAGTCACTGCCGAGTCTTCACGAACAGGGTTGTAGCCTATCCTTCGAAACGGATCTTCGACCCGCCACGTCCCTAACCAAGACCTGTTACCAAGGAGACGGGATCGTAATTACTTCGATTTTGGGGGGGGGAATGTGTAATGTGACGCCTGCGCCCAGGAATCGAAGTGATTCCGATCCCGAACCCTTGTAACCTGCCAGATGGATATGTCCTCGAAGTGCCAGCGGACTTCATCTGTTGTGCGGATATCGTTGTGCAGAAAATATTTTTTTTTCTGTCCAATTATTTAGATCCGTGGATATAAATATTCGAAATATAGAATTAATCCAACCCCGGCACATTTCGAGACATAGCCATCTGGAAATGCCCCTCCACCGTGGCCATCGAGAAAACTATGCCACTGGCGACATCTGAAGAAGCACATTTCCGCCATATGAAGTGCCATTCCACGCACATATGTTTTGTCCGAGGTGACAACCGGAACTTTTGACAGCACATGGAGGCGCTAAACGTCATCGCAAAGTTCTTCGTGATAATATCCAAGGTATTACAAAACCAGCTATACGTCGTTTGGCGCGACGTGGTGGAGTGAAACGTATTCCCTGTTTAATCTGTGAAGAAACGCGTGGTGTGCTTAAAGAGTTTTTGGAAAACTTTATTCGTGAGGCAGTGACATTCACCGGAGCAGACACATTGGGAAAGAGGTTAGTTTAGTTAATAACTAATTAGAAAATTTAGCAATATTTTGTCTAGTCTGCAGCGGAAGGCAGTGTGAACTGCGGACTAAGTGGGAATATACCTTCGATAAAACAATTTCTCTTAATGAATCCAGTAGGAGAATAATTCAACACCAAAATGATTTGACACTTCTTCATGCGGAAATTCGAAGTAACGCTTGCTACCTTGTTCAGATTGATCAATTGGCGTATCGCTTGCAATCCGCAGTACAGACTGCAGCCTTCGATTCAGCAACGTACATTGTACGGTATAAACATAGGTAATTAAAAGGGATCAACCTTGTTCGCGGGTATGCTTCTCACGTTATCAAAAATGCGGCGCTAATATTGAAAGTTGATCGCGACAAACAACTGATTGTTTGGGATGAATGCATTGAGAACATCTCGATAGCTGAGCTCCAAGAACTTTTACCGGGTCATCAGCCACGTTATATTGTTTACACGTATCGTATGGTTCATGACGATGGTCGAGTTTCATACCCGATGTGCTTCATTTTTATACACCAAGAGACAGTCATATGAGTCTTCAAATGATGTATGCCGGTACTAAATCAGCGGTGAAAAACTGAAGTAAATAAACCATACCAATGTTGCCTCAGAAGAGAGCAAACTACGCCAATACTCGACGAGCATAACATGAAACAGGATGCTATGTAATAGCAAATAACCAGTTAGTGAACATAAAAGAAAACTGGATTTCAGAATTTCAACTTCTCACTACAAGCTCGGAGCCAATGTGATTGAAAAGTTCATATCACATCAGAGCGCAGCAACACAATATCCTTTTCATAAAATCTGTGGCTCATGCAAATCAACTACGGGGTAAAATGAATACATCCAACGAGATTTGCTGCTGTTGTACTTGGCCATGAACAGTTGGTGCTTTTGCAGAATACGGCACTATCATAACACTAACTGGTACTCAGCTCATAGCATTAAACCGGTCTAATTTTAATCGAGCGACTAATGCAACTCGAAGCGATCGGTTCCAAAATTGTTCAGAACGGGGTTCAACGTTAGAAGGTCATCACAACAAACAACAAATTTATTTTCAATTTTGGTTTCATACTTTTGCATGTGAACAAGGAAATTCGATAAACTTAACTTGAAAAGTGTAATGTTTGAGTGCATTAAAGATGACGTGCCGTACTATTAAGTTGCCATGATTCGTAGAGTGATAAAGTATTGAGCTTTAACTGCTACAGCAGCTGGAACAAGATTAAGTTTACATGCCAACGATTACGATATATGTAGATTCATTGGGAGTTGTTCGTTTGGGAAAAGCAGCAATCACCGTATGGAATATTGGACTAACATCAAAATCAACTATTCTATCGTCAATGGGATAAGGACAACATATGGGTGCTTTGGACTATCTTCTACCTCCAGAATTCGTTAAAACAATGAAAGTACTTCACAGTGATGCTCCAAGTATTCCAGTCGAAGATTTATATAAAGTGGTAAAGCAAGATTTAAAGAAAAGCGCAGACGAGTTATTCGATAGCTTTGACCCAGAATCGTTTGGTACTGCTTCATTGGCTCAAGTGCATAAGGCGAGCCTAAAATCGGGTGAAACAGTGGCTGTAAAAGTACAACATCCATATGTTCTTGGCAGTTCACTAGTTGATATGAAGACAATGGAATATCTAGGAAAGGTGATTTAAATATGAAATTAATTTTTACAAATGGTAATTGTCTGTGTCTACTTGCCCTATTTTAAAGAAAAATTTACATTCTAACGTAAATATTTATAGATTTTTTTTAAATGGAAAATTCTTTGGATAGCCAAGCCTATTCCTTTTTTTTATGCAATTGGTAATTGTTTGTGCTTGCTTGCCTGTTTAACGTCGTGTATATTTGCTTAAGTTTGCAAGCTTACGCGAATTAACGTTCCTAGTTTTGTTTGATTCCGATATAAAATAGTTGGGGCGTTCTTTACAGATCGAATTTATAGTACTCTTCGTTTTCCTATGGAAATAATTTTAAATTATCATGAGTTTGAAAGCAACTAATCAACGGCTCAGTTTGAAAGTCTGAATACGTACAATTCGGCCAATTGGAATTCGTCGGAGAAGATTCTTTTTCTTGTTTTTTTTTCTGAGAAATTTGAGATCAACTTTTGGTTGAGAGCCCCTTACAAACAATTATTTTACATCGGTACCAAGAAGTATACAAGAAAAAATAATGAAATTTAATCGTATGCTGTCGGTTCAGCAAACAGTAAATATTTAAATAAATTATACAAGAAAGGGAAACGATAAACTCTATACCTGAGTCGGGTCCCTACCATGAGATTATCATCGACGCTACAAACCAATCCAATACATAAAATTTATATCCAATTTGAACTTAGATAAAGTTTATTTGAAGCGAATGAAGTAAAAAAAAAAGAAAAAAAAAAAAATCTTAATTAATTTCAAAATGCATAGAGATGATTACCGTGGAAAAATATTCAATGTATGTGTCATAAATTTAAATTAATTCGATTTAAGTAAGCATGCAATTGAAAGATTTAAGAAAAAAAAAAACGGAAAAGCAGCCTATACTTCCTTTGAAAGGTCTAAATTGTGCAAATGTTAGTTTTTGAAACTTAATCAGTTTAACTCTTCTTTAGTGATAAATCGCTCTTATTTCTTGAACACGATACATGTGAACGTTTTAGAAATTCCAAACCATTTCTAGCCCTCGAATCCTTTCCCCTTGAGAAATAAGCTCGATATGACTAAATTTACAACAAACAAGCAACCAGCAAATTTGTTTAATGTTTAGAATATACGAAAATCCTTAGTGATATTTTTTTTAAAAGCAAAAGTTAAAATCCAAAACATAGATAAAAGATAGTTTGTGTTTTCTCAAAGTAAGCTTAAAATAAGAAAAAGTAGAATACTAAAATCATGTCAGATAAGGAGAAGTATCTAGGATAAATATTTGCACGATTTTTTTTTTTGTTACAGATTTGTAGGTTAGAGAATTTTCTCGTGTGTAAATGGAGGATACTAATATTTATAATCGAAATCCTAATTTGATTGAATTTAATAATATAATGAATTGCTAAGTTAAACCACGACTTTCCTTTTCAGTAACTCGTTCTATTTCAGGGGGAACAGAGAGTGTAGGGTAAGTATGCCGTCGCGAGGGTAGGGTTTCTGCAAATCCGCTGAGGTCGGTTTCGCGTCGCGCGCGGTACGCGGTACCTTTGTTTGTTTCGTCACTTCTTTAGAGTAGTTTTCTTCGGGTTAAGTTCGAGTAGTATATTTTTCGGTACCGCGTCGGTGAATCGGTAACGCGCCTGTGGATTTTTGTAGCTTTTGATTTGAGATCTGTGGATAGATCCCATCCAGAACTAACGTAATGTAGGTTTCTCGTTCTGGATGAGTAATTGTTGACGCGTTTAGAAAACGGGCAATTTCAGGTGACTGAAATATTGTAATTGAGCGTAATCCATTCGGAGACCCGCGACCGAAATCCTCTCCGAACTAGCTGGCCGACAAGCAGTCACCGCGTGAATGGATTACGGTGCACGGATCGGTTGACCTGTCGGTACCATCCGTTGGCACTACTCAGACTTAACGTCTAGAACCGATGAGAGGTCGGTTCCGCGTTCGAGTTGAAGGTAGAAAATCATTACACAAGTCTTGTATCAGCAAGGCAGAGGTCCAAATATGAATTTGTCCTAGGGTATGTTGAGTACTCCGACCTACATAGATTGCACCTATATTAAATTTTGTTCTTTATTATCCACGATTTCAGGAATACACCTCTTGGATTATTGTTTGCGTTCAGCCATGATGTATGCTCGGCATTCAGGTCAACAGCAAGGATATAATAATTATGCAGCCTGTTCAATTCGAGTATTTCAAACAAGGATTTGAGCTCCTCCTTGAACTTGAGAATATTTCGACCAGTTCGATAGGCAGAGATAACGAAGAGGTTATTCCCACCTGGCAATATTGATAACGGATTCAAAGCATTTGAATTCAACTTTATCAAAATTTTGGAAATAATAGGGTCTTCCAACCAATATTCCAGTGCCACAGCCCCCACCACCGTTTACCCTAGTGTTTCTTATGAATTCAAAATCCTTAAATGTCATGGAGTGCTATGAATTGAGGAGGGTTGCAGTGAGAAGGATGATGTATAGTAACAATGAAGTTAACGTTGATCGAGTTGAGACAAAGCCTATCCATGAGAACGTGACTCGATGAAAAGTTATTTTGGAGCATTTGAAAGCCCTAAACGCTAAAAAAACAAAGTTAATTTTTGAATCCTGTTGATCGACTCTCTCCGATAAGGAATTTAATTGCTGATAAATTTTAAGAAGCAGCTCATTATTGCCACTTACATTATTTATTTTATTTACATTGTCTACTGGTCTTCTCGCAGCAAGTACAAATGACACTGTGGTGTGCTTGATTTGTTTTAGAGTGAAAATACCTTTGCATCTTGATACCGGGGGCATCCTCGATATGATGCTGGATGACCAAGGACACGGCAGTTCACACAATATAATTATTCTTTTGGCTCCGCATGAGCCAATTTGCACTTTCCGGGAGCATGGACATCTTTACACTTAACAAGTACAAATCTGTATTTCATGGCACAATTGGCAGCCGAATGACCAAATCTTTGGCACCTATAGTACTGGTTGATCTTGCTCTTCTGGAGGCATTCCCACCTCACCACTCGGAATTTCAAGTACCTTATTTTTCGAAGGGCACTTGGACCGCTTTTACTAGAAATTTGGACCAGGTAAAAAGGCCAATTTTTACGTCAACAATCGATCTCCTTATTGAATTCCAGAATTCAACGCACTTTTTGCTGTCTGAAAGTCAACCAGTGACTTAGTTTTAATCGTGAGTTTGTCGGCATTCACTGTTTTGATCTCAAAATCATTTAATTTATTTTCGGCTGCCAAAAGCCGAACCATATCTTTGCCACTTTGCACAAATACATTGATCGATCGAATTTTTTCTTTCTTTTGACTAATATTAACAGACGGACCAGCAGACATAACTTTCGGAGGAAATGCATATAGCCTTCATGTCACGCAAACTAAACCCGGCCCAGTGTAACTACACTATCTCTGAGCAGAAATGTTTGGCAATGATGTTGGTGGTGAAGCGTTTTCGTGCCTATGTCGAAGGACACCCTTTTAAAATCGTTAAGGGTCATGCGTTCCTGAAATGGCTGATGAGCCAAACTGACCTTCATGGCCGCTTGGCAATATGGGCCTTGAAATTGTAGGCGTTTAACTTTACATTTCGATACTGCAAAGGAAGTCAACATCTGGTACCCAATACCGTATCGAGAATGATAACCACTCAAATGACCACCCAGTTAGTAGTGCCAATAAATTAAATATTGTGCCTAGCAGCAGATGCAGACCAAAAAGTATAAACTTGATACACGATGCAGTATTTTAGACAAGTGTCTGAAGCATTGTATCGTGTTCGCCAAACAAGTTGATGTCAACATGAACTTATTCGTCATCATGCATTCAGAGTTTCGTTCATGCCTGCATAAACATAAGATGAGGATAACGCGAATAAGAAGTATGTAGTCAGTTGAGTTTTAGTCGCGATACAACGTGGGCGAAATCAATGAAACAAGAATAAGAAAGTTGCTGGTTTAACCAAAAGAAAACATAATAAGTTTGTAATCTTATAATTAATATCAATAATTAAGCGAAAAAAAAGTTATAAAAATAAAGAAATAAACAAGCAATTGTTGTGTTTTGGTGTATGAAAATAACTCATGCATTTATGTGAAAACCGGTTTGAAGATCAGGTAAAAACAGGTGTGATTCGGAGAACGTCGCTTCTTCTTATATAGATGATCCGTGTACATGATATTATTATACAATGGTATAGGTATAAATTCAGTCGCAACGCTAATCACACAAATGGCTACTGGCAACAATATGCACCGCAAAGTATAATAAGTTATTAGCAAATCAATAACTGTTCTTATAGTTAAGTAGAATACAACATATTGACAAAATTCGTTCGGTTCTCCATTGGATTTTAATATATAACAGCAGCAATATTCTTGGCATCCCATTCTTGTTATTACGAGTATAAATGTGCTTGGAAATGTCGGCAAAGGCAATTCAAGTTAATAATGAATTGCCGCATTGAAAGCCACCATGAAGTAAAACGAATGATTTATTACAATTATTCATTAAATTGGAATCGCTATAATAAACAGAACTCGATCTGCAGAAAAGGAAGCTAGTTTGAAAATAATTATTCACCACTGAGCAACGTCATCTAGATGTGGATCAATCTAACCAAAACCGTTATCGTTTTTTCTGCGCTGATTTGTTATCGACTTAGGTTGTATGGTTCCTTTAATATTTAACCAAAATCAAATCATTCAGCTACTTCAAGGATTGCTTAAAAATTATAGTAGAAGACACACTATTGGGGTAGTTTTCTTACATTCTATGAATAGAAGGAACATTTTCCACCACTCTATAACAGTGCATCTCAACTCTGTTCAAAGTGACACTCCTCAAACAGCTGAGCGACAAAACGTCAAAACGAAGCCATCCATTATCCAAACAACAAGTAAACGCCGCCGGTCAACGAGATGGGCGCCGATGGCGAACAATCGAGGGCAGAATACATTATACAGCAGCTAAATGCGGCTAATGCAAAAAAGGTCGCATTGCTGATGGTCCTCGGATTCATCGCCTACCATGGTCTCATCCACCTACGATTCGGTAAGTACGCAATGGCTTTGTGTGGGGCGTCAAAGCATTCATGTGTGTCTCGGTCGTGTGCATTGCAGGTTCCGATTCGTGTAAGTGGATTTTGGCAAAAGGACGATTCAAAGGTGATCGAGAGTGGCAACCTTATGGCTGTATGATGCACAAATACTCCACAACGTAAGTTTCCCAACGAAGCCCTCTATTGACACTATTAATCACAGACAAGAGATTAACAGATAGCGGTACTGATTTGTCTTTTCTATACACACAAGTAGACAATAGATAAGAAATAACTTTCCGCTTGAGTGATCGTCACTTGGCTACACAATGCTGCTAATAAGAAAAAACAAAGCAGTGCGTAATGTTTTCAATGAAGACCTTTTTTTTCGAGTGCTAGTCTGTTGAAAAGAATTGTTGACATTTGTATGCTTGGGAAACTGTTTTGCTCCAACGATAAGAAACATTATCTGAGAAAGTACCCCATGAGGGCAAGCAAACCAGAAATATGATAAGCAAGTGATGAATAATATGAATGCCATTAGACTTAGTGTTGTGTGTATCTAATGTTTGTCGATAATTTGATTTAATTCAACGATACCCACTTAAAACACTGAGTGCATATAAGCAAAGGAAAAAAAATCTTATCTTAATCAATTTTCTACTCTTGCAGTGACGCCCGAAGATGTCTGCGCTACCTTGGCTTCTGGGGCAATCAAAACCATTTTGTCTTCATCGGGGACTTACCAATTCAAATGATCTTTAAATCCTTCATCAACCAATTGCATCCAACGGATGATGACAACGGATCCGTGCCTGCCCCAGAAGACAAAAAAGAAGATGAGTTTGTTGACTACAAGTTGAAACTGCAAGTCAACTATATCAAAGCGGATGAATTGTCCAATTCTGTCCTTGAAGAATTCGCAAAATACGAGCGTGAGGACAATCCACCCTCAGTTGTGGTTATTGGATTCGTTCATAGCAAATTTCTAAATGGGAATCTAACGGACAGATTGTTGGACGCATACAGCGCTAATTTGACAAGATTAATTCCCCCCTTCGATAAGCTAGTGGATAGGAAAACAAGAGTATTGTGGCGGCTACAAGACCACGTCAATGAAGACAAACTCCCCGATGAGTTGAAGACTGTTCAGAATGATGATATTGATAAGTACAATAGAATAGCGTATCGAGTATTTAAGTACACGGCAGCTCAAATATGGGAATCTTCAAATAGTATAGGAAATGGACTTCTGGATCAAGCAGTAGACGGATATAAATTAAGCCCTTTAGCATTAAGACATAATGTGCAAATTTTGTTGAATGTTTATTGCAACGACTATATGAACTTTAATGACGGAACATGCTGTAGCAGCGCTGAACCATATACCATTCTACAAATCGTAACATATGCAATTTTTGGAGTTATGTAAGTATAGTTTAGTTATTATTTCTTTAAGCATAAGTCTGCACAAATTTGAGGTTTTTTTAAATTTTTGCCACAAATTTTATTGATAATTATAATAATAAAATTATTTAGTTTGGTGGATTCTAATGGAAAATCACAAATACAAATTTGAATCATGTGTGTAGTGATTTGGGTAGATAAAGATCCGTACAGACCTGCAGCGATGGTCTGCTGCCTCGGCGGAAGAGGATGGTAGTATCCGCCGAGGTTGGCCTTGTCCCTCAGACAAGGCCAATCTCGCGTGATGCGCTGGCAGGCTAGCGTTGCGGTGTCATGGACCCACTCCAATAAAATTTCGCATTTACGAATTACAAGGGTCGAATGCCGATCGACTGTTGTCGAGGCCGAGGTAACCTACTAAGGGTTGAAATTGCCTGTTCAAAGAACAAATTGGGCCTGGAAAAAACGGACGGACTTGAGGGACTTCGACGTTACCAATGATACTTATGGCCCAGACATCAGAGTGGGGCATCCAGGTGGAAGCGGTGCCCCCTCGCACTCTCCCAACCGGATCAAGGTCCGCACGTAGACGTGGCCATATATTTCCCATTTGAGTGAAAAACTCATACAAACATAATTTGCATGAATTTTTCCATCAAATGAATAATATAAACGTGGCCAATTTATGTTTACCATCATGCGATGTAATCACATAACACTATACCATAAAAGGGCACGTGAGCGGAAGACCACTCTACCCGGGCAAGAGCCCCTACAACGCAATAGAAGGGAAGAGCGCGCCCGATGGCTAGCTCATTGCAGTGGAGGGGCCTGGCATCGTTGCGGGTCCCATACCCGGTCAGGGTTAATGAAAGGGAAAGACCGAATCTTCAATTCAATTATCAAACATCTTTTTTTTTATTTTCTTTCTTTTTGATTCCCAACATACAAATAACTCTATACAATGTATTTATTACGTAATTCTATTTATTTCTATTGATTTTGATAAATTTCTATATTCATGTGAAAGCTGCTATAACAACTAAGTACAAGTTAAAGGATAATTAGTATACAGAGATGAGCGCTACATCTCGGCTTAACAAGTGTCGCGTTCAAATCAAAGCTTGTAGGTCTCTTTTTTTCAATTGTTCATTGTATTCTCTTTTTGAATGCAAAAAAAAGAAAGCATTATTGTAATCATTCATGCACTCTAATAAAAATAAATAAAAAACAGGGGTACTCACCGGCATCCTCAACGAGCGCTCGTTGATGATGTGGTGATGACTGAAATCGATTTAGTTCTAAAATTCTTCTGAAATCCAACACTTATGCGTGGGTGGCTCAAGAATGTAAAGGGCGCAAAACGTTGTCCTCCAAGAAAGCGATTTCATGGCGTTCGTATTATTGCTCGCGTTTTGAAGATTTGGTGTTTGTCGACATGAGACGGCGCGTTCGCGTTGTATCCGGTAGTAAGTACTTTTTGTTTCAAAGCGTCTTAATTTTAAATTAATCCGATACAACTTCCAAGGGATTATCTTCATATGAAAACTATCGTCTCATTGAGATTTTGACAAATGCTGTTCGATTTACCAACCTCATACGGTGTTTGGCGGCACAGCGACGACAGACAGCACAACAATCAGTGAAACGTTAAATGGGGCGCACTAGCTAGCATTCAGTTTTCCTTATTTCAGCAATATTGACGTTACGAGTGTCGTAAAACTTTCTCCTAGCTCAGAAGCATGCTCTAGGAAATGCGATCACAAGTCTAACACAAAATTACTTCACGCAACAACGCCCGGATGCAGATATCTCGTAACAACTAACTCTGCGGTAATTCCGAGAAGCCCCAAGATATGAAATATGTCGGGAATACACACTGAAGCCCTAGCAAGCCCCCTGCGGCCCTGTTAGCACCCAAAAGCTCGAAAAAAACAATGTAGGGGTACACGGGTACACACAATCAAAATATTCTCTACGTCAGGACCGCGTCCTATACGATTCCACTTCAGTTGAACGTATCCGATTTTCACACACACACACAATTGCACGGCACTTCAAGACGAAACATCTTTCACCGAAACGGAATCTCTTTTTATTCGTGCGGGGTCTGTTTTTTTTAAGTTCCAATTTGCGCCTCGATCCGCCCAACTACCTCGCTCGGTTCCTCGATTCCGACTCCCCGTTGTTGCTGGTTGTCGCCTTGCGAGGCCCTTGCAACGGCAGTTGACGGGCCTTCCACCAATTCCGCTCCACACTTGAGTTTGCATTTAATGTTAATTCTCTGCTGTTGTTTTGAGGCTCAACTCACTGTTGTTTTTGTTGTTGGAGTGGAGGTTACCATGTTTTCGATTGCATCCGCATCTGCTGTGATGGCTGTTGGACATTCGTTTGAAGTGTTCTTTGTTGGATGTATTTGTGTGTTACCTTTCGTGGCAGTTAACATATTAACCCAGTCTCATTTGTGTCTATTACCTTAGTCAAAATTGTTCCATTTCGATTCGATTCGGGCATCAGTAATTTCAAAGGCTTTCTACACATTTTAGGTTTAATTTAGCAGGCAGCCAATCGCACGATTAGTTATTTGCGGGACGACTTTCGAGGAAAGGATATACTACAAAACTGCTGCGAATGTTGATTTGTGTTTGATTTACGCGGATTGATAAAATATTTTGCGGGTTTCATTTGTTTTAATTTTATCTGTTATACTTTATCCAAAAATTATTGCCACGGAAAATTTATTTCAGCAACGGTCCCGACCACCTTCGCATAATCGGAACATTTAAGAGATAGCTTGAATAAGAAATTTCATAACAGACTTGAATTTAAGGGTGAAAAATATCAGGAGAAATTGTTTTGCTAATTTTATGAATTATCTGTTTAGAATAACGTGAAACAATGTCCCTAAAAAATTAAATCAATCCACATCGTAAAATTTTAGCGTACGATCCATACTACTAGATGCTATATAAGTCGCATGCTTTCCAACTCGTTCTCCAGTGGCGAGAGCCGTATGTTTATTGAATACTTTTAATTCAATCCACTGCTTACACAAGTAAATTCTGACATCTCTTCCTGAAACGACTAGATAAGTACCACTTTTATCAAAGCATAAATCAGATATATGATAGTTTTCCTCTAAGGGAATAGTTTTGAAATTTTTCAATTTCCGTAGATCCCATAATCTCACACATGCATCACTAGCAGCTGTTGCTAAGTAGTAACCATTTTCAGAAAAAGAAAGCGCTGTTATAGACCCCACATGTCCGGGAAAATTCGCAACATTGCTTTGCTCCTTCAAGTCCCAAATTTTTAATTGCGAGTCCTCGGTTCCAGTTCCGAATATAAGACCATCTGGGTGCAATTTGGCACGATGTGGAAAACCTGCAACTGTACTTATTCTACGTAATTTATTCGAAATGTGGTCGTAAACAGCACTTTTTAAGTCCGGGTGTGAAAATAAAAACCCGAACGACAGGACTTCAACTCCGCGGTAACGGATGACGGCTCGATTATTATATGTGGCTAGTATGAAAAAAACATTAGTATGTAGTGCTTAAATGGGTGGAAATTGTCCGTTTAGGACTGCATCGGTGGACTGCTGCCTGAGTGAGCGAAAGACCCGTACTCAGTTGAAACGGCCTTGTCTGGCGACCCGTTGCGGTGTCGTGGGGCGAGTTCTTTCCGCAAGTGCAAGGACCCACTACAAACAATTTCACGCTCACGATTTTCTTTAATAAGTAGATCTGGGACACATTCGAAAGCCGTCGAAGGCCGAGATAACTTAACCGCGCGCGAGGTTGGATACGAATTCGTCATTGATGCGAATACTCACAGCCTACAAAAAGTGTGGGGCATCCGGGTGGTAGTGGTGCCCCCTCGCACCCTTCCAAACTAGGTCAAAGATAAAAAATGATGACTTGGCCGCGTTAGGAATGGAAGGTGAATCAACCCAGATGAGAGCCCCGGAAACAAGAAAAGGAGAGGGAGCTTCGCTCGATGGCTAGGTCATTTTTTCAAAAGAGCCCGCCAACGTTGCGGATCCTATACCTTTTAGAGGGAAATGAGAAGACCGGTTAATTTTTCTCTTAGCACTTGTTTTTTTCTTTGAATTTTATTTTTTCTACGTGTACTCCATTACTAAATTATAAAAAGCGATAAAAATGCAAATATTAGCAAAACTCTTGAATATTTGAGTCTATAATTATTCTAGCTCCAATAATTTGTATAAATAAATAAATGTCAAATATTTCCTTATCCCTGTAAATTTCTATCTTAAAAATGCTGGAATGCGGCGGTTGATATCGTAAATAACAATTTCAAAATGATAAACAACATAGTTACAATTCTAGCCACGCCTATATATACAATATATAAATCCGTTGTGTTTTGAATTTGAACTGTTTTTGGTTGAACAACCACTTGTTTGAGATCGGTTCCCAATGTAACACTGGCTTCGATTTTCGCCCAAAAATTCTTATACTAAGCATTGAAAGCCACTACTACCAGCATGGACAATTGATGATCCACTATAGCAGCACTCAGTCCATTTCCAGCTGTACGAAGCAAATTTTCAACATTTTCCGTTGTATGACAATTAACACCCACTAAACTTGCTTTCAAATTTGCTCCACACTTTGATAAATAAACAACTTCCAAGGATTTAAAGATTTTTCACTAGATATTTCATTGTAGGACAACTTTGATTGAAGATTTTTGTAACGGACAAAATATTTCATAATGGTTCTTGCAAAGTTTGCGCAATATGCACGGTGTTTTCATTGAATGAGGTTTTGAGGAAATTCTCTTGTCGTTTATAGGATTTATTTTGCACGTCTTCGTTATCCCTAAACACATTTGTATTTCAAAACTCAGTCATCAGACATTTTAGAGGAACTGATATTTTCTGACAATAATCGTAGAGCTCATAAGTTATAAGCTAATTCAATGATTTCCAGAGTTTCGTCCGCGATGACGTATTTCCTGAAGACGGTCCGGAACCCCCACGACAAGATCCACGCAGATTTCCTGTTTTTCCGGCGCACACAAAACTAAGTTGCACCTGAGTAGGAAATCCCTAGCCCGACTAGCAATCATCACTTCTACCCTCGTACAAAACATGCGCACAACGACCGCCAAGTCTTTCCACTGTTGTAGAAAAATGTTTGTTTTTGTTGTAGGAAAGATGCAAACACGCTTTTCTTTTTGGCGCAAAACAACTTTCATTTTATGTTACTTTAAAGATCATGCTTCATCGATAGGACTGGAAGCGGTGCTTCTGCAAGATTGTGGAAATCATGAAAATCATCCAGTGGCGTTCATTTCTACGGCTCTATCATCGGCAGAGCAAAATTACGCTAAGATTGAATGTAAAGCACTAGCGATAACATGGGCATGTAATAAACTAAAAAACTATTTGATTGGGAAGAGATTCTTAATACAAACGGCCCACAAAAATTGCTACAAATTTTTAGAACGAAACATTTGCATACGCTATCATCGAGATTTCAGAGGTTTAGAATGCGAATGATACGATATGATTACGATATGGTTTATGTTTCTGGGAAGAAATTGCTTATAGCAGATCATTTATCAAGGCAACCTATCAAATCAGAGAACATATCAGGCAAACTGGAAGAGGAAATAGATGCCTATGTACATGAAATTATGCTTAAATCGATACAGACAACTGATCAAAACAGTCAATATTTTAAAAGCAAAATCTTCAGACCCAGGAGCTCAAATAGTAAAACACTACACGATAAAAGAATGGCCAACAAAAAATAAACTCGAGGCAAATCTATGTTACACCCATATTATTCAGTAAAGGATGAAATAGCCGTAATTAAAGATTTAATTTGTCGTGGAAATCAGATGATCATTCCCAAAAATTTAAGAAATGTCATGCTATAAAAAAATCCATGGAGAGCATTTGGGAATTACAAAGTGTAGGAAAAGAGCCCAGTATACGAAGTGCTGGCCAGGAATTTCGAAGGATATTGAAACAAAAGTAAAATCTTGCCCAATATACGCTCAAAATACTACAAATCGTCATAAACCACTAATTGTATCACCTTTCCCTACCTATCAGTGGCAAAAGGTCGCTATGAACCTTTTTAAACTTGACAATCGATGGTATCTAATGATTGGTGATTGTTACTCTCGATTTTTATACGTCGAATTAGTAAAACGTATGCGAACTCAAGACATAATAAAGTATGTGAATCGATATTTAGCAAAAAAGGAATTCGGGAATTGATTACAACCGCCAGCGAGGTGCAGTTTGAAAAGTCATCTGAATTTATGGCCTTTGCGAATGGTGCTGCCAAAGCGGCAGTTAAAAACGCTAAAACATTCTTAAAAATTATGAAATGGCTTTACTAGTATACAGTAATACACCATTGGATAAAACCCAATGCTATTCGACAGAAAACTACGTGAAACTTTACCGGATATATTTCTTTGCAAGCATCACCAAGAAAGAGGAAGAATATAGACAGAAATACAAATATAATTATGATTCTCGACATAAAGTAACAAATTTGGAATCGTTGAATCCGGATGATTACGTATGGAAAGTCGATTTGCGAAGACATGGGAAAATAATTAGAAAACTCGACCAACAGCGTTTCTACTTGGCTGAAACCGACAAAGGAACAGTTCGACGCAACAGATTTCAGCTCGTTAAGATCACGAGTTGGTAATGATTCATATTAAGGCAGATATGTCTGACTCAACATAAATTATTACCAACTCGTGATCTATGGTCTGAAGAGGTCCTTGATGGAAATAAATTACAACAGTCAACTTAAGAATTGAATACTTCTCAACGAACCAACGACCAGCGCAGAACGATTCAAAGCAACCACAATTCGACCGATAATTCATGGTTACGAGATCTAGCAAATGAATACCTAAATCAAACATGTGTGCATTGAATCTTTATTAAAATTTTGAAGATCGAATTGGAATCGATCTTATGTTAAAATTTTACTTTAAAGTGACTACAGATATTGTCGCTGTTATGGTTCGCGGCCGATATGTTTAATGTCCCGAGAAAGTTAAAACGCACTGTCTTTTAAATTAAGTTAAAAGTTTATTTGCACAATAATTAATTTCACTATTTTCCAAAAATTCGCTATTTCACTATTTTAAAAAATTCGCCTTTAATTCGCGTTCCACACTATCGCAGTTTTTACTATCGCCTTTTTACTATCCCTCCCCATTTATTCAGCCCGGCTTTAAATAGGGTCTCTAGTCATTCAATCCATTTCTCGTATATTGGCGAATGTTTTGACGAGAACTACCTGGAATACCGCGGTGACGTCACTTTTAGATATTGATCAGGGATCTACTTGGTCAATTCTTTTGCTTTCAAGTACATTCGTTTATTGATCATGATGTTATGATCAGTTGCGACAACAATTGCGACAGTAGCTCGCAGAATTGTTTGGACATGTAACAATATGTAATGTTTAAATTTCTGCCTGTTGAATATTTTATTCAATCTCGGTGGAGATGTTGAATAATACATGTAACCCATAATAATTATCAATATCAAATCGTTGCTCAATGGCTGATCGTCTATGTAATAATACCTAATATCATGTTATGTATGTTTTATAATGAAGTGAAAATATAACGTCAGTCTTGAATTAGAAATAAAACACAGTTTCTTCCGTTTCAGGGTTTCTGACGATTAAAGTTGTTATACTCTTTTGCAACCTGTGATCTTTTAAAGGGTTTTGTCAAATCATTTCACAAACCCCTATTCATATCACCACCGGTCTGTCCGTCTCTCACAGCAATTTTTCTCGCAAACCATATAAGCTAGAAACATAAAATTTTGTAAGTAGTTTAAACTGGTGCCCTCACGACATAAAAAATTTATAATTCGATAATGTTTAAAGGAGGGGGAGTGTGTAGTGATAAGATTAGATATAAATGTCCGTAAAGGACTGCAGCCATGGTCTGCTGCCTCGGCGAAAGAGGATGATAGAATCCGCCGAGATTGGCGTTCTCTGAGGACGCGTGAATGCGCTGGCAGGCTAGCGTTGCAGTGTCGTGGTGCAGGTTCTTTTTGCCAGCCCAAGGACCCACCGCAAAAAAATTTCGCATTCGCGAATTAAAGATGTCGAATGCTGATCGACTGGTGTCGAGGCCGAGGTAACTTACTAAGGGTTGAAATTGCTTGTTGAAAGAATAAATTGGGCCTGGAAAAAACGGACGGACTTGAGAGACTTCGTCGTTACCGACGATACTTATGGCCCACAAATAAGAGTGGGGCATCCAGGTGCCCTTCGCACCACGCAACCGGATCATGATCCAAATGTAGACGTGGCCATACGAGTATATTTCCCATTTGAGTGAAAAACTCATACCAACATAATTTGCATGAATTTTTCCATCAAATGAGAAAAATTAACTTGGCCAATTTATGTTATAGTATTATGTGATGGAATCACATCATACTATAACATAATACCATAGAAGGGCACGTGAGCGGAAGGCCACTCTACCCGGGCAAGAGCCCCTATAACATAAAAGAAGGGAAAAGCGCGCCCGATGGCTAGCTCATTTCAGTGGAGGGGCCTGCCATCGTTGCGGGTCCTATACTCGGTCAGGTTAGGAGAGAGGAAAGACCGAAGGTATAAGTTTAATAATTTATTTTATTCATTATTGATCTTTATACAAACGAGTTAAATTTCTCGGATTTTTTCAAGTTGATATTTTCTATTTTTGTGTATATATATAATTTTTATTTTTATTTAGTGACCAGCATGTCATTATATTTAAAGTCACATAAAACATGACTACATTTATTTAATACCAGTTGTTTTTTCTCTATACTTTTCTGTTTTCTTTTTCATGAACCAGTATTTGAAATAATAACAAGTTACAGTTTTTCTAATTTTCTTCTACATGTATTGACTTGTTTTTTTTTTTTTTGAAAGACAATGAAGTGTCGAAATGGGTTTTTGAATGGAATTAGCTAAATTGAAATTAGTCGATGAAAATGACTCATTTTTAATTTGGTTTTGAAAGTATGACAAACAAAATGCCTGATTTTTTCAGTTATGAGATCAGATTTAGTTAAGACTGCTTAATTTTGCCACATTCGAGGTTCATCATTCTAAACATAGACGTGATTGCAGAACCTCCAGAATCGACGATGTATACACAAACGGAGCGGTCATTGTCAATAAGGACAAAATTACTCGCCCGACTTCAAGTTCCTGCCTGGATCACATAGCAACAAATGATAAACAAGTTGGGTAAACAGACCTACGCTCATGTCAGAAGGGTTTTGTATTCAATTCACAAAATGCAGTCACAATGATGATTTTATTGGAGAAAATATGTAATTCGAAGATCATACTTTTATTTACAAAGTTGAACGAATTTAGACTTCTGAGGTTTTTGTTGTTGTTATACTCATAAATATCTCCCTTGATAATTATTTCAGATGTCCATTAGCGAGGGAGGAAACACATTTTTCATGTATTTCCCCCCTGTGCCCCCACTGAAGCAAAAACTGACAGTTTAACAACTGTTTTCAAAAGCTCCCATGAAAACTTTCATTTCATACTCATATCGGCTACGTTTGATGAATTTTTTTTCAGGGGCCACTCTCCTGTACTGTTATCATTGATTAATGGCCAAGTTTTTCGAATCCTAGAATGGTTACAAAACCCTTTTGCTAGGAGCTCTCTCCCACCTCCTTGACTTGTTTCACTTATGAACATTAGTTTTAGGTACGCATCTTCAGTCATTCATTAAATTGTATCAAGTGTTCAAAGCATGCACCTTAAAC
This sequence comes from Odontomyia ornata, assembly GCA_963969285.1. Lineage (NCBI taxonomy): Eukaryota > Metazoa > Arthropoda > Insecta > Diptera > Stratiomyidae > Odontomyia > Odontomyia ornata. The sequence continues at coordinate 355,573,611 of OZ017739.1, read as the reverse complement.
GTTGAAGTTGGGAAAAAATAACTCAAAATTATTCAATCTTCGCATTTACAACAGCCACTATTTTGTTTTACGATTACTGATACCACTAGCTGAACCGATTCTGAAAGATATACATGACACCTATCATTCCTGAAATTTTCATGCAAATCCTAGCAAAACTGTAGTGTCTGAGTCGGTAAAAAGCGCATGTTGTTCCATAGCCATATGCTGCCATAGTAATAAATACAGCGCATATTGTTCCATAGTAATACAGGAAAATTCAAACGGCTATAACTTCGGCTATAACTTCACTGAATATCGTTCAATCTTTATGAAACTTTCAGGATAGATCAATACATAGACATCTACGTACTGAATTTCGTTGAATTTAAGGGTACCGTTAAGATTTTATTCAAGAAAACATAAAATCGATAAATCATACTATTACTAACAAAGTTGAGTGAATTCCGACTTCTAACGTATTTGTTGTTGTTGTACTCACCAAGGCCTACATTCCTGATTTTTTTCAGATATTTCGGATCACAGTTGTCCAATCGCGAGGGGGGGGACACAAATTTTTCGTGTATTTCCCCTCCCTGCGCGCCCCTCAAAGCAAATTTTGCCAAACTAAGACCTGTTTTGAAAAGTTCTTATCAAGACCTTTCATTTGATACCCATATCGGCTACCTTTGATGAAATTTTTTTTTCGGGCGGTCACTGTCCTTTATGGGGAGACCCCCCTTAAATACCTTATAAAATTTTTTTGTAGTTGAACTTTGAAAAGATCACCACTTTACACCTACACACAAAATTTGATGTTTCTAGCTTAAGTAGTTTCCGAGAAAAACTGCTGTGACACACGGACGGACGGACGGACATACAGACGGACAGACTGGTCGCGAAACTAGTAGGGTTTTGTAAAATTATTTTACAAAACCCTAAAAATTGCTGAAAACATTAAATTCACACTTGAAGACTGGCCGTCATCGTGTTCTAAAAATTGTCGACCGTGGTCAAAGTCTCAGTAAGCAAAAACATACTCACAAAATATTCAGATATTTAGACAAGGATCTTTTCAAATCGAAATTTCAACAGTTGCTAACAAACCGAAAACCTGAAAACCTTATAGAGCTCAAAAATATGATTACAGAGTCCAAGCATGATTCTACCATTGAGAAAAAGATCAGATGTCGACAACAAAGAAAGTTATTACGGCTAGTATTAACAAAAGGAAGGCTTATAAAAAATTCAAAAAAACGCTGAAGATCACGCAATTAAATATCTGTATAACCAAGGCCTAAAAGAATCAAAACGTCTCATAAAAGAAGCTAAATTTTCATATTACTCCAGAAGATTGGAGGCAGCGGCGGACAACTCACACGAATAAGAAAAATAATAAATGAAGTAAAAGATAATTCATCACCCTGGATCATGTCATCAAATGCTGATTTTTTTGGCATGGACTCTAACAATGCAGCACGCCCATGTGGAACAGCAAACTCGCTAAACCACTTTTATTCAACAATTGGTGAAAAAACTACCAGGAGCTTGGTGAAAAGTCAACTAGCTATTTCAATATCATTAATAGCCCACCTAAGTCCATCTTACACATTCATCAAACGACTAAAACAGAAGTATTAAATACAATCGAAAATTTGAAAAAAAAAATTCAGCAATGAAATCATTCTAGTCAAAGCGGAGGTAGCTGAACCACTGGAAAATTTTATAAACAAGCATATTAGAAATGGATCATTTCCGAACGAAGAGAAACTGGCAAAAATAATTCCAATATTCAAAGGAGGAGATCATCTGGACCCGAATAATTACCGCCCTGTTGCACTTTTGATAGCCTTTAGTAAAATATTCGAAAAACTTGTAAATAATCGTTTAAAATCTTTCTTAATGGACAATTCCATCATAAATCCGAAGCAGATTGGCTTTCAAAAAACTAGTACTTTCGATGCGTTACTGTCTGTCTCACGTTACATCAATGAAAGTCTTGATAAAAGCAATTTTTGTGGACCTGAAGAAATCTTTTGATACGGTTGATGATGACCTGTTACTTCAATAACTTGAATCGAATGGTATACAAGGCAAACCGATACCGATTTGGAAGGAAGATTCCAAAGAACATCAGTTAATAATGTCTTGAGCAATCTAGCACCAATGAAATCGGGGGTTCCTCAAGGATCCATACGTGGACCAACCTTGTTTTTGCTATAATAAAATTATCACAAATAAATCCATATAATTCAAGAAATGCCAATAATTTTGTAATACCTTACTCTAGAATTCATCGACTAAAGAACGATGCAACGAATGATGCTCTGCGTATATGCAACAATCTTCCAGAAACAGTGAAAAACGCAAACTCATTATTGGTTTTTAAGAAAAAATTAAATTCAAATTAATAATAGGCCCGGAGGATTGAAAATGCAGTATCTTAGGGCATTTCAGACCCTAACATCGAGATACTTAAAGACAGCTAGTTTTTATAAACTCAGTGTTTTTTTTTTTTACTGCGTCATATTATAATATTTTTTTTATCTCTGAGATCTGTTCACGAATCGGACTAGACTAGCAGGAAAGGAGTACTTCACAACATTTTGTGGGTCCCTTATACCGATGTTTTAGCATTGCCTGGAGGCACACGTAGGAATCGACGACGTGTAAAGTGCAGATCGCACGAGCCTTATGCGACGATGAAAGAGTGATGGAGAGAGTTGTAGAGAATGGAGGTATTTAAAAAAAAATAATTTGTAATATTGACATGTTATGAATATTCGAACGATGGGATCAAAACACAAAACAGAATGGCGGTTAATTTAAATATATACTAACCAGAATTTAACTTTTTGAACTCAATTTATGGAATCCGTATATGAGTTAAATTTTGATATTCGGGTTGGTGCACTTTCCTACTACTTCGAGAGAATATCATGGTAATGAATAAACAATACCACATCAGAATTCTAACTTCCGCCCATCTGACTAGAAAAACACGGCCGAAAATCTGTCGGACAATACGAGTATGACTTTTTAATTATACTAATTATTGTTAAAAAAGACTGGAAAAACTAGCTTCGTGATAGCTGATTTTTAACACCCCGGTATTTTGGCATGTTCTGTCAGACTCGTCAATAGCGAACAAATTTTTGTAGGACAAGGTTACTTTTTTTATCTGCAATAATTAACTCAGCATTGACGGATTTTGCTGCAACTCTCGTTCCTTTTTCAACATAACCTTATGCCTCTGAAGAGGACTCAATGATTGAGCCGAAACGTAAGGCTCAACAATAACTGGTGTTTACTTCAGACCCCTTTTGTCTGTGAAGGTCGGAAGAAGAAAATTTAATCTACCAAGGCTACTTTCCTTTTCTAATTTAAATTTCCATTCCATTAAATAAACATAGTAGTCCATATTTCGGAGTTTCTCGACAAAAAAGCGACAGAATCGAGGAAAAGTGGTCGGACATACCAAAGACAAGCGCCTCATGAAGTATCAAATATGTGGTAATCAAATGAAAGGCGTCAGGATCTGGCAGCTATTTAGAAAACCCCGATTTTCGGTGTTTTTCTTATAAAATTAACCAAAACAAATAATTTTACTTAAAATTGAACGTATATTTATTACGTCCAGTAACTAAATATTTGTGTACTAATTACTCGTATATGGCTATCTTATAACTTTATTTGAAGAAAATCGAGCAATTTCCAATCAATTCTATTGTACTAGAAATAGCTTATACCTAGCTTTACTGTGCAAATGATGGCAATTGAAGGTTCCAATTTAACAACCAGATTGGTTTCAATAATATGCCAATCATTCACCTAGATTCAAGGTCCAAATAAAATAAATCTTCACAACAAACATTAAGCACATTTCAAACGCATCTTCAACAAAACTTCCTGGCCCGATGGGCCACAAACAAGGTCATGTCAAATCATACTAAATTAATTGGAAAAATAAACAACTCTATGCTTCCTATTCCAAACGCCCTAGAGGTCACATCCCTTCTTGGAGTGGTTTTCTGGCAGCTATTTAGAAAACCCCGATTTTCGGTGTTTTTCTTATAAAATTAACCAAAACAAATAATTTTACTTAAAATTGAACGTATATTTATTACGTCCAGTAACTAAATATTTGTGTACTAATTACTCGTATATGGCTATCTTATAACTTTATTTGAAGAAAATCGAGCAATTTCCAATCAATTCTATTGTACTAGAAATAGCTTATACCTAGCTTTACTGTGCAAATGATGGCAATTGAAGGTTCCAATTTAACAACCAGATTGGTTTCAATAATATGCCAATCATTCACCTAGATTCAAGGTCCAAATAAAATAAATCTTCACAACAAACATTAAGCACATTTCAAACGCATCTTCAACAAAACTTCCTGGCCCGATGGGCCACAAACAAGGTCATGTCAAATCATACTAAATTAATTGGAAAAATAAACAACTCTATGCTTCCTATTCCAAACGCCCTAGAGGTCACATCCCTTCTTGGAGTGGTTTTCTTTGTAGTGTTTTTGCTGCTATTCTCGCATAGCATAAAACGTAGTTTTCGATGAAGTTAAATTCGAAGACAGCGGGTCTATCGGAATAGTATCAGTGTTTCCTAAGTGCAAATAAAGACAGATGAGTACCCTCATTCATATTGTGAATTCCGTGTAATTTAGTGAGTTATAACTTAGTGAAAGCTAGCACATGTTCCAAAATGGAGTAGGGTGCGGAGGACTGCCCTCCTGACCCGGGAATAAGAATTGAATTTAGTGTCAATGACAGTGAAATTAATGAAAATGAAAATAAGAAAAGAAGTTCAAATGCTGGGCACCAGCGAGCTCCGAGCAAAGGGGAAAAAAGATTTTAGAATCAACACCACAGCGACTGACTTAACATTTAAATTTACACCACCTGTGCCAATGGTAAAAAATATTAAAGTATCCAGCAATATGGAGACAAATCCGCCCAATGAAGACTCAGTCCCACCTGTCCAGAGCAATTCGTATAAAAACGACCTAAAATCCAAAAAAAAATCTTCCTGATTATCATAGAATGGAAAATCAACGGTAAACCCGTCTGGTTGACGCCGATGAGATTTTTTACGCGGTACAAAGATTCCAAATGCCTTGTTACGAATCAAACAAAATGGACTGGGACTAAAAGTTTTCTTCGATACACCTAAGGAAGCTAACGACGCGACTGAAAATGCAGTCCTCAAGGAAAAAACTTAAATGTCTTCTTTCCAGGCAGTTTTACCTGCAGGTATGGTGTAATTCGGGATGTTGAATTTGATTTTGACCTAAAAGAGCTAGTTGAAATAGCTAGGCCTTGCAACAATATGAGAATGCTACTTACTGACATTAAGTTAATCAGCGCCAAAAGAATCAACAAGATTGGTCCTGAAAAGGCTGGCAATTTAATTCCGACAAAGTCAGTCAAGATAACGGTCTCGGGCAATACCCTCCCAGGTTATCTCAAAATCGCATACTTACCGAGATGCCTTTAATTCGGTTCAACCGAATGCAATAGAACTTGCAACAACAGAAAATATCTGCTATGCAACAGCAAGGAGCATTTAGCTACGGATCAAACATGGTTAAATATAAGCATGAAGTATATAGTAAGTCAGTTCTATATTAAATGTCTCCAATAGAGAAGCATGTTCGATTATAAATAAAAACATACGAAGGACATAGCTCAAATATATTTTTACGAATAAAAGAAACCCAGTAGAAGATGTCAGAAAAATTTTAATGAAACACACATATGCTCAAGTGGTGGCCTCTCCGGAGAAAACCAAATCAGAAGCAAGCAGATGAAAAATGTTTTTGCAATTGTGGAAAACTGCAAACTCCCCATCAACTCTTTAACCAACAATTCCCACAAAACAAAGGCAGGAAAAATAATTTACAAATTACAAAGACTCTCATCACTAGCGATGCAAGATTTTCAAGAAATCGACATGAATTTATTAGAAAATTTGTCCAAATACCTTAATCAAGCTAAAATCCAAGAAAAAGCTACAAAAGAACCACAACCGATCACTTTTGGTGCATCGAAAAGTTTACTTTCAAGTGTGTTTTACCACACAACTCCAAAATATCGGAAATTACACATTTTTACCCTCCAGGTTGAGGATCCTTCGGCTTGGGACTTCGGACCCGGTTTGCCTGTCGGAGACGATCGTAGGAAGCGCCACTCGCTTGTTCCTTGGTCCCAAGTAGCAACCAAGCGAGGAACGCGGCCGCCGAACACCCCTCACACAGCTGGAAACAAGATCTACTATTCGAACTAGAAAGAAAGAATTATTCAATGCCGGGCGACCACTTCGCACTCTTTAGCCGGTATGAGTTCACCCGACGTAACACGCACTGAAAACTGAAACACACCCGAGCCAGGTGTACAATCCACTCCAGAATAATTTTTTGAATAAATTCCAAGATTTAAAAAAAGAAAACCAATCGTACAATATAAATTATAATTTAGTCAACCACCAAAAGCACAATATATGTACACTACCTGTCTTACGTTTAATTCTCCTGTTTGGGAGCCCCCGAATTAACTCACGCATCGAAGTTATCTTTCCAGCGCGCTACTCGATAAACTTCCACCGCCAATATTCCCTGCCGCCGATGTAAATTCCAATTCCCTGTCACTGATGTAAATTCCACTCGATAATTATCTCTTCCTTCGTTGAGCTGCTGGACAAACTTCCTTGTTAGCTCGTCGCACTGTCGATCCTCGTCCACCAAAAAAGAGCCGTACTTTGTCCGCAGGTCCCTCATCAGCTCGATTTCAACCGGCGAGCCGTTAATTTTTTTTCGAGGCAATTCAACGTTCAATTGCGGTGCTGGCTTGCATCAGCGACCCCCCAACTGGCGTTCATAAGGTATGCACCTACGTTCCACATTTGCTTCATCGGTTTCCGCCGTCCTTAGTCAATTGTGTCAATGTCAATTTGCGCAATCAAAACAAGTTCATGTAAAGAATCTTCTGTGCTGTCATATTTTTTAGTGCACTCCACTTATCAAGTCGTCGACAATACGATTCGATCGATGCTGATGCCTTCCTTATCCATTACTCCAACCGCAAAAAGTCGTCCCATTGTTGATGTGCGTGGTCGGATACGTGCCGTACAAATTTGCGAGCGTCTTTCGGGCAGAAGATGACATTTCAAAGCCTCCATTATAAGATGCTGACATTCAGGGGAACCACACAATGATTCTACATGGTCCCCGATAAAAGATGGTGGAAGCAGTGACAATCTAACAAATGCTAATAGTTTCGGAATATGTTTTCACGATTTGTCGGGTCATGTTGCACCCAAGCCATCAATGCGTGGAAGACATCTTGTTCAGAAGGTAAATTCAATTTGTCGCTTGATAATAATTTTACTATTTGTTCTCCATTTAATTGAAAGAATTCTTGGTTCTTGCCAACTTGCATGAAATGTTGACACCACACACAACCACAACTTTGTTGTTCTGCGAAAAATACAAAGCCCAGGCAATTTGACGTATGTAATTGACGTGCTAAGAAGTTACAACATGCAGTAACAACGGCATTCAATTGAAGAAGGCATGCAGTTGCTAATAATATTTCAATTGTATCCTCTCGCAATTCTATATAAGCGGTATAACAATATTGTACTAAAATTTGATGCGCATCACCATGCACTTCACCAAGAGTTACTTCATTTTCCCTAGTCTCCCTTAATGAGCCAGTAAGCATGGCTGAAACGAAGGCACTGGAAGCAGATAGTACTAAACGATGTGCAGGAGGTATCCGCTTTCCGTCGATTCATGCAATTAGGACTACATCGCACAATTGTTCACTTTCGAAGTAGTTTTGCATCCTCTTCAGGATACTATCGGAATGATCGCGGCATCGGAAATATTCCTCCTGGCTACTGGTCGAAGCCAAGCTAACCAAACTCAAATCTCGGGTTATAGAATCCTCTGCGAAAAGGCTCATACGGGCACTGGAAACAGTTGATTCACGACGAGGTATCCTTCATCGACATTTCGCCACGTCCGATTGGCACTAGTGATACTTAGATTATGTTTAGGTTTTAAGCGCACGGTTGTCTCGCTTGTAACACTCGATTTTCATATGCACTTGAAGACAATGTGTGGCATTTTTTTGCACTGTTAACGGTACCGAACCAGAACAACTGCTTTCACGACGAACAATGAACATGATCTTTTTAAAATTCTCTTGGTAAGATTTGTAGTCCGGATCGTGTGCTTCAAGATTAGGATTGTTCGGCTTCTCTATAAATATTTTGTGTAGTAATTTAAATGTGTCATACCAAGGCTTCATTTTAGGTATGTTTAAGTGACTTTTGCCTTTGAATTTCGATATGCTATCATTAAATCCACTTTGATGGGCTTCTTGTATATGATCAATTTCCAATGATTTGAAAAGCGGCAAATAAGACACATCAAAAATTGTGCTCGTTTCAATTAGCACTACTAGGTGACAGATCTGTGTAGCAAATAAAAGAACTCTGGCAAATTGTGCTCTGACATAACTATTGAAGCTCATAAATTGATTTAAATCATCTCGCTTAACTACGTTCCCCAATAATTTTTCCATACAGTGGTTGTCTAGGCTGTTACTAAATGGAAAAATATCATAGGTCCTGATCTTTTGAAGTAAAATATAATGCGTCCCTGGTTAGAATTGACGAGGCCTCGAAAATTACACTCTTTGCTTACATTTACAAATTTTGTCCATTAAAACATCCACGCGCCCTTGGCGAGTGTTCACTATATCGGGAAAAATGAAAACGGGCGACTCATCCAAATCCTGAATAATTAGTTTCATTGCAGGATAACATTCCACTGGAACTCCTCAGTTTTGCTTCGCCATCATTTTTATTTGACGTTGAATTCAAATCTAACCGTTCAGGTTCTACTCAATTTTATTTAAGTATCTTTTTTGTTTAATATATTCATTTGATTTTTTTGTTTTTTGTTTTACTTTAGCATTTATAACCTTGGCTCAGGCGGTATCTTAACGACCGCATGGAAGAGTGCAATTTGTTTCCGTGACAACCTTTCACAAATGTAAAGAGGATACTCTTATAGGATATACGATTTATTCCCAAATTTTATTCATTTTTAAATTAAATGTTAATAAATCTTGAGACACTACTGACATGTCACTACGATAGTCGGTAGATTAAAATTAAGCTGTAAATATTTGACAATACTTAGAGAGGGTCACGTGGTCCCTCCCTTTCAATTATTCTCAAAGCATAATACTAACACTCCCTCACCTAATTTATTCAACCAACCTATCAGTTTTGAGTCACTGAATTCACCGTCACCACTGGTCCCAAAAGTGGACAGGATCGCTAAACGCTGGTTAAGTTCCGACTAAGACATACCAATCAATTTCCAGCGTCCTTTTAAAAAACAGGAGAAAGAGGGAAAAAACTCTATCATAATATGTGTTAATAAATAATTATTCACCTATTGTTCAGCCCAATATTTATCATCCAATAATTTATGAAAACATTTCACTTAATTGTGTCTGGTTTTTTTTATGCGGCTCTTGTATTCGAAAGAACGAACCGGGGAAAACCCGGGTTAAGTTTAAACCGGTGTAGTTTTTCCCATCACTACTCTCCACTTAGTATATATTGAGTACATGAGAATAAAGAGATGGAGCTGCTCAAATCAAAACATTATGCATCACGGTCTCACCTCCTAAAGATTAGCTGCTAAAAACTTTTAGTATTGAAAATCTCCATATTTTAGCGCTGTAATTTAAACAAAAAGAAAAATATAATTTAAAAAAATAACGCTATTTATTTAAATTACTTTTTTTTTATGGAATTGTTTGCAGCTACATATAAATGAGTTGCATATTTTGAATAATAATTTTTCTGAAAAATTATTAGAGAAGAAAAATGTTAGAAGAAGGTGGTTTCGACGTGTGCACTAATTCTCCTCAGGCCATCACACTTAGATACACACCGGTGATGGCGACCACCATGCTCAGAGGTGAGGGAGTTAATTTTTAATTTTTCTACTTATGCAAACTCAATATGTTTTTGTATCTGCAAGTTATATTCAAGGCAAATTTCTCTTGTAAGTATTTGTATTAGCTAAACTTTTTAATTGGATCATTTCACCCTTTTCACATCAATTTAATGTAAATCTATACGACAAATTTGCTCTACATTTGAAGCTATATCTAACGTCGCGCGGATATCGATCACTCTTTCGGATGGCTCCGATAGCTTTTTAAATTACTTTTTTTTTTTTTATGGAATTGTTTGCAGCTACATATGAATGAGTTGCATATTTTGAATAATAATTTTTCTGAAAAATTATTAGAGAAGAAAAATGTTAGAAGAAGGTGGTTTCGACGTGTGCACTAATTCTCCTCAGGCCATCACACTTAGATACACACCGGTGATGGCGACCACCATGCTCAGAGGTGAGGGAGTTAATTTTTAATTTTTCTACTTATGCAAACTCAATATGTTTTTGTATCTGCAAGTTATATTCAAGGCAAATTTCTCTTGTAAGTATTTGTATTAGCTAAACTTTTTAATTGGATCATTTCACCCTTTTCACATCAATTTAATGTAAATCTATACGACAAATTTGCTCTACATTTGAAGCTATATCTAACGTCGCGCGGATATCGATCACACTTTCGGATGGCTCCGATAGCTTTTTAAATTACTTTTTTTTATGGAATTGTTTGCAGCTACATATAAATGAGTTGCATATTTTGAATAATAATTTTTCTGAAAAATTATTAGAGAAGAAAAATGTTAGAAGAAGGTGGTTTCGACGTGTGCACTAATTCTCCTCAGGCCATCACACTTAGATACACACCGGTGATGGCGACCACCATGCTCAGAGGTGAGGGAGTTAATTTTTAATTTTTCTACTTATGCAAACTCAATATGTTTTTGTATCTGCAAGTTATATTCAAGGTAAATTTCTCTTGTAAGTTGTATTAGCTAAACTTTTTAATTGGATCATTTCACCCTTTTCACATCAATTTAATGTAAATCTATACGACAAATTTGCTCTACATTTGAAGCTATATCTAACGTCGCGCGGATATCGATCACACTTTCGGATGGCTCCGATAGCTTTTTAAATTACTTTTTTTTTATGGAATTGTTTGCAGCTACATATGAATGAGTTGCATATTTTGAATAATAATTTTTCTGAAAAATTATTAGAGAAGAAAAATGTTAGAAGAAGGTGGTTTCGACGTGTGCACTAATTCTCCTCAGGCCATCACACTTAGATACACACCGGTGATGGCGACCACCATGCTCAGAGGTGAGGGAGTTAATTTTTAATTTTTCTACTTATGCAAACTCAATATGTTTTTGTATCTGCAAGTTATATTCAAGGTAAATTTCTCTTGTAAGTATTTGTATTAGCTAAACTTTTTAATTGGATCATTTCACCCTTTTCACATCAATTTAATGTAAATCTATACGACAAATTTGCTCTACATTTGAAGCTATATCTAACGTCGCGCGGATATCGATCACTCTTTCGGATGGCTCCGATAGCTTTTTAAATTACTTTTTTTTTAATGGAATTGTTTGCAGCTACATATAAATGAGTTGCATATTTTGAATAATAATTTTTCTGAAAAATTATTAGAGAAGAAAAATGTTCGAAGAAGGTGGTTTCGACGTATGCCATTTTTGACAGCTGGATACGACCCCATGTTAGTGAAACGAATGGGGGAAAAAATGGAAAAAAGAGCGCCAAGACGCAAGCTCACAAAACTGAGTACACTCAAGGACGAACCAACGCAAAGAGCAGTAATGATCATGTCGGAGGTTAGCGGTGCCCTGAATAGAATGATGAGGAAAAACGGTATCCAAATGGTGACCAGAAGCTCACCGTTTCAGCTTAAAACCAACGTAGCGCAAATCAAAGACATAAGGAGCAAACATGAAAAGCGAGGGATCTACAAGATTAACTGCCAGCAATGCGAAAAAGTATATATTGGGCAGACAAAACGCAGTGTGAAAGTCCGGTTCAGCGAGCATGTTCGAGAAGCACAATCAGCACTAACGAAAAACAAAGTAAAAGACGTTCGATCATCGGTAGCCCGTCACATTTGCGAAGGACACAACGTCAACTGGGAGCAGTTGGAAGTCATCAAAGAAATACGAGATTTGTGGAAACTGGATGCGTACGAGACACTTTGGATTATGCGGCAACCTATGGAAAAGCGATTGAATGATGATGTTGGCAATGGAGATTCACCTCTTTTAAAATTACTTCTAAATAATTAAGTTCAGGTTACAAAAATTTTAAAATAATTTAAAATAAATTAATAGTTCCACCAAAATTCATTTGACCCACATTTAAAATATACTTTTATGACCTGTTATTTCATTGATATGCATCCTTTTGTTAAGTACGGTCATTAATAACTAATTAGCTTTAGCATATATATTGAACATCTTGAGGGTTTCTCTTCAGAAAAAATTAGACACTGAAGAAGGGAGAACATTTACTCCCGAAATATATATATTTGTCAGAAAACAAATAAATAGCGTTGTTTTTTTAAATTATATTTTTCTTTTTAACTTTTAGTAGTTTGGTTAGTTAAGATCAGCAAAGCAATGAGCTCACCTAAAATAATGTGGCGCGTTATGGTTCGCGGCCAATAATTTTAATATTCCGGGAAAGTGAAAACGCAATGTCTTTTAAATTAAGTTAAAAGAGTTTATTTACTACAAATGCACAATCATTAATTTAACTATTTCACAAATCGCATTTTAATCTAACTTTTACTGTCTATCAATTTATATTCCCATTGTCTGTATCACGAAAATCACTTCACTATCCATCAATATCGCCTTTACTTCGCGCTCCACTCTACGGCAAGTTTTACTGTCACGGTTTGACTATCCTTCTCATACATTCAGCTCGGCTTTATATATTGGTGAATGTTCTGGCGATAACTACCTGGAATATTCGAGCAATTCTGAATAACCTGCAGTGACGTCACTTTCAGATATTGATCATGCTTGGTCGATTCTTGTGCTTTCGAGTACATTCGTTTATTGATCATGATATTATTAATAGTTGCGATAACAATTACGACATTAGCTCGCAGAAATGATTGAACATGTAACACTGCCCCCACCTCAGTTCTTTTCGCCCCGAAAAGATGTGTCGCCAGTTGTAGTTACAGTCTTCCACAAAAGTCAAGGTACAGAGAATCGGTAACTGAAAATTGTATTACTGCATCAATATTTTCATTTGAAAACCAAAAGTTATGAAATGGTAATAATACGAGTTCTGTTGAATTTAAGTTTTCATAAATTTAAAGGGATTCGGCAATAATGATCATTGAAGACAATAATTTTTTGTTGGCAATGTCTCTTTTCTACTCCACAAAAGTCTTGGTACAGTTGCAGAAAATGCCCTGGTATTTGTAAAAAGGGGAATCCCCCAAGTACATATCAGAGTGAGTTAACAACCGTAGGCCGCTGTCTTTAATATCGCGTCCGTGTTCGTGGTGTATCTTTTATTTAATAAAATTTTTAAAAAATGAGTCGAAAGGAGTTGAGTATTAAGGAGCGTGAAATAATTATTAATCTGCATTCAAATCAGAGCAAATCATATTCTGAAATAGCTGAACTAGTGTTGCGAAGTCGGTCAACCATTCAAAAAGTGATAAATCGATTTAAGAAGGAAAATAGAGTGGAAAATGTGCCCCGAACAGGTCGTCCATCTAAACTAAATGCAAAGGACAAGAGAAAAATTTCGCGAATGGTAAAACAAGATCCATTTCTAAGCTGTAGAAAAATCTGCGATGTTCTTGGAATTAATGATAAGAAGGAGGTTAGCGCAGAAACTGTGCGTAGAGCTGTCGTAGAAGCTAGATTTTCATCTCGTACGCCTAGAAGAAAACCTCTTGAAAGTTGCTTAAACAAACAAAAACGAATAACATTTGCAAAAGCATATATTGACAAACCAATAACGTCTTGGGATAATGTTTTATTTTCGGATGAGTCTAAATTTTGTATATTTGGTGTAAATGGGCATAAGAGGGTCTGGCGAAAAGTAGGAGAAGCATTTAATCTCAAGAACACTATTAAAACAGTAAAACATGGAGGCGGTGGTGTTATGGTTTGGGGTTGCATGGCTGCTGCTGGAGTTGGAAATCTGACATTCATCGAAAATACTATGGATCAGAACTCTTATTTAGAGATTCTACGAAACAAGATGAAACAAAGTGCAGCCAAATTAGGTATGCGAGAAGATTTCTTGTTTCAACAGGACAATGACCCTAAGCACACTGCGCATAAAGTTCGAATGTGGCTATTGTACAATACTCGCATGCTTGCTACACCGCCTCAAAGCCCTGATTTGAACCCTATAGAGCATCTTTGGAATGAGCTTGAGACAAAAATCCGAAAAAGAGTGATATCAAGCAAGGCGCAGCTTAAGGATGTTATATTGGAGGAGTGGGCCAGAATCAGCAGCGAATTTACTAAAAAATTGGTATATTCTATGCCTAAAAGACTGAAGTCAGTAATTCAGATGAAAGGATATCCGACAAAATATTAAGAAAAGTATAATTCAAATAACTATGCAAGACTATAATTACAATTTGTATCATTTTTCTTTAGGTGTACCATGACTTTTGTGGACTTCATTCATTGACTTTCCAACACATCATATGTAATAATATATTAATACGACAGAATTTTCGTTTTGTTTTACATGAATTTAAAGTGTAATGATTATAGTTGAAGAAATACCAAAAAAAATTTTATCACTATAGGTTTTTTAAATAAAAATATCAAACAATTTTCATGATATTCATCACTGTACCTTGACTTTTGTGGAAGACTGTAAGTCTCCCTGGATGTAATATGGGGCAAGACGGTCTAGGCGCACGATTTTCATGTTGGCTCTCGGCTTACGGTGTTCCTGTATGCGATATACGACCTCATTTATTCGTTTTGTAACTCGGTATGGTCCCTCCCAATTATGCTGCTACTTCGGAAACCTACCCTTCCGCCGTTGTGGGTTATATAGCCACACCAAGTCATCTTGCTGGAAGCCAGTAGAACTTGCCTTTAGATCATACCTAGTCTTCATGCGGTCAGTAGCCGATTCAAGGTGTTTTTGCACTGTCCGATGTATCTGGTTCAACCGTTGCCTTAGCTCACTTGCGTACTCCGAGATCGTTTGTGGTTTCTCAGGGGGTGTTCCGACTTTATATCAGCCGGAAGACGAATAGGCTTTCCAAAAATGACTTTGGCTGGGGCTTGGCCCGTCGATGCATGTTCGGCAGCTCTATAAGCCATCAAAAATAGTGGGATATGCCGGTCCCAGTCCCTTTGGTTCTCGTCAACCATCTTGGCCAGGTGTTTATTGAGTATGCCGTTGAAATGTTCGACCATTCCATCGGATTGGGGATGCAGCGGTGTTGTCCTCGTTTTCCGTATTCCTAGCAGTTCGCACATTTTGCCAAAAACTAGTGACTCAAATTTTCGGTCTTGATCCGAATGTAGTTCACAAGGTACGCCGTACCTGCTGACCCAATTTAACACTAGCTGTTCGGCTACAGTAATTGCTTTCTGATTGGGAACGGGGTAGACCTCGGGCCACTTGCTGAAATAACCGGCCACAACCAGCGTGTATCGATTTCCCCATTCGGATTCAGAAAAGGGTCATGCGATTTCAACAGCAATTCTTTCAAACGGTACCCCCACGTTATAGGTTCGCATTTGTCCTCTCAGTCGTCGCTTTGGACCTTTGACGGAAGCGCAAATTGTGCATCTACGGCACCAGTCCTCTACGTCTTCTCGAGCGTGAAGCCAGTAGAACCTTTTCCGCAGTTTCGCTAAGGTCTTGTGAACACCAAGGTGGCCTCCTGAGGATCCTTCGTGCATTTCCTTAGCCATATCGTAGATTCGGCTTTTGGGGAGTATATTTTGCATCCTGTAGGAGCTGCCATCCGCCGTTTCCCATTTCCGCTTGAGAACGCCATCCTCCACCTGAAGGGAGTTCCATTGTGCCCAATAGCTTTTCAGGGTTGCGCTGTGCATTGAAACATCCTTCAACTCAGGTCGCCCAGTTGTCTCCTTCCATACGAGCAATGGTCCGATGTCTTCATGGCTAGCTGGGCGTTACGAATCTCCTCCAATGATCAACCTTCATCGAATTCGGCCGTTATTACTCGCAGATCAACGGTCGGCTCCTTTTCCTCAACCCGTCGACAATGCTTGCAGTTAGCTGGACACGGAAGACGGATGCACTCCGCCCTTGTGAAGTAGTTGTTGCCTCCCTAGGTCTGGTCGGATAATAGATCCGGTTGCAGCAGTGTCGCTTGTTATGGTGCAACGTTCTTCGCCAACTTGACCCGGAAGGCATAAGTCTGCTTCTCCACGATGTAGTCTCGACACGGCAATGGAGGTGCTGGAGACGTTGATCCTCCTAGCCAACGTCCGCCCGACGAAGTTGGCCCCTTCAGTTTGATGGGCTTCGATTCTAGCCTCCTGACTCGGTCTGGAGCTCCACCACCCTGGACAATCGCTCCGTTTTCTTCGCTTCTTGCAGTCTCTTTGCAGATGCCCCTTCTCACCGCAATTCCAGCATCTATGTGCGCCATTTACTGCGGGTCTCGCTCAATTTCCACGCGCTCACTCCTGCGCGCATCTGCCACTACCTCGCGCACCTGGGCAGTGGTACGAGTCACATTTTTCGCTGCCTCAAAGTTCAGACTATAAGCCAATGCGTCCTTAACCGTTTGCTCTTGAGCTAAACGCACAGCTTGTTGCAATTCCTGGTCCTTTAATGCACTGATGAATGCTTCTGTTGCTGCGTCGTCTCGATGTTCTGGGTCATAAGCTGGGTAAGCCAAAAGTGCCAGTCATCATTGTCTTGGGCTAGCTGCTGTAAGATTTCGCCAGACTTCTGTATCCGATGCCGTAGCTGTGACCGATAAATCTGCTTTAGATCAAGCCTTTTTCCGCATCTGAGGGCTCACTCGAATCTAGATGTACGCCTTCCAATTCAATCGCGTCACGCAAGCCTGCAATCAGTGTGGCCTTTGTACCTGGCGTAGCCAGATTTCGCTGTTCCAACTCTTCCTTAAGCTCCGACATGGTCAATTCATTAATTTTTAAATTTAGGCTTCGTGGCATTTATGTTTTTGCGGTTTTTTTCACCAGTTTTCACGTTGAATTTCACTACTGTGCATTTTAAAAATGATTAAAAGTTTTCACTTTCGAAGTGTTCTATCTCACTTCTCGACACCACTGTCGCGCGTTGTGGTTCGCGGCCAATAATTTTAATGTTCTGGGAAAGTGAAAACGCAATGTCTTTTAAATTAAGTTAAAAGAGTTTATTTACTGAAAATGCATCTATGTGCGCCATTTACTGCGGGTCTCGCTCAATTTCCACGCGCTTACTCCTGCGCGCATCTGCCACTACCTCGCGCACCTGGGCAGTGGTACGAGTCACATTTTTCGCTGCCTCAAAGTTCAGACTATAAGCCAATGCGTCCTTAACCGTTTGCTCTTGAGCTAAACGCACAGCTTGTTGCAATTCCTGGTCCTTTAATGCACTGATGAATGCTTCTGTTGCTGCGTCGTCTCGATGTTCTGGGTCATAAGCTGGGTAAGCCAAAAGTGCCAGTCATCATTGTCTTGGGCTAGCTGCTGTAAGATTTCGCCAGACTTCTGTATCCGATGCCGTAGCTGTGACCGATAAATCTGCTTTAGATCAAGCCTTTTTCCGCATCTGAGGGCTCACTCGAATCTAGATGTACGCCTTCCAATTCAATCGCGTCACGCAAGCCTGCAATCAGTGTGGCCTTTGTACCTGGCGTAGCCAGATTTCGCTGTTCCAACTCTTCCTTAAGCTCCGACATGGTCAATTCATTAATTTTTAAATTTAGGCTTCGTGGCATTTATGTTTTTGCGGTTTTTTTCACCAGTTTTCACGTTGAATTTCACTACTGTGCATTTTAAAAATGATTAAAAGTTTTCACTTTCGAAGTGTTCTATCTCACTTCTCGACACCACTGTCGCGCGTTGTGGTTCGCGGCCAATAATTTTAATGTTCTGGGAAAGTGAAAACGCAATGTCTTTTAAATTAAGTTAAAAGAGTTTATTTACTGAAAATGCACAATTATTAATTTAACTATTTCACAAATCGCATTTAAATCTAACTTTCACTGTATATCAATATATATTCCCACTGTCTGTATCACGAAAATCACTTCACTATCCATCAATATCGCCTTTACTTCGCGCTCCACTCTATCGCAATTTTACTATCGCGGTTTTACTACCCTCCCCATTCATTCAGCTCGGGTTTATATAGGGTCTCTAGTCATTCAATCCATTTCTCGTATATTGGCCAATAGTCTGGCGATAACTACCTGGAATATTCAAGCGATTCTGAATACCCCGTAGTGACGTCACTTTCAGATATTGATCGTGCTTGGTCGATTCTTGTGCTTTTGAGTACATTCGTTTATTGATCATGATGTTATTAATAGTTGCGATGACAATTGCGTTTGGACATGTTTGGACATGTAACAATAAAGTACATTCAACTTTATCCTATTTTTGCATATTTATATTTATATATTTTTGCATATATATAAAAGCAATCTCCATTTGAATATTTTCAAATCAGGATCTAATTATAAAAATATTTATTTCCAGAATCACCCTCGCCGCAGGCATCTTCGTACATAGATGGTTTCTTCATCTACGAGGCAACGCGCTCTACATGCCACTCAGTCAAAGCAACAATGGAAATGTTGCAGTGGCCACAGATTTCTCCATACCAGTAATAGCAGCTGCCACACTTGGTATTATTCTTGCATATTTTTATCTATGTGACCGAACAAACTTCTTCATGAAAGAAAACAAATATTACTCAGAATTTAGCTTTTGGATTCCCGTTGGATACCTTTTCGCCTTAGGATTGTTCTTCACCGAAGACAGCCGCTTTACAAAAGTCCTCAATAGGGACCAAACAGATGAAATCAAAGGATGGATGTTTCTAGTGATTTTGATCTACTACATGACGGGTGCTGACCGAGTGTTGCCTATTCAAATGCATATCAAAGTTTTAATCAGCGCTTACCTATTTCTCATAGGATTTGCTCATTTTACATTTATGTGGCAAACAGGAAATGCAGGCATTGTGCGGTTTTGTCAAGTTATGTTTAGAACAAACTTTATAACCGTGATTTTGTGCTTTTGCATGAACCGTCCATATCAGTTTTATTATTTCGTTCCGCTGATATCATTCTGGATTTGTCTGGTGTATTTTGTATTAGCACTTCCGCCGCAAATTACGTCACAGAGTGTAGAAAGCAATGGATACCACTACTTATATTTAGTTTTGAAATTTGTAGGGCTCTTAAGCGTCGTAACAGTGCTTTATATGTCGGAAGTATTCTTCGAAAGGATTTTCGTTACTCGACCATGGAAGGCGTTATTTGTAACAACTGATGACGATATCCACGACTGGTGGTATCAGTGGAAGCTCGACCGCTACACCGTTATTTATGGAATGATATTTGCTTGTGTGTTTCACATTGCCCAGAAGAACAATATTTTCGACGATAATAATCATGGAAACTTATTCTCACGCCGCATATCTTTGATTGTAACTCTCGCAGCAATACTTGGCGTTGGATTTTACGTTTCATTCTCCTTCTTATGCCGCAATAAATTAGATTGTGATGAAATTCATTCCTACATTGTTTTCATTCCCATTATTGGCTACTTGGTTCTGCGCAATATATCAGGCATCTTGCGAACTCGCTATTCATCCTTCTTTGCTTGGTTTGGACGAATCTCGTTGGAACTTTTCATATGCCAATATCATATTTGGCTGGCAGCTGATCGGCATGGAGTCCTGGTACTTCTGCCAGGATTTCCCACCATGAATATGATTATAACCACATTCATTTTCGTTTGCGCATCGCACGAAGTTCATCGTCTTACACAAGTTCTCTTGCCGTACGCAATTCCCAGTGATTGGAAATTAGCAATAAGAAATTTCGCAATTTTCTCTATTATACTCATTCCAATTGCACGTTCCGATGGAATGATTTGAGCTGCAAAAAACAAAATGGAAAAAATATTCAACACAATGATGATAAATAATTGTGAGACAATTTTTGAATAGTGTTTAATTAGCGCTGTATGTTTGAAAGTGAATCCGATTTATTATATTTGTATGTATATGTTTGTTTTTGTACGTTTTCGCTTTTTCGTTGTACTTATATTTTATAATGAAGAATATATTATTCATAACAAACTAATTGAGTGGTTTTAATAATGAATAAACCTTTTTCATGAATTTATTTAACGAAGGGAATAGTCATGATAAATTTTGAAATGGAACCTTTCACTTTCTATGGATTCGGCGCTACCTTCTCCCAAAATGCATATTTTCTACCCTATTTAAAATTTAAACCATAATTCGTAAATTCGTAAAGTGTATTGGAAAGCTCCTAATTAATTAAAAGAATTTTCGCATGTTACAACATGTCATTCCCACGGCACTTGCTTAATCCCTTACACATCAATACACATTTATCCATGTTCGTCAGCTCATAACAATCAGTCAAATCAATCGAACTATTTTGGATGTACTGACAATGAGTTTATCTGCATAATTAATGACATGATGCACACATCAAATTTGAACTTAATCCAATCCAGTATCAAATCAAGTTCATTTTCATTTATGATTTATAACCGGGGGCAACTTGGAAATCCATTTTAGGAACAAAGTACTTTTGTCTTTCTTCGTCTAGCATCAGAGTGTGAAAGGTAACCAATAAAATTTATGGAGATTTATTCACAAAAATCTTGTTTTATTAGTTTATATAATTTATATGGAGACAAAATCTCCATGAATGGGCAAACAGCATAATGTGTAAAGGTAATCGCTGATACATAACAAATATTGTAACAGCTACCTCTGAGATCAGGTTTTTGGTTTAGCCAAAAGTATGAATTGTAGTTTTTTATGCCATTAGTTCCGATTTGGGTTGATTTGCATGGATTTTGTGAAGTATTTGCCGCTGGTTGACTCTTGTCCAGTTTATTTGCATAAAGTTCATTGATGATTTTATAATTAATTTGCACTGATATTGCGGTGGAGCATTTCGATTAATAGGCATCTGTCGCACGCATATACTGACTTCCTGATCTCTTTTTCGAAACAGTTGAAATTTTATCGGCAAAGCGTGAACTCTTGCAAATTGTGATTTAAATCTTGTGACAACATATAAAGAGTATTTCGCATAACATAAAATCATAAATTTTGTTTAATTTATGTAAGAACCTAATCATATTGAATTATTCTGTTTAAACATTGCTTCAGTCTCATACATAATTAACATACTATGGAGCTCGTAGGTATTCACAATTAAAGATATCGCATGTATTTTAATATTCATGAATAACTAGATATGTTAACTTTTCATATATACTGATGTACAAGATCCTCCATGAAAAGTGAAACTCTAAATTATTTGCAGCTTTTTCATAAGATTAACAATTGATAAAACGAAGAACTAGTGCTCTACAGAGGATTAGTGTCGACATTACGAAAGCAGTAGAACACATTGACGCCCTATCAAGAAATGAGTCTCAATGATTATAAAAAAAATCTAATCAAATTCAAAAAGCCCAAAAATGATGAAATAATTTTACGTAGTCGGAGCCAAATACTTTCAACGGCTCTCTTCTAAATTAAGAATGTAATTTTGCAGTCCTAATCGCTGGAACAACCTTGGAAAGCATTGAATAATAATTTCTTTAATCACGTGTAGTAGCCACGCTTCTATCGGCTGTAAAATGCAAAGCAGGAAAATTTGCGTTGACACAATAGGCACCAGGCTTTTAGGCCTATTGACCTATTCTCTTAGAACAATTGAACAGCTGTTGACAGTTCTTTCAGTGACGTCATATACGTTAATTGCTTTTTTTCTAGGCCCGAGTAAGTAGGCGTTCTTCTTCGTAGCACTACAGCCCCCCTCGGGCCTTCGCGGCCTACAAATAGCGCCACTAACGGTCACGGTCCATTGACCGCATCCTCCAATTTCGAAATGCGAGCAGCGATGAGCTGTATTCGTTGACCGAGTCAGACCAGCGTTTCGTCGGTTTCCCCACTGGTCTCTGACCTTCAGTTCTCCCAACGAATACCTTTTTGGGTATCCGTTGTTCGTCCATACGATTCATGTGGCCAGCCTATTGCCGCTTCCGCAGTCTTACAATCGTTGTGACCTCCGGCTCGTCAAAAATTTCATACAGCTCGTGGTTGTATCGGATTCACCATTGGTCACCGTCTATCTTCGCTCCTATTATGCGCCCCAGGACCCGTCGCTCAAAGCGTTCAATATATTTGCGTATGCTTGGATTTAGGTCCATGGTTCGCATCCATAGCATAACACAGGTCTTATCACAGATTTGTATACTTGGAGCTTTGTTTTCCCGTGTATGCAGTTGGTCTTCAAGATCGTCAATACTGAATAAAATATTTTATTTACGAGCTGCAGCCTTTGATGTCAAATTTTTGTAGCGGGCTTGTCTTCGCCGAATATGCCTTTGCCATACGACATTGATAAGTTAATTTAATCTAGTAATGATCCGGGCTGCAATTGGCTCCTAAGTATATACGGACGTCAAGTATGCTCGAGGACCAACGATGTTGGATCAGAGCATAGTCGATCTGGTTTATTTTAATTTAATTATATGTATGCGTCGATGAGGGAAGCAAGTCGAACGTATGACTAGATTTATGCTACATGCAGAGTCAATCAGGCGCTGGCCGTTGTCATTTGTTTCATTGTGGAGGCTATATCCTCCAGTCGTTCCCCGATGAGATACCTCATTGCCAAACTTAGCGTTGAAATCACCCAGAATTATTTTTGTGTCGTTTGTAGGCAATGAGTCAACACGTCTTTCCAGGTGATTGTAGAACGTTTCCTTCGTTTCTTCGTCTTTTTCTTCAGTCGGGGCGTATTCATTCAGCAGCCAGATTTTGAAGAATTTCGCTTTTATCAATAACTTGCCATTTGAACTCCCTTTCCACAATGAAGGCCACTACGAATTCTCGTTTTCCAGTAGGCTCCCCAATTTTGAATATTGTGTGCGAACCCATGTCTTGAGTATCATTTCCAGTCCAGTTCGTTTCCTGGATTGCCAGTGTTTTTAATTTATATTGACTGGCCTGTTGTTAAAGATCCTTAACAGCGCCAGGGTAATTGAGTGATTTGACATTCCAAGATCCAATGCCATAGTCCTTTTTTCCGTTTGCGAGGTCGTTGCCGTGAGTCCAATCCATTTCGAGGCTCTTCTGCAGGTTTGAAAACATTGTGGAGTTTTCCAGGGATGGGGAGTTAGCCCGTCGCCCAACCTCCATTCCGGTGGCATGGTTATTACTTCGATTCCGTTATCAGGCGCGGAAGACTCGTCTTCACCCTCTTACGTCCCCACAAAGGAGGTGTAAGTAGGATTTAGTAGCAGAGCTGTAGATGTGTTTACAGTTATAAGCATTTCTTCGCATTTATTACCTCATTATTGGGGACCCAGTAAACCTAATGTGCGACCCCGAGAACAAGCAGGTGTTGGTCGAAGAAAATGAGTTTCGATTCTAAAGGATGATAGATCGCCAGAAGGCGGTTTTCAATTTCGCAGCATTTGAAAACTGACTGTGCTTTGTGTTGTAGAATAATGGCTGACACGAAAGTCAGCTGTGAATATCAACATACATATGTATGTAGACAGACCGTTGACACTTCACGCATCAAGAACACACTGCAGTTCGAGTACAGTCACACGTGGTTTGGACGAATTAACATATGCCTAGGGTTCAAACAATGCCTCCTCACACAGGCCCAAAAGCGGAAACATGACGTCACAATGCGAACCAGGTTTTTAGACCTATTGAGTTGTTCTTTTAGACCAATTGAGCAGCTTTTGACAGTTCCCACTGTGACGTCGTCAGAGCATATATACTAACTAGCACCTGCAATCGAGGAGCTGTCAAAATGAAAAGAGAGGCAAATAAACCTGTAAAAGATGGATTAAAGTTTACCTTGTGTTGGTAAATTTGCATGCAAATTCAAGTTTTTGTTTACCATACATACGCACTTTTAGTCTAATTCTCTCTACTCCATAAGTACCGTAAGAAAGAAAATTTGTTCTAATTGCAGCTGCTATTTAGTAGATATGCTCTGACGTCGTGCCCGTTAATTGCTTCCCTTCTGGGCCTGAGCAAGCAGACGTTGGTTCAAACGTCCATAATCAACCAGTCTCGGAAGTTTTAACGGACATAATATTCTGCAGCATCGATGTATTTAAACTGCTCTGGGTTCAACATTTCAACACAATTTATATTAGTATTTTTATCAGAATTACCTTAGACACTTTCTTCAACTTCCATTTCTTCTGTTAATCCTTCCTGTGCTGCAAAATAGTTTTGACTCCCGTTAGTGTCGCCAGCACTTAGAATTTCTTGTGAGATCATTTGTTTCATACGCTTTTGAATCGTCATCCTTTTCTTAAAAAGATCTTCACGGGATTGTATCCGTAGCTTTAGTTCATAATATTCTTTACGTAGTCTGATTGTTTCTTCATTGTCTTCGATTATTTGTAGTTTACATCTGCTATATACGAAGTTTTATTGACAATGTTTTCTTTTGTTGGTTGTTGTCAGTTTCATATTTGGAGCTTCCCCAGGTTCGTCCAACAGTGGAAAGCCCTTCGGGTTCCTTCATACCGATCTCGAAGTTGTCTTTGCATTCTTCGCTATTCTTCATGCATTGAAGTATAGTAATATCGATATAAATTCGTTGAATCGATTGCTTCGGCGATATCTTGCCTCTTTATAAATATGTCCATATGTTCAATCTACGTTCAATACAATGGTCGTTAGACCTTCTTTTTTCTGTACTATCAACTGGAGCTCCGTCCTTGTGCATCTCCTTGTTCCTATCGGCCTGTTCACTTTCTCAATTCAACAATATTCCTAATCCCAATGATCGACTACTTGACCTGGTGCTATCCAACTTCCCACTTAACTATTTAAATGTTTCCCATGCCTTGGACCCTTTAGTCCCACTTGATAGTCATCATCCAACCTATCCCTTACCGCATTAGTGGCTCCTAAGATAAATTGTAATATAGCTCCTATTCCTAAATTTAACTTCTTTAAATCAAATTATGAAGCTCTTGCCTCTGGACTCTCTTTAGTTGATTGGCAGGTTTTTTTTGCTAACATGGAGTGTGAGGAAGCAGTGAGTAAATTTTACACCTACCTTCATAGCTTTATAAAACATTTTATACCAATTCAGCTTTTTTGAACAGGAAAGTTGAAGCCTTGGCTCTCTCAGCAAGTACATTTTGCATTGAAAGCTTTAAACAAAGTGTACTGCCATCATAAGCTTTTGTGTTTTATTTTTGGCTGGATAAACAAGAAATCATGTGGTATTGATGTTACTCCCAATATAATACTTTGATATTTGCCTGAGGTCGCTAGCAGAAATTATTACGTATTGTTCAAAAAGATATTGAACAATTCATTACTCCCAATTGAACAGTTCATTACTCCCAAATATTTCCAATCTTCTTCTTCTTCATAGCACTCGGGCCTTCACTTCCTGCAAACAGCATCTCCAACTATCTCGGTCCATTAACCGCGTCATCCAATTTAGAAATCCGAGCAGCGATGAATTGTCTTCGTTAACTGAGTTAGGCCAGCGTTTTCTCAGTTTACCCACTGGTCTCCGACCTTCAGTTCTCCCAACAAATACCGTTTTGGGGATCCGTTGTTCATCCATACGGTTCATATGTCCAGCTCATTGCAGCTTCCACAGTCTTGCAATCGTTGAGACCTCCAGCTCGGAAAAATATCTTACAGCTCATAATTGTATCGCATTCACCATTGGACACCGTCTAGCTTCACTCCAATTATTCGCCTCAAGACCCGTCGCTCAAAGGTGTTCAATATATTTGCGGATGCTTGGATTAAGGGCCCATGTTTCACACCCACAGCAAAACACAGATCTAATCACAGATGTGTATACTTGGAGCTTTGTTTTCCTGTGTATGGAGCTGATCTTCAAGATCGCCAAAACAGAAAAAATATTTTATTTACGAGCTTTATTCTTCGGCGTATTTTGTCTCTTTCATTACCAGTTCTCGTTTTTTTGGCACCTTAATATACAAATTTGCTCACATTCTGTAATGAATCATGCGACGCCGCTGGCGACCACTACCAACACACCTTGCTGCTATGTGGCTGGGCATCTCATGTTGGTCGTGACGGGTGCACATCCCACGGCAATTTTGTCGTGGGATGTCAAAGTGAATTGACAGCCACATGGTAGTGGAGTGTGGAGGTAGTTTCATGTCTTCTTGCGGCAAAGTGTTTTTCTGGAGACAGGTGTCGGAAAAAGTGTAAAATCGCTTTATATTTGTGAAATTTAGTTTCGTGTCGGTCATAAACGAATAAATAGACGTCAGGTGTACAAGATGTTTTGTAAAAATTCACTATGGAAAAACTTCCATTAAAAGGTGGCAAATCGGTAGCGGTGAACGGGAATAACTACAGTAACTCATCTTATCAGGCAGTTATCAAGAAGGTAGTCCAATGCAGATAAATGCTGTTATCTGTACTATGTATCTTCTTCTGTCTAAATTAAAGACCTTATTGGAAGATTTGACTTTACGTGCCTGGATCCATACCCAAGGAATTAAAAAGGGACTGCGATTGCATGCGGGCACAGAAAACAAGTTCTAGAAAGTTGGCTGTGTATAATCATTTCGAATGGATTTCATTAAAACGTGGATGTGGTTGAACGTAATGGGATCTTTTGATGGCTCTTGGATTCAGTTGGATGGACATGCGTTGAAATAAGGAAAAATTTGTATGGTGCTCAGCTTAGTACTTTTGATTTCCGTAGTCTCATAAGTGAACCAAAAGCAAGCAATTAAACCAAGATTGCTTCAAGGCACCGCATCTAATTTTCACCATTGTCGAGTTCGGGTTTGACTTGAACTGTAGACTGTGTTGAACTGTCTTGGGTGCGTTATTCTAGTTTAGAGCAAAAAAAAAACGTGTGGGTGGCTCGTGAAAGTGTGATGTTTTACAGTTTGCTGCTTACCAGTGGTAAGGCGAAAGAAGATACGTATTTTATCACACTATTCATTCGATTTCAAAGAAAATGTAGAGGAGTTCGACAGAGAAAAAGTTCATATTGGTACTACTGTGGATCATGAATTAAAAGCCAGTTAAAAATCACCAAAACCAGTTTCCACGCACTTTTCTCTCATCTTGACTATCGATTCATTAAAGGAATAATGTTCATTATAACGAGAGAGCGATACTTCAAGATATTTGACTTTTTGCTATGAAGATGGTATTGCTAGCATTCCCACAATAGTAATCAGATTTGCTGTAAACAATGTACAAATTTTTATTGGGAGTATGAGCAATGTTTGCTATCAAAATTGAAGCAAAAGGAGGTATGTTATTTCTACCTTCAAAAAGAAGAAAAAGCAATACCCGTACATATCAAATTATTGTAAGAGCCCTAGGACGAGGCATATGTAACGTATAATTATGTTACATATGCCATAAAATCAATGTACACCTCCAGGAACTCTTAAAGCAGATTCCAAAGACATTTATTTGTTATTTCGTAGAAACCTGACTGACGGTAATTAATGTATTTTTCATTATCGGAGACTAAACGACGGGCAGACAACCTCTGTCAACTCGGCTCCTAGTACACAATTGAATTACCTATTATTGTTTAGACAAAGATAGGATATTCCGATAAGCTGTTCTCGGAGGTTGGTAAATAGTTATTTTTAGTTCCATGACAACTGTTTTTACCTCAACCAACTTACATTGAGTGATCATGTGTGTATAATACTCGTATATTTTCAATAGTGTCCAGGAGCAGACTATCTTTTTCTGATTGCCATAGGAACGAAATTTCCAGTTATTTTAATCGCTTGCTAGTAATTTTCAATAGCAGACGACTGATTTTCGATTTTTGCCTCCTTAAAAGATTATATAAGTTTACTCTATTACGAGAAAAATAATTTTTGATGATATTCTAATATACGAGTGGCAAAACAATACAAATAATGATACGAATGGAATCTGTTCTTACCCTAACTATAATTTGTACCATTTACATCGTTAAACATAATTAATTTATTCAACACATTTGCATTAGCGAAATTTGCGTTGAGAAACCAAAACCGATGATTTAATGTAATTATGACAAATAATCTATTAATGCAGTCGGGATTCGTTTACTTTTTTTTCTTAATAATTATTATAGAATAAATCGTTATATTAAACAAAGTATTAATAATAATTTTTCGGGAATAACGGGATTGAAAAGTGTATATTTGATAAAAAAAAAAAATTTATATATATAATAATGGTCTCATGAGTACATACCTATAACATTTAATCTTTGAATGAGTAGATTTCAATACTTTTGACTGAACTGTACCTTCCGTACAATTAGAAATATCTGAGTTCCTTTCATTTATAAGAATCATCAATAATAAGACAGCGCTAAATAAATTGTAAGCAAGAGCAAAAATGCAATGGTACACCTATTTTATGAAGATTCAAAAAAATTAAAGAAACGTACCAATGTTATAACATCAAACGTTTCTACTAATTTACACAATGCATAAAATGGGTAAAAGTTGTACGCGTTGGAGCTGGAATATTTGATTTTTGTACAAATATAAAAGTCTATAGGTGTAACCGATTAATATCTTCTCACTATATTGTAAAATGTAAAATAATAAATAACCAACCATGAATTGCTAAAATTTAAAAAAAAAAAATCATCACAATTCTCGATACTGTATTCGGCAAGTTTTATATTTTGTGTATTTGGGGTATTTTTCCTTGACTTCATCATGAGCGTTGTTGTATTCTCATTGATTTGTAGTCTTCGATTCTACGCGTCCCAAAAGCTATCGCCCAATCACTTTGCTGTCTAGCATCAGCAAGGTTTTTGAAGTGATACTGAATCAACTATTTAACGCCTACGTTGAGAAATCCATACCAGGCATTTAACCATACATGCTATAACGAAAGTAACTTCGGATCTGTTGGAAACTAAATAACTTTTATTTTATATTTGTATTGTTATTGGGGCTTTTATGCTCACGATCAACTGAACTAGCCACTAAACACCTCCTCTGTTAACCTGAAAACCTATATAAAACGAAGTGAAAGAAAGTATATACCCTTTAATTCTACTATTTATTTTAAATTTAGTATACAATTGTTTCGTTCTCTACTTGAAAACTTCCTCAGTACTACTATTCCCTTGACTATAAGTGGAATGGATACCCTACGGATGAAGTCACCAAATTGATAGCCAAACGAACGAAGGAGATCTTCAATAAAAAGTTCACAACGCTAACTGCGGAAGTCGAGCAACGGAAGAGGTTGGTTGTAACGTTTGACTCAAGGACAGAAACAATGAAGAGAGCTATGAAGAACGTTGACATCGACCTAGTTTATACGAGCCGGGCCACAAAAATACAGAACTTGCTTGGATCAACCAAGGACCCCATTCCCAAAATGGAGCGGAGTGGAGTCTACTAGGTATCGTGTACGAAATGTAATGGATGTTACATCGGACAAACGAGGAGATCACTAGGTGTCAGATGAAATGAACACTTAAGGGAAGCAGTCAACAAAAACAAAAAGCAGGATGCAAAAAACTTCAAATCAAAAGTAGCGGAGCATATAGTCCTTGGAAAACATGACATCACTGCGGACAACATAAGCATGCTGAAAAGGAAAAACAAATTTTTGAATGGTAAAGGATCAGGTAATTAGAGATTAAGTAAAAGTAATTTGAGGGATTAGATGTAATTAGAGATTCATATTAATACGTTAATGAGTTTAGTATAAATATTAGGACGCTTATAGTTTAGGGAATAGTAGTACTGAGGAAGTTCTCAAGTAGAGAACGAAACAATTGTATACTAAATTTAAAATAAATAGTAGAATTAAAGGGTATATACTTTCTTTCACTTTTTTTATATTTTAAAGTTCTACTGAAGGCGGAATATCTTTAACTACTGAAAACCTAGCCTAATACCATTCGACGCATTACCTCGGGCCAGGTCTCGTTTTCCTATGCCATGAGGCATCTTCCAGTAGGGGGATCCCTTCTTTAGCGGAAAGGAGGGAGGAAGAGGAACTGTCAGACAAGCGATCCTCCGAACCCTACGTCCCTGGTTGCTGTGAGTCTCTTTTATCTTTTATGACTACCCGACCATAATGTGCCACTTGGTTCCATTTGTCTATTTGGGGTGAGCACCCCGTCACTGCCTGTTCCATTTTTTGCCAGCAAAAAATATATGGCTCGTGCAAAATTGACAGTCGGGGGACCGAGACTTGTCAATCTTGTGCAGGTAAGACTGAAAACACCCATGCCCACTCAAAAGCTGGGTCAGCTAGAAGTCAGTCTCGCCATGCCTTCGATTTAGCCAGAGTCTCAGATCCGAGATGAGCCTTGCACTCCACCTTCCTTTCATACAATTCACCCAAGACTGCGGCCAATTATTGAGTGAGCGCTATCGCCTTCACATCTTCACTGTGACGCAGGTCAATAGCGCATGGAGGGCAACAGGTATCACGCCTGCAATAACTCTCACCACCGAATCAGAAACTAAATGATAGAGAATGTGTTGTAGCGTGTTTCATTGATATGAAGAATGCCTTTGATACGGTTTAGTTGGATGGACTAATTTTTAAACTCTTTCGGGACAGGTTCCTCTGACACCTTCTCGTCAGTATGTCCAATATATTGTACGGGAAATCATTTCTTGTTAATGATGAAAATCTGAAACAATACATAATTTCAATGTCTTGAATGTTCTACAGCAAGGAACAGTTACTGCGCCTCTGAACTTTCCTTCATACGGATTCGCAAATTATTGAGCGGCTTTGATTTTAACGTGTCACCTACGCAATCATTAATAGTGTTTGCTGATGACCTTATAATTTATATGGCAGGCCGAAAAGCTACTTTATTTCAGAGCAATCTTCAAAAAATTTTAATAAAGCAGTCGATTAGGTGTGGCTCTTCCTGAAGAGAGAAAGTTGTCACCTCTCTGAAACTGCTTAGTTTGCTATTTGATTAGGTTGAAGTTAGGTACACCCTGTAATGAATCATGCAACACCGCTGGCGACCACTACCAACACACCTTACTGCTATGTGGCTTGTCATCGCATGTTGGTTGTGACGAGTTCACATCCCACGTCAATTTTGTCGTGAGATGTCAACGTGAATTGGGAATCGGTGTGAAAGTAGTGGTCGCCACCCAAGAACTGCTTCTCGACGCATATAAGGCGGAATTGTGCATATATACATGTACACCATTAAGAAAAGTGACATATTCTGAGACTGTTCCAGTTGAAATAGGCTGTGAAACGTGCTTTGCAGATTTAGTGAAAAAAACTGTTGTCATTTTGAGAGGTTATGTGCGCATTAGCGAACTCCCTCAACATCAACGGGAAGTGTGTGCGCGGATACCAGGTATGATGTTCAGTTCGATCCAAGACATAATCAAATCAAAATAAATGCATCCAACAGCATCGGCAACCATCTCGATCCCAGCTCCACCAACCACTACATTCTGCCCTCGTCTGTGCACCATCAGTAGCCCCAATCTCTCCCAGTGGGGGGTGGCGCCTATTCAACAGCACCCAGCTTTATGGAGTAGCAGGGAGTTAGCAATCTTCGAGAACTCATCACTGTTAGATCCGCATAGCTTAAATCAACATGAACCTACTGTGTAGGATACTCAGGATTCACGCACATTCGAAATGGTAAGCACATTTAATGTCGATACGAAACCTAAATCGAGAGATATTGATAATCTCGACAGTGATACAGTTTGAATTTGTTTATACCGCAATCTGCTTAAAAGAACCGACCAATGGTCATACATGCGGAAAAAATAGCAATAGCATTAACAACACTCGAAACGAACTGAATGAAATGCCCTTAATTGTACTCGTATTTATGATTGTGCGGACTCTAGTAGTGTGTATATAAGTTGCGATTAAATTGTAGAATGAGGATATGGAAGAAATGAAACTGAAATATCTATCGCTATTAGTTTTGTATCTTGCTTAAGAAAATGCGTTGTTGTGACGCCGAATGAATGCAGTAAAATATATCGAATAATATGCAACAACCAATAATAAGAAAAACCGCAAATACTGTAGAATTCTTATTCACATGCAGCTAAATTACTGTATTCTTAATACCAGATCTAATAAAAGCTTAATAAAGCTATAAGGGTTGGCCTTCGTAAATTCTTGAGCTATTAAGTAAAACTCCTACGCAAAACCAATAGATTCGGCAATGGGAATAATATCTAGTAATTTATAATTACATTAATAAAATTAGTCCTTTTTATTCATAAACCGTTCTCCCAATCAGTACAATTTGTTATAACTCGGTCGCAATACAATATTATACTTTAATATTTTTGAAGTTATTCTACGATTTCAATAGGCTCTTGGATTTATTTTTGAATAACTCTTTCACAAACTTATGTACTAAATACAAATAAAACAACACTAGGAGATGTTAGTTGAGATTTATAACTAGGAATTGTGTAGAATATGACACAATTTACTCGAACTCTCAGTTATTGGTCGTCTATTTGTACATATGAATTGTTAAATTGTTAACATTGAGAAACAAACACAAACAACTGCCCAAAACGTATGTGTAGTTGATGGGGCGAACAAAGTTTATTGTGTAAATCATATTTGAATATTTTGACTGTTAAAATGCAATAAACGATTTTGTGTAGGTATTAGTTTAAGCAGTAGCGGAATCTCAAATACTGTTTGATGTATTCTAAGCCCGATATTAATTTTGAGGTAATTGTTTTTTTATCGCTATATAGCAAAATAAACATGTTAGTTTTAAAGTCTAAGAAATTAGAATTCTTACAAAAGCATGCAAACAATTGTTAATAAGAAATTTTAAAGAATTTGAGATTGATAGCTTATTTAGTCTAAAATAGACAATTTACTGTGAAAAAAAAAAATATTTCTAATCTTTACTTCTTCGCACATAATTCCCTCAAGTAAAAATATTAGGATGAATTAACTCTTTTAATTGCATAAAAATTGTCTCTTACCATTTCCTTCTTTATATACTTGTCGACAAGTTCTTTTATTAATTCGATTAAGTATGTGATTAGTTTCCTAATTGTTAAATTATAACAAGTTATATTTGTTCTTAATTTTTAGTTGAGTTTATAGGAAAAACAAAAAAAAAAAACATTTTACGCAACTATTACATCTAAATTTGGTATATTTTCAATGTCATGTCATATTCTACGTTTGGTATGTGAAAATACGTTTATTATGCTGTAAGAAATAGAACGAATAATAAAAAAATAATGAAAAGCATCGCAACAATAAACAATAATACTATGAACTACTAAACTAAAAACGACTTTCCTTTCCAGTGGTCCCTTCTTTCAGCGGGAAGTAGAGTGCATGGTAAGTATGCCGTCGCAAGGGTAGGGTTTGAGAAAATCCGCTGAGGCCGGTTTCGCGTCGCACGCGGTACGCGGTACCTTTGTTGATTTTGGTTTTTCTTTAGCGTAGTTTTTTTTCGGCGTTACGTTAACGTAGTATATTTTTCGGTACTGCGTCGGTAAAATTCGGGAACGCGAAACGGAATTAGATTTTTGTACTTTACTGGATTGATGAAGAAATACGGAGTAACGTAAAGTAGGTTTCTCCTCCGTATGGTTGTGTTTGACGCGTTTGAAACGGGCGTTTAATGGTGGCTGAAAAATTGTAAATGAGCGTAATCCATTTGGAGACCCGCGACCGAAATCCTCTCCGATCTAGCTGGCCGACAAGAAGCCACCGCGAAAATGGATTACGGTGCTCGGATTGGCTGACCGGTTGGTACCATACGTTGGCATTACTCAGACTTGACGTCTAGAACCGATGAGAGGTCCGTTCCTCGTTCGGGCTTTAGACCTGAAAATCATTACAAATGGCGCATTTTTAATTTTGCTGTCGGCAGATGAACCGATTCAATTTTTATTGTCGCCCTCACCATTTTGATATTATCGTAGCATACTTTGGAGGGTTCCGTAAAGTAACGATAGAGTCACCGATAAGCTTTCTTTTGGTGTTGTTTGTC
The DNA here is from genome assembly GCA_963969285.1 of Odontomyia ornata. Taxonomy (NCBI): domain Eukaryota; kingdom Metazoa; phylum Arthropoda; class Insecta; order Diptera; family Stratiomyidae; genus Odontomyia; species Odontomyia ornata. The sequence continues at coordinate 355,539,364 of OZ017739.1, read as the reverse complement.
TTGTCTTCGGTATAATAAGGTCTATAGCATCTTCTGGAATTCTTCGTTCGTGGTGGCTCTGCCGCCTGAACATGTCGATGATGTTATAGAGCAGTACGTCCCTTAATGTTGCCAAAAGAAAGGTTTGCACATTTTTATACAGTTTGAAGTCGGACGGTTCTAATTTTGAACAACCTGATGTTGCCTGGGGTTTTCCAATACACTGCATGCAATTGCGTCAGTTTTTGCTGGGAGCTAATCTGATGACCGGCAGTTATAAAATCCGCATCATCAATTAGTCCTGACCGACACCCGATTTGTTTCTATGATTGGTTAGCGGTTTTTATTAGCAGTAGAAGACAGGGGCTTTTATTCAAAGAGAGGGGCCAAAAATTACAACAACTATCTCTCCACTGCGGAAACAATTGTTTCTTCAGTAATGAAGAGTTAAATCCTTCAGTCTCTCCATATCTGCGTCGGCATCGCAGAGACTGCCCTGAAATAAACATAAGCAGTCGAGCAGCCCCGTGGTGATCAGGAGTGGCTGCTCCTGAAGAGATAAGGTGGTCACCCCGTCGAAACTGCTTAGTTTGTTATTTTACTAGTGCAAAGTAAACTACATCCATCAACTTTCCATCCTGTAGGCAGAGATGAGTGGTTCACTTCAGCCAATTTAACATCTTTAGGTTTGACATTCCCCTTGTAATGCAACGACCTTCTTCGAAGAAAGCAACGGTTGCTTTTTGTGTAAAGTTTGCGTTTGTCTCAAGCCTCAGTGTCCGCTTACTTTAACGAGACAAAAAAATGTTGAATCACAGCAGAGTAGCTTAATTGACTCATACTAGATGATTTCTAAAGATAATAAAAACTGATCGGTACGTCTCGTAGAGTAGAGTACGCGTGATAAATGTTTTGTAGTGTAGCTTCGTGGCTCGACAAGAACCCGCCTTCTATGATCCCGCGCAAATGCTAGCCGTCAAGCACGCGTACGCGTTCGTTAAGCGAAGCTAGTTAGCTGAGCTTGGTGTTTTTTGTAGCTCGCTAACCCTTGTGCCAGACAATCGGCACCCATGTCCTACACCCCCCCCTTTTTGGGCCCTCATCTTCTTCCCTGAACCTTAATCGAATCTTGCTTACTTTTCCCTGATTAAAGAGTTAAAGTAATTATTCTTTCGCCAAGCGTTGAATTTTTGAAGAACTTCTATACAACCGGTTGAAATTTTTGTATATTATAAGATTTATAAATTTTTCTTTAGAGTTGTTACTATATCAAATTTCTTGAGTAACAAATCAATAGCACTTAATACTTTTTTAAGAGTTTGTCATCAATTTTGTAAACCCTTCCCAAACCTTTTCTATATTATAGAATGCTAGTGGTTTATGCTGCTACTGTTCAAGACAAAATTCAATATATTTGATCAAGCAAATCATTTTTCATATTGTATAAATCGACCGTTTAATCTAATAATTTTTTTTTTTTACTGTATTCTGGATTTCGTCGCAATTGTATTTATAAACAACTTAATTAGGATAAATGAACAATCAATCACACAATGGGAAACTAATTAAATCATAAATAATCCCCTGGTAAAAATAATTGAAATTCAAGCTAAATGTTAACTCATCACCAAGACATTATTGAAGATATAATAAAAGAATACTACCCTTTAATATTACATTCTAATCACCTCAAAAACAATATTCCGATAAATTTTGTTTTTATTTGATTATATTTTAGATAATTAATTAAAGAACTGATTACCGAATGAAACAATTGAAAATCACATGCAAGAAGACGATCCAATAAGTGAGTTATTGTGTGCGCCAATTTTTTGCTTTTTAACTTGCCCGCACAAAGTCCACACCCGATTGCAAAAAGTGTTTCAAGTTTTTCCACCCATTGCAGAGATGCAAATCTCTGGACGAGATTGATAATACCAATTCAATCTAATCTATGATCAGTAAATTAATTTGACCAAGCGCGGGATTGTCTAAAGCTCAGCGGCTTTCATTGAATAATTTCACTTTGAATGCTTTTCGTTGTTTTGATTTTCATCTAAGCTCCATGTTACAAAATGAAACTGTTACGAAGTTGATATCGACTAGCAAACTTTTTATTTTACTTTTAATGATTTAAGCGTGACAAAATTATTCAAATTTCTGATTGAACCGCCTAAAAATTAGCTGACCCATGCAGCAGCCAAGAAGAAAAAACTGGATTTGAACGTGTCTGATCTCATGTGTGGTGATCCCGCGGCTCTTATGTAATTTTTAATCGAATGCATTTTTATCAGTTATCTATCACATTTGGTTATTATTTAATGGTAACGGGTCTGATGTAAGATTGTGTAGATCGGATGTGACATACATTGGGAGGACATCCGACATCGGATTTTTATAATTTATTCTCATATAACAGAATAACTTGAATGCTAGTGACAAATGATGTATTTATTGCTTAATTTACAACAAAAGTAGATATGATTTACCAATTTCTTCTGCTAAATACATATCATTTCGTCTTGTCAAAATCGTGAATTCAGTTTGAATGATCTGTTGACATTATACTTTTTGGAACTGGTGACTCCATCCGTGCAATTATTAAATTTTAATAAAAATTGCGTGATTGCATCTTTGGATATAAGATTACGTCAATATTTGAATGCACTTTGCATTAAATGTAAATTTCTCAAAATAATCAACAAAAAATCTTTGAAATCCAATGAATCGAAAAATTTCAACATTCAGGACCAATTTTATTAACAATTGTTTTTCATATATAAATTAACATCAACGCAGGCTTTGTTTTTGGCTTCGGCTGAACTTACAAACTACAGACTTAAAGCTACCGACAGAATCCTAGTTTTAACAAACTTAACTAGAAACAAAGTTTACCAGAAACCTTTTGATTTTCTAGTTTCATGAATTTTCAGCAGCGTGAAAGGTTTTCCTAAGGTAACAGTCTTATGGCCATATTCTTTGCTACGACCTTGTCCATGAGCATAATGATAACCACCAGCATATCCTGTCTGTTCGTATTGAACTATGTGAGCTGGTTTCACATGGTGAGTGTCTTGAACAATGGTAGCAATATGGAATGGTTGGAGTTGAAGATTAGCGCCTGCTAAGCCAAGACCTCCTTCAGCATGGGCTATACCTCCGTAACCACCAGCATAGCCGGCAAATCCAGCGAAACCTCCTTGATCAGCCCACCCATTTTGTTCTACCCAGCCTCCTTGATTAGCCCATCCCCCTTGATTGGCCCATCCTCCTTGATTGGCCCATCCATTTCCAGCGAGTGCAACTGGTGCAAAATTCACTTTTTGATGTACAGCAGGAAGGAGTTGAACTTCTTCGTGTTGGATAGCAACAGGAGCAGCTTGCTGAATGATTTTGGCCTCATGGTGCCCGATTGGAGCTGGTTGGATGTATGGGGCAGCAATTTCCTGATGGACAATAGGTGCTTCCTGCACAACGTTGACTTGCTCCTGATGGACAATCGGGGCTTGCTGTTGGAAAACTTGCACCTCTTCATGATGGATTGGGGCTTGCTCATAGACATTAATTTGTTCATGTTGAATTGGAGCAGAGTGAACAATAGGAGCTTGCTGTTGGAAAACTTGAACCTCTTCGTGATGGATTGGGGCAGCTTGAACAATTGGCGCTTGCTCGTAGACATTGATTTGTTCATGCTGAATTGGAGCAGAATGAATAATAGGAGCTGACTGCACGATTGGGGCAGCATGGACAATAGGAGCCTGGTGAATTACAGGTGCAGCGTGAACAAATTGATGACCGTAGAATTTCGCTGCATGTTGGATAACTGGAGCTTCATGAATAACTTTGACCTCTTGGTGAATTGGTGCTTGATGGATTATTGGAGTCTGATGAATAACAGGCGCTTCTTGAATTACTTTAACTTCCTTAATTATTTTTTGAGGTTCTTTGCGCAGCTTGATTGTGGGCTTTGCATGCTTGGCAGAGTGATACACATGCTCCTCCGAACTGCCATGATTGAGAAGGTCAGGATGAACGAGATGTATGACTTGATCCGGCTTCTTATATGTATATCCTTTTGCATAACCCTTATCAAGGAAGCCACTTAAGTCAAAGAGTTTCGTAAGATCCAAGAACGTTGCCTGAGTCGAGATAGCTAAAGCCAATACACATAACAACACCTGAATGGAACAAATAAATCATTGTTAATTCACTATATCCTGGGCATGTCTCTTCGCATCCTCTCACCTTCATTTTGACGAATATCCACTTGAGTTAAAATGTATCCAATATCACGTGCCGCTAAACCCGACTGATGATCAATATTAAAAACTTTTCTATTTATATACCCCCAAAAAATCAACGTGCAACATCGTCGCATATCTTGATCAGGTCCACGCTGCCGCTATGGATCAATTTTGATATTACCGAGATTTATGTATCACATCTTTTATGTAAAACAAAATGAGTTACAGATTAAATATTCATTGAGAAAAACGCACTTTGATGTCCGGTCCCGAGGAATGATGGTAAAAAAAAACTCGTTGGGAGACAAAATTCAAATCAGACATTGTGTCTGTGGTCAGCGCTGGGCTCAAAATATTTTGGGCGCGGTGAAAGTTTTAACGGAAAAAAGTATCTTTCGCATGTGTCTTCGGAATGTTTGGGTAATTCGCCGGCTAGGCATACATATGTGTAACGCACGCGTGTTACAAGCGAACAAAATGTTGACTCCAATTCATCAAGGCGTTTTGCAATATGACGCGTTGATTACACGCATAATGCCCATTAATATCCGAATATTGGTTGATATAATCTACTTAATTCAATTATAGATTTTTTTGGGGGAAATTGATTCGTTTCAACAATAATTATATCCATGGAATTCGCAAACTGCTAGACATCGATGAATTTGATATATAGATAATTGCAGGATCCCATTTATTTTATTACATTTTAAATGTTTACGAAATCCTTGATTAGATAAATCAACCGTTCACAGTGGCGGTTCGTAGCTCTACAGACGATAGGGGAAGAATAAATTCATGTGGAGCGTATTATATGATTTGTTTGAAACCCTGTATAGAAGTGAGTTATTTAGAAACTCATGTGTACAAATGAATTGTGCATAAGTGAATGTAGTTAGTTCCAAAATTTTTTTAATTTTTTTGATTGACTTAAAATTCTAATCTAAAGACATCTCCATTGGCCCCGCCAGGCGGAAAGGTGAACTCCTCATAGCCACCGTAAAATTAGGATAAACAAATAGGCTTACACCAGGCCCAGAAGGAAAGCAACGGCGACACAGCGGGAAGTGTCAAAAGCTGTTCAATTGGTCTAAATTAACAGGTCAATAGGTCTAAAAATTTGGTGTGCATTGTGACGTCATACTTCCGCTTTTGGGCCTGTGTGAAGGGGCATTGGTTGCACGCACCTAGAATTACGATTGGCACTTCCTTAGCATTAAATGATTATTAAAAAAACAGCAGTGTTGAACTCTGCGAGTGTCCTGTGGGAAGTTTAGCTTCATTTTGCAAATAATTATATAAAGATTAAAAAGTTGTACATCGATAAATGCAGGGGAAATTCAGGAATTAATGTGGCCAATTTTGAAATCTAATATGCATATAATATGACAAAATATGCAAATTTGCCCATAAATAGTAGCCATTAAAATTTACCTGGATATTGTTTCATGAAGAATTGCAGTAGTTTTCGTTTTCATCAATTTATCATCTTGACTACTGCTGGCCGTGAAATTACTAAATCTTTGTAAATTCATTTTTTTCAAATTCTGTGATTATGATTAGTCCATTTGAACCCCTTGTTAATAATCATCGGTTAAATGCATGAATAAGCTATGCAACAACACCAAAAAGCGAAAACTGGGTCATTTCCAAACATACACGATCGTTTTGACGTCCACGCAAATTTTTTGAATAAACTCCACTAATAAATTTTCACATGACTATGTCCGCAAATGGGATTCGACTGTATTTTCTAACCCATTTCCTTAGTAATGCTCAAGTTGTTGGTCTAAATTTAACTAAGCATTTAGCTATTGTGTATATATTTGAAAGTGATGACATCGTAACGAATTTTCTAAGTCCACTTTGGGAGAACCTGTAGGCGCTACTTCGTTCTACAAATAATAGCAACAACGTTTTTATCTATTAATTAATGATAACCTTTATTCACCTGAAAGCGGAGCAGAGCTAGGTGAACGAGCGGGACTGAAGCGTAAATTGCGAGTATATGCCAGGGCTTCTGTTGAACTGCAGTCTGTCTAAATGCGAACAAATATTGGAAAGCTCGCGTTGATTTCATTCCCAATGGCAGCTTGACTGTTTCCAGTAACTTATCAACCATTTGGACCAGATGATCCAAATTCACGGTTGACACAGTTAAAATATCTTGAACATGCGACGGAAGGCGTTTCATCTATAATGATTTTAATAATTCATTTGAAACGTTTTTGCCCGCCGTGCTTTTCATTGAGCGAAGTAGTTGGGATGGCTTGTTATCCCCAAACTCCAAGCCTTTCAGGAAGTTGTCACGTTCAGATACACCGTAGACGGATGTGATGCAATTTTTGAGCGTCTCATATTTTTTAGTGTGAGGTGGCTCCTCTATAATGTCCACAATCGAAGATTCTTAGTCTAGCACTCGTTGCGTGTAGACGTGTTTTTAATCGCTCCTGTCATTAATTTTAAAAATTAATTAATTTTTCGCAAAAGTCAGTTTCAAATAATTGCAATATTTTTTTACGAGCCAGTCAAAAGCAAATTTTGATTTTATTGGGAAAACCATCACCGTCGAATTATTCGAGCATTTATCGAATACCTGAAATTCATTTCCTGAAGAAATATCAAAAGTGGAAATACGTTCAAGGGAAGTCTCGGTCTGAGAACATTCCCTCTAGTCTCGCTGCGAAAGCAACGAGATGGAGGAGCCCGATGGCTTCAGCCATCAATCGGAAGGACCATGCCCATCGCCAGTGATGATGGGCGAAAAAAAACTTAAAAGAAAATACGAGAATCAAGAACAAAACCCGACAATCCTATCGGTTATCGAAATCGAACAGCTGATCCGAGAAAAAGAGAAAGCTGAAAAATTCGAAAGGAAAATGAAGAACTCAAGCTTCGAGTTTAATCGTTAGAAGCACTTGTTGGAACGTTAACGTTCAACAAGGATAAAGATATCAAGAAAGGCCGACAACCACACTCAAAATCTGAAGACAAGAAAACTAAAAAGCCACAGGAAGAAGCTAATCAAGAGGATGTCCTCAGCGCAGGAGGCGCAAACGACAGCAGAAATTATTATGCAGCGCTAGCTGGTCTTGAAGAAACGATGAGCGTTGAAGAGGATACAGGTAAAACGTCAAAATTAGATAATGACTTCATTGAATATCTTAGAGTTAAAAATCGGGAGAAAAAACCAAAAGGTTTGTCTGCTGGTCCGTCCGTTAAGATTGATGAAAAAAAAGAAAAAAGAAAAAGTCCCACCAATCAATGTGTTTGGGCAAACGGGCAAAGATATGGTTCGGCTTTTGGCAGCCGAAAATAAACTAAAAGATTTTCAGAAAAAAAGAGTCAATGCCGATAAGTTGACAATAAGGACTAAGTCGCTGGTTGATTTCCAGGCATTTCACGTACACCCCGAAAAGCGAAAATAACCAAACGTTTTTATTGAAGGGTCTGGACTGTGGTGAGGACACAGTCGATCTCCTTCAAGTGCTCCAAGAAGCTGCACCAGAAATACAGTTTATTTCAGTTAAAAATTTTGCAACGAGGAGATCGATTGTGGAGCGCAAAAACTTCCTCACTACTTAGTCCAGATTTCCAGCAAAAGTAGTTCGAGTGCCCTGCAGAAAATACGGTACTTGAACTTCCGCGTGGTGAGGTGGGAACGCCTCCAGAAAAATGAGGTCAACCAGTGCTACAGCTGTCAAAGATTCGGGCATTCGGCTGCCAATTGCGCCATGAAATATAGGTGTGTCAAATGCAAAGACATTCATGCTCCGGCGAGTGCAAATTGGCTCAGGCGGAGCCAAAAGAAAAACTATATTGTGTGAACTGCGGTGCCTTTGGTCATCCAGCATCATATCGAGGATGCCCCCGGTATCAAGATGCAAAGGTTAAAGTAACTCCAAAACAAAGTCAAGCACACCGCAGTGTGATACCTACCAACTTCGTCAAGCCCGGGGTGTCATTTGCACTTGCTGCGAGAGGACCAGCAGACAATGTAAATAAAATAAATAATGTAAGTGGCAATAATGAGCTGCTCCTTAAAATTTATCAACAATTAAATTCCTTATCGGAGCGAATCGATAAACAAGATTCGAAAATTAACATTGTTTTTCAGCGTTTAGGGCTTTCAAATGCCTCAAAATAAGTTGTCATCCAGCCACATTCCCACGGATAGGATTCGTCTCATCTCGATCAAGGTCAACTCCATTGTTACTTTACATCGGCGTGATTATCTCCTTGAATTCATTGCCAGACAAAAGCCTGACATCGTGCTTCTCACCGAAACCCACCTCAGTTCATGGCACTCCGTGAGATTCAAGGATTTTGAGTTCGTAAGAAACGATAGGGTAACAGGTGATGGGGGAGGTGGCACCGGGATATTGGTTCGAAGACCCTATCGTTTCCAAAATATTGAAAAAGTCGAATTCAAAAGCTTTGAATCTCTTGAAGTGTCCGTTATCAAAATCTCATTGCCAGGTGGGGATAACCTCTTCGATATCTCTGCCTATGCAACTGGTGGAACTGTTCTCAAGCTCAAGGAGGAGCTCAATTCCTTGTTCGAAATACTCGAATTGAACAGGCTGCATAACTACTATATTCTTGCTGGTGACCTGAACGCCAAGCATACATCATGGCTGAACGCCACCTATAATCCAAGAGGTGTATTCCTGAAATCGTGGATAACAGAGAACCAAATTGAATACAGGTACACTCTATATGGGTCGGAGTTCCCAACATACCCTAGGACAAATCCATATTTGGACCTTTGCATTGCTGTCGCAAGACTCGAATTTAGCTTTAATAGTCCTCAACGGAAACTGCAGGTGCTTCCTTATGATAGCGACAATAACGCAATCGTAATGGAAATCAATCATCACAGGGATGATTTCTTCCTCATTCCAGTTCAACACGAAAATCATCGGTTGAATTTCAAAAAAACAGACTGGGGAAAGTTTCAAAAGAAGTTTAATCGGGAGTACCAGAAGCAATGTCCCCCTTCTGATAGTGGCAACTCTTGCTCAATGGTTCCTAATGACAGGAATCTAACTAACGATGAAATAGATGCCTATTTGTCGAAGTTAGAGAAGCTGACGTTGGAAACAATTGAGAAAGTCGTTCCCAAGATTAAACTTCGAAACAATATGGAAGGATATGAAACACCAACCATCGCAAGGTTGAAAAGATTGAAAAGCCTCCTTCTCACACGCGTCAACAATATTTATCGACGATTTTTGGACTACAACCATCCCTCGTTGTCTTTGTTGAAATTACATCTGAAGAATGTCCGGAACTTAATCCGGTCATACTTCAGGAGTGAGGTCAGCAATCAATGGGCGGAAAAATTGAGGGGTATTAGCCCACAGGACCCAGACGGCGTGTTTGCGAAAGTGAATAGCATATTCCGCAAGAAGTCTCGAGTGAAGGTATCGAATCTTGAAGTCACTAGTGATGAGATAAATCTTCCCGATAGGGCTGGTATCGAAATTAATAGTACGACTCCGGATAGAAATGGAAACAGGATTATTTGTGAAGGATTGGATAAACTTGCCCTGATTGGAACACATTTTGAATTGATTCATCTACCAAACCCTGAGAGAGGGAACGAAATTTTTTCAGAGGTCGTTGAAGCAAAAGTTTCCGACTTCAAATCAAGCCTGAACGGCCAATCAATTCTTCATTTCAATGAAACATTAACATCTGACCTCATACCGAGCTTGAATCTTATTGATTATTTTGTCAGCTATGAAGACTTGTGTTTCATATTTCGCAAGATAAACAACAAGAAATCATGTGGTACTGATGGTATTCCAAATGTAGTTCTCCGACATTTGCCTGAGGTTGCTATTAGGAACTATTGCATATTGTTCAAAAACATGTTGAGCAATTCATATTTCCCAAATGAGTGGAAAAAGGCTAAGGTATTTCCGATCTTGCAGAAAGGAAAAGAATCTTCATGCCCCAAAAGCTATCGTCCAATCAGCTTGCTGCCTAGCATCAGCAAGTTGTTTGAAGTGATACTCAACAGAGCATTAAACGCCCACATTGAGGAACATGAGTTGATGCCGAATTGCCAATTTGGTTTTCGTGCCAGGCATTCGACCACTCATGCAATAACGAAAGTAACCTCAGACATCTGTTGGAAACTAAATGATAGACAATGTGTTGGAACATGTCTCATTGATATGGAGAAAGCCTTTGATACGGTATGGTTAGATGGACTTATTTTTAAACTCCTTCAGGACAAGCTCCCCAGACACCTTGTCGCCATGATGTGTAATATGTTATACGGGAAATCGTTTGTTGTAACCGATGGAAATCTGACAACAATGCGCGAGTTCAAGGTCTTGAATGGTCTACAGCAGGGAACAGTTACTGCGCCTCTGCTCTTTTCAATCTTCATTCGCAAGCTATTGAACGGCTTTGATTTTAACGTCTCGCCAATGCGATCATTGGTAGCGTTTGCTGATGATATGATCATCTATACGGCAGACCGAAAAGCTACAATATTTCAGAGCAATCTCAAAAAAATGTTCAATGATATACAGCTGTACACTGACAATTGGCGAATGAAAATCAATGCGCAATAGTGTGAAACAATCTTGTTTCGGACAACGCTGCAGGGGGTCAGTCAAGACCTGAAACGTAATTGGAAAGATTTCCACATCATGGCTGGTGAGGGTAGTCTTGAACGGGTTCCACTTAAATCCTGTGTTCGATACCTCGGTGTTTATCTCGATCAGTATCTGTACTATCCTGAACATGTGAAAATCATGCTCAGTAAGGCACTAAAAGTAGTCATGGCCCTTCGAAAGCTCTTTCATTCCAGATACATTGGTCAAAAGGTCAAAATTATCTGTTACAAGACACTGGTTGGACCAGTTTTGACATATGGATGTCAGATCTGGTACAACCAGTGCCCTAGTACTATGGAAAAATTAAGAGTTTTCAAAAGGAAATGTCTTCGTACATGTACTGGTTTGTGCAGAAAACCTGAGACGGATTGGAAACATTATATATCGAATAGAGGAATTTATCAAATTGCTGAAGTGACGAGAGTCGATATCTTCATATTGAAGCTTCTTCGGAATCATATCGCAAGATCTGTGACTGTGAGTGAAAACCCTTGGATTTCACAGCCATTCCACCCTACAGACGGGTATATTGCGACTTGCCTCGCTACTGGCTTCATTCCTCCAGAAGCATTCGTGTATTTGGACATGAATCGATGTTTTTGATTCTGACGGCATCCCAGTCATATATCACATATATCGACGGGCCACCGATACGAAGATAAAATATCCTCCGAATTTGAGTTCACGAGACCAACGGTTCCAATGGAGATACTCATTTGCTAGATTCGTTGAAGCTGATCGAGTTGAGACGGGGCAATCTAGGTATTGGTGGCTGAATGACAATGACTAAATTATTCGAGTTTATTTTCAGTTTTGGTGTTTTTCGTTATATAGTTTTTGAGTTTCAGCTCATTATTGCTACATTTAGTGTTATTGTTTATTTTTGTTAAAAATTAGGTATAGGTTAGGTTTATATTATGTTAATTATATTAGGTTAGAGATAAGGTTTAACGCTTAGGTTAAGAACATTGTTATAGATTTTTATAGTATAAGATAAAGTTTTTGGTTGCATTTATTAGAATTAAGTTAAAACATATTAAGTGTAGGATCAAAGTTCACTGTAGTGTTAAGATGATAAATAATTTTAGAATAGTGTTGGTTGGTTTTTTCTCCTTTTTCCAATTGAATTGTAAAAATATGTAATAATCTTCATTGATTTGAATTTTCTATAGTTTTTTTTTTTTTAAATGTGTTTAATGATAACGTACAAATTTAGAGAGCCATTTCGGCCATTAAGTTTTTTATTGTTATTGTTTGGATTTTGCTTTATATTCTTTTAAAATTTATAACGATTAGTATTAAATAAAGCGCTTTTGACTTTGACTTTGAAAAAAAAAGTGTTGTGGCCAAAACTGACGTTAGATAGGAAGCCATATGGTGGCAATTTGCATATGTATTAGTCGGCCTACTATGGACAAGCTTCCGGTAGCTGTCACCCAACCGCGGCATTAGCAAATGATTATATTTCGTAATATATACTATCTTCCGAATAAAAAACGTGCGGAACGCATTCCGTGCATGCTATAAATTCACCTTGTATAGCCCACTGTACTCCTAAACTTTTCCAGACGAGCAAATGAAGCACACGTTTTGCACCTTCGACTGATAGCTCAGCGTTGAGATGTAAACAAACAACTATAAATTCACATTGAAAGGCGATAAAAACTAAACGGGTATAAGAACTGAAATAATTTTCACTTCACTAGGAGCGCTATTGTGTTCTCCGCGGGCTCTCAGGATTTCACTGTAGAAATCCGCCTCAAAATCGTACAAAACTTCGAATTTTCGTTGGCACCTCCATAATTCTTCATATATCGCCATGTAAGTTAGCCAGCAAAGTCGGCCTACTAATGGTCATGTGTGTGGTAGTAAGCGCTGCTGCCGTATGGCTTCCTATCTAACGTCAGTTTTGGTTGTGGCTCAAAAGTATCTGACCACGAGTAGATGCGTCCAAGTTCCTTTTCGCTGCGGATGATTGCAAGCAATAGCAATGTGATTTGGTAAGTTAGAAAGGTTAAAGGGAGAAAGAAAACCATAGATCCTAATAAGATGGAGAAACTCCGCAAGTCGATTTGCCTTTGAGGGCTCTACTCAATAGCCCTTCTCAACGGCCACTCAGGACAAATTTTATGTATCCAAAGCCTCAAAATCCTTACAGTGGAATAAATGTGATCAATTCTCTTGTTAAGGTATCCATTAAATTACAAAACTCTTATCGAAAAAGCGACTAATATACTTGACAATATTTCGAAACTCGCCTCAGAAGGTAAAATTCAAGATAATACCCTTCTTGAAAAATTAATAACTGCTGAGCTAAGAAAAATCAAAAATTTTTTTAAATCCATTGTACTTTAGGATGGGATAAATTAGGGTAATATAAGTAATTTTTGAATAATGCTGGTTGGTTTTTTTCTCCTTTTTCCAATTGAATCAAAAAATATGTAATAATCTTAATTACTTTAAATTTGCAAGTGTATTTTTTTCATTAAATGTGCCATTAAGTTTTTTATAGTTTTTATTGTTTGGAATTTGCTTTATGTTCTTTTAAAAGTTCATAACGATTGGTATTAAATAAAGCGCTTTTGACTTTGATTTAGACTTTGGGATAAATTAGGGGATAAAATAAGCGTGAACCAAGCACAAAATTGTGAATCAAGAGTTCCAAATGTGAATCAAAAATTACACTTTCGTAAATCAAGAAATAAGTGAATTGACAATTTTCAACAATACGAAAACTAATGTAAAAACTATTCAATTTTTGATTCACGAATTAACGTTTCTTTTTTAGATTGGTCGCTAGCGAAACCAAACAGATTCCTCCATAAGAAACACAATAAACCATGTGACATGACATTAAGTCTAACACACATTTACAGCACGTGAAAGAATAAAGAGTAAAGTGTGTTTTGTGTTTATTCGAAAATTTACTTTTCCATTTATTTTTTTTTTTGGTTTAATGAGAAAACATGTCAAAAGGAAAATATACACAGAAAAGTTTGGCTTTTTTTTTACATTTATAAACATAGCACTCGACGCTGAATACACACATCGAAGGCACGGCACATGACAATGTTGAAATCAGAGTCAAAGTTGATGGCAATTGTAAGTTTGCGAAAAAACGTAGTAAATTTCAAATATAATAAGTTGAGTAAGCAGGAGAATGCTCCTACCAGAAGGTCTTTGTAAACATCCTAGGGTTAGAAACAAGTTTTCTAATAGCGTGAATCGATAACATGAATTATTCATCCAATACTTGGATATGAAATCGTTCAAATTTATGCAAAAGATGTACGGCTTCTTTCATAAGCACATTGCAGCCGCCATTATGATCTAGCTTAAATGATTTTTCTGAATGCTCGACCGATTGGACATATTCAAGTTAAGCACTATTCCTTGAATTTTCATGAAAATTGAAAGAAAATAGAAGTGCCTAGGTCAATTTGAAATATGTATCAACCATAAACACGTGTTATTGTTGTTGTAATGCCATACGATTGAAATGGCTATAATTCACTTGATTATAATTCGATCTCGATTAAATTTTGTGAACGTAAATATCTTGTATTAGTCTATATAATATCAAAATTTCAAGAAGTTTAAAGGTACCGCTGTGGTTAATCGATTAAATTTTGTGAACGTAAATATCTTGTATTAGTCTATAAAATATCAAAATTTCAAGAAGTTTAAAGGTACCGCTGTGGTTTTATGGGCAAAAATGTAAAATTTACAAATCATACTATTATTAACAAAGTTGAGTGAATTTCGATTTCTGGGATATTTGTTGCCCTTGTACGCATAAAGGCGCGCATTCGTCATAATTTTCAGATTTTTTGGCTCAAAGGTATCCAATCGCGAGGGTGGGGGACATAAATTTTTGGTACAGTTCATAAAATGACTTTTTTATTTCAGATTCTAAAAGACCTTTCATTTGATACCCCACTCGACTACCTTTGATTAAAAAAATTTTTAAGGGCTAATGCGTTATAAGGGAGGACCCCCTTAAAAAGATTTTAAATTTTTGGTAAAATGTTAACTTTTGAGAGACCATCACTTCTGACCTTTTCACAAAGTTTGAGCATTCTAGCTTCTATAGTTTCTGAGGAAACTAGCTGTGACGCACGGACAGACGGACGGACAGACAGGTCGCGAAACTAGTAGGTCTTTGTAAAAAATTTTTTTACAAAGACCTAAAAATGATTAATTTTATTGTTATTTTGTGTTGTAGCCACTGCAACTAAATATATCGACAAAAAAGGAAACAAAGTACCTGGCATTGTAACATTTCACTCGACAAGCGGTCGAATCATAAAATGCGACTATTTGATTATAAAGTAGGTAGCATGTTCCAAAAAAAACCGCCGCAATCGCGACTGCAGCAGGTACTGGTTGAACCAGTACATGGAATCAAGAATGTCCCTAAGCGTACAGAACTGGCATGATTGCAAAAATACAATCATTGGAATATGCACCTCTGGATGTTGCAATAAGCAAGGCGACGAACCGTCAAATTGAATACATCACAAAACTCATGATTCCCATTTATTTGGATGCGCATTCATGGCTTTCACGATATGTATGTGCAGAAGCGAGCAATTCATATGCATATAATGCACAAGGTCAAACAAGTTGGGTAGACCGACCTACGCTCATGTCAGAAGGGTTTTGTACTCAACTTACAAAATGCAGTAACCAGCAACGAATGAAATCAAGAAACATGTCAAAGACGATTTTATTGGAGAAAATGTGAAATTCGAGGATCATACCATTATTAACAAAGTTGAACGAATTTTGACTTCTGAGGTATTTGTTATTGTTATACCCATAAATATCACCCTTGATAATTTTTCCAGATTTTGTAGATCACAGGTGCCCATTCGCGAGGGAGGAAACACATTTTTCATGTATTTCCCCCCCTGCAAAACCTGTCAGTTTAAGAACGGTTTTGAAATGCTCCCATAAAGAACTTTCATTTGATACTCGTATCGGCTACGTTTAATGAAATTTTTTTTCAGCGGCCGCTCCCCTGTACTGTAATCATCGATTCGTGGCCAATTTTTTTCGAATCCTAGAATGGTTACAAAGCGCTCTCCTGCCTCTTTGACTTGTTTCACCTATGGGTATTAATTGTATGTACTCATCTTCAGTCATTCATTAAATTGAATCAAGTGTTAAAAGCATGCGCCTTAAACGTTGAAGTTGGGGCAAAATAACTCAAAATTATTCAATCTTCGCATTTAAAACAGCCACTATTTTGTTTTACGATTATTGATACCACTAACTGAACCGATTCTCAAAGATATTCATGATACCTATTATTCCTGAAATTTTCATGCAAATTCTTGCAAAGCTGTAGTGTCTAAGTCGGTAAAAAGCGCATATTTTTCCATAGCCATATCTTTCCATAGTAATACAGCGCATATTGTTCCATATTAATATAGAAAATTCAAATCGCTATAACTTGGTTGAATACCATTTGATCTTTATGAAAATTCCAGGACAGATTAATCTTATGAAAAGTCATCTGCGTGCTGAATTTTATTGAATTTAAGGGTACCGTTAATATTTTATTCAAGAAAACATAAAATCGATAAATCATACTATTACTAATAAAGTTGAGTGAATTTTGACTTCTTACGTATTTACTGTTGTTGTACTCATTAAAGCCTACATTCATGATTTTTTTCAGATTTTTCGGATGGAAGGTGTCCAATCGCGAGGAGGGGGGTACGCGAAAAGTTCGTACATTTCCCCTTCCCCTGCCCCTCTCGGTACAGATAAGGCAATTTTAAGGCTTGTTTTCAAAAGATCTCATTAAGACCTTTCCAATGACACCCTACTCGACTACCAATGGTGAACATTTTTTTTTTAGGGGTCACGTCCCTATATGGGGAGACCCCCCCTTAAACACTTTTGAACAATTTTTCCACCCTTGAACTTTCAAGAAGTCACCACTTCTGACCTGTCCACAAAGTTTCTACAGTTTCGGAGAAAAAGTGCTGTGACATACAGACGGACGGACGGACGGACAGACGGAAACAGGTCGTGATTGCAATAGGGTTTTGTATTTTAGTACAAAACCCTAAAAAAGTATTGTACAAGACAACATCAATATACAATATGTAAATCCACCAAGCCATTAAAATTAGATGACTGCAACAGTGAAATCACATCGATCTGAATTATTGCAAAAAATTAATGAGTGACAGAAGCTCTATTTGCGTATCGATGGATCCATCGATTTCACACATGTCGACAAAATTTACGTTCTAGGTAAATTTAATTTGAATTTAGAATATACTAGTATTTCATTTTGCCAATACGATTATTTTTTTAAATTCATTCAGGTAATGGGTACTGTCTGAGAAGCATTGAAATCGGCAGTAAACGATCCGAAATTGGTCGTAAAAAAAGTTTCAACTTAACAAACGTGAATACTGGTGAAATAAATGGTTTTGGGCCTTAATGGATAATGAAATAAAAACAGCTGATTGTGAAATCCCATTGCTGATAATTTGGTGTACAGCTCATCGTGCGGAGCTAGCATGGAAAAGTACAGCCCGAAAAGTTGTAGAAATCACCAATGCCTTGACAACGCTATCGAGCATGTCTACATATTTTCATTATTCTGCTCTGCGCTTTTTGGAATTGAAAAAAATCGCTTCAGACAATGAATTGAGACTACTCGCTATACCAAAAATTTTTGAAATCCGATGGAGCCAATTCACTTTCACAATGGTGCGAAACGTTCTTGTCTCGTGGAAAGCATTTGCTTTGTAATTTGAAGCCAATCAATATATTGCTCGATACGTTGCATAGCTTGATTACTTCACAAACTTGGAGAACTTGAAGTCACTTGCATTTCTCGGTGATACATTGTTTTGTTATCAACGATTTCAAAAAAAATTACAATCAAACCAACTGACTCTGATCGAAATGAAAAGACATGTAGTAATCGAGCAGTTAAAGGGTTTTAAGAAAAACTCAAACATAAAATGTCCCAGATCAATTGAAACGATCAAACCGGTACGATTGCAAATTGAATTGGAACAATTTCCGATTGAACTAGAACAATTTGCGATCGAACCGGTACGATTTGAGATTGATCTGGTACGATGAAATACTTTTGACAGGGCAGTTGTCATTGAGTGAAGGAGACTTGATAGGAAACCCACGTGTGGGAATTAGTGGCGGAGCTGGTGATATTTCAGGTAATGATTTCCATAATTTAAATTACACTAACGCTCACATCTACTGCAACAGGAACATAGTTGCCCATAATCGGAGCATTTCGGACCCAAATCCATGAGATTTTCCGATAGACTCACGGCAGAGTCAGGTGAATCAATCGGACGACACGAGTGGAAGCGGTTCTTTGAACGGGATTAAAATCAGTTGGACCAACATTCATCGCCGTAAAACGGAGTTTAATCGCCAATTGAGTGCCCCGATTGGCTCGACTGCGTCTCCGCGGCAACGCCCCAACAGCAATAGTCCCACAAACACAGTGCATCACCAAAATTTCTCGTCGTCAAAACAATCCGCCTCGTCGTCGTGTTGCGTCTCATATAATAATAGGAAACGGCACCAGTTAGCGTTTGGACAGAAAGGGTTTTTGGTGACATGTAGTTTCAAAGAAAAGAGTGCATCCGTGAATCTTACAACATTCTAAATGGACAATTGGCGGAAGCATGTCAACCAGCTAAAGAACCTATGATATCTGAAATGGACATTACCGACTGCTTGAGACGAGAGATAGACCTAGAGCTATTGAAAAAGCATAGCACTACAAACTTTAAGGCTGCGGATACAGGAGTGAAAAATTGTATAGTTATCAAAACCGCATTTGAAGATCCGATTGAGATTGGAGTTGAGCTTCTTAAAAAGGATTTATCAAGAAAATTCTCCTGCCACTAGATACGTACTCAGGTTTATACAGTACCAATCGTTTGCCGCGCTAACGTTGTGGACATAGTTTTTGCTTGCAGTTCTTTAATCGATAAATATTTTGTTTCTAGTGCTGGAAGCTTTTCAATTGTTATCAACAAGCGATTCAACAATAAAGTTGATCGAGACTTGTTAATAGGAAAAATAGCTGAGTTAGTTACTGCTAAAAATTCTGCCTATAAGTTAGATCTGAGAAATCCGGATTTGTGTATTCTAGTAGAAGTGATAAAAGGAATTTGTTGCCTCAGTGTTTTACCAGACTACTACAAGTATAAGAATTACAATTTGATGGAAGTAATAGCTTCTAAAATAGATGTTACAGAATCGGAATCACGGGACCATCTGCATCGTCGTCGAGCGCTCGGAGGACCATGCGGGTGAGTACCCTTTTATGGTGTTATTTACATATATATTTTTTGCATGTTCAATTGCTACGATCACGATGAGAAGATAAAGCATAAAAATAATGATAAATTGGATATTTTTTGGATACGAGTGCATTATTGTTTGTCATCTTTTTTTTTGTGGATGCAAGCCAAAAATAAAGAAAATAGCGAATGTAAAAATAGAAATTGTGAAAAATGACCAGCTCATGTCCAAATAGTGATTCATACCACTTAAATTTTCCAACATTTCTAGATTACTGTGCATTTGAATTTGCCGGCTTTTATACATTAGTCATTATGTTGTTTGATACTGTTCAAAGCATTTTCAGTTTGAATTCAATATGTTGTGAATGTAGCTAGTTCGGTCAGTCCGCCAAAGCTCGTCGGGTAATGTTGAATACTATAAAAGACCACAGATCAAATATTTTTATAGATTAGCATATGCTAGAAAATTACAAACCTCGTTGGATTATATGTCCTTTACGTAAAGATATTTATGTGCTTTTTACATGCAAGCATATCCATTTACTTATGCTGTTCATTCACCTTTTTCCTACTTAAAGAAATTCGGACACAATGCACAATACGTCGCGGTTAACAGACATTGAGATGAGTGTACATATGCGTAAGAGAGAACTGATTTTCTAGATATTTTTATTATACACGAAGAGTTTGGTAAAAGTGTACGTTACGGACAAATATACTATTAAAGCGAAAGAAATTTTCATATTATTATCACGCCAAAATTAACTAGCTAAATCGCTAATCAAACAATATGCTATGTCCTCACGAAACTAGAAAACGATATCCCCTAATAATTGTTTACATACTGATAGTATCAGTCCGCTTCAAAACGAACTAAATAAAAAAATCCATTACAACTCATATTTTCTGCTTCAAATTATCTTTTATGAATGATTGATCTTTTTGCTGACTTTGCAATTTTTGGTTTGAGGTTTTTTGTTTTTTTTTGATTAAACACCAGTTACTGTATAAGTGGAAACATTGTCATTATTCGTATTATTTCCAAAAAAAAAAGAACACATCAGGCTCTTGCTTTAAAATAGGAAAACAAAGAAAAAACAAAATTTATTTATAATTTTAATAAATTTAATGCAATCAAGAAAATTGCAAAGGCGATGATAAATTATATCGAAAAAAAAACTAAATAAATTGTTATGTATTAATTGCACGTTTACATCGTTAGTTCTTGCATACAGAGTGCTTAACTTGTGAATAAATAGATCTGTATGCTTCATAATTATGATGTTTTTTTTAAAATATATTTTGCGAAAGAATAAAATGAATAATCTAATGAAGTACTAATTTTCCCACAAAATCGGTCTTTCCTTTCTCCCGACTCTAACCGGGTATAGGACCCGGTACGGTGGCAGGCTTCCACCTCAAGACATGAGCCAGCCGCCGGGTACCTAAACAATACTTCTCGTTTCAGGTGATATCGCGGGTTGAGTGGCCCAAGCAGAGTGCCTCTTTATGGCATAGAGTTATGCAATCAAATTGTATAATTCTATGGCATAAATTGGTCACTGGGGTACTCCCCTTCTGATGGGAAAGTTCATGCAATTCAAGTTGTATGAGTTTTCCACTCAGAAGAGGAATACCTGGCCACTGCAACAAAATATATATGGATTTATTCCGGTTGAGTGGGTGCGAAGGGGCTCCACCACCACCGGATTGCCCCTCTTTCATTTGTGGGCCATGAACTTCGTCGGGTAATGACGAGGTTACCCCAAGTCCGCCTTTCTTTTAAGGTTCCACTTGTTCTCGCAACAAGTTCTATCTCCCTCGGTGTAGTTATCTACAATTTTTGCGACTTCGGTCGCCTCTTGATCTGCAATCAAATTCGTGAGTGCGAAATTTTTCGTAGTGGGTCCTCGTGCTGGGGAAATGAACCCGCCCCACGACACCGCAATGCTAGCCTACCAGTGCATTCACGCGTCTCCAGACAAGGGCATTCTCGGCAGATACCGGCACCTTCTTCTGCCGAGGCAGCAGAACATCGCTGCAGTCCTTCACGGACATTTTTGAACATATAATTCATTACAGACATGTCACAGCAGGATTCATTGGAAGGAGTAGAAAAAGTACCATTGATTGGCGTCTTTGAGAGAAATTTGACCTCCAAATTAAAAATTCATGCGGAAGAAAACAAATCTTATTTCAAATCAATTGAAATAACGACAGCTGAAATCTCTCGAAATTGACGCGAACAGAAAAGTTTCTCAGAAGTGCGTAAAAATGTTTTGGTGTGTCTGCGAACATTTTTAACAGATCGATTCAAAATTGATGACGAAGCTTTCGAAATGATTGAACCACTTGTCAAGTTCGAAGCAATTGCAGACATCGAAAAAATTCATTCAACGCTAGCACCAGACTTGGAATTAGCTAATTTATTGTTGCAGTTTCAAGATATCAAGAACAACCCGGATCTCATAAAAGACAAAACCCCAAATGAAGTCATTTGTCATTTTTTGAACATAGATGCAAGTCGAAGTATGCTAAACTAAGAATTCTACTGGCTAGAACTGCTGTCTGCACACCACATTCGGCAGATGTGTAAAGGTGTATTAATGCAACATGCAACAACATACTTAAAACAAAAAATCGATCGGACCTTTCAATGGAAACGGAAATTAAACATATTGTTACATGTACAAAGAATTCTGCGAGCTACTGTCCCAATTGTTTTCACAACCATTAAGAACATCAACAAAATGAATTTACTCGAAACCTCGGGAACCCACCAAGCATGATCAACATCTGCAAGTGACGTCACTCAATTCATTGATTTGCTCGAATCTACTAGGTACCTCTCGGCAGAACATTCGCCAATGTACGAGAAATTGGTTGAATAAGTAGAGACCCTATATAAAGGTGAGCTAAATGAATGGGGGGATCATTCGTTTCAACCGCGATAGAAAACTGCGATATAGTGGAACGCGAAGTAAAGGCGATTGACTGTTTGAGTGCGAAGTGATTTTAAGTGGACAGTTGAATTATAAATTTATAGACTAAGTGAAAATCAAAATTGTGAAATAATAAAATAAGTGATTGTGCATTTTTCATAAATTAAATAAACTCTTTTAATTTAATTTAAAAGACATTGCGTTTTCACTTTCCCGGAACATTAAAATTATTGGCCGCGAACCATAACACGCGACAATATTTATATTCGCATGAACATGCCAGTCCTGTCTAAATGGAATCCGATTGAAGTGGCGAAGATGTTTGTGGAAGATAAAAACCGACGAGGTTGTGACATTAAAACTGGCCATGAACAATCTAAACAGTATTACTGGTTGAAAGGAGTGTTTGGCGAAGCAATTAAGAATGCTGACGATGAAGTGAATACAAATGATGATGCGGACGAAGGAGACCGTTTTTTCGCATTTTGATATTCATTAAAATAAAAATAAATCTATTTTTTGCCATTTTTCTTAAACAAAGCCCCAAAATCAAAACCATTGTCGAAAATTAACAAATACATTTTATTGAGTTTGAATGAAAATTTACTTTCGTGATCATTTTTTGTTCACGAATCATGAAATTTTGTGAATCAAGCAAAATGCTCATCTTATACCCTGGGCTAAAACTCATCCCGGATGTGAGACCGTGGCTGAATCGAAGGCATGATGAGACTGACTTCTATCCGACCCAGCTTTTGAGCGGGCATGGGTGTTTTCAATCTTACCTGCACAAGATCGGTAAGTAACGGTCCCCCAATCGTCGCTATTGCCCAGGAGGTAAAGGACCATCCACAGGGTGACGGAAGAGCTCACCCCGGATAATATAGTTGCGGTGATGCTCGAACCGGTTGACAAATGGAATCAGGTGGCATATTATGTTCGGGCAGTCCTAAAAGATAGAAGGGGCTCACAGCAGCCGGAGGTGTTGGGGCGGGGGGTCACTTGTCTGGCACTTTCTCTTCCCCTCTCCCCTCCCGCTAGAAGAGAGATCCCCCAGCTTAAAGGCGCCTCACGGCGCAACAAAACGAGACCTGGCCCGAAGTTATGTGTCAAACGGCTCCAGGCTGGGTTCTCAGGTTGGCAAGGGAGGTGTTTAGTGGGTAGTCCAGTCGCTCTCTTGCGAGTATGGCAGTCCCACACTCTGTGCGTAAATGGGTATTCACCTCCCTACCACGAAAAAAAAATTACAACCACAATAACCCCTGATTTTGGTATTTTATGGACTTTCCATTGAATCAGTCACTGCAGTTTTGACTTGATCTTCTTGGAAAATAAGATCAATAACATTACTATTTTTGGGAATTTATCATTTGAGTGATTTTTGTTGGTTTGCAACAAAATGGCGACCGTTAAAAATAGAAAAACAATGGATTTTCTTTCAAACGTGCACATCTCTTTGACATATTTCTTGAATTTATTCGTTGCTGGTGACTGCGTTTCTGAGAAGTTGAGTACAAAACCCTTCTGACATGAGCGTAGGTCTGTCTACCCAATTTGTTATCCCTGAAAATAGTTCATAAATTGAACTAGACTAGCAAGAAAGGAGTACTTCTCGGCTATTTGTGTGCCCCCTTATACCGATGTTTTAACATTGCACACGTAGGAATCGACGGCGTGTGAAGTGCAGAACGCACGAGCATTGTGTCATCCAATCTACGTAAAAGTAAAGCTGTTAAAGGTACAATGGCCTGTTCGCGTGATATGTATGGACGAACAACGTCCAGTGGAAAAGCTGAAGAATCGCTGGCCTCACTCAGTTAACGAAGACAGCGCTGTCTGCGGGAATCCCGTTGGGTACTATAGTGCTGCACTGACGACAACGATACTTGAGGATACGATTTTTGCATCCTGCTGTTTTAGTGATATTCAAAACAAAAATTACAATGTCACAGCTCATTAAAGTTCATAAATAGATATTATTGCAGGCTTAATAAATATCAAAAACACTATCTAGAATTTAATGAAATGAAACTATCCGATTATCTTGACATTGAGAATTTTATATGGAGACCTTTATTTTTATTGTCCAATTTCCAGTGCACACTCTTCAGTAAAATCAGTGCTAATCAGTACTTTTTCTATAAGCCATAAGCTTGTCATAAAGCTTATAATATCTGCCATTTACTCGATCGTCCTCCATATCTAACCAAGGTCAAATAAATAATTTCCGATTCATCTTTTCTCGGCTGGGTGCTACTGATAAGAAGAATGAAAGGCTCTCCAGCAGAAACTTATTTATTATTTTTTAATTTCAATCAATATCGGTTTTATAAATCTCCAGATAACTAAAATAATTTAAAAATGTTATCTAAATGATTCAGAAGCTGATTATATGAAATACAAATCAATTTGCAGAATTTGTGAAGATTTAATTTCAAATGGAATCAGGATTCGAATCAGTCTAAGTTCAATTGCTCAGCGAACATGAAGTTCAAGCTGTTTGTAATAGTCTTTTGGTAAGTATAAAATAAAATTTTCCCTTTGTATAACTTAATAACATTTCCAATAGTGCTGCGATAGCAATTGCCAGCGCAAAAAAACCGTCGAAGGGTAGTGACTTTCCGAAGTCATTTCAGTTCGGCGTAGCTACTGCTGCCTATCAAATTGAAGGAGGATGGGATGCAGATGGCAAAGGACCAAATATTTGGGATACTGGAACCCATGAACGTCCGGACGCTATTGACGATCGCACTAATGGTGACATTGCCAGTGACTCATATAACAAAATTGAGCGTGACGTGGAAATGCTTGAGGAGTTAGGGGTCAGTTCAAAGTTCAAAAGCATAATTATAATGTAAATGTTTCTAAATTTGTACTTGAATGGCAGGTTGAGTTCTACCGGTTTTCCATATCATGGGCTAGAGTTTTACCTACTGGTGACATCTCATCTTTAAGCAAAGCTGGTATTCGCTACTACAACCGCCTGATTAACAGAATGTTATCTAAAGGAATTCAACCAATGGTCACAATGTACCATTACGATCTACCAAGTGAACTTCAAAAAATTGGAGGCCTCACTAACCCACTTTTCCCCCAATATTTTGAGCAATATGCGGACGTACTATTTTCAAATTTTGGAGACAGGGTAGGTTGAATTCGACAAATGTCTTCATAGAGTGTTAAATGAATTTCCTACCATGAAAAGGTCAAATTATGGACAACATTCAACGAACCACTTGAATATTGTTCCTTCGGATATGCTCAAGGATTCTACCCTCCTTTCATTAATGCTTCCGGAATCGGTGATTACCTCTGTGTTGACAATACCATCAAAGGACATGCCCTTGCCTACCGATTGTACCAGAACAAATACTACAAGAAACAGAGAGGAAAAATTGGAATTGTAGTCAGTGCTGGTTGGTACTACTCCCGAAACAACCAAACCGATGTTACTGATAGAGCATTGCAATTCCAAGTAAGCTTAAAATTATTTATTCTTCGCAACATTAACCTAACCTTTCCATCACTCATTCTTATCAGGTTGGTTGGATAACTCATCCAATTTACAGCCGGAAAGGAGGCTATCCTGACGTAATGGTGAGCGAAATTGATAAGAACAGCAAATCGGAAGGACGACTCTGGTCCAGATTGCCTTCTATGGACAGATATTGGAGACGTCTCATTCAAGGCTCTGCAGATTTCTTTGGACTCAATTATTACACGTCACGAATTGTAGAACTATTACCTAAGTCATTTGGCAAAGGCAAACCACCATCGCGAGATATCGACTCGCGCTTGAACATAACGGTTGATTATTCGTGGAAACGGGCAAAGTCCTCATGGTTGTATCACGTTCCAGAAGGTCTAGGTGAATTGTTAAGGTGAGAGAGCTTTATTTGAGATATTTAAAGAATTTAATTGTCAGATGAAAACTACATTTTAAATTTATCTTTTTCCTCTGATGCATTATCAGCCATTAATACATGTTGACTTGATGAATTACATTTTCATTTAGTTTTTGATAAGTTTTCATCGCTAGTTTTTCTAAATTCAATTTTGAATTCTTTTTAGGTGGATTAAGAAAGAGTATAATAACGTTGAGGTCTACATAACTGAACACGGTTGGTCTGACGATGGTCAGCTTGATGATGAGGATCGCGTGATTTGCCTTAGGGTAAGGGCTCCTAAATGTGTCAAAACATCGCGAATTCATATTTTATTTTTAATATATTAGGATCATTTGAAAGTCATATCCAAGGCAATCAAAGATGGATGCAACGTTGGAGGCTATGCGCATTGGAGTCTTATGGACAATTTTGAATGGCTTCGAGGATACACGTAAGAATTCTAACTAATTATATGGCTATCGTTTTCATATATGTTTTTTCTTTTTAGTGAACGGTTTGGTTTGTATCATGTAAACATTACTACACCTGAAAGAACTAGGACTCCAAAGAAATCAGTCAGTGTCTATAAGGATATAATTGCTAATAGAAGGGTTTAATAGAAAAAGATGTTATCAAAAAACCAATTCTTAATACTCTTTTCATACCGTTGATGTAATGTACGAGTAGAGTGAATATAGCATTAATTTAAAGGTTGAAACCGTCGGAAATTACTTCATCCAGAATTTCAATAGTATTTAGTAAAAAAATGTTATACGATGAGATTAAGCTGCTCAATGAGCTGAAATTTTACTCTTATTAAAGACTCAAATAAATTGCCTATAATGCATGATCAACGATTGTAATTGCTACTTAGTTTACTATTAACTGTATAAAACACCTGTGCTTGTAAGAAAATGTGGAACTGTATTGTATCTAACAACATGAAGGTTTTATTTTTTTTTTGTTTTTTTTTTTCTCTTGTTGTAACAATTTATATGAACTGTATATCCAGTCTGCATAGAAAACTCGACACGAGAAAGTGTGATCAGTCAGTTTTGAAGATCTTGTAGACCAGCTACGTACACAGGAAAACGAAGCTCATTCGACGATAAATGCTTTTGTCCCATAAAATCAAAATTTGCTTTTGATTGACTTATCAAAAATTAATTTAATTTTTTGAAACTGACTTTTGAAAAATTAATTCATTGTTAAAATTAATGAAAGGAGCGATTAAAAACGCGTCTACACGCAACGAGTGCTAGATGTAGAAATCACTCATATTTCAATAAATCAACAAAAGCAAATAAGCCAAAGACTAACTCGGGACTGCTGTATGGAGGAGCCCGACGGCTTTCCTCCGCTCGGGGCCCCGGGGAGAGTAGCAATACGAAATTGGCGGCAACAATCAATAAAAGAACACACACGAGTAACCAGGACTCCATAGAAAGCGGGCGTAAGACTTAATATTTGTAATCGAATTCATTTTCGCCTTCACAAAATACTCCAACTGAAAATAGAAAAAGACAGCTTCCTTTTAATTTTGTGTATTTTATTTATTTTTATTCTCGAAATCGATTTTCGACCGTAATCGTTCGGTCTTCTTCAGCGATTAATTTATTTTTACTCACATTCCTGCTTGTATACTTGCTATGTTTAAGGAAATTTACTCTAGATCATTAAAAAGTAATTAGGGAAATTTGCTTAAGCTAATAAAAGGTAGGAAAGGTAATTTACAAAAGGGGTAGTTATAAAAATATTATTTTTACATGATTCAGAATAGATATTATTATTTAATTAATTTAAATAGCCATGATCTGCAGTTTCCGTCATCCTGATTCTTCAACTTTTTCCTTTCCCGGGTAATTGCCAGGCAGCGTCCTCCATTGTTATCTCGTGTCCCTTCGTGATAATATGTTCCGCTACCGCTGACTTGAAATTCGAAGTTCTTTCTTTCTTGCTGCTGCTGCTTCGCCTAGATGCTCCTTGATTCGCGTGCCGATGAGCCTCCTCGTTTGACCTATGTACACTTCTTCACAAGTGGGACATTCGATGCGATAGATATCAGATTTCTCGTGTGGTTCGCGCTTGTCTTTCGTTGATCCGAGAACGTTTTTGAGCTGGTTCTTGCTGCTTGATTCGATTAACCGTACAGAATTGAGCTGATTTATTCGCCGCTTGATCCGATTGCTGATGCCTTCGTGATAAGTTAGAGCCTTCCAGTACGTTCTTTCGGTATTCGCATCAGATAATGTTAATCGAATCAAGCAGCAAGAACCAGCTCAAAAACGTTCTCGGATCAACGAAAGACAAGCGCGAACCACACGAGAAAACTGGTATCTATCGCATCGAATGTCCCACTTGTGAAGAAGTGTACATAGGTCAAACGAGGAGGCTCATCGGCACGCGAATCAAGGAGCATCTAGGCGAAGCAGCAGCAGCAAGAAAGAAAGAAAGAACTTCGAATTTCAAGTCCCTAATTACTTTTTAATGATCTAGAGTAAATTTCCTTAAACAAAGCTAGTATACAAGCAGGAATGTGAGTAAAAATAAATTAATCGCTGAAGAAGACCGAACGATTACGGTCGAAAATCGATTTCGAGAATAAAAACAAATAAAATACACAAAATTAAAAGGAAGCTGTCTTTTTCTATTTTCAGTAAGACTCAAGTAGTCGAACACAAACAAAAAGTGAGTCGACTTCAATCTGAAATTCAGGAATTGAAACTACAACTAAAAATGTTGGAAGATATGTACAGGAGAGGGTAGAAAACTCAAGGCGAAGAAAGCTGTCAAACAAGTCATCCCAGAAGAAATACTAAGTGCTGGAGGCGCTAACGACAGCCACAACTACTATGCAGCGCTGGACGGACTCCAACAAGAAATGGATGTTGACGAAAGTATTGAAGGTAATGTTAGTCAAGATAATAATGATAATTTTATCCTTTACATAAAAAATAAAAATAAGGAGAAGAAACAGCTCGCAGTTCTGCTGGTCCTTTTCAAAAAGTTGCCAAAAATACAGAGAAAGTTCCTCCAATTAATGTGTTTGGTCAAAGTGGAAAAGATATCGTTCGGCTATTGGCAGCTGAAAATAAATTAACTAGTTTTGAGATTAAAAGAATAAATGCCGAAAACTTGACAATCAGAACGAAGTCACTGGTCGATTTCAAATCAGCTAAAAAGGCACTAAATTTTGGATAGGTTCCACACTTCCCCTGTACCCCGAAAAGTGAGAAGAACCAGACATTTTTGTTGAAGGGCTTGGACTGCGAAGAAGATACCGTCGATCTTCTTCAGGTGCTCAAGAAGGCAGCTCCAGAAATTGAATTTATTCCCGTTGAAATATTCGCGACAAGAAGGTCGACGGTAGAAAAAAAAAATGCCGCTTCATTTGGGGCAGATTTCAAATAAGAGCAGTCCAAGTGCTCCTCAACAAATAAGATACTTGAACTTCCGAGTTGTGAGGTAGGAACGCCTCCAGAAAAGAGAAGTCAAGCAGTGTTGCCGGTATCAAATATTTGGACATTTGGCTACCAACAGCGCCATGCATTATCGATGTATCAAATGCAAGGACGTTCATGCAAAAGAGAAATTATACTGTGTTAACTGCGGTGTTTTTGGTCACCCGGCATCATATCGAGGATACTCCCGATATCAAAATGCGAGAGTGAAATTTGTCCCAAAGCAAACACAACTACAACGCAGTGTCTTAGCTCCGAACTTCATCAATCCCAGAGTATCATTTGCACTTGGCGCCAGAGGACCAACAGAAAATGCAGTAAATAATGTTAGTGGCAATAATGAGCTGCTTCTCAAAATATACCAGCCACAAAATTCTTTATTGGAGAGAATCAATAAACAAGATACGAAAATTAATCTTGTATTTCCGCATTTAGGGCTTTCAAATGCCTCAAAATAATTTGTCATCCAGTCACATTCCCATGGATATGACTCGTCTCATCTCGATCAACGCCAACTCTATTGTTACTATACATCGACGTGATTATCTCCTTGAATTCATTGTAAAGCAAAAGCCTGACATCATGCTCCTCACTGAAATGCATCTCAATTCATGGCACTCCATGCATTTAAGGATTTTGAATTCGTAAGAAACCATAGGGTAAGAAGCGATGGGGGAGGCGGCAGCGGGATATTGGTTTGAAGACTCTATTGTTTCCAATATAGCTTTGAATCTCTTGAAGTGTCCGTTATCAAAATCTTACTGCCAAGTGGGGATAACCTCTTCGTTATCTCTGCCTATGCAATTGGTCAAAATGTTCTCAAGTTCAAGGAGGAGCTCAATTCCTTGCTCGAAGTACTCGAATTGAACAGGCTGATAGTTATTATATTCTTGCTGGTGACCTGAACGGCAAGCATACATCATAGCTGAACGCCACTAATAATCCAAAAAGTGTATTCCTGAAATCGTGGATAACAGAGAACCAAATTGAATACAGGTGCAATCTATATGGGTCGAAGTTCCCAACTTATCCTAGGGCAAATTCATATTTGGAACTCTGCATTGCTGACGCAAGACTTGAATTCAGCTTTAATAGTCCTCAACGGAAACTGCAGGTGCTTCCTTACGATAGCGACCATAACGCAATCGTAATGGAAATCAATCATCAAAGGGATGATGTCTTCCTCAATCCAGTTCAACATGAAAATCATCGCTTGAAAAAACAGACTGGGGAAAGTTTCCAAAGAAATTTATTCGGGAGTACCAGAAGCAATGTCCCCCTTCTGATGATGGCAACTCTTGCTCAATGATTTCTAATGATAGGAATCTAACTAACGATGAAATACGTTGGAAACGATTGAGAAAGTAGTTCCCAAGACTAAACATCGAAACAATGTGGAAGGATATGAAACACCAACCATTGCAAGGTTGAAAAGATTGAAAAGCCTTCTTCTCACACTCTTCAACAATATTTATCGACAATTTTTGTACTACAACCATCCCTCGTTGGGTCTGTTGAAATTACACCGGAAGAATGTCTGTAATTTAATCCGTTCATACTTCTGGAGTGAGGTAAGCAATCAAGGGGCGGAAAAATTGAGATGTAATAGCCCACAGAACTCAGATGGCGTTTCTTCGAATGTAAATAGCATACTCCGCAAGAAGTCTCGAGTGAACGTATCGAATCTTGAAGTCGCTAATGATGAGATAGATCTTCTCGATAGGGCTGGTATCGAAATTGATAGTACTCGTACAACTCTGGATACCAATGGAAACAGGATTATTAGTGAGGGATAACCGAAACTTGCCCTGATTGGAACACATTTTGAATGGAATATTTTCAGAGGTCGTTAAAGCAAAAGTTTCCGACTTCAAATCAAGCCTGAACGGTCAATCAATTCTTCATTTCAATTGAACATTAATATCTGACCTCATACCGGGCTTGGATTTTATTGATTATTTTGTCAGCTATAAAGGCTTGTGTTTCATATTTCGCAGGATAAACAACAAGAAATCTTGTGGTGCTGACAGTATTCCAAATGTAGTTATCCGACATTTGCCTGAGGTTGCTATTAGGAATTATTGCATATTGTTCAAAAATATGTTGAGCAATTCATATTTCCATAATAAATGGAAAAGGGCTAAGGTATTTCCGATCTTGAAGAAATGAAAAAAATGTTCATGCCCTAAAAGCTATCGCCCAATCAGCTTGCTGCCTAATATCAGCAAGGTGTTTGAAGTGATGCTCAACAGAGCATTAAACGCCCACATTGGGAAACATGATTTGATGCCGAATTGCCAATTTGGTTTTCGTGCCTGGCATTTGACCACAGATGCAATAACGAAAGTAACCTCAGACATCTGTTGGAATCTAAATGATAGACAATGTGTTAGAGTATGTCTCATTGATATGGAGAAAGCCTTCGATACGGTATGGTTAGATGGACTAGTTTTAAACTACTTCAGGACAAGTTCCCCAGACACCTTGTCGCCATGATGTGTAATATGTTATACGGGAAATCGTTTGTTGTAACTGATGGAAATCTGAAAACAATGCGCAGGGTCTTGAATGGTATATCGCAAGGAACAGTTACTGCGCCTCTGCTCTTCTTAATATTGATTCACAAGCTATTGAAAGGTTTTGATTTTAACGTCTCGCCAACGTGATCATTGGTAGCTTTTGCTGATCTGATCATCTATATGGCATACTGAAAAGCTACAATAGTTCAGAGCAATCTCCAAAAAATGTTTACTGATGTGCAGGTATACACTGACAATTGGCGAATGAAAATCAATGCGCAGAAGTGCGACAACGCTGCAGGGGGTTAGTCGAGA
Organism: Odontomyia ornata; assembly: GCA_963969285.1. Lineage (NCBI taxonomy): Eukaryota > Metazoa > Arthropoda > Insecta > Diptera > Stratiomyidae > Odontomyia > Odontomyia ornata. Next base: position 355,507,067 of record OZ017739.1, on the reverse strand, counting down.
CCTGAAATGTAATTGGAAGCATTTCCACAACAAAGCTGGCGAGATTAGTTCAGAACGGGTTCCACATAAATCCTGTATTCGATACCTCGGTGTTCATCTCGATCAGTATCTGTACTGTACTGAACATGTCAAAATCATGCTGAGCAAGGCACAACAAGTTGGGTAGACAGACCTATGCTCATGTCAGAAGGGTTTTGTACTCAACTTACAAAATGCAACGAATAAAATTAAGAAACACGTCATGTTCGAGGATCATACTATTATTAACTAAGTTGAAAGAATTTTTTAATTCTGAGGTATTTGTTAAAGTTATACCCATAAATATCTCGCTTGATAATTTTTTCAGATTTTTTTAGATCACGGGTGTCCATTCGCGAGGGAGAAAACACATTTTTCATGTATTCCCCCCCCCCCCCCCTCTGTGCCCCCCACTGAAGCAAAAACTGTCAGTTTAAGAACTGTTTTGAAAAGATCTCATAGAGAACTTTCATTTGATACTCATATCGGCTACCTTTCATGAAATTTTTTTCAGGGGCCACTCCTCGGTACTGTAAGCATCGATTCATGGCCTATTTTGTCGAATCCTAGAATGGCTACAAAGCCCTTTTGCTAGGAGCTCTCTCCTGCCTCTTCGACTTGTTTCAATTGTATGTAGTCATCCTCATGATATCTATCATTCCTGAAATTTTCATGCAAATCCTAGCAAAGCTGTAGTGTCTAAGTCGGTAAAAAGCGCATATGGCTCCATAGCCATATGTTTCCATAGTAATACAGGGCACATTGTTCCATAGTAATACAGGAAAATTCAAATCGCTATAACTTCGTTAAATACTATTCGATCTTTGTTAAACTTTCAGGACAGATCAATCTTATAAATAGTCATCTGTTTGTTAAATTTTATTGAATTTAAGGATACCATTTAGATTTTATTCAAGAAAACATAAAATCAATAAATCATACTATTACGAACAAAGTTGAGTGAATTTCGACTTCTCATGTATTTGTTGTTGTTGTACTCATTAAGGCCTACATTCATGATTTTTTTCAGATTTTTCGGATGGAAGGTGTCCTATCGCGAGGGGGGGTACGCGAAAAGTTCGTACATTTCCCCTTCCCCTGCCCCCCTCGGTACTCATTAGGCAATTTTAAAACCTGTTTTGAAAAGATCTTATTGAGACCTTTCCAATGACACCCTACTCGACTACCAATGGTGAAAATTTTTTTTGAGGGGTCAACTCCCTATATGGGGAGACCCCCCTTAAACCCCTTTGAACAATTTTTAACACCCTTGAACTTTCAAGAGGTCACCACTTCTGACCTTTCCACAAAGTTTCATGGCTGTAGCCTCTATAGTTTCGGAGAAAAAGTGCTGTGACATACAGACGGACGGACGGACGGACGGACAGACGGACAGACGGACACAGGTCGTTATTGCAATAGGGTTTTGTATTTTAGTACAAAACCCTAAAAAGTAGTCATGGCCCTACGAAGACTCTTTCATTCCAGATACATTGATCAGTTTAGACATTTGGATGTCAGATCTGTTACAACCAGAGTGCTAGTACTGTGGAAAAGTTAAGAATTTTGGAAAGGAAATGTCTTCATGCATGAACTGGTTTGCACACAAAGCCTGTGAAGGATTGGAAGCATTATACATCTAATAGAAGAATTTATCAAACTGCTCAAGTTACGAGAGCCGATATCTTCATATTGAAACTTCTTCAGAATCATATCGCAAGATCTGAAACTGTGAGTGGAAACCCCTAAATTTCGCAGCCGTTCCACCCTACAGACGAGTATATTGCGACTTGCCTCTCTAATGGCTTCGTTCCTCCCGAAGCATTCGTGTATTTGGACATGAATCGATATGTTTTTGATTCTGACGGGGTCACAATCGTATATCACATATATCAAAAACAATTCCAATGGAGATACTCGATTGCTAGATTTGTTAAGGCTTGTCGAGCTAAGACAGAGCAGTCTAAGTATTGGTGACAACGTCTAAATTATTCGTGTTTATTTTCATTTTTTGTGTTTTTCGTCACTTAGCTTTTGAGTTTCAGCTCATTATTGCTACATTTAATGCTGTTTTTTATTTGTGTTAAAAATTTGTTATAGGTTAGGTATATGTTATGTTTATTTTATTATGTTTGGAGATAAGGTTAAACGCGTATGTTAGGAATATTGTGATAGAACTCTTTAGTATAAGGTAAAGTTTTTTGATTGGATTTTATTAGAATTAGGTTATAAAATATTAGGTGTAAGATCAAAGTTCACGGTTGTGTTAAAATTATAAATAATTTTGAATAGTGTCGGTTGGCGTTTTCTCCTTTTTCCAATCAGATCATAAAATATGTAATATCTTAATTAATTTGAATTTGCTATAGTTTTTTTGATAAAATGTGTTTAACAGATAACGTATAAATTTAAAGAGCCATTTGGACCATTAAGTTTTGAATTGATTTTGTTTGGAATTTGCTTTATATTCTTTTAAAATTTATAACGATTAGTATTGAATAAAGTGCTTTTGACTTTGACTTTGAAAAAAGCTCCAAGTATACAAATCTGTGATAAGACCTGTGTTATGCTATGAGTGTGAAACATGGACCCTAACCCTAGCATCCGCAAATATATAGAGGCAAATAATCGGAGCGAAGCGAGACGGTGACCAATGGTGAATTCGATACAACCATGAGCTGTATGACTGGAGGTCTCAACGATAATCAGACTGCTGTAGCTGCAATGGGCTGGACACATGAATGGTATGGACGAACAGTGGATACCCAAAAAGGTATTCGTTGGGAGAACTGAAGGCCAGAGACCAGTGGGGAAACCGACGAAACTCTGGTCTGACTCGGCCGATGAAGACTGTTCATCGGTAATCCAATTTCAAAATTGGAGGACGCAGTCAATGGACCGAGGCAGCTGGAGGCGTCATTTGCAGGAAGCGAAGGCCTGAGAGGAGCTTTAGTGCTACGAAGAAGAAGAAGTATGATCTGTTTCAGATAAACTCCGATTGTGGATACAAACGACTTGAAAAATTTTCTTTAATTCGGAATACTAAGTTAAATTAGATATGAAAAATATCACTTGAAAATCAGTAGGAGTAGTACCCTGCAGAGATCTGTCATCCCTATTCAAATTTCCCAACCAGTTGATAAAATTGGATGACTGATCTCTGCGACTGAACTGCCACTGACGTTGACAAGTGGTGAGCGAATTAACTTGCATCTCTGTGACTGAACCGCCACGTGAAGTCGGCCAAGTAGTGAAATACGAAACTTCCATTCAAGTCGGAAACGTAACGCATCTATTCTACTATACTTGCGTGACGCATTGAGGAGAAGTCTGTCCAGGCTCCTCCTTTGGATAGCCTACTTCTAAGCGTGGAGCGTTAGTTGAGCGGTTGCCAAACCAGGTCCAGGTTCGCTGACGCGCTTACGGCAGGCGCACTCCGCCAGGGAGTGGAGGGCCTACAGCCAAGGACTTGGTGAACTCAACTATGAGTACCATCATAGCCGCTTGCGAGTCTTCCATGCCCCGTCGGAGACCCCGACACGGTAAGCCTCCAGTATACTGGTGGTCAAACGAGATCGCCGAACAAAGAACCGAGTGTCACAAACTTCGGCGAGAGGCCCAGCGGGCGCGAACGTGGGAGGAGGCAGACACTAGGCTAGCAGCATACAGGTCCGGCAGGAAATATCTTCGCAGGCTTATTAACAAGAGCAAACCCAATGCTGGCAAGATCTCGGGGGCGATGTAAATAGGGATCCGTGGGGCCTTGGCTACAAGCTGGTCATGGGGAAACTTGGTGCCCTACGGAAGCCTTGTATACATGACGCGGAAAAGATGGACGCGATAGTGCGGGGACTCTTCCCCGCCCATCCCGTCCGTGTTGACGCTGTCCATGGTGAAACAGCAGCAGAGTGCCCACTCTTCACACAGCTGGAACTGGAGGAGGCAGTCCTCTCCCTGAAAGCGAGGAAGGCTCCAGGTCCAGATGGTGTTCCAGCTGAGGTTTTGCAGCTCGTCTATCACTATTGTCCTGACTTGCTGCTCAGCACATTCAACGCTTGCCTACGGGACGGCGTTTTCCCGGTACGATGGAAGGTGGCGAGGCTCGTGCTGGTCAGCAAGGGGAAGGGAAATCCCGAATCGCCGTCTGCATACCGCCCGTTATGCATGCTAGACACGGCTGGGAAAGTGCTAGAGAAACTCATCAAGGGAAGACTCACTGACGCGATTCGTGCTGCTGGGGACCTATCTCCTCGGCAGTACGGCTTTAGAGCAGGACGTTCTACCATTGATGCGATTGCAGAGGTGGTGAACGCGGTCCAAAAGGCAGAGGCATATAGTCGCACCAAGCGACGGATCGTCCTGTTGGTGACACTCGACGTCAGGAATGCCTTCAACTCCGCTAGATGGGTGGATATTCTGGACACGCTGGAAAACTCTTTTCAAGTTCCAGAATATCTAATGCGGCTTTTGAGGAACTACCTAAAGGACCGAAGCCTGCTCTACGACACGACACAGGACCAACGAGGGATGGAAATTACATCGGGTGTTGCCCAGGGATCTATCCTTGGTCCGGACCAGTGGAACGTGTCTTACGACGGGCTACTGAGACTTGAGATGCCAGATGAGGCGCGCTTGGTCGGCTTGCGGATGATGTTGCGGCTCTGGTCGCCGGACGCACCGTTGAACAAGCGCAACTTAGGCTAGGTATGCTAATGCGCTGAGTGAGGGACTGGATGACTGCTCGCGGGCTCAGTTTAGCACTGGAGAAAACCGAAGTGGTCATCTTGACAAAAAAGAGAATCCCTAGAGTGAGGATAATCAGTATTGGAGATATACAAATCAAATCGAAGCCAACGGTGAAGTACCTGGGGCTACTGATCGACTCAAAGATGAGTTTCTCTGAGCAAATCAGGGCAACGGCTGAGAAGGCTGCTTCGGGAATATCGGCCCTGAGTCGACTTATGGCCAACGTAGGGGGACCCAGCCCATCAAGAAGACGCCTCTTGATGAATGCTGTAGGGTCAGTTCTACTGTACGGAGCAGAGGTATGGGGTGACGCTCTCAGCAAGGAGGTATACCGAAAACGATTGGCACAGGTACAGAGAAGAGGAGCACTGAGAATTGCATCTTCGTATCCAACAGTCTCCGACTCGGCGGTGAGAGTGATTGCAGGCGTGATACCTGTCGCCCTCCTTGCTAGAGAGCACCGCGCTATTTACCTGCGCCGAAGTGAGGGAGATGGTTGTCCACGAGGAGAGACAACGCTCGCTCAACGATTGACAGCAGTCTTGGAGGAATTGCACGAAGGGAAGGTGGACTGCGCGCCTCATCCCGGATGTGAGACCGTGACTAAATCGAAGGCATGGTGAGACTGACTTCTATCTGATCCAGCTTTTGAGCGGGCACGGGTGTTTTCAGTCTTACCTGCACAAGATCGGTAAGTCACGGTCTCCCGATGGTCGGTTTTGTCCAGAAGAGGAGGACAATGCCTGTCACACATTTTTTGCGTGTACCAAATGGGCCAGGCTGCGAAGGGAACTCTACAGGGAGACGGGAGAGCTCACCCCGGATAATATTGTTGCGGTGATGCTCGAATCGGTTGACAAATGGAACCAGGTGGCACATTATGTTCGGGCAGTCCTAAAAGAAAAAAGGGACTCGCAGCAGCCGGAGGTGCTGGGGCTGGGGGATCGCTCTTCTGGCATTTCCTCTTCCCCTCTCCCCTCCCGCTAGGAAAGGGACTCCCCAGCTTGAAGGCGCCCCACGGCGTAACAAAACGAGACCTGGCCCGAAGTAATGTGTCAAACGGTTCCAGGCTAGGCTCTCAGATTGACAGGGGAGGTGTTTAGTGGGTAGTCCAAGGGTATCCTCCATGGGAGTCCCACACTGCCAGACTCGGCGGGCGTAAATGCCTTCACCTACCTACCAAAAAAAAAACCGGGCCCAGAGTGTGATTAGCGGCATTCGGGAGTCAGGAAAAATCTGGCGGATGAATTGACAAGAAAAGATACGTGACAAGAAATGCTTTTCTCTACTCAGTTCGTATGCATGGTGCTCCTGTTTAAAACTTTCGACATTTTCGAGAACAGGATTTCGCTGATCGTTGCTAGTGCAGATGTGACGTTGGATATTAAACTCTATGATCGGCTCGATGAGCAATATCAAAAGCTTAAAGTATTTGAAGAAAAATTTTCATTAACTAAGCCTGAAGGCAACTTAGCTGAGGACAGAGTTGTACTTAAGCGCTGGAAAAAGTGAGCTCTAACATCCCAGACAATCAAACACACTTCTGAACTCGCTTCGTGTCGTGCAGTGAAGTTTTCCTGGATTTTCTAATCGTTCTCGGAACAATTGTAAACAATTCACGCCTGGCTGTGTGATGTCAATTCCAATTGTATGTGGTCAGCCCATGATTCCGTGCCAAGAGACTGATGATTACGAGCCAGTGGAGACAATTGAGAGTGTGTGGTCTATTTTAACGGGGGAAATTTCGGCTCCCGGAGTAAACACGCGTTCTTCGAGATAAAGCCGCGGTCAGAACAGAAAGAACCAAAGAGCTAGTCGAGACTGACGGTCGAGCGGAGCGTAAATAGTGGAGAAAGTTTGATCCTGGCTTGGTGGTTGGCGATAACGGGGAGTTGTAAGTTGATAGCGAACAGCGAAAGTCGCTAGGTGGTACGGCCGTGTTGGTTAGTTTTTCATCAAGGTTGTGTGCTACTCATAGACGTTTCGTGGATTCCCTTTGTAGGCAGAATTGGTGTGCTAGTCTGTTGCTATGGATAAGAAAATTGCGAAACATCCGAAATGTTTCAACGGAAAATAACGTGTATAAGGCTAAATTAGCGAAACAAGTGGAGCGCTACGATGACAGGGTAGAAAACTTGTGCCCAACACACGTGATATAATTAATAAAGTTAATTTGTAATACTAGAGAAGAAGTGAAATTTAAATGGAAAGTGACATTTCCTTTTCATCACTTTCCCAAGATCGAAAACCTTTTGGGTGAACCAACGCGTTTGTGCTAAACAAGTAAAATCGCTCGCGGATTAATTTAATAGAAAGGATAAATGATTATTAACTCAGATAGTGATAAAGCAACAGGAAAAGTCATAAAAGTAGTTGAGAAAAGATACCAAAATAGAAATAAATCCTTGGCAGGTACGTGGTTCGTGGGTTTATTTTTGGACCAAGAATTAAGTGCAATCATTAATTAATATTCAACGTTATCAAAGGAATAGCCTGTGTGGTTCCAGGCAAAACTGAAATATGTTGACTTGCTCCCTATATCGATTTGTCGTTATGAAAGGCTCGGCGTTATGTTCCTGCAAATGTCAAACGTGATAAATGTCGTACATGTGGAGAAATTAGCAAGTGAAGTGCTCCTGAGATTTCCATGTCTAGCCTTATCAATTACCCTCCTGCATAATTGCGAACTGACCGCTAAATCATATTAAACAGCTACATGAAACAAGAAATTTGTCGTAAGAATATGAAGCATTGGAATGAGTCGTTTGAAGACCGAATGGTTGTGATATTCAAAGAAGCTTACCTGTTTTTACACTCTAATAGCTGTATTTTTATATGAATTTATGCACCCTTATGATATGTTTTATGCCTTAATACTTGTGTAATCTTGATTCATAAGTTACGGCCGATACAATAGCATAGCATTCCATCAATTTATTTAAAGAAAACTCTTAACTATGGTGATCGTTGCGCAATTTCATGCAAGAAAAAGTGTGAGTGTCATTTATGAGGGAACAAATGTTTTCAAGGTTTCAGGCACTCTCAACTCTCCAAAAACGTTTCTTTTTGTTTATTGAATTAAATAAAATCTTTTGCATGAGAATTTATATTGAATGTGCTTACTACTCGTAGATTGAAGAAGTGATGGCCGGAATTAAAAAACAACTTCCTTTGGAAAGGAGCTGAACACGGTGGCGATTTCAGTGGAGAAATTGCATGCGAACGTGATTCAACCTGTGCCCCAGTAGGTGTCCCTCAGTTAAACCAATCCAAAAAGGATACTGCAGGCGATTCTAGAAAATGGTAACAATTTTCTTTTGTATGTAAGTTCACCTACAAATTGATATCAGTGAAAAGTATTAGCTTTAAACGGAAATTAAAGTTACTTGTGCTGTGCAAACCAACTTTCACCGATTGTTATTGTGGTGTGTTTTTATTCGGTAAGAACGGGTCAATTTTAGTGTTTTCCTTAGCGAAAATTTATGCAATTTAGTTTTTCAAAGTTTCCACCCATAATTTGAAAAAAAAGAAAATCTGAGCTATTCAGGAAACTTTAGTGCAACTGACCGGGGTGGATAACGCTCACATTGAACAGATAAGGAGAATCGGGACGCGATTAATGGAAATAGAGGGTAGAAATGCGAATAGCACTGAATTGATACGTGAAAGTCTATCCAGTGGTATGACAGAGTCAAATATAGAGTCTATAAGGAAGTTCGCAGACTCGGTTAGAGATCTGCAAATTATTGAAAAACCTTATGCAGTACGTATCATGGGTGCATAGCGTCGAAGTGATCCTTGAAGACTACCAATTCGTCCAAAATAAAACAAATTTCAGGCGATTCTTCGCCATATCAGGAAAAAAGTGCATGGCCCTGTGGACGCCGCACTCATCTCATATAATATTTTCGACCAAAACTGGTCTATAAAGGAATGTCTATCACTGCACTATGCAAACAAACTTAATATAAGAACCTTAGAATATCAATTTCGTAATATGCGTCAGGGTGGTATGACAGTTGATGAACTTTATGCTTCAGCGAATCGTCAGAACTGGGGATCACTCACAAGGAACTATAATCACCCTAACAGAAGATCATAGAAATCGCGCCCTAGATGTGTTTGTGAGAGGTTTGCATACTGAACTCTCGGACAAACTTATGATTCAGAAGCCTGGAAATCTGCCAGAGGCATACATGTGCTTCATGCGTGGAATTTCAAAACGTCTGCATAAGGAATACTCCTTTTCGCCAAAATAAAAACAGGGAGGTTGTTCCCTCGAATTTCAACAATAATTTTAAGCACGGAAAACCTCAGAGGTTACAAACTCATGGTGTGCGTCCACTCACATTGAATACAATAGACAGGAACAGAGCCTCCAATATAAATCTTGATTTCCAGAACCAGAAACTAATGCCCCTAAGACCGACTCAACCAAAACCTCCAATTCTGATAGAGGTTGATCAGTCGATTCAAGCAAGAAGAGTGGATTATATCAACAGACCATCTTATATAGAACCAGGAAAAAAGTATGGAGAGTCCTCCCAGGTGACAAACTAATCTCATCGCCCCTTTAATCTCGAAAGTAACAGTGAGGAGTTTGGTTCTCTAAACCATGTGGATGAACATGAAATTGAAGATAATAATCTGCCCGGCAACTTTGCAGACCCCTATGCTGAGTCTGACCTAAATTTTATGGAAAACGCCTCTCTAGCGTTCCTTACATAGAATACACCACCGAAAATGGTCAGGTGTTAAAATTCTTAACCGACACCAGTGCCAACAAAAACTTTATTTCATCCAACCTGTCCGAAAATTCCAAGCCTGTGAGGGAACCATTCAGTATTCAGTCAGCGGCTGGTAACATCCCAATTACTCTCAAAGTTAGCGGAGCCTTTTTTCAGTGCCGATACGCTTAAGGACCTAGAATCTGTCATAAACAGGAAGAGCAACTTTCTTATAATCACCCCAAACATCAAGATGCCGCTGAAATCCAAAATATCCCTACAGGTAAATCACGTAAACGTTAATGTGGCCACTTGCCGAACGAGCTTGTTAAATAGTTGCAAGGAATTTTAAAAAGTTTTTCATCTATTTTCGGCCCAGTTTGCGATAACGATCTGGTACAAACCAACATTAGAGTAGAGATTAATACAAAAACTCCTGACCCAATCTACACGAAGTCGTATCTCTATCCTGTCACTCTAAGGCAGGAAGTTGAGGTCAAAATCGCAAAGCTGCTTCGAGATAGTATCATCCCTCGAAAAGTCCATACTATTCACCTATTTGGATTGTGCCAAAAAAAAAAAATCCAACTCAGTAGGGGAAAAACAGTATAAGCTGGGGGTAAACTTTAAAAAATTAAACACCATCACGATACCAAATACCTACCCGATCCCGGATATAACTAATACCCTAGCAAGCTTTGGCCAGTCAAAATTCTCCACGACCGTACGCTTAATGCCGGGATTTCACCAAATCTGAATGAACTAAGGAACACTCTGACGGTATTTCAAAAAATTATAAGCCATGTGTTGAGGCCACACATAGGGAAAATCTATTACGTCTACGTTGACGATATCATTATCCTGGGAGCCAATGAAGAGGTGCACTTATCAGACATAAAAACCATTCTGGCGGCTTTACCTGCTCCCAACTTAAAAGTTAATTTAAAAAAGTCAACCTTCGTGATTACTCAAGTGGAGTTCCTTGGCAATGTAATCTCTAGGGATGGAATACTACCCGATTCCAGGAAAATAGAGGCAATCAGGAATAAGAGAGTTCCTCGAAACCTCAAAGAGCTAAAAGCGTTTCTTGGGCTAACATCTTATTATAGAAGCCACTAACAAACCTCACACGAGACGTGAACACCCAGCTAAGGGCAAATCAATCTAAAAATCAAGGAAATTATCTTGGGCAAACTCGAGATGGCTTTATTAGCCCTTTTGTTGCAAACTGCCTTGAATCTCTTGGTATAAACATTGATTTGGCACCACTTCAGAAAAGCGAGGTGAATGGTTCAATTGAACGCGTTCGTTCAACTGTTCTAGAGATTGTTAGATGCCTTCCACAAAAATATCCCGACCTCTCTCCCAAAGAAGTTGTAAATATATCTTCTGACATCTTCTTCGGAAGGGAACAGCGAATCAATTACCAAAGACTGACGAACTTCAGGCACAAATTACATGAAAACATCAGAGCTTAAATAATGCGCAAACAGCTAAAAGACAGTGCACACAATGCGAAACGCAATGAACATAAAAATTTTAAGCCAAGGGACGTAGTTTATACGAAAAATAAACAAATTAAAGCCAAGGACAAGCCTCTATTCGAAAAAGACAATCACGTAACTAATCTCACAACCTCAGGCAAAAGAATACACAAATCACATCTCAAAAACGTAACATCTGTTTCAAGTTGATCAGTCTGGCAACAGAAGCCTGACTGAGTATTTACAAATACGACAATCCACTTATGGCTATACAATTGGGATCCAGCAAAATTATCAAAGGGAACTTCAAAGTCATTCTTAAAATTAACCTAGCACATTATGAAAATATTATATCCAATATTGATACAACAATACAACACCAACCTACAAGTCCAGCATACTCAGTCCGCAGCTGTACCATCAAGTATCTTAAATTCAGGAACTCATGGCCCGGTTTCGCCCAATTAGGCCAAAACGACCCATCAATTGGATTGGATCCACTTGGAAGTGGATTGCGGGCAATCCAGACGCCACTGATTGGGACAATATCATATATAGCCAAAACAATATCCTGCACAATAACTATGATCAATTTAAAATCAACGATCACCTTTCAAATGTAACAGGATAACAACTTTACAATTATAACAAAATCGTAGCAGACTTTAATATCGTAAATAACGATGAATTCAAGCAAGCCCTCCTTAGGGAGGAGATTCAAGAAATTGTACGAGCTATTCGACTAGCTAAACGTGCTATTGTGAATTAAAACCTTTTAAGTAATGCGAAAATTCGCGAAGTTTTGTTTCAAATAAAAACTCTTTCTTTCGATAATGAGATCCAAGCAATAGAATACGCCGAGCTTGCAATTTTGCTAAAGGGTTCATTTCTTTTATACGTTGTATGTATTCCAAAACGAAGGAGACAACCTTCAGTCATATGCTAATCCGACCCACAATAAAGAACAATAAAATGATTCTCGTGAAGTATTCCACTTTATTCATCACAAAGCAAGTGAAGTACGGCGTCCTGCGGAAATGCGTCACCATGCAGAACAACACAATATGCCGAAGAGACCAACTCCAACTATTGTTCTCGAGGAATGCGATGCATACTGTGAATCCTTGTACCATGAAAAACCTTTCGTAGAATCTCTGAATGAGAACACAATATTTCTAAGTACCTTCAATGGGAATATTACCCACGAAAACAATACTCAAACCCTTAGTGGAACCTTTGCAATAAACTTCCAGAATAAGTCAATTCGTATTAACGGCATTGAGTATACACCTTTCATCCTTTATCAGCTATCCTCATGGGAAATATTACTGAGAAAGGGTTCAAACTTGACCTTGTGTTGAGATTTGATCAACTGACAGCTGACCCGACCCAACACAACCCAACCTTGACCCTATCCTTACCTTGCATTTCCTTTTGTTTTATATAGAGTCAAAGTTGGTGACATGGTTTCTATTATATTTTCACTAAATTAAGTTGGCAAGCGATTAGCACTTATTTGATAACTTCATGTGACAGCGACAAAGTGAAATTAAATGGCGACAAGCAAACGTGCTACAAAATTGTAATCAACGAAAGTATGAAGTATTGAGCAACAATCCGTCGATTGTTTGGCAAGAGTTTTGTTCATCAAAACTAGTATTGTTAAACTATTCAAAAGGTACTTTTTGAAACCCAGTTCAATGAATTGAACATTTTGTCAACTAAGACCCGACTTTTTCTCAACTGAAAAACATGAACCCACTGAAATAACAACAGGTTCTTGACCCGGGGCAGCTGTGAAAGGGTTTCTTCAAAATTCAGGAAAGGAAATTGTCAGGCAGTCCAAGTCCAAGTCGTCAGAACCGGCAAGGACAACATAACCTACAAATCAGCGACATTGGAGCAGCCATCGTACAGCATGTCAACGTTGAGCAACGAGCATGCAAGTCTCTTTAAGTCAGAATGTCACCACGAAAGATTATAAATTTATTTTGTTTATTTAAAAATTGTCAGAAGTCAGTCGAATTGTTAAATTTAAATCAATATGGATACTGTAAAGTCTCACTTGGAAATGTTAAGTGAAGATAGTCAAGGAAATGTCGATTTCATTTCATGGCGATTTTAATTAAACGTAGCAGTTAAGAACAAAGATCTGTATGATATGATAACGGGTGCAAAGCCCAGACTAGCAGGTGCTGCGTCATCTGATATAGTCGCCGCTTGGTTAAATAAAGATGTTGAGGCTCAAACATTGATAAGTTTAAATGTAAACAGTAAGATTGCGAACAAAATTGCAAATTGTATAACTGCCAAAGATATGATAGACAAATTAGTTAGTTTATATGGTACAAAGACTGATGTAACTTTAGAAGCGTCCCGAATCAAATTCTTCACCTATGAGTATAATGAAAGCAAGTCAGCTGTTGAGAACTGTATGGAGATTTTGGATCTTGCGGATGAAGTGTCAACTGAAAATGATCCTGTGAGGGAAAGTGAGATCATGACGACGATCATGAGTGTGCTACCGTCAAAATTGGCACAATTCAGGACATCCTGGGAGAACGTGACCGGGGCAGCAAGTAACGTGGAAACTCTCATGGAACGTTTGAGACTTAAGGACGAGCGACTCCAAGAAATGACGAAAAATGCAGAGGGGAGCACCAACAATGCTCTCATGGCCAGACGCAGGAAACAAGGACAGTCGTCAAACAGCAAGCAGGGAAAGCCGCAGTTCGCATGCTAAAATGTGGGAAGAAAGGTCACGTGCTCAAGGATTGCAGAGTTAAACCGTGTGATGAATACATTGCCTACTGCAAGAAGAAGTATTCGTGTAATATCTGTAAGAAGAAGGGACACTTCGCAAAAGACTGCGAATCTCGAGAAAAAGGTATTTCTGACCACGGTGGACAGCGAAATTTCAAAGGACAAGGCCACTTCATGGTATCAAGACTGTGGAGCCAGCCAGCACATGACGTCTCACCGAGAGTGGTTTGTTCAGCTTGTTGAGTTGGACGAGCCCACACACGTACACACGCCAGAGCAGAACGGAAGAATTGAGAGAGAAATGAGAACAATTGTCGAGGCAGCCAGAACATCGATACACATGAACGAGTTGGACGAGAAACCGTGTGCAGAAGCAATGAACCATGCGATCTTCACGATCAACCAGACTGGAACCAGCAATGTATCAGGGAAAAGCCCAGCGGAACTTTGGTTCGGAAGTAAAATGAAAATTGAAACGCTGCGACCCTTTAAATGCAAATTTTACGTGCTGACACAAAAACAGAAAAGAGGCAAGATGGATAGAGAATCATAAAAGGGAATTCTGGTTGGCTATGATATTGATTCACTCTGCTACCGGGCTTATCTGAACGAGAAAAGAAAAATTATCAGCTCAAACAATGTGATCTTCGACGAGGAAAAGATGGGACTGAGGCAAGGAAATGATCTTGAAACACAGGCACTGTTGCATTGGTAAACTACTGCAATGAGTAATTAGTTGCGAGCGAACACATAAAACATGCTCGGATATATTCCCGCCTCATAACTGCAATAGTAGCGAGCAAACAAAACCTATGTACTCGCGCTTCGCCAATGAAAATTAGCCATGGAAACACATGCGCAAGTAAATAAGCGAGCAGTTAAGTGAACGAGAAAGCTCAACCCGTAACAATATTTACATCATGAACAAACGGGGTGCTTCGAAGTGAGGTAAGCGGAGAGGAAAACCGAGAGTTCCGACATAAACACTCTCTTGCTCAGTATTCCCACTTTCGCTATTTCACCACGAGCGATCGTGGGAAAGCCGAAAGTTCTGGCTAAAACACTCTGTCGCTCAATGTCCCCAGTTTCGCTATTTCACCTCAGGAGATAGTGAGAAAGCCGAAAGCTTAACCCGAAAGTACTCTTTCGAAGTCGAAAGCTTAAGCGAAAAACACTCTTTCGCTCAATTTCCCCAGTTTCGCATATTCACCAGCGAGCAAGCGAGACGAAGCGGGTAGGAAAAACTTTCGTGGAACGAGAGCGCACGTGTTCGGCTACTCAGCGCATTTTAAGAGAATTTAGGTCAAAGAATAGTACTTAAACTTCTTGAGCGAGGTGGAAAAGGCAGTTGGAAGCCGAATGCGCAACGACGCGCATCCACGGGAAAACTTCAGCGGAGTAATCGAAGAGACAAATGGTGAGGTGTTGGCATTGATAGCCGCGTTCCTCTATGCCGTATAGCGTAACCGCTGCTGGCTACCATTAATCGTCTTAATAATTACAGGCATCACAGGAGCGACATCGCGGCAGGGCAGCCGACGCAGCAGCGAGCAGTGCAAAGCCCACGGGAGCTGGATTAAACAGCGTCTGCGTGCCGCTCTATCCCCTGTCGGCCAGTGGCACCAGACAGGTGGCGGCATCGAAGCGACCGCAGCAGGCTCCCACTCGGAGTTTAGAGCAGGTGCTCAAGGAGGAACCCCGAGCCGGCCCGCGTCCCATTAGTAAGGACGAATATCTGCGCCGGTTGAAGGCGCCTCTGGATACAAGGGATAACACCGCCAAGCAGAGACGACCACGGGGAGGCCGGCGGGAGCGTCAACGGCACGAGCTCTACGAGCTGCGGCGGTTAGCCCGTTTAGCTGTCACACCCACGGAGCGAGCCTTCTTTCGCCGCCAAGCCCGGGAGTTACGTCGGGGGATTCGTCGGGAGATCGCGTCCCGTCACCGCACGGCAGCAAGTCCTGGTGCTCCAGCCACAGACGACATCGCAGCGCCCGCCGACGATCAATTTATTACAAGCAGGGTTCCACGAAGAATTAAATAAAGACAAATCTAAGAACATAACTCTTGCGTTTCCATTTCAAGGAAGACATTTCAGGCTTTGCAGGTGCGTAGGTGAGTGCAGGTGCTGGCAGTGTCGCGGGGCTCCCCGGAAGAGGCCGGCAGGACCCCCGGCAGGTAAAGCATAATATAACAGCACCAGAGGGCACACCTAAGAAGCAAGAAGAAACCCAGAAGCCAGAAGAAGAATCAGGAAGGAGAGTTCTGTGAGATCATCGAACTCTGCAACTACCACCGAGACTGAGAGAATGCGTAGTTGACTCCCATCGTGGAGGAAAGAGTGTCAAAGTAGCCATGATTGGTGAAACGAAGGACGTCCCGGTGAGTGAGGCACTTAGAGATGAGAAGTGGAGACGAACAATGCAGGAGGAGTGCGATTCGCTGATGGAGATGAAAACTTTGAAGCTGATGGGCTATTAAGAAGGAGCGAAGCCGATCACTTGTCGCTGGGAACTTCGAGAGAGGTGGACGGGAGACTTAAGGCCAGACTAGTGGCAAGGGGATTTGAACAGAAGGAGGGAGTGCACTAAACGGAAACTTTCAGCCCAGTAGCTCGCCATGCATCCATTCGCCTACTCTTAAGTCACGCAGCGTCGGATAGATCGATCGATGTGAAAACAGCTTTCTTGTATGGGAGCCTGGAGCAGGACATCTATATACACCAGCTTGAAGGGTTCGACGATGGAACCAGGAAAGTTTGTAAGTTGAACAAGAGTCTCTGAGGACTTAAACAAGCTCAAGGAAATGTCGATTTCATTTCATGGCGATTTTAATTAAACGTAGCAGTTAAGAACAAAGATCTGTATGATATGATAACGGGTGCAAAGCCCAGACTAGCAGGTGCTGCGTCATCTGATATAGTCGCCGCTTGGTTAAATAAAGATGTTGAGGCTAAAACATTGATAAGTTTAAATGTAAACAGTAAGATTGCGAACAAAATTGCAAATTGTATAACTGCCAAAGATATGATAGACAAATTAGTTAGTTTATATGGTACAAAGACTGATGTAACTTTAGAAGCGTCCCGAATCAAATTCTTCACCTATGAGTATAATGAAAGCAAGTCAGCTGTTGAGAACTGTATGGAGATTTTGGATCTCGCGGATGAAGTGTCAACTGAAAATGATCCTGTGAGGGAAAGTTGGCTTATGACGATGATCATGAGTGTGCTACCGCGAAAATCGGCACATTTCAGGACATCCTGGGACAACGTGACCGGAGCAGCAAAGAACGTGGAAACTCTCATGGAACGTTTGAGACTCAAGGACGAGCGACCAACAAAACTCTCATGTCCAGACGCAGGAAACAAGGACAGTCGTCAAACAGCAAGCAGGAAAAGCCACAGTTTGCATGCTTAAATGTAGGAGGAAAGGTCACGTGCTTAAGGAGTGCAGAGTTAAACCGTGTGATGAATACATTGCCTACTGCAAGAAGAAGTATTCATGTAATATCTGTAAGAAGAAGGGACACTTCGCAAAAGACTGCGAGTCTCGAGAAAAAGGTATTTTTGACTGTGGACAGCGAAATTTCAAAGGACAAGGCCATTTCATGGTATCAAGACTGTGGAGCCAGCCAGCACATGACGTCTCACCAAGAGTGGTTTGTTCAGCTTGTTGAGTTGGACGAGCCCACACACGTACACACGCCAGAGCAGAATGGAAGAATTGAGAGAGAAATGAGAACAATTGTCGAGGCAGCCAGAACAGCGATACACATGAACGAGTTGGACGAGAAACCGTGGGCAGAAGCAATGAACCATGCGATCTTCACGATCAACCAGACTGGAAACAGCAATGTATCAGGGAAAAGCTCAGCGGAACTTTGGTTCGGAAGAAAAATGAAAATTGAAGCGCTGCGACCCTTTGAATGCGAATGTTACGTGCTGACACAAAAACAGAAAAGAGGCAAGATGGATAGAGAATCAGAAAAGGGAATTCTGGTTGGCTATGATATTGATTCACTCTGCTACCGGGTTTATCTGAAAGATAAAAGAAAAATTATCAGCTCAAACAATGTGATCTTCGACGAGGAAAAGATGAGACTGAGGCAAGGAAATGATCTTGAAACACAGGCACCAGAGGGCATACCTAAGAAGCAAGAAGAAAGCAGTACCGAGACATGCGAAGATGTCGAGAATTGGGGAACTGGAGAAAGTGCTGACGAGCCAAGCGACAACGAGAATGAGACACCAGCGCCTGAAGAAGAATCAGGAAGGAGAGTTCTTTGAGATCATCGAACTCTGCAACTGCCACCGAGACTGAGAGACTGCGTAGTTGACTCCCATCGTGGAGGAAAGAGTGCCAAAGTAGCCATGATTGGTGAAACGAAGGACATCCCGGTGAGTGAGGCACTTAGAGATGAGAAGTGGAGACGAACAATGCAGGAGGAGTACGATTCGCTGATGGAGATGAAAACTTGGAAGCTGATGGGCTATTCAGAAGGAGTGAAGCCGATCACTTGTCGTTGGGAACTTCGAGAGAAGGTGGACGGGAGACTTAAGGCCAGACTAGTGGCAAGGGGATTTGAACAGAAGAAGAGAGTGCACTAAACGGAAACTTTCAGCCCAGTAGCTCGCCATGCATCCATTCGCCTACTCTTAAGTCACGCAGCGTCGGATAGATCGTTCGATGTGAAAACAGCTTTCTTGTATGGGAACCTGGAACAGGACATCTATATACACCAGCTTGAAGGGTTCGACGATGGAACCAGGAAAGTTTGTAAGTTGAACAAGAGTCTCTTAGGACTTAAACAAGCTCCAAGGATGTGTAACGGAGGCTCTCCACCCACTTTGAGAAGAAGATAGGCTTGACAACACAGATGACGACTCGTGTATATACTATATCAAGGACAAGAGCATTATGCTCTCACTCTTCTTGGATGGTGGATTGGTAGCCGGCAAAGATGAAGAAGAAATATACAAGCTCTTAGACGAGATAAGCAAGGAATTCGAGGTAACATTCAGCAAGAAAGTACAAAACAAGTTAACGTATTTGGGCATGGAAATCAAGATCCACCAGGACGGTATCTTCATGAGTCAGATGAAACTCGAGCAGTTCTATCCAGCATCCACACCCTCTGAGCCAGGAATGATCAATCATAAGGCACACTTCAAGAACGACGAGCCACTTCCAGCGAACAACAACTATCGCGACGCGATAGGAAGTTTGTTGTACTTAGCCACAATAACCAGGCCAGACATAAGCTTCACCGTGAACCAGCTCAGTCGATTCTGCAACAAGCCCTTGAAGAGCCATCAGGCGATGGTGAAACGTGTTTTCCAGTACTTAAGAGGGACCACGATAGTCGGAATTCATTTCGGTGGAGACAAAACACTCGGGGCCTACACCGATACAGACTTTGGAGGAGACTCTAAGACAGGACAGTCAACGAGTGGTGTGTTATTAATGAGAGAAGGGCCAGTGATCTGGTATTCACAAAAGCAGCGTCTGGTAGCAACTTCTACTGCAGAAGCCGAGTATCGAGCAGCAGTGTCAGTGATTGACGATGTGTGCTGGATCAAACGATTCGCACTGGAACTTAGCATTCTAGAAGCTGAGCTGCCGATCACTCTGTACGTTGGCAACATGTCAGCCATACACATGCTACAAAATGCACACAAAAGAAAGACGACCCGAGGAAAGAAGCACATCAAAATACCACGAAAGTACATCCAGTAACACATCGGCAGCACTGTGGCACTGCAACACGTGGAGAGCAGCAAGCAGATCGTAGACACCCTCACCCAGCCACTCAACAGAAGAATTTTTGAGACGCTGCACTGTAAATTGGTCAAGGAGGAGTGATGAGATCCGATCAACTGACAGCTGACCCGACCTAACCCAACGTAACCTTGACCCTACACTTACCTTGCATTTTCTTTTGTTTTATATAGAGCCAAAGTTGGTAATATGTTTTCTATTATATTTTCACTAAATTAAGTTGGCAAGCGATAAGCACTTATTTAATAAATTCATGTGACAGCGACAAAGTGAAATTGAACAAGCAAACGTGCTCAAAAATTGTAAATTGTATAAAGTATTGAGCAACAATCCATCGATTGTTTGGCAAGGGTTTTGTTTATTAAAACTAGTATTCTAAAACTATTCAAAAGGTACTTTTTGAAGCAATAATTCAATAAATTGAACATTATGTCAACTTAGACTCGACTTTTTCTCAACTGAAAAACCCGAACCCACTGAAATAACAACACCTTGGGTGCTAACATAAGCTCCATATAGACAATACAAAAAGATTGGAGTACTTCTTTGCACATAGCATCGCATTAATCACAATGGATGTAGCGATTTTTGTCAGCATTGTTATCCTACTTTATCTATTTTTCGTTTTTCGGTCACGATGCAGTGTTGCAAATTGGTTTTACCATATACTTACCTAGACCCTATAAAACTTCCCTTCTAAATGTTTGTTACTAATCTGTGGGACACAGATTCTTAAGGAAGGAGAAGTTAATACCACATCTTGCCGACATATGTAATCATTTTTCCTCATTTCATCTTTTTTCCCATTGCAAGAATTTTTCATGCTTTGCACATTTCATCATTTCTAGCCATAATAATGTTTAACTTAATATAAATTGAAGGAACATTACACCTGAGATTGACTCGATCCTGCTGACGATGGGACACGCGGTGAACGTTGGTCATTGCTTGGTGATAACTTAGTTAGCATTCCAGTGTTTATAATTACTTAGTGTGCATTTGTCGAGATAGTTTATAAAAAGAGGTGAACGCAATATAAAGTTGTCCAGTTGTGTTTTGAATTGCGAGAATAAATATTGTATTATAACATATAAAAGTGTCATCTTAACCTAAATACTAAATGAAAAAGTGTTTTTCATTAACTTGTATATACTGTGAGCGTTAAATTGTTACATTACAAATCTATTATTGACTTGCGATAAAAAGTAATATTAATGAGTTTACTACTAAACCATTTAGAGATTGATTACTATTAAACATGAAATCAAAACAAGCGGCAACATTGCACAAATCTCACCAAAGTGGAAATGCATCAGATTTAATGCGTCAAAAAAAGTAAACAGTGGTAACACTTACTTCGCTTCTTTTATATTTCGGGGAAGAACCTTAACTTTTGGTGACAAATTTGTGCTGTTCGCGTGCTTTACTTCACCAAATGTCGTTTTAAGTACATTTGTTTCAATTAATATTAAAAATAAAGACGTAAAAGAAAATAGTTTCACTATGGGAAAGCAAATATCGCCTGATACTCGGAAAATTATAATAGACTTGAAAAGAAAATGGTAAATCCTTGTGTGAAATTGGCGAAATCGACTGCACAGGCGAAAACCACTGAACAAAAAAAAAAAATATTGAAAAGTATGCCAAACATCATCTCGTTGAAGATTTACCGAGATCTGGATGCCCAAGGCGGCTTAGTGGTACTGAAGTTAGAGCTGTAGTAAAAGAAGTACATAAGGGCATATCCAGCCTCAAGACCAGTTAAATTGTCAGAAGACATAACGCAGGCATCAGGCAAACGAGTAAGTGCGAGTCCAGTCAAGAGAGCGCTTCATAAAAATGGTCTACATGGAAGAATACCACGGAAAAAGCCATACATATCTAAGGCGAATCAGATCAAGCGTATGGACTTCCCTAAAAAATACAAAAACGAGGCTCCATCTTTTCGGGAAAACGTATTATATACACATGAGAGTGAATTCGAAATTTTCGGCGCGAAATGGACCCCAAAAATATGGCGTGCTAAGAATGAAGCCTTCAAAGAAAAGTGTGTTACCAACACTGACAAGCGAGTTGGCGGTTCAGTTATGGTATGGGGTGTGTGGCGGCAACTGGTGTTGGTAGTCTTGTTTTTGTTGACTCAGCAATGGACAAAATGGATTATTTAGCCATTTTGAGGGACAATGTTGCCCCTAGCGTCGAAAAATTAGGCTTGTCTGGAAATTGGATCTTTCAACAGGACAACGATCCAAAGCATACGTCCAAAATTGCGGAAGAGTGGCTACTGTACCGGACGCCTAGGACACTTGATCATCCGCCGCAGCCCCCAGATCTTAGCCCGATTGAGCGTCTCTGGAAACACCTTGACAGAAAAGTAAGACAAAGGGTCATTTCAAGCAAAGCCGACTTAAAGAAGGTTATGAAGGAAGAATGGAGCCAAATCTCTCCCGATGTTACAAAAAAACTTGTCGCGTCGACGCCTAGAAGACTAAATGAGGTGCTTAAGTCCAAGGGAAAACAAACGAAATATTGAAAAATAAAAAAAAATCGACATTTTCTATTGAAGTTTTGTTATGTTTTGTTTGCTGTTTACTTTTTTTTTGACGTGTGAAATTTGGTATTTTTTTGGTTAAATGGATTTATCTTTGTTGTGTATTACTTTTGTTTAATGTTTATGTTGTGTTCAGTTCGTATTAAATAGGTCTTTGATTCCTTATACACATTTTTGATTTTGTGTTAATTACCTTGTTTTAATAAAATTCTTAATACAAGTATCTAAGGTGTTTACTTTCTTTTGACGCTCACTTATGTGAAATTTCAATCCTTCTCTAAGGTGCGGTAATATATTTCTCACGCCTACAAGCGGGAACATACTCAAAGAAGAGCTTGACGTTATCTACATTATAAAATAAATCGAGACATGACCCAAGTTATAACACTCCAGTTCAATGAACTATCACCTTGCCTCGGGAACATCTTTTAAGAGCACCTGGTCGCTAACCACAATACATATGTTACCTGTATAATTTTAATTTTTTTACTGTTTCATACATCTGTACGCTACGATAAACAAAAACGATCAACAAAGCTTATGTATCTCATTTATAAATTTGTAGCAAGCAAGAACTCTCATTTATGGCTAATTAAGATCCAATGCAAACCGCTTAATTTTAAAACGAAACAAAAAATCATTATACATATGTGTATATTACCATGATCTTAATTTTGGCACTATAATTTGCATTTCTATTCATGCTTCTGGAAAATTTATCTCAAACTATAACTATCACTTTCGAATTCTCCGTAAATACAATATGTATATCGTAAGCATTCAGATGAAGCATTCTGTTTAGATGGATTTCGCTATGACTAAGTAAGTGACGTATATTCTACTTCCTCTATGAATTTGTTCATTAGCATCTTATATGTGACGTTACATTATAAAGAAAAATAATAACACGACTATACGAGTATAATAATGAAATCTTTTGAATTCGGGACTCCCTGATTATTAAGCGGTACCAGGGTAGATCTATTTTTCTTTAAGACTTGTTTAACTCGTTTTAATAATGTCGGACAGAATCATTCACTAACAATGAATCAAAACGGGTATTTTACATATTCCATGTACTTTAAAAAACATCTTGAAATTATCGAATATATAAAGTTGCAATTTCGCGAAATTCCACAGTTTGTTTTTGATAACTATTAGAACAGTGAAGATGGCAGTCCGCAATCTCAGTCTAATTTTTTTATATTTTTGGTAAGTCTGGTTTTTTAAATAGTACAGAAGCGAAGAGCTAATGAACTTACTTTTTGCAGTTTGTATTTAGGTCATGCATTTGCCTATGGAGGATATAGTGCTCAGCAAAGATTTGACTTTCCAAGAGACTTTAAATTTGGTGCAGCCACATCAGCATTTCAAACGGAGGGTGGGTGGAATGCAGATGGAAAGGGACCCAGTATTTGGGATCAGGCAATCCATAGCAATTCCAGCATCGTGAACGATAGATCAAATGCAGATGTTAGTGGAGACTCATATCATTTATTTGACCAGGACTTAAAAATAATCAAGGAGTTGGGAGTAAGTATAATTTAATCAATGCTCATTAAAAGTAAGAATAATTATTGTTCTTCCATATTTACTCATTACACTTCATTCTTTTTAGTTGGACTTTTACCGATTCTCAATCTCGTGGCCTAGGCTTCTTCCTAATGGGGACGTCTCATCCCTTAATCCAGCAGGCGTGAAATACTACAACATGATTATTGACAAACTTCTTGCTAACAATATTATACCGTTAGTAACAATGTTTCATTTTGATTTGCCCGCTGAACTTCAAAAGTTAGGAGGAACTACGAATCCAATCTTTGTTGATTACTTTGGGAGCTATTCTAAACTCTTGTTTGACCTATTTGGAGATCGGGTAAGTTCATTCAATCCACGCGAAAGCATATCGTACTAAAAATCAATGTTGTAGGTTAAAAACTGGGTAACCATAAACGAGCCGCGGCTTTTCTGCCACTGGGGCTACGGAGACGCATTCCTTGTACCCAAAGTCAACTCGTCTGGAATCGGTGAATACCTGTGTGGACAACACATGTTGAAAGCTCATACGGTTGCGTATAATATATACAAAAAATTCTACTACCCCAAACAAAGAGGGCGAGTGGGAATAGTTCTAGAAGCCTTTGTCACATATTTGGGTAATAGTAACCAAATGAAGCTGGATGATAGGGCTATGGAATATTATGTAAGAATTATCAATAATAATATGACCATCCTTTATCACTGACGTAATTCATTATTAGCTCGGATGGATGGCTAATCCATTGTTTGGCAAGCTAGGCGACTATCCAGAATTGATGAAGAACGAAATCGCAGAAAATAGTAAACGTGAAGGTCGACCCTGGTCTCGACTGCCAGAACTGGATCAAAGTTGGGTTAATTCAATGAAAGGATCAAGTGATTTCCTTGGTCTCAACTATTATACCTCACAAATTGGCAGGCCTATGAAAAGAGCTTATGACGCGAAACAACCCTCGTTTCTACAAGATCTAAGACTGGATTTGACTACAGATCCCTCATGGCCATCTGCCAGCTCTTGGTTGAAATCGCATCCTAGAGGTCTACGCGATATTTTGAAGTAAGTGTGGTCTAACGCAAAATTTCCGATGAAATAGTTTTGACATCTATATAATAATTTCCTTACTATAGTTGGATTAAAAATCGCTATGGCAACGTTGAAGTAATTATCACGGAAAATGGATGGTCCGATGAAGGTCAACTAGATGACAAAGGGAGAATGGACTACATAACTGTAAGAATAATTGGTAATTATGAAATATATTTGAATTATAGTTTTTGAATCCTTCAGCGGCACTTACAAGAATTATTGAACGCCATCCACCTAGACAAGTGCAATGTTAAAGGATACACCTATTGGAGTTTATTGGATAGCTTTGAGTGGATTCCAGGTTATTCGTAAGTATTTTTTTTTAAGTTTTTTAACATAATGCCAAATTAAATTATTTAAATGCAATTTTGTGCAGTGAAAGATTTGGGTTGTACTCCGTTGATTTCAACAGTCCTACGAAAAATCGAACTCCCAAGCAGTCCGCTATTCTTTATAAGAATATAATTAAATATAGAAAACTCATCCAGTATTAAATTATTAATATACTCGTATTTATTAGCTTATACTACTACTTGAATTTTTTCAAATTAATTTGATAAGTATAAAGTTTAATGTTAATTTTTAAAAAGAGAATAAAGTTCTGTTCTTCGTAACGCATAATTTTGTTCAGCTTTTAATTCCGTTGAGTATGAAATGCTTGCGAAAGTGAAATAAAACCTTAATTTCTTTACATCTTGTTGAGCTTTTAAATGTTAAGTTTCTATGGAAAGAAAAATTGGCGCTGATGAGCCTATCACTCCAAAACGTGTAAGAGTACACTGTACAAGAAAGATGAATTTTGAAGACTACAAAGTCCTTATGAACCAAGTTCAGTGGCACATCTTGTGTATAACAGGCAAAGCAATCTTTCTAGTTTTTATGTGACTGATTTTGGAACGATAACATTTACGAGACATATGCTGAAAGGTATCTGAAGAGCATCCACACCATATGCAGTTCAAATGTTAACTAAAAGGCTTAATTGTTGCAAAGTCGTTTAGCCCTTTGATTAAGAAGGTTGGATGAGGTAAATTGAACTCAATTCCGAGTTGCAGTTGAATTTCCGAGTGATACGCAGTGAATTTTAGTTACAAACAGTTATACAGTTATAGTGAATTTTAACAATGTATTTTATTTACTATTCCGAACATCCAATTTAAGAAGTGAGTGGCAAATCGAACGAAGGAAATAATAATTATTGTACAATCCTGCTAACAGCAGGAAACGATACCGGGAGTCATCCCCGGAAAGTATGCTCCTTAGGGACAGCTTCAAAACGGTTGCACCATTAGCTGAACTACAAATCGACAATGGGAACGACAGCGAATCACCATCCAGCAAAACTAAATTCAAAGTGAGAATTTCACCAATTACTTTTCCAGACTTGCCTCGTTACACAATCGAAGCGATTTTAAAAGAATTAAAAATTAATTCGTATTCAATAAAACTAAAGTCGATCGGAAGAAAGCTTTTCCTAGACAATTTGGAAAATTATGAAATTCTTCAACAAGATTTGAATTCGAAAAAGCTGAATTATTTCACTTATCAACGGTCAAATTTGCGGCCGTTGATAATTTTTTTATCAGAGCTGCATGATATGCCCTTTGATGAGCTTAAAAAAGCGTTGAAGGCAGAACACAACATCACCAAACTGAATATGAAAAAATTCAGTCCCAAATCGCAGCACCGAGGTTGTGTGTATTATTTATTGTACATGCAACGTGGTACCAAACTCAGCGAGCTTCACAATATACGCACAATTTTGCACACAATAGTAAGCTGGAGCTACTAGAAAAATAAAAAGAATGAGCCAACCTGATGTCGAAATTGCTTGGGCTTTGGGCATGGAAGCTCCCACTGCCATTTGCCTACAAAGTGCGCGATCTGTAGTAGTGCACAAAATTTTTCTGATTGTACACTTACTAATGCTGAAAGGGATCGTATAAAATGTAGTAATTGTGGTGAAAAGTGCTATGCTAATTCACCCACATGCAAAAGCCGCTTGGATTATATACAACTCGAGCAAAAGCTTTCCAAGCGTAAAATTGCTGAATTACAATAGCATCGAAAATTTCGAAAGTAACTTTCCAAATTTACCAAGTTCGTCCAGAACAACGACTAGATCAAATAAAAAAAACTGTTAGTACTAACAACGTCAACGTACCAGCTTCATCATTGCCTTCAGTTAGTGCAGCGGTCAAATCCAATACACGAAATGGCGAACTTTGTTTACCAGAAAGCTTGTTGCAATTTTTGCAAGAGCTTATAGCAAATCTTTCAACATGCCAAACAAAGGTAGAGCAATACAATGTAATAGTTAAGCAACCGATTAAGTTTGTTTATAATTAATAATTTAAAAGTTTTATATTGGAATGCGCAAAGTATTAAAAATAAGAATAAAGAGTCATTCGATTTCGCCACGAGAAATAATATTAATGTGTTCGTAATAACTGACTCTTTATGCAATCCATCGGAAGGATAGAATTGACAAAAATGGTGGAGGAGTCACCATTGCCATTAAAAAATCCTTAAAAAATCATGTGCTACCATCTTTCGACTCATCTTCTACTGAAAATATTGGAGTTTTAATAGAAGATGTGTGATATTTGCGGTCTATTTTCCAGGGACTAAACTTAATAATGAAAAGCTGTCGCAATTCAAAAGGGAAATAAAAAGGTTTGTTATGACTAATGAACGATATCTACTCTGTGGTGATCTGAATGCATTGCATCCTGATTGGCACTGTGCAAGCTCTAATAAGACAAGTAGGATTCTCCACGATCTATTGGTGGAAACCAATTTTTTCCTCCACTCACCCATTGAATCCACATACTTTTCCCATAAGGAAACAAGATCAGTATTAGATATTGTTCTAACATAAGTGATGGCAGCACAAAGCTATCAGATATTCGTGTTCTCCAAACACTTTCATCTCCGCACTTGCCAGTGATTTTTGAAGTGCAGTCAAATTATAAAATCCAGAACGAGACAAAACATGTATTTTCCTATAAACAGGGTAATTGGTCACATTTATGGAGAAAAGAAACAACAGCATCGCTTTGAATTCGCATTATTTTGACTCCATTAATTCAGTGGATAAAATAAGTAACGAAATACAGCGCATAAATGAAAGCATTTGGAAGGCAGTAGAAAGTAGCGTTCCTAAAAAGAAACCAGCGTACAATCATTTGCAGCTCGACGCTGAAACGTTAAAGCTAATGAAAATGCGGAATATCCTAAGACGACAATGGCAGCAAACACGAAACAAAGTCACGAAAACTGGGGTTAACAGCCTTACATCCACCATTCGCTTGAGAATATCAACTGGAATGCAACGCTAAATGCACTCGAATATAATTCTCAAGCATTATGGAAACTTAATCGGAGATTTAAAGGCACTCCAAACGGTATCCCTTATCCGCTCAAAGATACCAATGGTGATCAGACCTTTTACAATGAGGGAAAAGTGGAACTTCTTGCGTACACCTTCGCTCGCCACCATAATATTACCATGGGTGTATCCAGTGGCATTACATATATAATGGTTAATGCATCTACCGAAGCACTTCTGATGCCGACAACTGTTTCCATTACCGACAAAATTAAGCCTAGAGGAACAAAAAAATTCTCCATAGTTTAAAAACAAGAAAAGCCCCTGGTATTGATCGCTTGCCGAACATTGTTTTAAAAACTTTCCCTCAAAAAGTAACTGTAGCTCTTTGTCATATTTTCAACCTTTGTTTCGAGCACTTTTACTTCCCAGAAGCATGCAATCGTTATTCCGCTGCGTAAATCTGGTAGGGACCCACATATTATTTCTAATTATAGAACAATTAGTCTATTGCCGGCTCTGGGTAAGCACTTTGAAAGGTTAATCTCGAATCGATAAACCGATTTTATAGAAAGTGATGATATCTTCCCGAACTTCCAATTTGGCACTCGAAATTGGTACTCAACCAACTTGCAACTCTGTCGTGTAACGAAAGTCATTAAAAGAGCTCTGAGGCAAAAGTTCTCGGTAGGGATGATTTCTCTAGACATAGAAAAGGCTTTCGACACAGTGTGGTATCAAGGACTTCTCCATAAATTGAGTTTGAATTTCCTCCTTATTTAATAAACTTGATCCGGTCATCCCTTAGCGACAGAATACTTTGTGTGAAGATTCGTGAGTCTTGTTCAAATGTTCGCAATATTCCAGCTGGAGTTCCTCAAGGATCATGTCTTAGTCCAACGCTGTTTAATATATTCACATCAGACATGCCAGTGCAGAACAACTGCTAAATTACCACGTTTGCAGACGACACCTGTTTTTACAAAATTTCGTTAGACCCTTCAGAAATCATACTGAGCTTGGAAAATATGCTTGAAAATATTTTTCAATATTTTCATAGGTGGAAAATAAAAATCAATACTGATAAAACTTAGGCAATGTACTTTACAAAGAAAAAGACTCCTAGAAACCTGCCAGATAGATGTCTTAACTTCTTAGGAACAGAAATCTCATGGTGTGAACAAATTTCCTATTTAGGGCTTGTCTTCGACAAAAATTAACATTCAGGGACCAGATTGAATCCGTATGTACAAAAGTCTCTCAAACTATACGTGCTTTATATGCGCTACTGAACCGAAGATCGTTCCTAAATTCTAAAAACAAAATCCTGTTAATTAAAATGGTGATCCAGCCTATCATGCCATACGGAGCTCCTGCGTGGGACTCATGTGCAAGTTATCTGAAAGCAAAGCTTCCGGTCATGCAATGTAGATGTCTTAAAATGACTCTAGAGAAACCTTATTACTTTTCTACAAAAAAAAAATGCATTCGTCCGCTAGAGTTAGTCACGTAGAAAATCTTGTGACTAGATGGAGAGAAAAACTTATTGCTAAAGCTCTGGCTACTCCTAACCCATTAATTCAATCGATAAATGATAACGAATGACAGCCATCGCGCCTTCGTAGCTTCTTCAGCGTTGTCTAAATTAGTTAAGTTTATTTTTTAAGTTTCAATCTGATAGTTTAAGTTACTTCTAAGTTGAAATAAAGTTTTTTGTTAAAATTTTCCCTTACGAAAATGTAAATAAAAAAAAGCGTTAAAATAAAAATAATTCAGTAATGCCAAATGAACTTTACTATGGCAGTACTGAATGTAGATTCAGGTCTCCGAACAAGCTATTTTCTAGAATTGTATAGCAAAATATTAAGAAAGATTATTATTATTAATATTATTATTATTATTATTATTATTATTATTATTAAACTCAATTGTGGTTCTTGTTGACCTGGGTATAAATAATTATTGCTTTACATTTTTATATTTAACTTACATCTAAAAGATATGAATGTTTTTTGAATTACTGTCCGAATATTTTTACGTTGCTTAATACGGCATGTCAATTACTAGAGTTAAGAAATTTAAAGAATTCAACATATGCTTTTACCGTTCTTGCCCAGAAAGCAAGTTTATGTAGTGAATCAGTTATCAGCATCTAACTAAGATTTATTCTTTTCATTCTCCCATTATATTAGCGAACAATAGACAATTCTCGCTGATTTTAAGATAAGAATGGAAACATTCTATCGCTTTTTACTAATCGCTTCAATAGGCTTATTTTGAAACATGACTATAAAAATTTTCATATTTTGGACATATAAATTTTTGTTTACTCCAACTAATGTTTTCGCATGTACCGCTTTTAGTTCAGGTGCAACATCCAACAGTATTATTGTGAAGTCTCACGGCGGTTTTAGATCAGTTCGATCAACAATAGACCAATTGTTCGCAGTCAAGCAGGTACTTGAAAAATGCTGGGAGTTCAACATAGACGTACACCAAATTTTCGTTGACTTTAAGAAAGCATACGACAGCATTGATCGTAACGTACTGTACCAAATAGTGGTCTGCTTTGGCATCCCAACCAAATCAGTCCATCTTACCAAAATGACAATAACGTCGACGACCTCCCAAGGCCGCATCAATAACCAACTCATCGATGCCTTTGAAACAAATATCGGACTAAAGTAGGGAGATGGGCTTCTTTTGGGCTTTGATGATGGAACAAACTTCATCCAAATTTGGTGGGGCCAATGGAAGCTCTCCGCAGACATCTATAGGCTCCGACGTTCTGGAGCTGTGCGGAGGATTAAGGAGTTTCTTGAAATATGATGCCCATCTTTCCTTAATCTTGATTTCATCAGCGATTATATTGCCGCTGTCATCACGAAAGAGCGTGGTTTTGGGCTGATAACCACGTTTCAGGCTTTTCACTACTTTGTATGCTTGTCTTGTGTTATTGCTCGCTAAACTTATATCTATACTTCTCAATTGATCATCATAGTATTTTCTTTTCTTAATCCTAATTATCTTATTCGCTACTCTTCTGAGATTTTCATAGTGTTCTCTCTTCGTCCTGGTTTTACTATCTACGTATTCTTTGAACGCCTGATTCTTTTTATCTAACGCATTCTGGCACTCATCATCGAACCAATCATTCCTCTTGCGCCGGGCTTGATATCCGATCGTCTTTTCTGTTCTGATAGCCGCTTTCACTTCCATCCAGAGCTCGTTGTTCGTCTTTAACGATGCGTCTGATAAGATGGGAGCCTGCTGGCGGTCGAGGGTCTCCGTGAAATTTCGATGTTAAATTTTTGTAGCGGGCTGGTCTTCGCTGAATATGCCTTTGACATACGACATCGATAGTTTAATTTGATCAAGTGATGATCTGAGTTACAATTGGCTCCTCGGTATGTACGGACGTCAAGTATGCTCGAGGCTTAACGTTGTTGGATCAGAACATGACCGATCTGGTTTGTGTGCTGCCTTAAAATCAATAACGTGCGATTTGAACTCCCTATCCACAATAGGCCACTCCAAATTCTCGTTTTCCAGTAGGCTTCCCACTTAAATATTGTGTGCGATCTCATGTCTTGAATGTCGTTTCCAGTCCAATTCGTTTCCTGGACTACCAGTATTTTTAATTGATATTGACTGGCCTGTTGTAAAAGGTCCTTAACAGCGCCAGGGTAATTGAGTGATCTGACGTTCCAGGATCCAATGCCATAGTCCTTTTTCGTTTGCGAGGTCGTTGCCGTGAGTCCAATCCATTTCGTAGGTTTCGAAACAATTAAAGATTTTCCAGGGACGGGGAGTTAGCCCGTCGCCCAACCTCCATTCCGGCGGTATGATTATTACGTCGATTCCGTTATCAGGCGCGGAAGATTCGCCTTCACCCTCTTACGTCCTCACAAAGGAGGTGAAAGCAGGATTTAGTAGCAGAGCTGTAGATGTATTTACACATACTTCTTTCCGATGGTCCATATTTTCAATGACTCTGAGACATAATTGAGGTTCAATGTCGTTAATGTGCTGAATTTTCTCATCCTTTAGCTCTTGAATTGTTCTTGACTTATTGACGTACACTTTTTCTTTTGAATATCCCCAGAGAAATAAGTCCAAGTGTGTCAAATCACATGATCTCGGCGGCAAATTAACATCATCACAACGTGAGATAACACGTCCGTTGAATTTCTCGCGCAAAAGAGCCATTGTTTCATTGGCTGTGTGGCAAGTGACACCATCCTGATGGAACCGCATATCGTCCAGGTCCATAACCTCAATTTATGGCACCATTCACGGTAACTGCTTTGCTGTCCTCATTTTCGAAGAAGGACGACTCAATGACACCGCCAGCCCATAAACCGCACCAAACACTCACTCTTTGTGGATGCATCGGCTTTTCAACAATCACTCGTGAATTCTCATGTGGCAGTTCTGCTTGTTAACGAGTCCACTGAGATTAAAGTGTGCCTCGTCGCTGAACATGATTATCTTTGTAAAATCACCATTACCGTCTGTCTGTTCAACCAACCATTCGGCGTATTGCCAACGCTTGAAATGGTCAGTAGGCGTGTGAATCCAAATCTTTATTCAAAATTCGCATCAGTGATGTTCGTGAGATATTCAATTGTTGGGCACGATGACGAGTCGAGTGGCAGAAGGCCACACTATCGCGAACAACAGCAATATTTTCTGCAGAACGAACTAGGCGAGCATGAACAGGTGATTTCACATTTCCTACAGACCCGGTTTGCTGAAATTTGCACCCGATTATCCCGAATGTGGACACATTTGGTCGATTATGCTGACCAAAAAAATCACAAAGTGTACGAAATGCGTTTTGATTTGAACGTCCATTTTCGTAAAAGACTTCAACCACCTTAACGCGTGGCTCCATTGTGTACCTGTCCATGGTTGAATTTGTCAAACACTGAAACAAAGAAATGTCAAATTAAGTTGGACGAAAAACTTGAAGTTAAGGTGTGACTCACATTAACATCGTGCATTATGGTTGGACCACCCTTTACATCTATATATTTATATATATATATATATATATATATATATATATATATATATATATATATATATATATATATATATAGATATATATATATAAATATATATATATATATATATATATATATATATATATATATATCTATTTATGTATATACATATATATATATATATATATATATATATATATATATATATATATATATATATATATATATATATATATATATATATATATATATATATATATATATATATATATATATGTATACATATATATATACATGTATATATATATATATATATATATATATATATATATATATATATATATATATATATATATATGAATATAGGATATAACAAAATTTATGCCTGGAAGTCGCTATTTTGCTTTAAATTTGCTTCAATTCTCAAAAATATTTTGACTAGTTTTGTTAATCAAATTGGTTAAGCAAAAACAAAACAGAGGCTGCTTTAGATGAATACCCGTGATTTCTGTGATGACCAATGTATAACTCCAATTTTTACCAAAATTGATACAAAGATCCATTCCAGTGTGTGATTAGGCTCACAATAAAAAATCCAAAGTTCGAACCATCTGAAAGAAAACGGCGGTTGCTCAAAAGTCGAAGGTTCGAAATTCGAAAACTTCCTACAACTACAATTTATATTCCATTTATATGAAAACTAAAATCAAGATAGACGTTGGTGAGATCTTGTACTAAAATGTAGCAGAAGTAAATTCGATTCTTATGAATGCTGCAGATTTTAGCAGTAGTGAGTTTTGCATTGCCGTCGAAAAAATTATATTTTAATATACATGGTACAACATATTCAAGAAACTGAGTTTTAAAAGATTTGAAATGACACAAATTTGGCACTAAAAAGGGTGAATTAATAAAATTTTTAGAAAAAAAAATTAAAAGTGACTTCAAAATGCCTTAAAAATGATGAAATAAATTTAAGAAAGCATTGCCAAATCATTTTTTTAACTGTTTCTTTTGTGATGGTGCACATGTTGCAAGTATTTATATTGAAACTGCAAAATTGATTTGGCAACGCTTCCATAAAATTCATTTGATCTTTTTAAGGCATTTTGAAGTCGGTTTTCTTTTTTTTTCTAAACGTTTTTTTTAATTCTCCTTTTACTTTTCCTTTTGCGTTCAAGAGTTTATTTTTCTATGTTTTATGATATTTTTTTATAAATTAAACTTATAATGAATATTATCTTATATGTATGTTTATATATTTGTGTTTTGTAAATACATACATATGTATTACGTTTGTTAAACAAAAATCTAACAACAAGTAAACACCACACGTTCCACAAGCACTCGAGAGTGCAGGTTGTAGAATGCTCAGTAATTTTTTTAAATTATACTGATTATTACTCGTATACAACAATTTTCATGCCACTTTAACCATAATGTAAAATTGTATAATTTTCAGTTGAATCGTTGTTTGCAATGCCAGCAGTCTTGAGGTCAATACGTTTTTCTAATAATTTTAAGTTCGGATTTGCTTTATGTTTACTGGTTAAATGTTAAGTTTGTATTCAATAAAGCACTACGTCGACACTTTTGGCCTAAATATTGAAACGGGCGGGCGCATTCCTACACGTGGATACAAAAGGAACATTACTATTTAAATCTTCATGCAAAAATCTCGCCAAAATGCAAACCATCAAATTTGGCGACCAAATAACAAAGAGCGTCAACGAAAAAATTAAAATATGTCGGAAACTACAGCTTGCATGTAAAGCGCTTTACCGGCTTTACTCATTGCTGCCGGCCCTCAAAATCCACTCTAAGCTGTTCTAATGGTAACGTTTATTAGTTATAATAAATTTCGACCGGATAACTTGTATAAATGCATTTGCATGCTCAAAGTCAACAGCGCTTTATACAGCATTAATCCTTATAAATTTTCAAGGAATAGAAAGCAAATTCCAAACAATAAAAATACTGAAAAGTTGATGGCCCCAATGGCTCTCTAAATTTACATGTGTACTTTATCAATCAAATACATTCAATCAAAAAAACAAAATCAGATTCAATTTAATTAAGATTATTGTATACATATTTTATGATTTAATTGGATAAAAGAGAAAAAACCATCTCGCCAACGCGATCATTGGTAGCGTTTGCTGATGATCTGATCATCTATATGGCAGACGGAAAAGCTAGTTCAGAACAATCCTCAAAAAATGTTCAATGATGTGCAGCTGTACACTGACAATTGGCGAATGAAAATCAATGCACAGAAGTGCGAAACAATTTTGTTCCAGACAACACTGCTGGGGGTCAATCAAGACTTGAAACGTAATTGTAAGGATTTCCACATTATGGCTGGTGAGGGTAGCTCAGAACGGGTTCCACATAAATCCTGTATTCGATACCTCGGTGTTCATCTCGATTAGTATCTGTACTATACTGAGCATATCAAAATCATGCTCAGCAAAGCTCAAAAAGTAGTCATGGCCCTACGAATACTCTTCTATTCCAGATACATTGAACAAAAGGTCAAAGTTATCTGTTACAAGACCCTAATTAGACCAGTTTAGACATATGGATGGCAGATCAATAGAAAGATTAATAGTTTTCGAAAGGAAATGTTTTCGTGCATGTATTGGTTTGTACAAAAAGCCTGGGACGGATTGGAAGCATTATATATCAAACAGAAGAGCTTACCAAACTGCTAAAGTGATTGAGACCTCTTCAGAATCATATCGCAAGATCTGTAGTTACATTAGCATCCTAATAAATATAAGATTCATAGAAAACTAAGAGATGCGAGCATTTAGGAAAAACCTTTTATGACCACCGTCGCACAATCCTTTTAGGAGTGTTGCCGACGGATTTCTATTTACGATCACTGTCCTTTGCGATAATCCGTTTATGACCTTTCGGTTTTATGATAGTTGCTTGCTAGATTTTCCTAGACGTTCGCATATGTAGAATCCAGATGTTATGTATCTCAAAAAGTATTTAAGAAGGATTTCAGGATAATTTAAAGTCCGTTTATATTCATTTTCCGAATAAAGAGATACGTGGAACAAAATTAGTTTTATTTTATTCTAGTTTAAAAAGGTTAAATTTTTAAACAGATAATTGGCGCAGTCGTGCGGTTAACGCAAAAAAAAGTGTTAGTTTGTGAACTGAATTAATCCTGGCGAGTGAAAATTTTATTGAGTACTTCAAAACGCTGTGTGTTACGAATCAAGTGAATTGTTGCCAAACTGAAAACGAGTGCACCATGGCTCAACAAGGCAATCACCTCACTCAACTACCTCCGTTGATTTTACCCTCTGTTTTAGAATTGCCTTCCAATCCGACAGCTGGAGCTGCCAGTGCAAAAGTGTCAGAAGCAGCCCCATCAAAACTTGACCAGTTCAAGTTCATCACTCAACTCATAGCCCAAGCTCCCTCATTTAATGGTATCACAGAACAACTGTACCAGTTTATATCCGCGATGGACAAAATTGCACCACGAATAGCCACTTACCCAGATGAATCTGATCGCGATTTGATGTACCAGAGCATAATCTATAAACTTTCTGGACCTGCAGCACAAATCGTACAAACTTTTGCGGTGTCTTCGTGGGATGAAATGAAGCGGTTACTTATACAACATTTTGACAGTCATGAAACGGCCGGACAAATCATTTTGAAGCTACGAAGTGCGAGATTTATGAGCTCAACCAAATACTACGAATATATACGTAAGTTATTATTTCAGCTAAATACAAAAATAAGATTTTGTGAAAATATGTCAGAAGAACATAAAAACATAACAATTAATTATAATATGCAACTAGCCACAGAAATTTTTATCCAAAATAGCCCTAGATTTATTCAAACCATTTTATACGCTCAACAACCCACGTCTCTCTCTCTCTCTCAAACTTAGCTAATTATTCAATTGAAAAGCCTAACTCGAACACAAGTTCATTTCATCCCTTTCAAAATAATAATCTCCAACAGCCAGAATATTTTGAACAACGCTCACCTTTGAATCAACCAAATTTAATCAAGTATTCTCATGAAGTCAATAGCTCGAATCATTGGCCTAATTATCAGTCGAGCCAAAACCATCAGAACCCACGAAATTATCTAAAACCACTTTCTCAAAATATTAGAAATAATCCGAATCATGGTGCAAGTCGTCAGAACGACTTGACACTTAATTCTGATGTATCCATGAACACTGCCGTATCAAGAGAATCTACTCTCCATTTGAAAAATCAATCTTTGCAACAGGATTTTCGGCTCCCAGCCTCGGAAGAGAGCTTCCAACAGTACAGCTCAGAATCGGTGGGAAATTTCTCAAATGTATTATAGATACAGGAAGTACTATATCTATTATTGACGAAAGAATCGTCCCTGAACATCAAAAACGAACATATAATATGCCCTTGAAAATAAAAACAATGAGCAATAGCTTCAATAGCTTCAAATGTCTCAGAACATTACCTCCAGCAGAATTTGGTTCTAACACCCCTGTTGAATGGAAGTTGATTTCTCTTGAAGGAAAAGATTTTCAGGCCATCATTGGGAACGATATTGCCCATGCAGTAGGTCTAGTTATTGATTACAAAACTCAAACCCTTTTTTGTGACAAAGTCCGTATATCTTTTGCAAATAATGAGGAGGAGCAAATTTATTTTACCGAGGTTTTGAAAAATATTAATGATGATTCAACGGAGTCAAAATTATCACCTCCTTAGGTAGAACATATGGCAGAAGAGAAATCAGTAATAAAAAGAATTTTGACTGAATTTAAGGACATTCAATATGAGGAAAATCAAAAACTGACTTTCACTCATAAAATTAAGCATTCCTTGTCCCTTACTTCCGATAAACTAGTGTATCAACGGAATTATCGACTGCCATATACAGTTCGGGACTTTCTTTCAAAGCAAATTCAAGAAGATCTTGCTCAAGGTATTATTCAACCATCTCAATCACCATATAACAACCCTATATGGATAGTACCCAAGAAGGGTGGTCAATATAGATTAGTGATTGATTTTAGGAAACTTAACCAACTTACTGTTGAGGATAAATTTCCAATTCCTCAGATTGACGACTTACTTGGAAAACTTGGAAATTGTCAATACTTTACATCAGTCGACCTTGCAAAAGGCTTTCACCAAATTGAATTGGAGCCTTCAGATCGGCATAAAACTGCTTTCAGCACTGACTCAGGGCACTATGAGTTCTTGCGTATGCCATTTGGTTTAAAAAACGCTCCGGCTACGTTCCAGAAATTAATGAACAATATTTTACAAGAACACATAGGGAAAACATGCATTGTGTACATGGATGATATACTGGTATTCAGTTCATCTTTACAAGAACATGAAGTTACTTTAAGGAAAATATTTCAAACCTTGCGTGACGCTAATTTAAAAATTCAGCTTAGCAAAACAAAGTTTTTGTCACGTCATACCGAATTCCTTGGCCACATAGTGACACCACAAAGAATCAAACCGAACCCCGCTAAAATAGAGGTCATCAAACAATTTCCGATTCCTAAAACTCCGACGGAAATCAAAAGATTTTTGGGATTTACGGGATTTTATCGTAAATTTATAAGAGACTATGCAAAAATTGCCAAGCCGATGACTATATATTTACAAAAAAATAAAAAAATTGACCTGAATGACCCATCTTATGTGGATTCGTTTAACAGACTTAAAATGTATATACAAACTGAACCCATTCTCATCCATCCAGATCTAAATAAATCATTTACTGTAACGACTGATGCTTCAAAACATGCTCTTGGTGCAGTGTTATCACAAGATCATAAGCCAATAGCCTTTGCATCAATAACGTTGAACAAACACGAGATAAATTATTCAACGATTGAAAAAGAATTATTGGCAATCGTTTGGTCTCTAAAACGTTTTAGGCCATACCTGTTTGGTAAGCGTTTTACGCTCGTTACAGATCATAAACCACTTACCTATTTAGATAATATTAAAGAAGAAAATAGCAAGCTTCAACGTTGGCGCTTGAAAATAAGCGAATATGATTTCAATATTCAACACATTAAGGGCAAAGAAAATATTGTTGCAGATGCCTTGTCTCGCATCTAAATCTTACATATGCAAAATGGAACCGGAATGCAAACTGAAAATGTAGAAGACAATGGCTCACTTATTGCAACACAACATTCGTCTCAAGAAGACAATCACCATTTTATATTTATAGCTGAGAAACCTATAAACCACTTTCAGCAGCAGATTTTTCTAAAACATGGGAACATAAATTCTACAAAGATAATCAAATACCAAGGAAAAAAATACTTCATTTGCAATTTAAAGAAATAACGCCTAAAACAATTCAATATATTATTAAAAATCACTGTCTTCAAAAAGGTACTACTGCCATCAATTTCCCCAATAAAGAAATTCTATTATTAGCTCAAAAAGAATATAGTCAACATAAATTATCGAACCCGAACATGTGCATTGTGTCAGCCCCTAAAGTACTTCATAATTGCACTGAAACTTCAATCAAGGAACAAATTGCTAGAACGCATATAAAATCAAACCATCAAGGTATAGACAAAATATATGAAGAATTGAAAGACAAGTATTACTTCCCGAAATTGAGGGAACTAGTCACTTTGTATATCAACGCTTGTGATATTTGCAAACGGTCGAAGTATGAACGCAATCCTGTCAAACTCCCATTCAAGAAACCCGAATGTCCCAACCAAGTTCGAGATACA
Source organism: Odontomyia ornata (assembly GCA_963969285.1). Classification (NCBI taxonomy): domain Eukaryota; kingdom Metazoa; phylum Arthropoda; class Insecta; order Diptera; family Stratiomyidae; genus Odontomyia; species Odontomyia ornata. The sequence goes on along the minus strand of OZ017739.1, from coordinate 355,467,278 downwards.
TACCACCTTGACATCTGGTTCAAAGATAAAAATCATCCTTATATTTCAATTATTGACAAGTTTAGTAAATACTTAGCTCTATGTGCTATAAAGAATCGGCAGTGGGATACAATCAACCATGCTTTGTTAGAAACATTTAATATGATAGGGTTCCCTCGACATATCATCACAGACAACGAAAGCTCTTTCACTTCACCTAAAACAATCGATTGGCTTAAAAATCGTGGTATAACCATTCATTTTACATCTCCTCACCAACATACTGGCAATGCAGATGTTGAAGTAGCTCATAGGACGCTCAACGAAAATTTGCGTACATTTCTTATTCGGCAAGTTGAAGAAGATAGGAATTTACTTGAACTAAATCCTGTCCAAGAATGTGTTCGCGTTTATAATGCAACAGTGCACTCCGCACACAAAGAAAAACCAGCAAACGCCGACACCAAACCATGAGATCCACGCAAAATTAGTACTTAATCAAATGAAACACAATGAATATCATAATAGAAACCGCGGAGAAAACCCCCTCGATGAACAGTATATTAAGAATCCGAATCCAAAAAAATTAGACCCCAGATATATAAAATTCAATAGAAATAAGCACAAACTAAAAATACATCCTCAGCGCTTTCATAAAGCTAAACGTTCCTAACATTCCCTTGCTAAAAACAGACATCCCAGTATCCCCAGTAACAGCAATAACTTTAATATACGCGATCAATAGACTTCCTGTAATTGCGACGAATTAAGCGTAGGAAGAGAACATCCCTTTCACAGCCACATACTCCTAGTTTTTACGCCAGACACATGGGTTATTGAAAAAAAAAATATTGAAAAAAACTATGTACCATTCAAATTGTTTTTAATGATACTAAAAACATGTAATTACTCTTCGTCCTATATAAAAAAAAATATATGTACAAAAACATTTTATAAAGAAATTACGTACAGTATTACTGCTAATTCACACAGAAAAAGGTTGTTATTTTAATTATAATTTCAAGTCTATAGTTGTGAATTGTAACACAAATTTTAGTTCAATATATAAATTCATGCAAACGTTATACTACGTTTTCATGTTTTAAAATTTGTTGTGGTTCTCTTACAAATGAATGTAATTAAAAGAATCGAGGACGATTCTGAAACAGGGGATGGAGGAGTTACATTAGCATCCTAATAAATATAAGATTCATAGAAAACTAAGAGATGCGAGCATTTAGGAAAAACCTTTTATGACCACCGTCGCACAATCCTTTTAGGAGTGTTGCCGACGGATTTCTATTTACGATCACTGTCCTTTGCGATAATCCGTTTATGACCTTTCGGTTTTATGATAGTTGCTTGCTAGATTTTCCTAGACGTTCGCATATGTAGAATCCAGATGTTATGTATCTCAAAAAGTATTTAAGAAGGATTTCAGGATAATTTAAAGTCCGTTTATATTCATTTTCCGAATAAAGAGATACGTGGAACAAAATTAGTTTTATTTTATTCTAGTTTAAAAAGGTTAAATTTTTAAACAGATAATTCTGTATCTGTGAGCGAAAACACTTGAATTTCCCAGCTGTTCAACCGTACACACGTGTATATTGCGAATTGCTTCGCTACTGGCTTCGTTCCTCCAGAAGCATTCGTGTCCTTGGACATGAATCGATATCTTTTTGATTCTGATGGTCCCAATCATATATCACATACATATATAAACGGGTCACCGATAAGAAGATAAAATATCCTGGGATTTGAGTTCACGAGACCAAAAATTCCAATGGAGATACTCATTTGCTAGATTCGTTGAAGCCGATCGAGCTCAGACGAAGCAATCTAGGGATTGGTGGCTGAGTGACAATGTCTAAATTATTCGTGTTTATTTTCTGTTTTGTCCTTTTCGTTACTTCGTTTTTGAGTTTCAGTTCATTAATGCTACATTTAGAGTTGTTGTTTATTTGTGTTAAAAATTAGGGGTAGTTTAGGTATATGTTATGTTTATTATATTAGGTTTAGAGATAAGGTTAAACGATTAGGTTAGGAGTATTGCGATAGCATGTTTTTAGTATAAGATAAAGTTTTAAATTGAATTTTATTAGAATTAGTTTGTAACATATTAGATTTAGGATAAAAGTTTACTGTTGCGTTATAATTATAATAATTTTGGAATAGTGTTGGTTGGTTTTTTTCTCCTTTTTCCAATCGAATCATAAAATATGTAATAATCTAAATTAATTTGAATTTGCTATGGTTTTTCGATCAAATATGTTTTCTTATTTTAATTGTTTGGAATTTGCTTTATATTCTTTTAAAATTTATAACGATTAGTACTGGATAAAGCGCTTTTGACTTTGAGGAAAAAAAACCAAACAATGCTATTCAAAAGTTATTTATTAAGACATTTAACATATTATAACCTAATTCTAATCAAATTCCATCATTAACTTTATCTTATACTAATACAATGCTATCTCAATATTGCCAAACTAAACGCTAAACCTTATCTCTAAACGCAATATAATAAACATAACATATATCTTTCATAAATTTTGAAACCTATCCCTAATTCTGAACATAAAAAAGAACAACAACAACACTGAATGTAGCAACAATGAGCTGAAACTCAAAAAATAAGTAACAGAAAATAAACACGAATAATTTAGACATTGTCATTCAGCTACCAATATCTAGATTCCTTCGTCTCACCTCGACAAGCTTCAACAAATCTAACAAATGAGTACCTCCATTGGAATTGTTAGTCTTGTGAACTCATATTTGGAGGATGTTTTATCTTCTCATCGGTGGCCCATCTATGTATGTTATATATGATTGGGACACCGTCAGAATCAAAAAAATATCGATTCATGTCCAAATACACTAATATTTTTGGAGGATCAAATCCAGTAGCGAGACAAGTCTCAATATACCCGTCTGTAGGGTGGAATGGCTGTGACATCCAAGGATTTTTACTAACAGTTGCAGATCTTCCGATATAATTCCGAAGAAATCTCAATATGAAGGTATCAACTCTCATCACTTTAGCAGTTTGATATTTTCCCCTATACGATATTTAGTGTTTCTAATCCATCCCAGGCTTTCTGTACAAACCAGTAAATGACCGAAGACATTTTCTTTCTAAAACTCTTAATCATTCGATTGTACTAGCAATCTGATTGAACCAGATCTGACATCCATATGTCAAAACTGGTCTAATCAGGGTCTTGTAACAGATAACTTAGACCTTTCGATTAATGTATCTAGAAGGAAAGAGTCATCAAAGGGACATGAATACTTTTAGTGCTTCACTGAACATGATTTTGATATGTTCAGTATAGTACAGATACTGATTAATACGAACACCGAGGTATCATACACAGGATTAATCTAGAACCCGTTTGGAGTTACCCTGATCAGCCATAATGTGGAAATCCTTCGAATTGCGTTTCAAAATTTTTTCGCAGTTCTGCGCATTGACTTTCATTCGCCAATTGTCAGTGTACAGCTGCACATCATTAAAGATTTTTCGAAGATTGCTTTAAACTATTGTAGCAGATCATCAGCAAACGCTACCAATGGTCGCATTGGCGAGAAGTTATAATAAAATATTGAAAAGAGCAGAGGCGCAGTAACCGCTCCCTGCTGTAGACCATTCAAGACCTTGAAGCCACGCTTTTTTGTCAGATTTCTATCAGTTACAGCGAATGATTTCCTATAAACCATATTGCACATTATGGCGACAAGGTGTCTGGGGAACTTGGCCTTCGTCCATCTATCCGTACCACATCAAAGGCTTCCTCCATACCAATGAGTTATGCTCCAACACATTCTCTATTATTTAGTTTCCAATAGATTTCTGAGGTTACTTTGTTTATCGTTTGTATGATGGAATATCTGGCATGAAAACATAATTGACAATTCGGCAGTAACTCAAATTTCTCAAAATGGGCACTCAATGCTTTGTTTAGTATCACTTCAAACGTCTTGCTGATGTTGGGCAGTGAGCTAATAGGGCTCGAAGATTCTTTTCTTTATTTCAAGATTGGAAATATGTTGGCCTTCTTCGACTCATTTGGAAAATATGAATTGCTCAACATGTTGTTGAACAATATTCAACAATTCCTAATAACTACCTCAGGCCAGTGACGGCGGACTATATTTGGAATGCTGTCAATACCACATGATTTTTGTTGTTAGTCCTGCCAAAAATGTAATACAAGTCTTCAGTACTGACAAAATAATCAATAAGATTCAAGCTCAGTATGAGGTCAGATGTCAATGTTTCATTGAAATTAAGAATTGATTCACCATTCAGGCGTAACAAAAATAAATTTAAAATAAGATGATTCTAATGAAGTACCAACAATGTACGCACGTTTTAGAATTGTACTTGCATGCAAGCATGTAGACAGACTAATAGACCTCAAATGCAAGAAAGCAGGCAATTTACTGTCATTTTCGCTCTGTTTCGCTCTTATAAATAGCATTGAATATTCACTATGAACATATAAATCAGACCATGAGTCCAGTGTGATTATACGATGCTGTTAGCAGGGCACAAGGAGAGCGAGAATTCTCACATTATATTGCTGTCTCTCTCCCTCTCTCTCTGACCACAATTCTTTGTGCTTGATTGGGATGAGACGTAGTTGGCTGAACTAAGTCGCAGAGTTGATTCCACCTCATTTTGCCAACCGTGTGGCTGAATGGCACCATCTTATACATTTTTTGAGTATATGGTAATATGTCTTTTCTCGTTACCCGCTACATCACTTTTGCAGCTGAGCATTAATGAAAGGCCGGAGAATCTCACTCGTCATCAGCAAGCACTAGCAGACCCAATTTTGCATTTACGTTTCAGTTACGCCACAACTACCACCCTCACTCCCCGGAATTTGCAGGCCTTGCCGTTGTTCCTATGCGATCTCTCATAAACAACAGCGCTCTATAACTAACAGCTTTGGGCAGCAAAGATCTTTCATGCAGCTGCATCCCTACCTGATGTTTTCTTTTTGTAGATAGAGGCACTACATCAGCTGAATTGAGAGCTACTATACTGTTCATGATGTGCAAAGACAAGCTGCCGCTGACTACAATCGAGAAACCAGGCTTTCAGCACTTCTGTCAGAAGGCCGCTCCGTTATGGAAACCCCCCCCCCCAGTCACCAGACAACAACCCGGCTAATGGAAGATAAGCACGCCTTTGTCAGCTTGGACGTGAGACAAGCTCTGAGCAAGCTGAGCTCCATATACCTCACTGCAGACTTTTGGACTGAGAATCATACAACTCACAGCTATCTTAGATGCACTGCTCACTATCTGAAAGGTATTTTATGTATTTATTGATTCATTGATTAATTTGAGAAGCAATATGCAAATATATTATTATTATTTTTTTATCCGGGAAGGAATTGAAATGAAATCCTGCATTTTGAGCCTTACTCATCTGACGCAAAGGCACACCACCTCTTACCTTGCTCAAACTTTGGAAGATATTTAAGTGCAGTGGGGTATTAATAATGCAAAGGTCAGTATGGTTGCAATGGACAGTGCTGAAAATATAAAGAAAGCAGTGAGACAAGTTTTGTTATCAACCGTCACAATCCTTGCTTCGATCATATCTTAAACCGGTTCCAAAAACCGCGTTTAAAACTCAAAAGGTTCATGTCCAAAGCACCCTGACTGATGGAACAAGTTAACTTGTTAAGGAAAAGGTGTAGAATGTTTTCAGAGTCACGGTCATTGTGACATTTTTAAGGCAGAGCTATAACTTTAGCAACCACTTGAAAGAACTGCAAATGGAGAGAGGAAAAAGTGAAGCAACATGCCTACATCCCATCCGAGAAGTTTCCACAAGGTGGAGCTCAAAGTATGAGTTACTGTCTAGATTTTTAGAAGCTGTTAGATATTGTGAGCTTGGCCTTTACTGAGCTTTCTGAGATTGTCATGCTGAATGGAGCAGAGCTAGCAACTCTGCGAAAAGTCATGAAGCTACTGCAGCCATTTGCTAAAGTGACCAGTCAACTCTCTGCAGAAAAGTCAGCAACGCTCAGCAAGGTCATACCAATCACTGACATCCTGCGTGAGATGAGCACTTTCTATTTTTGTGCTGCCTGTGTAGTATACTTTTTTTCTGTTTGTATGTCTAAATATTAAAATTTATGTTATGTTTCTGCATAGAAAATACATGCAGTAGTGGTACCTGCGGGCAATGTGACCGCTGAAAACATAAAGCAATACTTACTATCTGAACTTGAAAGGCAAAAATAGAAACATGGCAGTTGCAACGATTCTTGACCCCCGGTTCAAGAAGCACTATTTTCAATATGCTCAGTGTATCGCAAGTGTGCTGACCTACATTTTTGATGAGGTATGTTTATCGCTTTTATTGAAGACTATACTTTTGCTATTAATGTAGCTTTTTTCTATTAATGTATTATTTTTTATTAATACAGCTATTAATACAGCTTTTATTTTTTATTTATTTATTATTTTAAAATAATAAGAATTTTTTTTTCTTTTCATTAGACCAAATATATTATGAAAACAACAGCAGCAGCATGCAGTAGTGGTACCTGCGGGCAATGTGACCGCTGAAAACATAAAGCAATACTTACTATCTGAACTTGAAAGGCAAAAATAGAAACATGGCAGTTGCAACGATTCTTGACCCCCGGTTCAAGAAGCACTATTTTCAATATGCTCAGTGTATCGCAAGTGTGCTGACCTACATTTTTGATGAGGTATGTTTATCGCTTTTATTGAAGACTATACTTTTGCTATTAATGTAGCTTTTTTCTATTAATGTATTATTTTTTATTAATACAGCTATTAATACAGCTTTTATTTTTTATTTATTTATTATTTTAAAATAATAAGAATTTTTTTTTCTTTTCATTAGACCAAATATATTATGCTGCAGCTCAACAAGAGAGAGAAATCGGGGCTGGTCATGAGGAGACTCCTGATAATCTCTGGGACGACCATGAAGATGTTGTACGCCAAAGTGAGATGGCGGTTGGAGATGAATTCCCTGGTGGCTATCCTGTTGAACTGTGACAATACCTTAGCAAGCCTCTCCACAGTGTGCAAGCGACTTCTTTTGAGGTGTAGCAGTCTTTGAAGGGGGGAGTACCCCAATTTATATCCTATTGCTTATCGGTTTCTCTCCATTATGGCTACGACTTGCCCAAGTGAAGGACTCTTCTCCCACGCTGATATAATTATAACGGACAGCAGTATCCATACCACTATCAATCACCTCGACCGCGAGCAACATCCCTTGAAGTATGGAAAGCAGCTTCGAACATTCGATAATTTTTCGACTTTCTTATCAGCACCAAAACTTAAACGTGTACTTTTAATTTTTTATAAAAGTTTTTTTTATGTGACTATGCCTGTTTCGTGCCGCTTGATTACTCTGATTTTTAAATACCTTTAAATTTCGATTTTGTACAAACATTTAGCGGCAGATATCTTTCATGCGGTAATTTCTTCTTCTTTAATTTAAAAGAATCGAGTCGATTCCTTTTAGTATCTCACGTGAAATATCGATGCCACGATAGCTTCCTTTTCCGGCAGACTTGATGCCAAAGAATCGATCCCTTCGTTGGCCGCATCCGTCATAATCTTGATATAAATTTGGTGTCGCGGAGCTATTCTAGTTTTTTCTCCAAAAATCACAATTATTTTCTTTTATCGTTTTTACATTTATTTTCCAAAAACCCATCGACCTCCTTTCACTAAATAGTGGCAAGTTTGCGAAGACTTTTTACCTTCTTCGTGCTAGACAGATTGATGAAAGGCTTTTAAGACCACCTTTCCTTTGATATCGTCTTTATGTGCAACTTCTTCTGTAAGTACGAGCTAACACTTAAGTCATCTATTGGTGACCGGCGACTATTTACAACAATATCTTTTATTCAGATGAAAAATATATAATTTTTTTGCTAAGTACCAATTTTTTATATACTCTTCTGATGCGTTTCGCTGAATCTAGTCAGCGTTCTCTAAAGAAATAACTACTTAATCATTACATACAGCATATTTATACTTAAGGGTGAGTCACACCTTAACGTCAAGTTTTTCGCCCCACTTAATTTGACGTTTCTTTGTTTCAGCGTTTGACGAATTCAACTATGGAGAGGTACACAATAGAGCAGCACGTTAAGGTTGTTGAAGCCTTTTAGTAAAATGGGTGTTCAAATGAAAATACTTTTCGTGCACTTCGTGATTTTTTTTAGTCAGCATAATCGACCGAATGTGTCCACAGTCGGTAGAATTGTGTGCAAATTTCAGCAAACCGGGTCTGTAGGAAATGTGAAATTACCTGTGTATGCTCGCTCAGTTCATTTTGCTGAAAATATTGCTGTTGTTCGTGATAGTGTGGCAGAAGAGCCGTCAACCTACACTGGTTGTCGTGCCCAACAATTGAACATCTCACAAACATCACTGATGCGAATTTTGAATAAAGATTTGAACTTGCACGCTCACAAGGTTCAATTGACTCAAGACCTGAACCCTACTGACCATTTCAAGCGTCGGAAATACGCCCAATGGATGGTTGAACAGACGGAAGAGAATGGTGACTTTACAAAGAAAATCATCTTCAGCTACGAGGCACACTTTCACCTCAGTGGATTCGTTAACAAGCGGAATTGCCAATTCGGACAAATAAGAATCCATGAGTGATTGTTGAAAAGCTGATGCATCCACAAAGAGTGACTGTTTGGCGCGGTTTATGGGCTGGTAGCGTCATCGTGCCGTACTTCTTCGAAAATGAGGACAGCAAAGCAGTTACCGTAAATGGTGTTCGCTATTGCAAGATGATAACGGACTTTTTGTGTCCAGGAATTGAGGTTATGGACCTGGACGATCTGTGGTTCCAACAGGATGGTGCCACTTGCCACACAGCCAACAAAACAACGTCTCTTTTGCGCGAGAAATTCAACGGCCGTGTTATTTCACGTTGTGGCGATATTAATTGGCCACCAAGATCATGAGATTTGATACCGTTGGACTTCTTTCTCTGGAAATATTTAAAAGAAAAAGTGTACGTCAATAAGCCAAGAACAATTCAAGAGCCAAAGGATGAGATAATTCAGCACATTAACGACATTGAACCTCAATTATGTCTCAGAATCATTGAAAATATGGACCATTGGATAAAAGCATGCCACCGTAGCCGTGGCCAGCATTTGGGCAATATTTTGTTTTACATACAATTGTCATAGATCCTGCTATTATAATAAAAAATATTAACATAATTCTCTGAAAACTTTTTGTTTAATTTGCAATTAACATCGTGCGTTTTCGTTGGAACTCCCTTTACTAAGTTTTGAATAGGATTTCTTATGACAAGGCATCAAAAAGTAAGTAGAAGTAGGGTTTAACGAACATCTCTATTGATTCATCCATAAAAAACAATTCAAAGTTACCGAACGATTTTCTGGAAATATACCATCAATTCCCTTCAATGAGAAATCTCAAAATCCGCCACAACTTAGAACAATTGCATGGCCTCATGCTCTTTGTTTGATGGAACTTGATGCTTGATGAAAAATACACTATGATCTACAAAAAATTTTTTTTATTAAAAATCACGAAATATAAAATCCATTGCAAGCCAATTAAACAAAATATAGGCAAAATAAAATTTAAATTTTTAAAAGCTAAATTAGTTTTGCGACAAATTGTAATGGTTTGCAGATATTAAGTTATCCGTTTCGTAGCAATGATGTCTTTGTAGACTTTCATAGACGTCTTTGGTATTCTCGTTCGCTCTATGCTTGATGTATTCACATAATAAAGGCCGAACCTCTCTCTAAAAAACACAAATTTCAATAAACTGGGCACTGAATCATACAAGAAAGCCTTCTTACGAGAATCCTCTAAGCCACTCAAAATTGTCCATTAGACTCCAGTGAGCATATCCAGACACATTGCATCCATCTTTAATAGCGCTTGATACTTCACACAAATGATCCTGGTATAAAAAAATTAAGTTGTTAACGCTAATTGAAATCGAAGCGTAACAGAAAAATCAATCAATCAACATACCTTCAAGGAGGCAACGCGACTATCATCGTCCAGTTGACCATCATCTGACCACCCATTTTCCGTGACATATACTTCAACATTATTATATTCTTGTTTAAGCCACCTTAAAAATAATGCCATAAGTAATCAAATTGAGGATTCTAGCAGTATTTACCTCAACAAACCACCAAGTCCTTGAGGCACATGATACAACCACGATGATTTCCCTCTCTTCCAGGAAGGGTCTACGGTACAATTTAGTCGCGCATCATTGAACCACGATGGCTGTTGTCCTCTCTCGTTTGGAGCTAACTCCACATATCTGGATGTATAATAGTTCAATCCAAAGAAGTCTGCAGATCCTTTAATAAATGGTTGCCACACTTCGTCCATACTGGGGAGGCGAGACCACGCCCTTCCTTCGGCCATGCTGTTGGTGGCAATGTCTTGTATCATGACTTCTGGATAACCACCAGACTGACTATATATTGGATGTGTTACCCACCCAAGCTTATTTGTGATAAATTCTTAAAGAATTTGTTTCAACTTATCTTCGACAAAATACTTACATAATATTGCAAGCCTCTTTGAACGATATCTGCATCATTGGTTCTGCTAAAAAAAAATCGACTGCTCACTACAATGCCGATTTTACCTTTTTGTTTTTTAAAATATTCCTTCTTATACAGGTGGAACGCGAGAGCATGAGCTTTAATCGTGTGATCAACACAGAGGTATTCACCAATTCCAGATGCGTTGACAAATGGCGGGGTGCTTCCCTCGCCGTAACCACTGACGCAGTATTCGATGGGTTCATTGAAAGTTGTCCACAATTTAACCTGAGGAAAAAGAGTATTTTTAATGAGGTGGCTTGTGATCAAACATATTGGTTTACTCTATCTCCAAAATGAGAAAACAACACATTCGCGTATTGTTCAAAATATTGTGGAAACATTGGATTGGCCAAACCACCAATTTTCTGAATTTCATGCGGCAGATCGTAGTGGTACATCGTAGCCATTGGTTCGATTGAGTTGGCAATTAATTTGTCGATCAGATTATTGTAGTATCGAATCCCTATTCCATTTAATGATGAAATATCCCCATTTGGAAGGATTCTTGACCAGGATATCGAGAACCTATAAAAATTCACCTGTTCACAAAAGCGATGCAATTTAGAGCATCGAACCTTTATTTGAAAAAACTCAAACTTACTCCCAATTCTTTAAGCATTTCAACGTCCCGATCGATTTGATGATAAGAATCATCAGCAATATCCGCATTTGAATGGTCTGCAACAGCTTCAGGATGGTCATGGGTCCCTACATCCCATATACTAGGTCCTTTTCCTCCTTCATTCCAACCTCCTTCGATCTGAAAAGCGGCTGTCGCTACTCCGAATTTGAATGATGGTGGAAAATCACATCTTGCCGAATCATCTAATCCATTCGTTGATATAATGAGAAAACTGAGAGAATATAAATAAAATATCCGCACTTCCCATCCAAATATGAATACCTCAGGACTAATGTAAATAAATTAAATCCCATCATTGGCCGAAAGCCCACTCTTTACTAACTATCTGTGAAATTTAATTTTGAGATTCAATTCAGAGATTATTCTGCTGATCGTTGATGGGGGTCAACTCAACAGTTGTTATCACATATCACTCGTAATTAATTGCCGACTGCATACTTTTCTTAGGAAATCACTTGTGGCCGAAGTATTTTCATAGTTTTCATGCAAACATCAGTGTTTCTTCAACCTACACCCAATCCTGCTTCATAAAACTTATAGGGAACTATTTTAGTTAAAAAGTTAAAATTTAATATCAGAGGACACATATCAAATGCATGTGAAGCTGTAATTCATTGGCTATTGTTTGAGACTAATTATATTACAATATATTTAGAGCTACTGAGATGAAAATGAAATTGCCCTCTTTTCAAATCGGTTTTGTCTGTCCGTCCGTCCATCTGTGTATTACGGCAGTTTTCTTCAAAAATATAGCAGCTACAGACACCAAACTTGGTTATGTAGACCAGAAGTGATGAAAGTTTGAGTATCTACATTTTTTTCAATTTCGTAAGGGAGCTATTCCAAAACAGGTCTTCGAACAGTGTAGGGTGCAGAAAGAGGAGAAAAGTGCGAACCCCCTTGCGAATCATGGTGACCAGATGGAAAAGTTCGGACGGAGGATAATTTGCAGAGAAAAGAAGGACATTTGATTAAAAAGGAAGACAAAAAGAAAAATGTGCCTAAATATGTTTTAAATCATTTTTAAATATATTTATTTCATTTTATTAGTAATTTTAATATTTTAGTCATACACAAAATGTTAAGTTTGTGTATTTCTTAGCAGAAGAAAGCTTTTCCAATAAATGTTTTTTTTTTAGATAATTATAAAATTGCTCACATGACATTCCCTTAAAATTGTACTTTGTGAGAACAATTCCTCTCACTGTTTCCACAGTTAGCCTATTTCTTTCATCGCTCCACTGAACATTAATTAAAGAAAATACTCTCTCTACATTACTGTTCGATCCAGGAAGACACAAAAAAAATCACAAATTTTTAAAAGCTCCGTGAATTGCTCAGTGTTGTTGTGCTGAAAAAATTTAATCCATTTTTGATGTATTACTAGCTGCTTGAACTCTGAATTTTTGTATTGGATGCTCAGGAAGCTTTTCAAAGCTTGAAATTGATCGAATAAAATATTATCGCTAATTTCCAAGCCACGTTTTTGGATAAAGGAAACACTGAGGAAAATATCATCGGATGTCAATTCCAAAGTACGCTCATTAAGGTCCATCTATTGAAAACATTGGAATTCGGCTAAAGGATTTCCTAATATACTCTACACAAGAAGAGTAGGGTAGCAAGGCCTCGTTCAGAAAGCATTCACATCGTTTCATCGTTTGGTAAATCCTCTAACCTTAATAAATCAATAAACTTTTAGCTTTAAATGGAAGAAATATTTCTTTTGCCCTATTTCCTAAAGAAGTTTCTACTTCATCGATTAAATTTCTCACTTCTATAACAGTAATGCCACCTTTTTAAATTTTCTCAACTTTTGGTTGAAAAACAGAGATCACTGAGTGCAACAGCCAGAGATATGCCTCAGAAAGCTCGTCGTTAAAGAAATTGACTATCTTTTTAGGAGCCTTTTCCTGTTCAAGCAAATATGACTTCAAAGCCGGATACAATTGGATGATTCTTTCGATGGCAGGAAATAAATTTAGCCAGCAAGTCTTGCAATGCCTTGAAAGCTGCTGATGTTGGATTTCAGCAGCATCACAAAATTCCTTCAACGCTTCTCTTCTCACCGCACAAATTGAAAAATAATTGTATATTTTCATTACTATTGAATCTACATCCACGCTTAATTGATCACAGCCATAATGAAGAGAATTGTGAAGAATATGTGATGGACATCCAAGAGCAACAAATTCTGTACACAAACCATTTCTTTTTAATAAAGTGAATATATTTGGTTATCTGTTGATTCCTCCAAACATAACGTTAGTGTTGTCACCACTAAATGCCACACAATTTGAGAGGAGGTCGTATTTTTTCAAAGTATCTATCATATACGAAGATATCGTCTGAGCTTTCTCATTTGGTGTGCATTGCAGCTCTAGTATCTCGTTTGAATTCCTTCCGCTTTCCAATCAAAATATTGAATAAGAATTGGAAACAAATTTATATTGTTATGATTACTGCCATCTGTCGATAAGCTGAAACATGAAATATTCTTCATGGCTTTGACTGCATTAGTTATCGAATGAAGTGCGAGCACTAGTAAATTTTTTCGCAATATCCGAATGATTGAATATAATCCTTTACAGGGAAGATGAACAGTCCGTTGATCTAAAACTTATGTATTAGTTTATCAAATGAAAAGCCATAATTCCTTCGGCTGCTTTTGTATTTTCATCTATCTTCGATACTGGCTTCACAAAAAATTGTTTAGTTTCGAGCAACCTGCTAAAGTTTGACGATTTCTTTTGTGTTTTTCCGTTTCCAAATGCTGTACTAAACTTAATTGTCCTTTGTTTTTTACGGATATGTAACAGTCACATTTAGCCTCGAAATCATTCCAGCCTTTTGAAAAATTGCTGATTTTGGAATCTTTCCGTTGGTCACCAAATGTACACTTTCTTTTTTCACTCATTTCTTTTTTCACTCACTTAAAAAAGTTTAACGCTTATATTGAACTCCTTAATTATTAACTTACCTTTTTGAAATCAGGGTACTTATTTTGAAATATATATCATAATCTGTAAATTCTCAGAATTTCGGGCAAGTAAACTTACACGATTTCCCCAAAATTCTGAAATGTTACGTATTATGCCATTAACCTCTCACAATTAAAAAAGCACACTTTAGCCAAGTTAGTAACCAATGATATTTAAATTCTCGTATGAATTAAGGCACATATGTATTCTTTTTAACGTTTCTATGCTATATGCTTTTTAAGAGGGCTAGTCAACTTTGAACTGCTAAGGAGTCATTGTTTACATTATATTTTGTAACCATTTGGAAAGTGGTGCTCCTTTGCGACGGGGTTTTACTACTGAGCGCTTTGCAATATAATTCTCAAATTAAATTATGTGCTGCAGTTTGAATTGATTGATTTGAAGTTTGAATTATAATACTTTTCGATGAAAATGTCTTAGATTTAGTTCAATACTTTCAAACGTAGAGATTCATTCAGACAGATGGACAAGCAATGCGTGATATTAGTAGCTTTTCATGAAATCCGTTCGATTGAGAAAAATTGAATGGAAATTGAATAAACAAATGCAACAAGAGTGCTGCCGCTTTAATATTTAAGTGTTTATGCGAAAATATTGAGAACAATTTTCTGTTGTCCAAGTTGGTTAGGCAGCACTGAAAACTAGATGCGAAAAATGCATGCAATTTCTTGCTTGCTTATACTCATGAGAGCTTTGTTATGTGGAATCCTTCAAGTTTACAGGCGCTCTTCGGAGTCAAAAGAGCTGTGGTTTATCGGCTCTTGCCTATATTGATATTATCAGTTTGTGGTTACCAGAATACTACCTATCTGTACTCACTTATACTCGTTTTAAATGCAAATATGTTTAATGCAATGGATTGTTCCTTAACTTTGAGAAAAAGAGGGACATTTTAGCAAATACCAAAAAGAGGGAGGATAGAGGGCATGGCACGTTAAAGGAGGGCATGTCCTCCAAATGGAGGACGTCTGGTCACCCTGCTTGCGATCGCACTCCTTTCATCTGAAAAATCTGAAAAAAATCGTGGAGGTAGGTTTTTATGAGCACAATAACTACAAATGCCTCAAAGGTCGAAATTCGTTCAATTTAGTTAATAATGGTAGGATTTATGAGCTGCAATTTATCGCGCTAAAATGGTGTGGTCACCCTTAAACTTAATAAAATTTGATATTTACGTAGTCCTATAGAAGGTCCTTAGATTTGGTAAGTTTCATAGAAATCAAATCATATTTACGGAGTTATAGACATAGATTAAAACAACAACACAGGATTTTTGTACTATATAGGCTTTGTATCTGTCCATCCACTATACTTTTCATTGGATCTTCTCAAAATGTTCTGACAAGGTAAATGACATAAAAATCTTTAATATCCTTTCTTGCCAATGATAATCGGTTTGTTGTAACAAATCGGTGGCCGGTTAAAATGGAGTAATAAGGATTTTTCCTTAGTACCAAATATTTAATGTGCATGTTTGAAATTTTTCTTGCATTTATTTATTATTGGTGTCTGCATATCACAAGTACAAAATTTTTTCATAGAAACATTGTTCTGTTTACATTGTATAATTTGTATCAAGGTATTTTTGTCTATTCATCCATTCGTGGGTCACTGTAGTTTTTCTCTTGAAGTATACAAGCTAGAATCGGTAAACATTATGGCCAAATTGGATGTGTAAGTCCCCCATACATCAAAATATGTCAATCAAACGGTTAATAGTCACCAAATTTAAAATAGAGTCATCTTTGAGGCTGAGTATATTAACAACAAAAAGTTGACGAATGAATGGATTATCAGATTTGCCAACAAGTGAAGTATAAAATATGCTAAACATCAGTGAAAATTTGTCAAAATTATGCCAACGGTTACTAAATTAATATCAAAAATTATGCTAAAATTTTTTTGTGCCTTAACTTAACTTAATTTAGACTAAGTACATGTTTTAATCGACTATAGTGTCGAATGATATGTCAATGTCTTCATCTTCATCTGCAGCTGATGTGGAAGTAGAAGTGCCAGGCTCAGTGTCAAAACTGTAACTCTTGTTACCTTTCACTAATGGTAGAGGGGAGGTTGGGTGCTCCGGTTGGGGTCTTTGGGTCCCGACTAGCCCACGGAGACGGGGGTGGATGAGCGCCACTCGCCAACCCGGAAAATACCCCGGAAGCCAATTGGCGAAGCTGAGTCCCGGACCAACCAACGCTTTTCGCCTTCAACCCCTATATTACTTTTGTCCCACTTAGGGCTCCGCCCCGACTCTCCAAGATCACTGCCCTGTTGCTTCGTGGTTGTCACTCTCCTTTCCTGGTGCACCCCTGGTTGTTCAGCGCGAGGGAGGGCTACGTGCTCGGTCCTATCCCGTAGTCGAACAAAATTGCACGCACTCCCCCGAGCCAGGTTCACAAATGGGGCGCCAAACCTAAAATATAAATATAAATGCGCCTCCTCGTCACCTCTCCAACCAAATGAATAGTCACGGAAAGAATTTAGGTTGGTCGGAATGAGGCTTTTAATATAATTCATTGAGCGAAATTAATATTATTCATTGAGCAAATTCGTTAATGATCCCTAGTACAAATTCTTAATCATTTCACTTAACTCAACTTCCTTGGGGCGCCCCGGCACGAGGTAGAAAATCCTGTTCCTCGATCAACTTTTAGGTTCTTGGTATCGCCGATTCCGCTCGAATCGCTAATGCCGCACAAATTGAATCGCTGATGCCGCACAAATTGAATCGCTGATTTTCACTCCGATACAATGAATCAACATCCGCCAGTACGATCGGAGAACGTCCTCACCCCGCAAAGGTCACACCCCGAGCCCCGGGCCACTTCCTCTTTTCACTTCCGTTCCCTTCCCCCCCAGTTCCCGGTAAGTCCCGTTAACATTCCAGCGCGTAAGCATTCCACCAAGCAACCTCTGCGCCATCTAGCTCTTCACGCCAATTAACCTGGGGGGAGAAATTTGAATATCAATGTCCGCTTATTGTGCGCATTTGCTGCAATTTTCCTGGTCGTTGCGAATTAATTTCAACTAACTTATATCGTTGTCTCTCGATTTTGTCTTCGATGTACAATTTGTTTGGTGGATATATTTCTCGAATTCAATATTGAATGTTTGTATTGATTGCATTATATTTTGTAAGTTGAAATTTAAATACACAGGGCTCGAATCATTGTCATCTTCTTGACCATTACTAGTTGCTGATGCATTATTATATGCCTTCTGATATAGCACTAACTCCGCAAAATTCTCGCAATATTTGGTCAATTGTAAATAAACGATGGGTTGGGTTGAAAGTTATTATTGTGAGCCAGCACATTGGTGTTACATATAACGAAGATGCTTTGTTAGGAAAATTCACGCTAAAATCCTTTGTAGCCGGACCCGATGATGTTTTGAGTACTCGTGAATCGTTTGTTTCCAACGTTGAGTTCAGTACTGGGTTGAGGTTTCTATCCTTTGCTTCTTAAGGATTTCTTCAAGCTGGGCGTGGGTGCGATTGGGCTCATTTACTTCGCTGCATTGTAATCGTCAGTTAATTAATTTAATTCTAAGCTTACGAGCTACCGTTTCTTTAATTGAATAGTATTTACTTACATTTTATCTTCATATACTCTAGCACCCTGGCTCGGGGTGGCATTTAGTACTTTTCCGCGCAGTCTATCCGTATACCCGAGTGCAACAGGAAAGGAGTGTCGAGCCCTGGAGTCGCCCCAATCGGCCTTGACGGCCTCACCGTAAATTTCCCGTGACACTCTCCTTGGTACCTATAGAGCGCAGTACGTTGTCCAGAACTGTGTAAGAAAAGCAGCATTTACCTACCCTCTTTAGGCCAAATCTGATATGGAAAATGGCATTTAAAGTGTTTACCGACAAACGGTTGCGAAGCTTTATGTTGACAATATTCATTTGGCTGAAAATGCGTTCAATATCCGCATTAGAATGTGATAATGATAATATTGGTATTGCTAACGATGATAAATCTGCAAAGGGGTTATTGCCTGCTGCATCTTTATAATAGATTACTTCATCCCAAAATTCGACAGTCTAAGATGTGCATTCCCATTTAATGTGCACTATGCTTCTCCATTGCGACATGCGACATTAGCAATATCAACTATAGAAGGTTTGACTACCTTTAAAGTTTCTTGCACAGAAAACGAAGATATTTCGTCCAGTATTTTAAAATTAATTGGTAGTCTAGAACGCAGTTCTCTCACATGTTTCAGCGTAAAATTAATGCACCGTTGCCGCAAATTATTTTCCACTTCTGGAAGAAGGCTGCACTCCCATATTTTGGTCTCAAAAGCACATAAAATGTATGGTCTAGCATCCAAATAACTCTCTATATTTTGTGAAAAGATATCAACTCTCGCAGTTGGGTTCAAGATACGCTCACATATAGATTGAACTAAGCCACACTGATTCTTGTATAGTTTTATTGGGTCAACAATGTTGCTTTCGAAACAGCTTGTCTGCTACTTGAACTTCATCCAAGACCGGCTTTAAATATAACAAGTATAAGTGATTTACAGGACCATTGTACATTTCATAAAATGTTTCTGCCATAAAGCAGTTATTATCGCGCCTGGAAACTTCAAACAGTAGTTTCAATTCTATGTTAGCTATTGTTCCAAAATACGGTTGACTGCTGGTTCAACTGATATCCATCGGGTGTTGAACATTTGTAGAATTAGTTAGGGGTCGGAGCCACAGTTGATCGCTTGGTATATATTTTTATAATATAGCCGACGGTTTGAAGAGTGACTGAACTAATTGTAGATTTTTCTTATGAGAAATTCAATGATGCGAGGTAGTGTCTCTTCTGTCGCATGAGGTAAAACCAACTGTTATGAATGGCACGCGCAGCGAACTAAAACCAAGTGATCATTGCCAGTTACTTTTTTTTGATAAGGCATGCACTCCATTGTTAGTGCCGGTAGACACCGTAGCGTTATCTGGGCCGATACCTATAATTTTTTTTATATCAACGTTGAGGGCACACAATAATCCTTGAATGTCGTAGACGATGCTCGTTGCAGTGCCATCTTCAATCTCGACGAACCCCAAGAAGGTGGATATTATAGTCTTCAAGGATCAGCTGAAATATCTTATCGATACTCCCAATATTTTGCTGACGGAAACGTCTGTAGACTCATCCAGTAAGAGACTATAATCATAACCTTCCAAATCTGGCACTATTTCTTTTATAAAATGCGGCACCAAAACATTTTTTATGATTTAAGTACATTTTGTGCGATGTACTCGCAAGTCTCCGCTTTTGCTATCACCAAATCTGTTTTTACATAGCTCAGATAAATGGTCAACAGCCATAATTGAACAATGTGCGCACACAAACATAGCTAATGAAGCTTCTGCACTTGCTCTCTCTGTATTTACATCACTTTTTTGGGAAAGTTTATTACACTCTGGCTCTTCATTGGTTGTTTTGCTTTTTTTATGTTCTGCTGATAAGGTATGTAACTTAAGGCCGTGCACTTTTGCGATAATATCACATTTGCAGTACTGACAGTACGCTTTCGCCGCATCATTTTCAACAGGTTGCAACCACTCTTTAAAATCCGTAATGCTGACTGTATTTGGGCGGCATGTTGGGTTAATCAAACAGTTTACAACACTTTTCACTACGTAACAACTTTAAATTTTAATGTAAATCACGGTATCGGTATGGACGCGGTAGAACATTGAAGGAACTTGAATTTTAATTTTTTCGATAAATGAATGGGAAATCCCCGGAATGTATGAAAGAAACTTCGCTTCTGTATTTTTGATGACCCTTTCACTAGTGACAAAGGCGTGGGAACATGAAGGAGTGTCATTTCAGCCCGCATATTAAGTAATGTTCTAATCGCACATCTGGGTGCCTAAAAAAATCCACCTACATCTCTGCGCTGATATTTGCAGTTGAACTAATTAACAAGGCGTCGCTCGCTAGAAACAAAAGACGGGAAGGGTAAGTAGATTTTCAAAGGATGTTTGCTTCCCTCACGTACATTGAGTTTCAAAGTTTCCTTAGTTTTTAGCTCAATGGTTTGCTTTTAGATTGTAGTTCAATGGGGCATGCAAACGAAAGCTATTCACATGAAAGGGCGGGAATTTTAAAAAAGCAGCCGGAAACTCCGAATTTAAACCGAGCAGACACTATTTCATTTTCGAATGATAATCAATGACTATTTTGTAATATCAGCTGGGCTACTCAGCGCATTGTTTGTGTTGTTTAGCTGCCGATAATGTCAATTTTTAAAATTAGCGTTCTTTCAAGTGGACAAATTTCGTTGGCCAGACTCTAGCGAATTTATGCTCAAAAATAGGCTATATGCCAAGCACCGAAAAAATATGCTAAATATGAAAATATGCCAAATCTAGCATGAAATATGCTAAATTGGCAACACTACGTTTTCAAGTTGACAGCACTGTTATAACCAACATGATGCTTTTACCTCTCTTCTTAGCCCCTACAAGTTGAAATTTTTTTACTTATTTTCGAGTGCGTAAGTGATGATTTACTCCAACATATTCTGGGTAGATTACTGCTAGGAAGCCATGAGATGTTTTGGTTGAACAGTTTGATAACAACGCACAAAGTCAATTGTTTCGTCAATGTCTTGATTTTTTCAACATGGAATGGGGCCTAATCAAAAATGCTACATCTGTGCTGTCACCAGTGAAAAGTGACTTAAAGTGTGATTTGTAAAATATTGAAATTAATTACTGTGCATTCTTAGTATAGATACTCTTTTAACTTAATTTAAAAGGCAGTGCGTTTTCAATTTCCCGGGACACTAAACTTATCGGCCGAGAACCGTAACACGCGACAATGGTGTTGAGAAGTGAGAAAAAAATTTTGAAAGTGAAAACTTTTAAACATTTTTAAAGGGGACGTGGAAACTGGTGATAAAAAACCGAAAAAATAAAAATGCTTAAAGAAGAGTTAAAACAGTGAAATCTAGCGACACAAGTTACAAAGGCCACACTGATTGCACGCTTGCGTGGTGCGATTGAATCGGAAGGCGTGTATCTGGATTCGGGTTAAATGAGCAAACATCAAAGCTAGACAAGAAGCTGGACCAACAAGCATTCGAAATAAAGGCAGACATCACACAGAAGCTGGAGGAGCATTCAACGAAGCTAGACCGACAGGCAATCGAAATCAAGGCAGATTTGCAAAAACCTCCTAGGAAAAATCACTGGAATGAGCAGGAACGAGCAACTGCATTAATTCTTACTCTAAGAGGCCCAGTTGCCGAGCTTTCGCAGACTATCCTAATTGAGTTGCACTCAAACTTGCCTGCTATAATGAATACGCTTGACATGCGTTATGGAGACGATCATCTGAAGCAGGTATATCGGTCATAGCTACGGGATCACATGCAGAAGTCTTGCGAAACTCTACAGCAGCTAGCCCAAGGCATTGACCGACTGGCCCTTTTGACTTACCCAGCTTACGGCCCGAAACATCGAGATGACACAGCAACAGAAGCATTCATTAGCGCATTAAAGGACCAGGAATTGTAAGAAGTTGTGCGTTTAGCTCAAAAGCAAACGGTAAAGGATGCATTAGCTTATCGTCTGAACTTTGAGGCAGCGACAAATAAGACTCGTACCACTCTCCGGGTTCGTGAGGTAGTGACAGACGAATGCAGCTGTGAGCACGTGGGAATCGAGCGAGAGTTGCCGGCGAATAGTCTGCCTAGATGCTGGAATTATGGAAAGAAGGAGCACCTGCAAACTGAGCTATTGTCCAGCGTGTGTAGCTAGGAGGAGATCCAGACCAAGTCAGAATGGAAGCCCTCCAAACTGAGGGGTCAGAAAACATGTAAGGGCTAACTTCGTGGGGCAGAGGTTGGCTAGGATTATTGACGTTCCCAGCACTGCCATCACCGTGTCAAGACTACATCATGGGGAAGCAGGCTTATGCTTTCTGGGTCAAGTTGACGGAGAACATTGCACTATAACAATCGACACTGATGCAACCCGATTGATTATCGGACCACACCTAGTGAGGCAATAACTACTTCACAAGGGCAGGATATATCCAAATAAGGAGAAGTGAGATCACTGACCTCGAACATAGAAAAACAAGGTGCTAGTGAGCCTTCTGTCAGTTTATGGGCCACGCCGATAGTTCTAGTAAAGAAAAAGGATGATAGCACTTGTTTTTGTGTCGACTATATGCAATTTAACAACGTCACTAAGAAAGATAGTTACCCGCTCCAACGCATCAATGACATCATGGACACTTTGGCCGACGCAAAATGGTTGTCTACCA
Organism: Odontomyia ornata; assembly: GCA_963969285.1. NCBI lineage: Eukaryota > Metazoa > Arthropoda > Insecta > Diptera > Stratiomyidae > Odontomyia > Odontomyia ornata. The sequence goes on along the minus strand of OZ017739.1, from coordinate 355,444,706 downwards.
TAGATAAAGAGAGTACTGTATCCGCCACCGGTCTCGAGAGCCGAAGCAGTTTGTAACCTTCACTAAAGTTGTGTGAAGTTGAGATTTGAAGTGATGTGAGCTTCACTCCGAAACACGTTCACGTTTATAAAGTTTTTGTTTTTGAAGATCGCGTGTATGAAATCGACACTTTAGTTCTCTTTTTTTATTAAAACTAAATTTTCCATGAATTTTCTAGCTTCTATGAACTTTCATCGGCTTTGACGTATGAATTTTCTGTAAGAGAACGTTTGTTGTGTGTACTCCAATTGTTCAAGAAATAATAACGAAGGTGCGATCGTGTGCATGTGAAACAAAACTTTGTAGTTGTGTGCGGGTGCTAGTATTTAAATACAAAACCCTAAAAATAAGTTCTACAATCAAAACAAAAAAGTTCAATTTTTAAAGGAAAACATTTTAATTTTTTCCCTTTAAATTTTTAAAGGAAAAACGAAAAAATTATGGTTTTGTCTTTGAACAACAAAATTTTAAAGAGGCTAGTCATTTTAAAGGGTGGTCCAACCAAAACGCATGGTGTTCATCTACATAAAATAAAAAGTTTTCAGAGAATTATCTTAATATTTTTTATTAGAATAAAAAAATCTATGACAATTATGTGTAAAATAAAATATTGCCCAAATGCTTGCCATGGCTACGATGACCATATTTCCATATTTTCAATGACTCATTTAACATCGTCACAACGTGAGATAACACGGCTATTGAATTTCTTGCACAACAGAGCTATTGTTTCGTTGGCTGTGTGGCAAGTGGCACCATCCTGTTGGAACCACATATCATACAGGTCCATAACCTCAATTTTTGGCCACAATAAGTCCGTTATCATCTCGCAATAGCAAACACCATTCACGGTAACTGCTGCGCCGTCCTCATTTTCACGGCCAGCCCATAAACCGCATCAAACAGTAACTCTTGGCTTTTCAACAATCATTCGTGGATTCTCATTTGCCCAAATGCGGCGATGCTGCTTGTCAACGAATCCACTGAGGTGAAAGTGTGCCTCGTCACTGAAGATGATTTTCTTTGTAAAGTCACCATTCCTTTTAACTACTCATTCACTATTCATTAATAAATTTGATTAAGTGTTAATAGCACGTACATTAAATGATGGTTCGAGAAAATAAGACAATTTTACAATATATACTATTCTCATTTAAAACGGCCACGATTTTATTTTACGATTACGGATCTCACCCACTGAACAAGTTCTCAAAGATATTAACGCAAATCCCAGCAAACCCGTTGTATCTGGATTGATTAAATATGCATTTCTCATAGCTATGTATAGTTGCTGTTGTAATACAGGGAAACTTAAACCCTCATAATTTTGTTAAATACAATTCGATCATTCTGAAATTTTCAGTAATGATTATTCGTATAAATTTACAACTACATATTGAATTTGAGCGTTCACTTACGATTTTATTCAAGAAAGTGTATAATTGATAAATCATACCATCACTAACAAAGTTTAGTGAATTTCGACTTCTGGCGTATTTATTATTGCTGTCCTCATAAAGGTCTACACTCATGATTTTTTCAGGTTTTTCGGATGAAAGGTGTCCAACCGCGATGGGGGATACGTTTAAATTTCATGCATTTCCCTTCTCTTGCCCTCGCCAATACTGGTAAAATAGTTTTAAGCCCTGTTTTGGAAAGATCTCAATAAGGCTTTTCATATGACATCCCCCTTAAGCATCTTATATCAAACATTTTATTTAAAGGTCACTCCTCTATACAGCGGAACCCCTTAAAACTCTTCGAATTTTTTTTTCACCCTAAAGCTTTCTAGAAGTCTTAACTTCCGAACTTTCCATAAAGTTTCATGGTTGTAGCTACTGTAGTTTTGGAGAAAAACTGCTGTGACATACAGATGGACGGACGGACAGACGGACACAGGTACCGATTTCAAAAAGTTTTGTATTTTAGTACAAAACCCTCAACAACCAATTCTTATAATTTGCACTCCGCGAATAATTTTCATATGAAACACACGATTCACGCGGCAATGAAAGAATGGCAACAAGAACACGCCGTAAGCGAGCTAAATCGACCAAATCGAGGCCAACACGCGACGACTTTTCGACTTTTTTCTATTTTTTTTGTAGCAATGAAAATTTTTTCAGTTAACCGAAGCATTTCGCCAGTTAACCGATTTCAGTTAAAGCTTTTAACCGATGAAAATTAACCGATTGGTTAATCGTTTTAACCGGTTAATCGTTGCCGATCTTTCCAGCACTAATCATGAAGTGCTTCAACTAGCGCAATGTATTTCACATCCATTCTCTCTGAAATCAATCATTTAAAATGTGCTCAAATGTGCTGCTGGCTGCGTTGTAATGATTTTCGAAATGCCCGTGTAGGACACGGGTGCCGATGGTCTGGCACAAGTGTCAGCGAGCTATAAACAACACCGAGCCCAGCTAACTAGCTTCGCTTAACGACCGCGTATACGTGCTTGACGACTAGCATTTGTGGGATTATATGAGGCGGGTTCTTGCCAAGCCACGAAGCTACACTACAAAATACTTATCACGCGTACTCTACTCTACAAGACGTACCGATCAATTTTTATTATCTTTAGAAATGTTATATTATGTGTCAATTAAGCTACTCTACAGTAATTCAATATTTTTTTTTTGCCTCGTTAAAGTTAGCGGACACGGAGGCTTGAGACAAACACAAACATTACACAAAAGGCAACCGGTACTTTCTCTGAAGAAGGTCGTTGCATTACAAGGGGAACGTCAAACGTAAAGATGTTAAAGTGGCTGAAGTGAACCACTCATCTCTGCCTAAAGGATGGAAACTTGACGGATGTAGTTTACTTTACACTAGTAAAACAACAAACTAAGCAGTTTCGACGGGGTGACCACCTTCAGGAGCCGCTCCTGATCACCACGGAGCTGCTCGATTGCTTATGTTTATTACAGCGTCCTTCGACGTCAAAGTTTCCCCGGTGAGAGCTTATCTTCTCTTTTTTGGCGGCGGCCTTATTCTTTCTGCATTCTCGGATCCAGTGACCGCGGCGGCCTTATTCTTTCTGCATTCTCGGATCCAGTGACCAGATTTGGAACAGTAATTATACAGGGTAGCGCAAAGTCAATCGCCCTAATGTAAAATGGCATCGTGCGTGAATCATATTTGATATTTGTGAACTAGACAGCTTCAGTAAAGGCTTTTGGACCTTTACTGCAGATAAAGGAGGCGCAGGTCCTAGGAAAATAATGCTCATATACCCAAAAGCAACCAAAAACCTACAACGAACACCGAAAAAATCCAATATACACCCATCGACCTCTTCTAGACAATATGTTTAAACTGAAGACGGTTTTAAGTTCTACAAAAGATATCAAAATCATTGGAGAAAGGAGGGGAATATACAAAATCATGTGCCCGGGCTGCCACAAAGAATAAGTAAAACAGACAAAAAGGCTGATTAAAACACGGGTGAATGAACATTTTCAAGGAGCCACAGTGGCCAAAAGACTGGCACGGAACAGCGTGAAATCATCCATAGCAAAGCACATCATCGAAGAAAAACACGACACCGAATGGAAAAGTTATGCGAATTACTCGATGAAAGAAAATCTAGGGAGTAAGGATCGAATGACGGATACTTAATGAGGGGAGGGATTATCTTTTAAAGGATTTTATGACCTGTAATTAACTAGATAGAATAATTTTTGTAACTAGGTAGAAGAAAGTTTTGTAAATGGGTAATAAAAAAGTTTTTAATAGATTGTTCTCACTATAAATAGAAAGAAAATGTAAAATATGAACTAATTGCACTGACGGAGAGAATAATTTGCTCTCAAAACATCGGTATCTGCCTTAGAAATAATTTTATTTCATTTACGTATGGTTTGGCTAATTTCATACTTCTGTGTTAATATCGCCCATTTTTATTTTTCATCGTCATAAATAAATGAACCTAACTTTCCCTACGATCATGCGTTACCTCATTGTTATCTTCCATGCGAGCTTTCACATTTATGAGTTTTATTTCCACTTTGTAACGGATCGTCCATATTCATTCACTTACAAATTTGAAGTCGATAACGTGTTATTTTAATCAATTATCTAAGCTACTCCAAGTTCTCAGTTTCAAGTTAACTTTTACCTGAATAAAATAATGATCATATTAAGAAGATGAAACGATAAAAACTGTTTATGCGTTATTAAAAAGGTGATAAGCTTACGTGTTCATATAGTGAGGATTCGTAGGCACTACGAACTTCTTATAAATTATGGCCTTCAAAAAATCGCCCTATTCTCCGTTCACAAAGCCCTCAAAAATCTTAATTGAATTGTTTGATCATTTAACTTGAATTTGTGTAACTGCCAAGCATCCCCAATCACTTTTGGGCGTCAATGTCCTCCAACTGCTATAATATGGCAGCACATCATTTCAAATAAGCGCGGTAAAGAGTAATATCAGTGGGTGTGAGGTATCTGTCGGTACAACGGTGGAGGTCTTGTGCGTAATTAGTGTAAATAGCCGGCCCGTCGAAATTAGCTAAAGTTGTATATGGAACATCTAATGAACAGCGGGCCTCGTACATCGCCACGATGCCCAACAGCGCCCTTCTCATCTGATGCACGGCAACCAACCATCATTCAAATCAACGGTCGGAAAGTGCTTGGGCCTCCTTTAGACTGGAAGGGTCCACCACCGTCCACTGCATGCGAGTTGCACATTCGCAAGATTCCTAGACACTTGTCCGAAGAAAACCTCCTCCCGCACTTACAACGGTTTGGCAACATTTACGAATTCCGCCTCATGATGGAGTTCAACTCGAAGAATCGTGGCTATGCATTTGTTCGTTACACGCGAAGGGAAGACGCCGATCGAGCATTAGAAGTTTTGAATCATTTCTATATCTCTCCTGGGCGACTGCTAGAGGTACAACGGTCCTATGATAAGTGTCGGCTGTTTGTCGGGAACATTCCTAAACATTTACCCGAAGCGCAAATCGAAGCAAGTTTCAGGCAAATTTTCCCTGGAATCGTTCAAGTGATCACCCTTAGAAGGATCAGTGATGGACAAAATAATCGAGGATTTGTCTTCATCGACTTTAATAGCCACGAAGATGCGTTAGTAGTGAAAAAACAAGTGTCTCCTGGATCGATTCGCATGTGGGGTCAAAATTTGAAGGTCGTGTGGGCGAACCCAGAGCGCACTGTGGATCAGGATACATTGAATCAGGTAGCGCATAATTTGATGTGAAGCATGTTTTTCATTAATGAAATTTTTAGACAAAAACTCTCTTCGTTCGCAATGTTAACTTATCTGTGACTACGAATATGCTGTACAATATCTTGAGTCCGGTTGTAAAGCGCAGCGATGTGGTGAGGATGTCTCGGGTTCGTGAGCTTGCGTTCATAACGTTTTCATCGAGAGCCGCTGCTGAAGCAGTCATGGCATCATTGCAAGGGATCGAGCTTCAAGGGTATCCTCTCCACTTTGAATGGGCATTACCACCAAGCGCGTAAGTTGATTCTGCATAGCTAGGAAATTTTAATGACAGTTCAATGAGGGGACTCCCCGGCACAAGAGCAGGTAGAGTTAAAGCTAACAGCAGTTGGTTAATTTTGTTTACATTATAGGAATTCTGTTCATTCTTTGAAAAATTGTGATTTTGATGCTATTTTACGGATTAAATGTATTGCTAACTACTGGAGCATTCCAATTATAATATTCGGACGTGTCTTCGACGATATCGAAGTACAATATGCAGCTGTGAGGAACTTCTTATTTTCAACGCTCTCAAACCCTTAACTGATTTTTTTCTGTTTTTGCAGATAATGATAAGGAGCAAGATTAAAGTTCATGTATTTTTCATAGAAATTGACATCAGTACATTGTCGGACATCCAATCACGAATGTGTGAAGTTGTAGTAAATCTAATAAACAAATGTGGATATCTACCAATGCAGAACTACGTCATAAAAGTTAAAGGTGATGAAGCACATATAGGTAAATGAAACTTTAGTTTATTCTCCTCCATTTTATTCCAACATTAATTTATTTATAGTGGGAGTCATCAATAAACTACACAAAGGCATATTTTCTAAAGCACATTCAATACCAACCGATATTTCCATCTATCGCGATGAATTTTTAGACCTCTGCGCAGCGGTAATATCATTGTCCTCCATGCCAGAAGGAATCTTGTATGAAAATTACATACAGTCATTAAATACCCCTGATGGCGTTTTCCTCGGAATCCCGCCTTTTCACAACCGAATAATAACATGTGTGGATCCTTCTTACCGACAACGTCCGCCACTAAAACACAACATTGACAATCGGCAAATAATTTTGCTCCTTTGTAGTGTTTACACGCTTTCAAATTGTATATTTCCAAATATGCAAACAATGCCTTGGATATTGAAGGCTACACCAACAAATAACAACGGCCACGGAGTTTCTTACGCAGTTTGCAATTTAGTATCAACACATTTTGCCCAACCGAAAAATGTGGGTTGTTGTATCAATGCAGTTCGAAGGTTTGGAAATATCCCAAGAAATTATTATTAAATTACTTTTGATCATTCTTTTATTATGTATATTTTGCTTTTGGTTGTGAATTATCACGTTAAATATGAAATGGAAAAGAATTTAATTTTTGCAATATCGCATGAAACATGCAATTAAGAAGTTTTATTTATTTGAATGCAAAACATATATTTTTGAAACATGAAATAAATAATATTTATATGAGTAAAACTATGGTTTTTGTTGATGTCAAACTCTTACGTATTTTTGTATTATTTTGTTTGGGATAATTTGATCAGTGAATCTTTTATTTCGCAAGGATGTTACATGGTATTATCATGGGACTTACTACTTGTAAATCTAGTATATTACGCCAACTTGCTTTCATTCTCGTTACTTCTAAACGAATATAGAGAGTTGAATCCGCTTTGTTAGATTGGCTGTAGATTAGGTTCCACGCAAAGGACCTGTTAATCAAACAATGAAAAGAGGTATATATCGTTAGAAAAAGTATATTGTCACGACTTGAACATCGATTTTCCACCGTCACTGTTTGATCTATGGATGAATTTCAATTATTAAGGATGTATGTAATTACTTTTTTGCTGATTATGTGAAAGTTCTGTGGCCATTTGTAATAAACATAAGCAGTCGAGCAGCCCCGTGGTGATCAGGAGTGGCTACTCCTGAAGAGATAAGGTGGTCACCCCGTCGAAACTGCTTAGTTTGTTGTTTTACTAGTGTAAAGTAAACTACATCCGTCAAGTTTCCATCCTTTCGGCAGAGATGAGTGGTTCACTTCAGCCACTTTACCATCTTCAGGTTTGACGTTCCCCTTGTAATGCAACGACCTTCTTCGGTGAAAGTAACTGTAATGTATTAATTATAATGGTTCTGGCAACCCTAGTTAAATCTGACATTCCATTCCATGTATTCTAATTCAATCTTCTTCTTGTGCAAGTGACAGCTGAATTTAGTCATTCCTTAATAAAGACTAATTTTTGTGAGTGAACACGAGTATCAAAATGCGTGCCTTTTTATTTAATACACAACAATTGAATGGCGACGAGGATTTTAAATCGTAAACTAATTGAAATAAGTGCATAATAACAATAACGCCTTCAAATTTATAAAGTGCGTGCATTGCATTAAAAACAGGTGGTCGTGATCGTGTTTAACCTCAAATCAACATGGAGGCTCAAGTACAGCAATTGCTACAAGCAATAAACGCCATGACTACAGCAATGCAACAACAACAGCAGCAGCAAAATCAACAAGCGAGCAGCACCAGCATCAACATAATAACAAACTTCGACTCATTCGACCCTAAAAAAGAATCATTTCGAATGTATGTATAAAGAGCGTCTCGAAATTCATCTTCAAATCAAAAAGGTCTTTGACAACAAAGAATTATGCGCAAAATTACTTCTAGAATATATTGGATCGACGACGTACGCCATTTTAACAACATTAGCAGCGCCGAAAAATGTTAATGAACTTAAATATAACGAAATAATAGAGTTATTGGAAACGCATTTCTGTCCAAGGAAGAACATTTTAGTGGAGCAACACAAATTTCCTTCCGAAGTACAGAACAGTGAACAATCTATATCAGATTTTGTAGCAGCATTACAAAACCGTGCAACAGAATGCGATTTTAAGTGTGAATGTGGTAAATTAGTTTCAAATATTTTTCTGAGATCACAATTCATCAGAGGACTTAGCGACGGGTACATCAGGGAGCAACTTCTTCAAGACCCAGAATTTTCTTTTTCGCAAATCGTCAATAAGGCAACAACTTTGGAAGCAGCCAAAATTAACAACAAAATGATTGAAAACAGCGCAACATGTTCAACAAGTAATGTTTTTCAAGTACGTCAAAATGTTGACAATCGTCGTGTTGCTAACAATCGTAATCGCAACATGTCAAGAAGCAGGACATCAAATTCATCAACACGAGTAAACTACAGCGATTTGGGCATAGAAGGGTTGTGTCTTAGATGTGGCCGCAATAATCACCTATCAACCGAGTGCAAAACTAACAAAAATAAATTAAAATGTTTTTCGTGTGGAAAAGCTGGGCATGTACAAAAGGTCTGTATCAAAGATAGAATGCGGCGAAGTAAATCAAGAGAAAGAACAAGTGAAGTCAACAACAACTCAAATGCTATCGAGTCATTTTCGATTACAGCCGATAATAAATTTGGTGTAAACCAAATTGTCGACATCTATAACAAAATAGCTGTTCCAATAACAGATTTGCAAAAATTTTATACAAACGTTTACATTGAAGGAAAGGAGCAAGAGTTTGAAGTTGACTCAGGTGCCGGGTATACGTTAATACCACAAAATGACTTTGAGAAATTAAAGCTAAATACTCCTATACGAAGAACTAACATAGCATTTCGATCATACACGGGTGACGTTTTTATGCCATTGGGTGTAGTGAGTGTAAATGTGAAATATAAAGGCGAAACCTCTAAAGAAGATTTGTACGTTGTAGCCGCAGATCGTTCAGCACTTTTGGGACGTGTATGGATTCGCCACTTGAAAATTAATTTATCAGAAATCGACCAAATAGAAATCGATCAACATGCTGTTGATAAGATCAATTCAATATCAAAAATAAAGCAACAATTTTCTGATATTTTTGAAGAAAAGGTGGGATGTATTCCGAATTTAGTTTGTAGTTTAAAGTTAAAAGACGGAGCAGCACCAGTATTTTTGAAAGAAAGACAAGTACCTTTCGCTCTACGGGAAAAAGTTGAACGTGAGGTAGATAATTTAGAAAAAGACGGTATAATAACAAAAGTAAATACAAGCAACTGGGGTTCACCATTGGTTGTAATACCCAAAGCCGATGGCAATGTTCGACTTTGCGTCGACTATAAGGTGGCTGTAAATCCTCAACTAGAGGCAGCGCACTATCCAATTCGTAGAATCGACGAAATTTTTAACAAATTAAAAAGCGCAAAATATTTTTGTAAGCTCGATTTATACAAGGCGTATTTACATGTAATGGTTGATGAGCAGAGCAAAGAAATACAAACCATTTCCACACACCGAGGAACGTATCAATTTAATAGGTTATCTTTTGGTATCAAGACTGCACCAAATGAATTCAATCGTATTTTGGACCAAATTCTACAAGGCCTTGAAGGAACAATTTCCTATTTCGATGATATTGTCATCTATGGATCAACTCTAGCGGATTGTGAGCATCGGTTAATAAAATGTTTTCAAAGATTAAGCAAATATAATTTACATGTAAATAAGAACAAGTGCGAATATTTCAAACAACAGATCAAATATCTAGGTTATGTCATCAATTACAACAAAATATTAAAATGTCCAGATAAAATACGTGCCATAGTAGACCTACCGCGTCCAAAAAACATGGAAGACACAAGAAGATTCCTCGGGATGATAACATATTACGCGAAATTTCTTCCAGACCTTTCAACAAAAACTTTTCCTTTACGTCAGCTTCTAGAAAAAAATAAAAAATTTATATGGACACCGAGATGTGAACAAGCTTTTCAAAAACTGAAATCAGAAATACAGGAAGATAGAGTTTTAGTTCCGTACGATCCAAACTTACCGGTTACGTTGGCCTGCGATGCAAGCCCAAGATCAAACAATAAACGAAATATCAACATTATCAATTACGGCTACAACCATATCAAAAGAAACAGAGCGTGACCCTGAACTTTCAGTATTTAAACGAGACTTGATTGAAGGTAGGAAAACTGATTTCGAGTACACTGTTCAAGATGGTGTAATTTTTAGAGGAAATCGTGTTGTTATTCCAATGAGTCTTCGTTCCGAAATTTTAAAAGAACTCCATCGCACACATATCGGCATTGTCAAAATGAAACAGCTGGCAAGAAAGTATTGCTTTTGGAGAGGCATCGATTCGGATATAGAGCAGTTAGTAAAATCGTGTTCAAGCTGTGCAAAAGTAAGAAAAGACCCTCCAAAGATTTCAACACATCACTGGGAAGAACCGGATCAAAATTTTCAAAGAGTGCACATTGACTATGCTGGACCATTTCAAGATCATTATTTCCTGGTACTGGTAGATGCTAAATCGAAATGGCCGGAAATACGCATCATTAGAAGTGCCCCAACAAGTGAAAAAACCATAGAATTACTTCAAGATATATTTGTTAATCATGGTCTACCGCAAGTCATCGTCTCAGACAACGCCACAATTCTTCAGAGCACAATGTTCAAAAATTATTGTTTAGAAAATGGAATTATTCAAAAATTTATAGCCCCCGGACATCCAGCTACAAATGGCTTAGCGGAAAGGTATGTGCAAATCTTGAAAACTAAATTAGAGGCGATGGAAGAAGATAAATTACCACTGAACATCAAAGTGCAGCAAATAATTTTACGTTATCGTGCTACACCGCTAGCATGTGGTCGGAGTCCATCACAATTATACCTTGGCCGTGATATCCGTATTAAACTAGATGCTATCCGCCCGCATCAAGAACGAACTTCAGCTTCAATTAAACCTATAATTCGTCAGATAAGTGTAGGTGACAGAGTACAAGTGCGATGGTACGAGCGTAATAAGCCTACTTGGAAGTTTGGTGTAGTAAAAGCAAAATTTGGCCAACTTCATTATCAAATAAAGCTTGACAATGGATACGAATTAAAGCGCCACATAAACCAACTGCACAAATCGGGAGTAGAACTACCAAAGAAGACCGTAACGTTTCAAGAGGAACCTGTTCATGAAAATCCAAGACTAGAAGAGGTACTCATAGAGTGAAGTGTTGCCAACCAAAGAGATGAAACGGTTTTTGAACCACAGTTGACACCCCAAGCAGTAGAGAACCAAGAATCCAGCTTAAGAAGATCTAACAGGATTAGGAGATTACCTGCTCATCTAAGCGACCAGTACTCCATTAAGCGTGGGAGACTGTAATGTATTAATTATAATGGTTCTGGCAACCCTAGTTAAATCTGACATTCCATTCCATGTATTCTAATTCAATCTTCTTCTTGTGCAAGTGACAGCTGAATTTAGTCATTCCTTAATAAAGACTAATTTTTGTGATTGAACACGAGTATCAAAATGCGTGCCTTTTTATTTAATACACAACAGTAACGGTTGCTTTTTGTGTAATGTTTGCGTTTGTCTCAAGCCTCCGTGTCCGCTAACTTTAACGAGGCAAAAAAAATATTGAATTACTGTAGAGTAGCTTAATTGACACATAATAGAACTTTTCTAAAGATAATAAAAATTTATCGGTGCGTCTTGTAGAGTAGAGTACGCGTGATAAGTATTTTGTAGTGTAGCTTCGTGGCTCGACAAGAACCAGCCTCATATGATCCCGCAAACGCTAGTCGTCAAGCACGCGTCCACGGTCGTAAAGCGAAGCTAGTTAGCTAAGCTCGGTGTTGTTTATAGCTCGCTGACACTTATGCCAGACCATCGGCACCCGTGTCCTACACGGGCATTAAAAATATCATTACACATTCAATTATTGAAATCACATATTAACAGTACTGTGTAACTGTAACCTTCAGTCGATTACTAGTTCTCTCTACATCTCTCGATAGTCTGTATTTGAAGAAATCCAGTAAGTTTAAATTTCGCATTCACTAGAAGTCAATATATTCGACAATAGCTGCCCTTTATAGAATCAACAAAAGTTGAGGAAGGATCCCTCGTCGAGAGGGAAGGCCATTTTATATTATAAATACCATTCGCGATTTTTCTTTTCAACGATTTATTAATGGTCAGAAGAGAGTGAATGTAAGGTTCCCAAATTGCCTATATTATCGAATAAACACCTCCTCTGTAAACCTGTGAATACAACTCTTTTAGGAAAATTAAAAGAGGCACTTTGATTTGATGTAGCTTGCAGGCTTTGCTGTTGAGATGAAGTCTTTGACTCCACGAATTGATGAGGACCCACGTCAGAATGTGTTGAAGATTCATTATGATTGAACTGGTGTCTTTCAGGGGTCGTATCAATATTGAAACTCACTGGTTTGTTGCAGCGCCGGATTTAGGTGCAGGCAGACTAGGCACTGCCTCTAGGCCTCCACCAATTGAAAGCCCCTTCCTACACCAATATAAGAAAAATTTAAGTAAATTTTTCAATAAAATACATCCTCAAAAAGTTTACAAAAAATTAAATATATTCAACCTGTAATTACAATTTCTCAGTTTGTATTAATCGAGCAGTCACACAAGCAAACTGCTCGAAAGCGTTCCTCTCCCCTACTTAAAATTTTGTGGCAGATTTAGAAAAAATATGAATTATTTCCATTCGTAATCATAATTTGTGAAAGGTATTATTATTAAATGTAATTTTATATCATTTTTCCCTTATATGAAATTTAAATGTTTCCCTATAATTATATTCGTTATGAGATTTAACTTTTATTACTATTTCAAATCTTATCAATTTTTCTTTACTTCGCTCAAATTTGAAAAAATACAAATCTGCCACATAAAATTTAGATTGGCGAATGGAATGGGATAGAAACGGGGTTAAGATGGCACTGGAAAATGAAAGATTACACTAGGAAGTTGATTCGATTTTTCATCAGAATATCAGTTTAGTAGCTTGGTTCGAAACCTAGTATGTGATTGAATTCAGGAGTTCGTTGCAAGCCTGTGTCATCGCACATCTAGCTACTGGAAGAACTTTCCACCTTGACGAAATTCAAAGTAAAGAAAGCTGCTGTAGTCGTGTTCGTGTTAGACACTCAGATGAATAAGAACTGGATGGGCTAAGCTCATGTAAAATGCATGAGAGAGCATGCGACCGGTTTCTGCTCTCTTCCAAACGATCTGTCTGTCATTTCCTCCCCGTCTGCCTCTTGCTGGTCACTTTCTTGTTCCAGAAGCTGACTAGATGCGAACTGTCTGTCAAGTTTACTGATGCAAATTGGATGCCAAATTGGCCAATTGCAAGTTTCGTCGCGAATTTTATGAGATATTGAAACTGTGGAAAGTCTTCGCGATCTAAATTCTTTCCAAGTGTTTAAACATTCGATTGCTGTTTGTGATTCAAGTAACTTTAACGTGTGAAATTGTGAAATTAATTTAGAATTTCAAAATGAAATGTGTAGTGCCTTCGTGTAAAAATCATAGTGGAAAAAGATCTGTAGGTGTTTTCACAAGTGAGTAGTTAATATATTAATGTTTTGCATGTTTTTCATACAATGCTGAAGGTTTTTCAAAAAGAAAATAAATTTTAGGTATTGTATGAAAATTTGTTTACATTGAGCAGCAGCCATGTTTGCTTGTGTAATCTGGCTCTCTCTAACGTTGTCAACAAGAGCGTAGTAGTAGGAAAAGTGGTCGCAAGGGTTGTTGCGACCATATTGTCACGCGGTTGTCTACTCCAGTATTATTTAATTACTCAATGGTTAGACAGCCAACTGCAAGGTGCAGCCTGGATGGATAAATTCGTTGTCCCAATATCACTACAGTGGCTGCGCGAAATGAATTGCGAGTAGATGCAAAATAATCGAAGTCAGTGGTGGAGTGTTGTATCGATTGATCTCGAATCAATTTGTCGAAGTTTGGGGCGCGTTGTCCGACGAAGAAAAAGGAACGGAGTACACTGCTCGAACACTGCTCGAAATAGCGGTGCCTAGTTAACACCTGAATGAAATCGGGAAGAATAGTCTGCTGCCGACCGAAGGAGTTCTGTCGCAGCCGCAATAGAGGGTTTAACATCAAGAACAGTCCCGTTGAAGTTTCCGAGACCCAGAACTGTCAACAAAAATACCAGCGAGTGCAGCAGCGTTAGCGACAGGCACAGGTTTTACGAATGCAACAGCTATCTCTGCTGCTCTCGTTCAAGTGATTGCCCTGCCGAATATATCATCAACACCAATCCCACATCAAAGTTTTGAACATCCTTGTGGATTAAACGAAGGTATTTCAAGTCGACTTTCGCCACGCCTAACTTATTGTCCAATGTAATATTTCGAGACGAGTTTATTGATTCCTTTCGGATTTACCTATCGTTAAAATTGATTTGAGCAATTGCTCGGTTGTTCCTCATTGCAAACCAACCGCAGCAGTGACAGCTTTCATTCATCTATCTGTTCCATTCCCAAATGCTGTGCTTCCTTTCGGTTCGACTGTCCGCCGCACCACGCAACAGGTTAGGTTAGTTATAAGATATTGAAACAGTATTTATGCGTTTTGAAAGGAATTTAGTTCACAAAATCATTTAATAAATTCTAAAACTATAGTAACATTCGGAGTGACGGTTCTTTTCAAATAATTAAAACTAGTAAATGATGCGCGTGTTCGTATTTACGATAGATGACCGATGTCGGAATGTATTAAAATGAAATTTAATCGTATGCTGGTGATTCAGTAAACATAATAAATTTTTAAATAAATTAACACAAGAAAGAAGAATGATAGACGCAATATTTGAGTCAAGTTATTACCATCAGAGTAGCATCGACGCTACAAATCAATCGAATGAATATAGTTTATATCCTGTTTGGGAATAGATAAAGTTTATTTGAAGCAAACAAAGTAAATAAAATTAAATTAGTTTCAAAGTATATAGGTGAAGATAATTTGAAGGGTAACTGATTGATATATTCATTAAAGAAACATTTCAATGAGATCTCAATGAAAATATATAAATAGATATTAAATAAATTTATGATGGAAATGAAAAATTTAATTTTTAATATATTTATTGATAATTTATGTATCAAAAATAATTTTTTAAATTATTATATATTATCAAAATAATAAAAAAACGAAGTTTGCCATGACATTATAATTAATATTGACAAACAAGCAAATGAATGAAGAGAGTGCACAAAAGCACTAGTTATTCTTAAAACAATGAACGTAAGTAACTCCCAATAAGACAAGAGTATATAACATAAAAGCAGATCGAAATTTTATTCATTACACGAATTATTAACAATTGAATTTTGTAAATGAACGTAGCATTACACAAGCACTCAAGCAGCTGTTAAAAATGAAGGAAATAATAATGTTTGATTAGTTAAATATAAACTTCGGTCTTTCCATTTTGTTTAATCGGACCGGGTATAGGACCCGCAATGATGGCAGGCTCCTCCTATAGTATGGGCTAGCCATCAGGCGCGTTCCTCCATTTTTTTTGTTGCTTAACAGGGGCTCTTGCCGGGTAGAGTGGCCTTCCACTCGCGTGCCCTTTTATGGTATAGAGTTATGTGACTCGATCACATAATTCTATAACATAAATCGGTCACGTTTATATTTCTCATTTGATGGGAAAGCTGATGCAAATTATGTTTGTATGAGTTTTCTACTCAAATGGGAAATATATGGCCACGTCTACGTTGCGATCTTGATCCGGTTGGGAGGATGCGAGGGGGGCACCACCTCCATCTGGATGCCCCACTCTTATTTATGGGCCACAAGGATCATCGGTAATGACGAATTCCTTTTAAGTCCGTCTGTCTTCCGCAGGTCCAGTTTGTCCTTTGAGTCAGCAATTTCCAACCCTTAGTAGGTTACCTCCGTTTCGACTTCGGTTGACATTTTATTTGACCCCAGAAATTCGTGAATGCGAATGTTTTTGTAATGGGTCCTTGTACTGGGGGAAAGAAGCCGCTCACAACACCGCAACGCTAGCCTGCCAGCGCATTCACGCGTCCCTAGACAAGGCCAATCTCGGCGGACCCCAACATCCTCTTCCGCTGAGGCAGCAGACCATTGCTGCAGTCCTTCAGGGACCTATTATACACCTATTTCACTACAAGTTAAATTTAAGCTATATTGTATACATATGTGCATAATACTAGCAGAATTTATCAAGCGAATGGAGTTCTTCATTGCACTTGAAATATTTTACCGAGATTACATATTCGGCAAATGGAAAGCGTAGTGATTCGAGATGATATCTTTAGCAGACATAACTTTAGTCTACAAAAATCATTTCGAATCATGCTTTCCGTTTGCTGAATATATCATCTCGGTAAATATGTATGTATCTTACATCTACATTGTGAGTGCGCATCAACATTGCTCGCTGGATGTATACCTGGCCGTCCATCAAATGATGAAAACAGCCAAAAACGCAATAATATCAGTTCCATATTGATGCCATATCGAGTCGCCTGGCTCCCATAGCAAGCCTCTTGGTCGCTCCGCCGGTGCCGCTGATATGATGCAATACTATCGCGTCATTATTTTTGGCTAGCCTGAGCCCAGTATGCATCCAGACGGCATACGTTTTAATATCATAGCATATTTTCTGAATCATGTGGAAAGTGAAAATATTTAAAGAATAATTGAACGTTTGTGTTATAGCCAGTGTATAAGAATATTCTTAGTGTACCTACATAGTATATAGCCAGTGTATAAGAATATTCGTAGTGAGTAAACGTCAACAAAAAACGCTCCTTTTTCTTAATATTCATATTTTCAGTGCAAGTATAATACAGAATCAGTTAATCTTACTTTATATTCAGAGATGATTAGATTAACAGATGGACATAAGCGGCCTCGCAAATTTAAGTCAGGATATGACAAGGAGAAAAAAAAAGAAAGAAAAACTATAAAAGCAAGATGAAATAACCCGAATAAATAGAAAGAGGTACTCCAGGATAGTTCTCGACTGCAAATCGTTACAATGATAAAGAGCAGGTGAGCAGGTTTTCATAGTAGCCGTTTAATATAAACGAGTGAAAAAGTTCGGCCTTTAACGGTCCGTCCACTTGTATCTGCGCAAATCGTGCTCTCAATTTGAATTAAATCAGCAGTGTAAAAAATATTAAGAATAACAGTGAAATTTAGCCAAATGTATCTGTGAGATTTGACCTTGTAAAGTGATCGCGGCAAAAGAAGGATAAAGCTGGGGCTGGAAAGGTTTCGCGTTCTCTTTGCGATGACGAAATAACGTTTTCGCATTGCGTTTTTTTTCGAAAACTGGGATTTTCGCAGAACGAAATGCGGAAATTTTGGCTTTAAGAAGTTCAGGGGAAAAATTATATTATGTGGAAATGAACAGTTAAGATATTACAAATACTAGCGGCATTTCAAATTTGCGCTCAAAATTATTGACTCTCTTTCTCAATTGTTTCTATGCCATCAAATCGAACGTTGTGGTGACTGTTTGGGATGCTTAACATGCAAATTTTGTAGAGTTTCGTAACTTTAAAATCGTCTATCGTCGTTACGCTGGTCCCTGCTTCTGTATATGTGTCGATGTGAATGCCAATAATCTCTGTTACTTGGAAGCTATTCATAATTTTGTTAAAGTCCTCAACGAATACTTCCACAATGTATGTGAATTAGATCTTCTGTTCAACTTTTTAAAGTCTATACCGCTGTCGATGAGATATTTTTGGCGGACAAAATTCGAGAGTCATCGTAAATAAAAGTTTTGAAAAAATTATTAACGTTCAACTCCTCAAAGTAAATTCATCCAGATACGAAAAATATGTTAAAATGGTTTTCATTTGTACGGAAAAATGTACGAGAGTACATACATATTCATTGTCTTAGATACACATAATATGCCATTTATTCCGCTGTAATTTTCATCAAATGTGTTTTGTTATTATTGAATACTCAAGGATTTCATATTCAATTATTTGTCGTTTAAATCATTTGCTAGTCCCCAGACAAGGTCATTTCCAGCTGAGCATGAATCTTCCGCTTGCTAAGGTAGCTGGCCACCACTAAACGGAAGTTTATTCCACCGTCAAACGCTACGACTCTCCACGCAACCCCTTCTAGTTTATAATGCTCCCAGTATTCCACACCTTCAGGGGATTAACTTTCATGCAACTTCCAATTAAATAATTCATTCATTCTTTTACAGTTTCTATACTACTACTCCAATTTAGCTATGCCGACTTGATTAACGACTTAACAATTTATTCTATCGTCTATTATATCTTGTAATCAACCAATGTTTTCCTTATGCTAAGTCCAAAAATCTGATCCTTTGGACCTGACCGGTCATTCATGGGTAGAAGGAGGGGGGAAACAGAATAGCTTTGTAACTGCCATAGTGTTTCCCCCTTCTAGTACTCACGTAGTACTTAGGACCTTATAGTCCACATATACTACCCACAACGTATTCCATTTTAGCTACGACATCTGAGGGATAAAAAGGATTCAAATGGAAACGACCTCTAAGAACAATGGAGAGGCCCCTAAAGCAAAGGAATAAATAAAAAAAACGATCCGGGCTAGTGCTAACACCGATGGAGCCAAGTTCCGAAGCTTAGGGATTGATTGTAGGGAATAGTTCCATGAAAAGATGAAGGAAAAAGGAAAGAAGCGAAAAGAACACCGGAAAAAAAGGAGAACAACTGAATAACCAGGATGCGTGAATTACCATCTGTGTATGTGCGTGTCCCTGAGGAAATAAGGTTTTACTTGATTGATTATTTATATTTTATATTTTTTGATTATTTATTTTTCTCCCTCTTAAATTAATCACTCCCTCCTTCTTGACGTCTCATTTTGACTCTAGTAATTGTTGCAGAGATATAGACACTATCCCTCGAAATTCTCCCTGAAAAGCATCGCTCACTCCTACAGCAGACAAGGTTTCAGGTCCGTAGCGTGCCATATGTAGGAGTCTTTTTAACTTTCACCTTCCAGCCTTTAGGTTGAGCTAGATAAATAAATGCAATTAGCCAATGCACCCACAAAATTTTACCGCCAATATTATGCCACAAGCTTTTTGCATAGCCCGTGTAGCGATATCTAACAGATATTGGTCATCCCTACACCATTTCAATCATCTGGATAGTGTTGGGTGGCAGTTATCGACTACGTAACCATCTCTTAACGTCGGTTCGATGTTGAAGAAAAGTTTCTGAAAGCGATATTACATGGTGTGTGTGCTGGTGTCTGTGAGTACGCAATTGTCAAACGGGAAACAGCTATGAATTGGAGATTCTCTTTAAGATTTTCGGTTTTCACAGCAACGGTTTAACCTCCGTGCGTGCGAAGTAATTGATTATCACAGCGGCTTTTTTGAAGCAGCGTTTTCGTCTGCGAACATTTTTGAAAGTTCGTAAGGTATGGTTTTGGTGGAAATATGACCTGTCTGTAAATGTGGACGGATAGATCATGCTCCACAATTGGAAGCGTGGAAGGATTTGGGACTTGGATGCCGGGAGTGTGGTGATTGGATGACAGTACTGGACCTACGACGTAGGCAACTCCAACCTGGAGAAAAAGTGAGGTTACGGGAAGGAAAGCTCACATCGCCTCAAAGACAACACCAAGCGCTCTGCATAATAACTATATCGAGGATTTCAGTTCGTTCTTGGAAGCCAGTCACCAAAATTTTCGTTCGATTTTCAGTCCATCAATTCTGACCATCCCACATACCGTTGCTCCGCGTGAGCTGACAGTACCTTTGCAAGCTATGAAGCACTGATGGCTGTACCAGGCTTGGATAATTTTAAGGGGATCATGGGGTTCCAATTGTTTATCTAAAAGTGTATGATGTTCTTTCTGAATTGTCGCTTGTTGCTAAAATCCCCAAATATATTGTTACATGTACAAATAATTACATGTACAAATAATTCTGCGAGCTACTGTCGCAATTGTTTTCATCGTCATTAAGAACGTCAACGAATGAATTTACTCGAACCCACGAGAATCCAACAAGCATGATCAACATCTGCAAGTGACGTCACTCCATTCATGAACTTGCTCGAACCTACCAGGTACCTCTCGGTAGAACATTCGCCAATGTGCGAGAAATGGGTGAATAGGTAGAGACCCTATATAAAGGCGAGCTGAATGAATGGGGAGAATCATTCATTCGACCGCGAGAAGAACTGCGATTGTGTGTGGGAAGCGATATTCTTCGAGTAGTAGAAAAGTGTGTTTCGTAATAGTGAAGTAATTTAGAAGACAATTGCGATAATAAATTTATGGACAAGTGTTAGATAATTTTAATAGTGACAATTAAAATTAGTGAAAGTGTTAACTGATTATTGTGCATTTTATTTAATTGAGTAAACTCTTTTAACTTAAATTAAAAGACATTGCGTTTTCACGTTCCCGGAACGTTAAAATTATAGGCCGCGAACCAATTACACGCGACAATGGTGTCAAGAAGTGAGAAAGAAAAATTTTGGAAGTGAAAACGTTTAAACAACTTTAAAGTGCACAATTGTGAAAGTTAACGTGGAAAAATAGCCGAAACAATAAAAATGCCAGGAAATTTAAATCTAAAAATTAATCAATTGAGCATATCGGAGCTCAAAGAGGAGTTGGAACAACGAAACCTGGCTACGCAAGGTACAAAGGCCACACTGATTGCACGCTTGCGTGACGCAATTGAATCGGAAGGCGCGTATCTGGATTCGGGTGAGCCCTCAGATGCAGAAGAAGGCGCAGAAGGTGGTGAAGCAGAAACAAAAAAACCAAAGGAACCAGAAAATGCGCTGATGCAAATGTTAATGCTGATGCAGCAGGAGCAGCGACAACAGTCATCCAATTTAACTGCGAAGCTCAATGAACAGTCATCCAATTTAACTGCGAAGCTCAATGAACAGTCGTCCAATTTAACCACGAAGCTAGATGAGCAATCAGCGAAGTTAAATGAACAATCAGCGAAGTTAAATGAACAATCAGCGAAGTTAAATGAACAATCAGCGAAGTTAAATGAACAATCGGCGAAGATGGACCAACAAGCGATCGTAATCAAGGAAGTGCAAAAACAGTCAACCGAAATAAAAGTGGAGCTCGGTAGCCTGAACAATCAAATTAAATGCGTCGAGGAAAAGGTTTACCAGGTCGAGGAGAAGGTCAGCCAAGTTGAGGAGAAAATCAACTATGAGATCAGCCAGGTTGAAGAGAGAATGAACCATGAGATGGAAAAAGTGAAAAAAGAATTGGAAGCAGCGAAGGCAGTAGTAACCACCTCACCAGCCCCGCTTATAACCGCAGCGCAAAGCACATCCAGAAATGTGCAAGCACCAATATTCGATGGGCAAACGGTCTGGAGTATATACAAAATCCAGTTTGAAGCCGCCGCTAGGATAAATCACTGGAATGAGCAGGAACGAGCAACTGCGTTAATTCTGGCTCTAAGAGGCCCAGCTGCCGAGCTTTTGCAGACTATCCCCGTTGAGCTGCATTCAAATCCGGCTGCTATAATGAATGCGCTGGACATGCGTTATGGAGACGATCATCTGAAGCAGATTTACCGGGTGCAGCTACGGCATCGGATGCAGAAGTCTGGCGAAACCTTGCAGCAGCTAGCACAAGACATTGAGCGATTGGCACTTTTGGCTTACCCAGCGTACGACCCAGAACATCGAGATGACGTAGCAGCAGAAGCATTCATCAGCGCCTTAAAGGACAAGGAATTGCAACAAGCCGTGCGTTTAGCTCAAAAGCAAACGGTTAAGGACGCATTGGCTTACAGTCTGAACTCTGAGGCAGCGAAAAATGTGACTCGTACCACTGTCCGGGTTCGCGAGGTAGTGACAGATAAATCCAGGTGTGAGCGCGTGGGAATTGAGCGAGAGCTGCAGGTGAATGGTGCGCCTAGATGCTGGAATTGCGGGGAAAAAGGGCACCTGCAAAGAGACTGCAAGAAGGGAAGAAGACCGAGCTATTGTCCAGGGTGGTGGAGATCCAGACCATGTCAGGAGCCTAGAATGGAGGCCCATCAAACTGCAAGGGCCAACTTCGTGGGGCGAACGTTGGCCACGAGTATCGACATCCCCAGCACCGTGCCAAGGCAACATCGTGGAGAAGCAGACAGATGCCTTCCTGGTCAAGTTGATGAAGAACAATGCACCCTAACAAACGACACTGGTGCAACCCGATCGACGATCCGACCAGACCTAGTGAGGCCCCAACTGCTCCACAAGGGCAGAGTTCATGGAATTGCTGACGCCCCATCTCGTCATCCATGTCCAGCTAACTGCAAACATTGCCAACGGATTGAGGAAAAGGAGCCGCCCGTTGATCTGCGAGTGATAACGGCCGAATTCGATGAAGGTTGGTCATCGGAGGAGATTCAAAATACCCAGTTAGCCGATGAAGATATCGGACCATTGCTCGTATGGAAGGAGATGACTGGGCGACCGGAGTGGAAGGACGTTTCGATGCATGGCGCAACCCTGAAAAGCTATTGGGCACAATGGAACTCCCTACAGGTGGAGGGTGGCGTACTCAAGCGGAAATGGGAAACGGCGGATGGCAGCTCCTATAGGATGCAAACTATACTACCCAAAAGCCGAATCCACGATGTGGTTAAGGAAATGCATGAAGGATCCTCGGGAGGCCATCTTGGTGTTAACAAAACCTTAGCGAAATTGCGGGAAAGATTCTACTGGCTCCACGCTCGAGAAGACGTAGAGGACTGGTGCCGCAGATGCACAATTTGCGCTTCCGTCAAAGGCCCAAAGCGACGACTGAGAGGACAAATGCAAACCTATAACGTAGGCGTGCCATTCGAAAGGATTGCTGTTGACATCGCTGGACCCTTCCCTGAATCTGAATGGGGAAATCGATACACGCTGGTTGTAGCTGATTATTTCAGCAAGTGGCTCGAGGTCTACCCCATTCCCAACCAGGAAGCAACTACTGTAGCCGAACAGCTAGTGTTAAATTGGGTCAGCAGGTACGGCGTGCCTTGTGAACTACATTCGGATCAAGGCTGAAACTTTGAGTCACTAGTTTTTAGCGAAATGTGCGAGCAGCTGGGAATACGGAAAACGAGGACAACACCGCTGCATCCCCAATCCGATGGAATGGTCGAACGTTTCAACGGCGCGCTCAATAAACACTTGGCCAAAATGGTTGACGAGAACCAAAGGGACTGGGACCGACATATCCCACTATTTTTAATGGCGTATAGAGCCGCTGAACATGCATCGACGGGCCAAGCCCCAGCCAAAGTCATTTTTGGAAAGACTATTCGTTTGCCAGCCGATATAAAGTTCGGAACACCCCCTGAGAAACCCCAAACGGTCTCGGAGTACGCAAGTGATCTAAGACAACGGTTGAACCAGATACATCGGACAGTGCGAGAACACCTCGAATCGGCTACTGACTGCATGAAGACCAGGTATGATCTAAAGGCTAATTCTACTGGCTTCCAGCAAGATGACTTGGTGTGGCTTTATAACCCGCAACGGCGAAAGGGTAGATCTCCAAAGTTGCAACATAATTGGGAGGGACCATACCGAGTTACAAAGCGAATCAACGACATCGTATACCGAATACAGGAACATCGTAAGCCGAGAGCTAAAATGAAAATCGTGCATCTGGACCGTCTTGCCCCATATTACACCCAGGGAGAATTGACGACAAATAGCGACACATCTTTTCGGGGCGAAAAGAACTGAGGTGGGGGCAGTGTTACATGTACAAATAATTACATGTACAAATAATTCTGCGAGCTACTGTCGCAATTGTTTTCATCGTCATTAAGAACGTCAACGAATGAATTTACTCGAACCCACGAGAATCCAACAAGCATGATCAACATCTGCAAGTGACGTCACTCCATTCATGAACTGCTCGAACCTACCAGGTACCTCTCGGTAGAACATTCGCCAATGTGCGAGAAATGGGTGAATAGGTAGAGATCCTATATAAAGGCGAGCTGAATGAATGGGGAGAATCATTCATTCGACCGCGAGAAGAACTGCGATTGTGTGTGGGAAGCGATATTCTTCGAGTAGTAGAAAAGTGTGTTTCGTAATAGTGAAGTAATTTAGAAGACAATTGCGATAATAAATTTATGGACAAGTGTTAGATAATTTTAATAGTGACAATTAAAATTAGTGAAAGTGTTAACTGATTATTGTGCATTTTATTTAATTGAATAAAATCTTTTAACTTAAATTAAAAGACATTGCGTTTTCACTTTCCCGGAACGTTAAAATTATAGGCCGCGAACCAATAGCACGCGACAATATTAATTATTTGCCAATTTTAGTCTGACACGTCACTCTTAACAAAGTCAACCGCCCCAAATCGATTCATTTCTAAAATTGGCAAACTGTTAGAAATTGAATGGACGCATTTACGGTGCATCATTTCCCAGTACCACAAAATCTTGTGCTGAAACTAGACGACATTGAAAAAAGTATTCGAGCCCTTCAAGCACTAAACCACCACTAGACGTTGTTAGTGAATGGCTGGATTTCAGCTCTGGGCCGCGACTAGCGCTTGCAATTATAATCTCATATGAATAGCTTGTAAAGATAATCCCAACGCATTTGTAATGGACAGTAATGAAATCTGAATCCAGTGCTGAGCCTTGTGTATTAAAATAATTTTTGTGGACAATAATAATTATGTAACATCGGAGCTGTAATAATGTTTACTTAATTTTATTTTAATTTATTTATGAGTAACCATTCTTGGAATGTAACATAGAGAAAAACGAAGCAATAAATATTTAAAATGTAACACAAACATTAAACTAAAATCGGGAGCTTGTAATTCACTGTTCGTGACGAATATCAGTGAGATAGTTATTACGTAAGCAATTAAGTCCAGAACGTCTTCAATTTGTGGCTTAGGTTTCGCTTTCGATTAGCCTTGGGTTACATTTATGATTGTCCTCATGAATTTTCTTAGTTGGATGTCGTGGTATCAATTTCGCATAACTAGATGGTTAAATGGCTGGTCCTTCTTCAACCTACTAAAGGCGTAAAATGATCTGGAACGATGAACATTTTTATCTTCGTTCTTTGCTTAGCAGTTTTAAGTTTTAAGAAAACGTATATGGTTTTAAAGTAATCAAATGAAGTTCCGACGACCTACGCTGATTTTAATCTAGATGTGTACGCGTAACCTATTTTAGTGACTGGTTGTCATATTTTGGAGATAACACAAATTTCGGATTTTGATGTAATTTTCCCAAAAAAAGATGAATAGAAATTTTCATAATAAATACAACACGTAATAAATACTAGAGAAGATTTAACTTTTAAAAATACATACTCGTATGCAACACTTTTAAGAATACAAAGACAAAATGGATACAAAACGGAATTCCGAGTTGAACTTCAAGGAAGATAATATGAAGCCTGAGTTGTAAATTTTTAATTTAAATTAAAAAAAAATATTTTACAAAAACAAAATAATTTAAATTGGATATTTATTGATTACCTTTCTTTTTTATCATGAATTGACAAACTGTACCGTAACCATAGAACATTCATTTTAATTTGGTTAAACGACAAACAACACATTCTACGGCATAATAAAAATGTTTATAAAAAATTTGACATCGTTTTGTTAATTGTTTGCATTTATATGTGAATATAAATGCAAACAATTAATAAAACGATACCAAGAACAAGTTATATTTTACTTCTTAAATAATTCCCAAAACAACAATTCTCACCTGGTACCATTAATAATAACAAAAAAAAGAGAAGAAAAGTTTATTCAAGCCACAAGGAAGAAATGAACCTTTAGAGAAAACAAATATTATGTGTGCCGGCATTATCATATATATGTGTGAAATTTAAATTTTTTAAAGTCAATACTTCATTATACCTTTTGCTAACTTATTACATACTCTTATATTTTCTGATTTTAATCACCATTGGCTGCTTCAAACGAACGAAATACAAATTGAAATTAAAATGAATTGCTAAAAGATAAACTTTGGTCTTCTTATTTCCGATCTGCCACGACGGTGGCTGGACACTCCTCTTTTGAGCTAGCCATCGGGTTGTAGCTCCTTCCTTCTTTGTAGGTACGAGGGCTCTGGCTGAGTAAAGCGGCCACACGGGTTTCTGATTTATGTTAAAGTTGTATTTGATTCGGTCATATAAAATTTGAATATAAAACTGAAACATTTTATTTATCATTTACGGGAAAGGTTCATATAAATTGCTTTGCATGAATGTTTCATGGAAATGAAAAATAAATGGCCACTCCTACAATGGACTTTGATCTGGATGGGAGGTGCGTGGGAGCATTTCCTCCACCTGGGTACCCCACTCTTAGTTGGGGGTCGTTAGTGTTCCGAGTAAAGACGAAATCGTCTCGCGTCCCACACACGTTAATTGAGCATCGGTGTCGTTTCCAAATGCCAATTCCTTTGGTATGTTACCTTGGCCTCAACACCATCTTTCTAACGATCAATTTGTGAATGCAAACATTTTTTGTAGTGGACCCTTGTACTGGGGAAAAAGAACAGCTTAGCCGAGAAATATCTGGACGCGTCTAAGATTGCGTAGTTTTTCTTCCATGCTTTATCGCCAACCTCAAATCTTGTTTCGCGTCATCGAAGATTGTATTGTTTTCGACTATACTCTGCTGCTTGGCTCATGCATGGCAGTACGTAATTTCGTAGCTCCTCTAACTAGTCTACTCGTTGTTGTGATTCAAGCTCCATTGGTCGGGATTTGGGACGTTTATTTCTCTCTCTGAATATAACCATGTCCCAACAAAGATTAAAAAAGTATGGCGTCACCTTTGTGACAGTATGTTCATAGCGTACATCCAATTTTTGATGATTGGCAGCACCAATCACGATGATTATCTTCGACGTACGACCGTAGCATTCTCTTTATATCTTGGTTGCGTCGTTTAGCCGGGTTAGCTTGAGTGTCGTATATTTTATAGAAGCTCCATATGATTCCACCATCCATGTGAACAACTTTCCCGTAAATTGTAGAACATTATCAGCAACCACATATATTAGCATCCCAAACAGAAAAAAAATATTTGTTACTCCAGAATTTTGCTGATTGCCACAGCCGAGGCCTGACTTACAGGGAAGACTAATGATAACTTGCTCACATAGTCCAGCAATGTCAAGATATATACGTGCCCCGCTTCGAGTGTGGCAGCGGTCCCCCAAGATCTACGCAGATCATTTCCCAGCCCTGCTTCGCTTTCCCGTTGCGAGAAACCATGTGACCTACTGGAGTTATCCGTTCAACTTTATTTGCTTGGCATACTTTGCATCTCCACACGTACCATTTCACATCCGAGCTCATCTTTGGCCAATAATAATTTCCAGAAAGCTGTGCGAGTGTTCGACTTACTCCCATATGCCACGCTGTTGACCCGTCATAGCAGCGTTCCAACAATGACTTACATTCCGCTTTCGGCACCACCCTTTTTAATGAACTGCCTACCTCCAGTTCAGGATAGCGACCAAGCAAATGTTTCCATAGCGTACTATCACTCAGCTTCGAATCGGGAAATTTCTCTGGTTGACCCACTAGATGGCCACTGCACTCTCCAGTCAGTGCTTCTGTCATGGATAGCATTCGAGACAAGAAATGCTGCACCAGATGTTTGTTCCCTTTACGATGAATTATCTCGTACTCATATTGCGCACTGCCTACCCTGCCAATCACGCTGTCAGATCCTTCAAATTATTTAACCTCTTCTTATTTATATAAGTTAGATGGTGTGTGCAGTATGCGGGGTCCTTTCCCATAGGTGCTTCAGCGTAATAAACTGCAGCACGCTAAACCTCGTGGTGGGACTCACGAGGATTTGCGTCATTACCGTAGCATTCGATACATCCTTGAGTCGACACACCATATTCGTCACCCTAGCCACATGCTGAACCACCGTTAAAGCGTAAAACTGTTATAGTAGTCCCAATTTTTTCCTTTTTTGTTTCCGGCTCATGACTCAGACCGAATTTGTCCCACATGTCGTTTGCAGAGATACAGCACACACACACACACACACTTGTTGAGCCTCGTCAAGATTTAACAAAATTATTAATCTTCCTTTGGATCGTCTTTCATATTTTTTTGGCGCGGTCTTTATCAAGAATATCGTTTATCATAAATAACACGTTTGCTTGAGCTTCCTAGCCCTGAAAACTTGTTTCATCGAGAGTCTTCATGCCCTACATCGACAGACATGGCGGATTCAATTCACTCCGTGCACGTTTCGAAACCGTTGACACCGTCACTCGAACAATGGTTAACTGTTGTTTTGCACCACGTGAGACTTGCCAAATAAGAGAACGAATTCTCCCGATATCCATAGTTAATTGTTAGCTGGGCACATAAGTTGTTAGAGCAAGATTAAGAGAAGGAATTGGAAGATTCAAAAATTTTTGGATGTATAATCAAACGTGTTTCTTTATTT
The DNA here is from genome assembly GCA_963969285.1 of Odontomyia ornata. Taxonomy (NCBI): domain Eukaryota; kingdom Metazoa; phylum Arthropoda; class Insecta; order Diptera; family Stratiomyidae; genus Odontomyia; species Odontomyia ornata. The sequence continues at coordinate 355,416,081 of OZ017739.1, read as the reverse complement.
AACCAAACATGTATACAAAACGTAAATCGTTCGCAGACATCATCGATTGACTCCAGACCATAGTATACTCAAATAGTAGCCACACCTTTCATTTACCCTGTGTTGCACACTTTTTGAATTTTCCCAGGGGCACGTCAGCTGATCCGGGGCATGACAGCTGATCCCATGTTTTGCGCGCTCAAGAAACAAAGCAAAATGCAAATAAAATTTCTGACGCACGTGTTCTTTTAAGCATTTCAGAACATAGGAGTGCTGCCAAATCCTAACAAAAAACTAAAAGATTGCATGGAACGAATTTGTTTTTCTGCAATGTTATTGATTTTTTAGCTCTGGTAGCCCTGAAATCTCTCATCGAAGCATATGTTTATATTCGCGCCATTCCTCGCATCAGCGTTTACCATCTACCTGCTACCGAAGATTTATGGCTCGCTGTTCGGCTTGTGTTCGAATTTTTCCGGAGGGTTGATGGAGTGTGGTTACTAGTTGAGTATACTATGCTCCAGACTAAGAAATCATCGTGCTTGACTCTCAGCTCACTTTAATGAGTAGCACTCGACTCCTATACCTGTACAGTTGTGTACTAAAACGTGCGACTATACACTCACTGACAGAAATACGCAGAACTCAGCTTGGTTTAATATAATTCACTACTTCTTTACAAAGTGAGGTACCGAGTGGCGAATCATTACAATATCTTATATGCTTTGAGGTCATCTTGTTAAGCCAGAATTTAATAACCTTGAGGGATTCATTAGGAATGTTTGAATTCAGTGGCTTTACATCAAAGAAAAATTCAATACCATTCACAACAGTCCTTACGACGATCCTTAAACCAATGAGTGAGGCTGCTCATGTTCCCAAAACTAAACCAAAATAATCAAAACTGAAATGAAAACAAGTGTTGAAAATAAAAACAAGAAGTGACGATAAACAGAACAGAATCTAAACTAAGTGCAAAAGAAGTGAAAAATAATAAAAAAATATAAGAAGTGACTTGAGTGAATGAACAATAAGAAAAGATTTCTGGTTTTCTGTGATTGACGTAACATCAAGATAGACGACATGGAAGAACAAGTGCAACAATTGCAACCCGAAATCCGTACACGAGATAATCAAATCGCCCAACTAGCGGAGGCCTTGAGACGATTACAACTAGAAAAAGAAGCGGCAGACACAAAGCTACGTGAAAATATAATAAAAGAAATCCGATACATGGCAAATTTCACTGGCACATCCGACGTTACAATAAATAGTTTTATCGCCAGCACAGAATATTACCTCGGAGGAATAGCTAATGAGGAAGCAAAAAAAGCAGCCACACGGATATTCTTCTATGAAAAAATTCAGGGCGAAGCAAAGGAAGGAATAATGAACATGGAAGGAACGGACAATTGGGAGGAAATTAAACAAGCCTAAAAGCAGTTATATCGACCAGACACGGAGCCTGCAGAGATCTACAGGAGGATTTACAATCTTAAAGTCGATAATGTAAGTGATCTTGTTTACAATATACAAAAAATTAAAATCAAAGCAGATGAATTAAAATTATTTCATAAAAATTCTTTACATGTAAATTTGAGTAGCGTCAATTCTTTGCTAGTAAATACAGTAAAGGAGATGACGCAAGGAATACTTTATGAAAAAATTTATGACCATCAGAACATTAATAAGCTATTAGATATAATGAAAGAAAGGAGATTCGAAGATTCCTGCATTAGGCCAGAATTTCGAATTAAATATTATAAAGATAGACAAAAATTTTCTAAATATGATCCTGATTTGCCTCTTCTTAATTCGAATGATCGCATGAACCACCGACATAATTCCGACGTACAAATTAACAATAAACCACTACCTGACAATACAAATAATTTTCAGAAACAACAACAGACAAAAACTCATTTCCAAGAACAACACAAAAATTACAATCGAAATTTTGAAAGTTCTAGCGGTCAACCTAAAGTAGTGAATCATTTTGATAGTAATTACCAAAATTCTGGGAGACGGAATTTTAAAAATCAATCAGCTGTCTCCAATAATTTTAAACCACAAAATTATTCATCTGGAAGTGGACGAAATTCTCGCTCACAAAAACAACCTTATGTCGAACCCATGGAGGTAGAAAACATTCAGGGTTCTCAAAAATTTACTGGGGGAGAAAATCATAATGAAAATATAAAAGGTGACTTTAATGAGAGTCCAGAGGTTAATTATATGGGAAAAAATGAAGCAATTTTTCTCAAATAGCCTTGGAAAATTTACCCTTAATAAAAATTAGTATTAATAACCACCAATTTACAGCCTTAGTGGACACAGGATCCTCGTTTAGTCTTATCGATGAGTCCATAAAAATTTTTCCTAAAACAAAAATCAACCAAATCCCGTTTTTCACAGTCACGGGAAAAGACTTTTTGAATTTGAAGTTCACACCCCACCACCATCTGAGTTTAAAGCTCCAAACAATGCTTTGATTAGATGGAAAGTGAAACCTTTAAATCGGAGAAAATATAAATTTATCATTGGAATTGACCTCCTGAACAATTTAGGTACGCTTATCGACTTCGAAGAAAAAACAATTAAACTTAATGAACAATGTATTAAATTTATGAATAATCCTATCTCTTTTAATGAAATTTCTTATCTGGAAACAATACAACCAGATTTCCTTAATCGATTAAAATTAGATCACCTAAATGCTGAAGAAAACAGAGAACTATTCAAGGTTCTTAAAAAGTTTGAGGGCATATTTTTCAAGGATGGCGACAAATTAACGAGTACCCCTACAATTGAACACCAAATTAAGACAAGTACGGACCAGCAAATCAACGCGAAGTTGTACCGATACCCTCCTAAACATGAATATGAGGTCCGCAAACAAATTGCGGAAATGGAAGAACAAGGTATCATCCAGAGAAGCAACTCTAGGTACACCGGCCCATTGATTGTTGTTCCTAAAAAATTAGATTATTCTGGTGTGAAAAAATATCGATTAGTCGTAGACTACAGAAGATTAAATGAAATAACAGTTGACGGCAGGTTTCCCTTGCCTAATATCGAATCAATTTTAGATAAATTAGGTAGGGCCCAGTATTTTTCAACCATTGACCTAGCCAAGGGATATCACCAAATACTGGTGAGTAAAGAAGACTGCCACAAAACAGCATTTGTAACCCCTCACGGCTTATATGAATTTGTAAGGATGCCGTTTGGTTTGAAAAATGCCCCGGCAACTTTTCAGCGACTTATGAACGACGTCCTCCGTGACTTCATCAATAAAAGTTGCGTAGTGTATCTTGATGATGTACTCATATTTAGCACATCCCTTCAAGAACACATTAAATCATTAACTCAAATATTTAAAACTTTAGAAAAACACCAATTAAAGGTTCAAGTCGACAAATGCTCTTTTATGCAAAAAGAGACATCATTCTTGGGCCATATTATTACTCCTGACGGCGTTAAACCAAATCCTAAAAAAGTACGTACAATTCAAAATTTACATCTCCCAAAGTCAGAAAAGGAGCTAAAAAGTTTCTTGGGAGCAACTGGATATTATCGAAAATTAATCAGAGACTATGCAAAAGTTGCACAGCCTCTAACGAAATACCTCAAGAAGGATGTTAGAATCAACACTAAAGATCCCAATTATATTGAAGCCTTCGAAAAACTGAAGACTTTAATCAGCTTGAACCCTGTGCTTCGGTTTCCCGAGTTTGACAAACAATTCCAGCTGACAACAGATGCGTCCCAATACGCAATAGGTGCGGTCCTATCGCAGAATGGACACCCGGTTTGTTTTGCTTCACGTACCTTAAACTGCCATGAACAAAACTACTCAGCGATTGATAAGGAATTTTTAGCTATCATGTGGTCCGTGAATTACTTCAGACCTTACTTATATGGGAACAAATTCGTCATCTTCACAGACCATCAGCCTTTAAAATATTTACAAACTAAATATAAAGGGAAGGATTTATCCCCACGCCATCAGCGATGGCTACTAAAATTGGGTGAATATCAATTCAACATAGAACATTTAAAAGGAAAAGAAAACAGAGTTGCTGATTTCTTAAGTAGGATTAAACACCCTGAAACTGATGAGGTCGATTCACAAAAAGACAGTAACGAAGTTCATTCATATTCTGACTTAGGAATATTTAATATGGATAATGTTGAAAGTTCAGATTTGGCTACAATTCACTCTGCCGAAGAAGAACTTTTGGATCATATTCCTATAAAGGACGAGATCGTAAATAAATATAAAACACAATTTATTCTAACAAATAAAACGGTTGAGCTGGAAACTATTCATGGTAAAAGAATAATATACATATCTGAACACGATTTCGAAAATTTAAGTAATATCTTCAAATCATATGTGAAGAAGGGTAAAATAGGCATTTACACTGAGTTGGATGATCATAAATATAACTTTGTCCAACAAAAGATTCGAAAACTTTTCTCCAACGACAGCCAAATAAGATTTTTTAGATGTTCCTTGCGGGCAAAAGACATTGCCACAGAAACTGAAGCTATTAAACAAGTATCATTCTATCATGTAAGAGAAAGCCTTCACTCCGGAATACAAGAGTCATACGCAACCCTTAAGAAAAAAATTTATTTTTCAAAACTACTAGAAATAATAACCATCGTAATCAGCCAGTGCGAAATATGCCAACGGGTGAAGTACGACAGACGTCCTATTAAACCTAAATTCAAACTCACTGAGACTCCATCAAACATTAATGAGGTTGTACATATGGATATATTTATAATAATGAAAAATAGCTTCTTGACAATTATTGATAAATTTTCTAAATTTGCGGCAGCCTATCACCTCCCAGATAGAAATCATGTCACAATCATAGAAAAATTGGAAGATCACTTTGCAAAATTTGGAAAGCCGAAAAAAATAATAGCTGGAAATGAATTCAGTGGAGTCCTAGTAAAAGACTTCTTACAATCTGAAGACATTACCTTGCATTTAACGAAGCCTAATAGCCATACGGGAATTGCTGATGTTGAAAGGCTACACAATAGTCTTTTAGAAAAATTTAGAACTCTAACGATCGACAAAACAAAAATTTCTCTCAAGAATACCACTCAACGAACAATAAGAAATTATAACGAGAGATACCATACAACTATAAAATGCACACCTAAAGAAGTACAGTTTGGACAGGTTAATGTGGAGAAAGTAAAAACAAATATCGAAGAAACAAAAAACAAATATTTAGATAAATTAAATGAAACAAGAGAAGATTATGAGGAAACTCGTTCGACAGGATTTATAAAAAATTATAAAGCTGCAAGACTTAAACATCTCCCTAAATACAGGAAAACAAAGTTAGACAACATCCACCCAACAAATATTAAAAAGGAGCTAAAGTATTCGGATAAAAGAAAAGAAATAGATTTTGATTGTAAACCTGCAGCCATAAGAAAATCAAATAATACTGAAAAGGGTGAAAGTTTTAATGAAGGCCAGAAATTAGTCCTAGAAAACGCAATTCAGAAAGGACCTAAAAATGAAGTTCTAGTTTCCAAATTCAATTTAAATATAACACGAGACGACATCCAAACTCTGAAAGATTTAAACTGATTAAACGATAACATAATAAATTTTTACCTCAGATTAATAGCCGAACGTAGTGAAATACACAGTTCTGGAAACATGCCAAAAATTTATGCTATGAACACATTCTTCCTACCCCGGTTACTGGAAGCAGGGTATATTGCAGTCCACAAATGGACAAGGCGAGTTAATCTATTCATTTTCGATATAATATTGGTTCCAGTACACTTTCAAAAGAACCACTGGTGCTTAGCTGCAATAAATCTCAAAAATAATTCCATAAAATACTACGATTCACTGGGTAACCATAATCCCATTGCCCTAGCTATCTTAGAAAATTATCTAATCGAAGAATCACTTGACAAATTAAATCAACCTTTAAATACGGGTGAATTTATAAAAGAACATGTAAAGAATATTCCAAAACAAACTAACGGAAGTGACTGTGGAGTGTTTAGTTGTATGTTCGCTGAGTATATTAGTAGAAACCAAGAATTTGACTTTCGCAGGAAAAAATGCCTTATTTTAGACAGAAAATGATAATAGAAATAGTACAAGCAAAACTTCTTTAAATAAATTACAGATCCTAATCGCGGTATACATCTGTATTTTTGCATTTGTTCAGTCAACCACTGGGACACTTTTACTGAATCCATTAGTGACAAAAAACGGATACAAAACGATAAATTTAGGACAAACTGAATTGACGAGATTAAATCAACAATTGACGAGATTAAATCAATAATAAACACAGTTGAAGATAACTTGAAAAAACTAGGAATCATTAACGACCCTTTCATTCAAAATGAAATAGAAAACCTACATGCAAAATTATCTGCTATAAATCCCACGAATAGACAAAGAAGAGGACTTATTAACTTAGTAGGGACAGCACAAAAATTTCTTTTCGGCACAATGAATGATGAAGATCGTCAAGTCATATTTGATCATTTAGAAACAATTAAAGGAAACCAGAAAGAAGAAATTACAAATTTAAACAAACAAATTGAAATAAACTCTTTTCTTAATGATTCCATTACAACTTTAAAGCATATTATTGAATCAGATAGAAATAGGATAATTAAAACGTACCAAGAGACGACTGAAAATGAAAAGAATATTATTAAACAACAGGTAAAATTGGACCAAATTTTCAAAATTGAAATGTTAAAGGACAAATTAAATCAATTGATAGACAATGTAGGACTGATCAGACATGGCATTATCCATCCTAGCTTATTGACTGCAAACGAAATTAAAGAAACAAAATTCGACTTTTACAAATTAAAACACGTACGAACTGGACTCTTGAAACATGACGATGATACGATTATTCTTGTGATGAAAATTCCAGACTCTTATAAACTTATTGATTATAAAGTAATTATAGCAATGCCTAATGAAGACAACCTCGAAATCATCCTGAAAGACCAATTTGTTATTGAAATGAATTCAACTAGATACCATTATGATGGAGAAACTTTGTATTTAGATGAACTTAAACCCTTAAATAATTGTATTACGAATAACAATTGTAAATTGACCAAGAATATAGAAACGGAAAAAAGAAAAATAGACGAAAATACAATAATATGTAAAAACTTAAAAAATGAAGTAATTATCAACTATTGTGATGATAGAAAAATAACATTAAATGGAAATTACTTGTTACTCATAAATAATTGTACGGTAAAAATTTTAAACAAAACGTTCAGTAACAATAATGAAAAATTTGTAGATAGATACTTTTACATGGATGATGAAACCTATAATTTTACAAAAAAATAAGCTTTGAAGACATAGTTTTGAAAAATATAGAAAATGTAAAACACATAAACCATTTGAAAATACATACAAACATAAGTTATATCTTTTTTGCAATCATTTCTATCATTTTAATAAATTTGGCTTTATGGATGCTTGTGAATTTCAAAAGAAACAAAAGCATGTTAAAATCATTTAAAAATGTAAAAGAAAAAATTGAAAACATTTATAGAATTCAGGAGAATTCTCATTCAAAGGGGGGAGAAGTCATGTATCCGATAATTGAAAACCCTATAAAAAATAACATTTCTGTTGAAGATTTACTGCAAACGTTGCATTTACCTCATTCAGGAATATGCAACGTGACACATGTCTGACCGCAGACATAGCGTCAGCAAAAATCATCTATTTAAACTTCTCGCATACATGACGTCGCCCCCAGTCAATCTATGTAATTTACGTAAACGACGGTAACGCGAGTGAAATAATAAAGTAATAGTTGTTTTCCTGTTAAAAGTGTGTTTCATTCAAATTCTGTGGAATTAATTATTTTTTTTATGCTCGCCCACGTCTCGCTACGAAACTAGTGTGCCTTAGTAGGATTGTAGTTCATGTTGCCACTCCTCAAGGCATGATATGAGCAATTTAAATGTCGGCCGCTCATCCGCTACTGAATGCCACGGCCAAAGTTGTCTTGACATAGAGTCAAGTTTGTGGCTTTCTATGTACACCAACCAACAATCGCAATGTGCCGTGTCGTAGCCAAGTGCTTGGAGAGTATTTGTCGCCTCTTCAAATGTATTAACCAGCCGCCGTATGTCATGGGCCGTGGGCTTTGAGATGTGTCAATAATCTATCATCCGCTTCAGACGCGTTTCGGCGATGTATTTGGATTTGTGATATCGCGCCTTTAATTGTTCCCATGCCGCTTTATAATTTGACTCCGTGATCGCCATATTTTTTATTGTTGATGCCGCTTTCCCGACTAGCGCATCTTTTAGATAATGCATTTGCTGCACCGGAGACTCTTGAACATATCATGGAATGATATCCAGTCCTCTTATTTACCACCAAATTTTAGGGTGTTCATGGTTTGGAACTTCACTGCCACTGGTGTTATTGCCCGCACTTCCGTCGTTGTCAACTGTTCCAATATTCCGCTGATCCCCATTTGCTTCTTTGTGAGGACTCAATAATTTCCGTCGCGTTTTCTGCCTGTGATGGAGTTATCTGAGTTTGCTGCTGCTGACAGTACCGTAATTTTGCGTTAAGGAAATTTGTATGTCTTTTCCAGCCGTTCCAATCGTACTTGTTTTTTGACTGGCGTCGTGTCTTGGATGTCCGCATACGTGAATTTGGAAACTGCCTACTTTGTGTTCGTGCGTGCCCACCGAAGTTTATTCAAACTTGACTTTTTGTGTTTGTACTGTATCAAAATGTCTCTGTATGACGACACTACACTTTTTCGTTTGTAACCGCACACCAATTTCGATGCAAATATGCTTACAAAATTATCACTTTTCCGCTTAGCCAATCTGAAAATCTCCGCAAATTGAACGAATTTAGTTTTTCTGCAAAATGAATGTTTTCCCTATTACTTTAAAGGAATCCGGCTCGACGAACTAAAATGATGGGGATTTATACCGAGAAAAACTGCCGATGGTTCTAGATTTTAAAGTACTTTTTATTTCTTTCTGACGTCCCGCTTGTAACAAGACACATCTGTACAGTGAGTTCAAAGAAGATAACAATATGACAGGTTCAAGTTTGACGTCTGTCCAAGACTTAGAAAGTGCAAAGCCTGGAAACTAACATCTGTCCGTGATTCCGAAAATTAGAAGCCTGTCACCTTGATGTAATTTTGAATATTGTCGTTTGAGGTATGCACATGTCTGAACAACAGGATTCGTTGCTTTTGGTCTGGTGATAATTCCGCTATTGCTTATAAATTTTTCATGACTATGAGTGTTTTATTTATTGAACCAGATTTACTCTTTGATCCAATTTGCATTGGCACATGGTGAATTTGTCTTTCCTTATAACTGAATTATTTTCGATCACCTCTTGTCAAAACTAACTTACTAGCTCAGAATAATATAACGGTGAACCATTTTGTGTCAATTGTAGTTTTGTCTACCAGCATCTTTATGGTAGCAATTTGCATATGTATTAGTCGGCCTACTATGGAAAAGCTTCCGTGAGCTGTCAGTTCACTGCGCCATAAGCAAATGCTTATATCGCGTAATATGTACTATTTTCCGAATGAAAGCGTACGAAACGCATTCCGTGCATGCCTAAAATTTACCTTGCACTGTCCACTGTATTTCCACACTTTCAAGACGAGCAAATGAAGCACGTTTTGCAACTTCCACTGATAGCTAAGCTTCGGGAAGTAACCAAACTCCTATTCATTCAATTTGGAAGGTGATAAAATTTTGACTTCACTAGGAACACTATTGTGTTCTCCGTGGACCGTCTGGATTTCACTGTAGAAATCTGTCTCGAAACCGTACAAAACCTTGAACTTTCGTTGGCACCTCTGCAAATCTTCATATACCACCGTGTAAGCTACCGAGCAAAGTCGACCTACTAGTGGTTATGTGTGCGGCAGCAAGCGCTGCTATCAGCACCAACATAAGTGTAACAAGCCTTCCAGTAGAAATTTGCATTTGTAGCAGTCCGCCTTCTAGTAGAAATTTGCACTTATAGTAGTCAGCCTACTTCGGTAGAATGTAAATGCTTGTACAGCGTAATATTTGCAATGTTTCACATGAAAAATGTACAAATCACATTCCTTGCATGTTAAAAATTCACCTTGCACTGTCCACTGTACACCTACACCATTTAGAACAATCAAATGAAACAAACGTTCAACTCCTTCCACTGACAGTTAGCTTGAAGAGATAAACAAATTCCTTATCTTTTAACTTTGAACATCAATAAAATATGAACGGATGTATGAACTGAAACAAAATTCACTTCGGAAGGAGTGCTACGGTGTTCTCCACGGATCATCTGGATTTTACAATTGAAATCCATCTCTAAACCGTACAAAACCTCGAATTTTCGTCGGCACTTCCAGATTTCTCCATATAGATTCATATAAAGTAGCGGGGTGACGGCACATTCCTGGCATAGGCCCTACGTGTCGGGAGCGCAGACTCAGTGTGCAAATCGGTTCATTTTAATCGTCAGTAGTTTATTAGCCCCGAAAATTGCCGCGAAAACACGCAGAAGATAAACTTTATAAACGTGGACGTGTTTCGGAGCGAATTAAGTGCAAAAACAAAAACATATCCCTTCAAACCTCAACTTCACACAACTTTAGCGAAGGTTGCTAATTGCTTCGACTCCCTCGACCGGTTGCGTATCTAGTACTCTCTATATCTATGGCAAAATCAGTCTACATGTGGTCATTTATTTTGTAGTAGGCAAAACTGACGATAGATACAAGCCATATGGTAGCAATTTGCATATGTATTAGTCGGCCTACTATGGACAGGCTTCCGGTAGCTGTCACCCAACTGCGGCATTAGCAAATGCTTATATTTCGTCATATATACTATTTCCCGAATAAAAAACGTGCCGAACGCATTCCGTGCATGCTATAAATTCACCTTGTATAGCCCATTGTGCTCCTAAATTTTCCAAGACGAGCAAATGAAGCACACGTTTTGCACCTTCGACTGATAGCTCAGCGTTGAGATGTAAACAAACTCCTATAAATTCACTTTGGAAGGCGATAAAAACTAAACGGGTATAAGAACTGAACTAATTTTCACTTTACTAGGAGCGCTATTGTGTTCTCCACGGATCATCTGGATTTCACTGTAGAAATCCGTCTCTAAACCGTACAAAACCTCGAATTTTTGTTGGCATCTCTACATTTCTTCATATAACGCCATGTAAGTTAGCCAGCAAAGTCGGCCTACTAATGGTCATGTGTGTGGTAGTAAGCGCTGCTGCCATATGGCTTGTATTTATCGTCAGTTTTGGTAGTAGGCCTCTCTGGTACATGGCTTGTTAAGTTGTAGTAAGGCTTTGGATGCTACCATGGATAGAATACATAATTCAATGTCCTATTATGGTGTGACGAATTAAGAATAATTTGTAAGTTAGAACGGATAAGTGCATCACTAATTATGCCTAAACACTCATGTGTCTTTTTGGATACCATTTTCAATAATTGCAATGACTCTTTTAATGAGCAATATTAAAAATACAACCCAATGTAATCTTAACATTAAAATGTTTGATTTCATATATTCCGCTCGCCAGAAGACTGTGCTAGTAGAGAGGTGAAAAAAGTTTACAGTCTATTTCACCACAATTAAAGAATCATCAAAAATTAAACGTCAATGTGACGTGAATACTTGAAATGTCATAGTGCTATTCGCTAGTATACGAAGTTATAATTTCTTTAAATTTGCCTCGCGACAAGAGGAATACTCGCTAGTTAAACTTTAGAAAGCCAGTATGAGTGAAGAAAGGTCGAGCCGACCCAGAGGTAAAACGCTGATGTGTTCTTCAACTTTTTATTCTAACCGATTTGAACTTACCAGGCCAGAACGATCCAGGTTGGAATGATCCTCCAAAATTGCAATTCAGTTCGGTTCAAAGTGGAAGTAAGACGAGGCTAAATCTAAATAAACGCGTTGCATTTCCATTGCAAGCAGGTGCTTCAGGAACTTCAAAGCCTACGGCGATTGTGCATCCCTCACATCCTCCAATTTCAACGCTACCGGTTGCGATTGTACCCCCAATGGCGAGAAGTGTGCCTCCTTCTGTCCCCGCCCCGAGTACAGAGGCAACTCAATCGCGTTTAGGCGTAGTTGAAGGAAATGACGCAAACAGTTTGTCTGATTCTGAACGGCAACTGTGTCTGGATACATTCGATAGTTTCGTTCCTTGCATTCAAGCAGGTATTAATATTCGTCCGGACGAGGTTCGCCGTCGAATAAATCTCATGAATCAGATGTGGCTCAGTGGAACGCTTGCACCAAGTGTCCAGCGGAAAATTCAACGAATTGCTAATGGTAAGTAAAATATTCTACAATTGACATCTTGCCGCCTGACCAATCCAATTTGCAGCTCTGGCCGAGAGGAATTTCGATGAAGCAATAGAAGTTCATCGAACTCTTGTTGTAGAACATTCAAATATTTGTGTTGCTTGGGGTGCTGCACTTCGACAGATAATTTTAACTATTCAACCTGCAAGTGCAGAAACTTCTCTAAGCCAGCAGGAGGAGGGAGAAAATCTACAGGAGACTACAACTGTGAGCAGTGAGGCAGAGCATCCTTCGGCTCCCCAGTCTGAACAACATAACGCTGAAAACTTGCAGACCGCTGTGCAACACATTTAATGCTGTAGCGCAATTTGTGATTGATCCTCGAACATATGTTTCCAACACTTATTCCTTATAACTTAGAACGTGTGTCAACAAATGTGCGAAGCCATTATTGAGTACCAAACACTCCGTCACGAGTTGTGTGCTTTCAAATGTTTTCCCTTAACCTGAAGAACGAAAATCAAAGTGGATTTTGTAAATAGTTAATTCATTTTGTACTCCGAGAGATCTTCTCTGCTTTCAAATGTGAAAACTGCTTTTGCTTGTGACTTAATCTATAGCAAAGCATGTTTGCATTTTAGTTCTCATTCTACAAATGAGCCTTCAGTGAAGCTTTTACATGTGTTCTAGCCAATTTGATTTCGAAAAAACCATTCTATAATTTTTAGCTTAATTTTTTTCTCATTATTTTTCCCGTTTTAAAGCAAATTTGACCTGTCAATATAAAAGAGTATTATCGGCTTATTTGTTTTCTTTTTTTCACATCAATTCAAATTTTACCAGTAACGATAAAAACTTTGGAAAGGTTTACTTGGGACAGAATGCATTTTCAGCCAAGCAGAGGCTGCCTGCTTGCAAACGTTTAACAAAATTCTAAAATTGAAATTGTAAATAATTTGTTCTTATTTAAATTCAAAAAAAAATTACCGGTCCTTTGAAACGAAAATGAAAGTAATTGACAAAAGTGTTATTTATGTTATGATTAAAAGTGAAGAGAAATATGAATTTATCGAGCAAACTTTATATGTCTTTTATTTTCTTAAGAACGATACCTACAATTTGTGCAAAGTAATTGCTTTTTTTTATCTGTAGTTATGTATGTATTAGTGGTCTACTTGGACATCGTGTCTATTTCGAAGCAAGTCAAAGTACCAGGGGAGTGCTCCTGCTAGAAGCGTGTAAAATAATAACTCAACGTCTTTTGAATATCAAAATTCGACATACGTATATTTCACAAAATGAGTGTCGGAGGACACACACAAATTGTTCGTAATTTTCCTTCCCCTAAACCCCTTGAGGCAAAAAGCGTGGTTTTAAAACTTATTTTGAAGTTCTCTTCAAGACCGTTGGCAAAGAAATTTGTTTAACGGTCACCCCCCTGTATGGGGAGGTTCACCTTAAAAACCTTATAAAAACTTTTTTGCAATGAAATTTTTGAGAGGGCACCACTTTTTCAATATGCTAGCTTATACGATTTTGGAGAAAACTTGCTGTGACACAAGGATGGACGGACAGACGGACTAGAAGGGTGCGATTTAAGTAAGGTACTGCAGAGTTATTTTACAATAACCAAAAATCAATGGCGGTCTGGTTAATACTTTCGCTTTCAGTGACCACTTTCGATATCATTTAATTCCACAAATATTTTATAAATGTCGAAGCTTCAAAAAGGTTTTCCGCTCTGAGAGCTTAACATTCCATCAGTTTTAATAGTAGTAGTATAATTCAAAAAGTTACATTTTCCTTGTTGTGACAAGTGGCCGAATAATATGCTAAATTTGATATAAGCTACACATAATACTCCTTATTGCGACAGTAGCGATATGCAATTTACATAGGGACAGGGCCAAAACACATGCGGCTCGACCCTCACTACTCAAGCGACTTAGCGAGACACTTCTTCACTATAGTCAAGTTCGATCCCGTTCGAACTGTACACAATTATACAGTCTGGGTCGAATATGTTCGCACGCTTCACTATAGTCTCCCCCACTTATTTTAAAGAACTGGACAGGTGTTGAAGATATAGTCCCTGAAATATGCATGTTTCCATCGCTTTCTGGTAGATCTGGGAGATGGAGTCGCAGGCGGACTACGCTGAACAAACGGACCATGTGTATCGACAGCGGCGGCGCAAGACCAAAAATTTATGTGGGCAAGATAAGCTTCGCGAGGCCCTACAATGAGGCAACTGGAAGAAAGATTTTTTTATTCTTACAAAAGCACACGTTTTTATTTTAACATAGAGATGCTATATCAGCCTCAATGGATAAAACTCCTAACGCTGAAAGTCTTTGCTGACCCATTGTATTTCTTAAAATGTTTTTAATAAGCTTTAATTTAAAAAAGCTTCTTTTAGCGGAAGCTGTACTTACAGGTATTGTAAATAAAATTCGAATTACAATATAAATATTTGGGTAAATTTCCTTTAAGCTATCCTCGGTTATGTATTGAAGCAGTTGCTTTACGTCTTCGATGTAGGCGGGCAAATCGGCATAATTGTTTGCAGTTCTTCATAGAATTCATAATATTGAATGTCACTGCTCTCACCCACTCGTAGGATGGTGTCTAAGTCTTGACAATGTTTTAATAAATGCGAATATTTTTGAGTTTGCTTAAATCATTGAGGAAACCGAAATCAGCAAAAGTTTGATTCAAAGATGTAAATCTTGTATCCATACTGCTCATTATGGAATCAATCATAGTATTAAAGAACTCTGTTTCGACTCGAATTCCGGGAGACTGTATGGGCTCATCACTACTTTCATAAACAAAGATACTTTTCTTTTTGGCTAACAGTTTATTTGTAAATTCTTTTGGCAAGTCATAATTACTTTTTTCAATAAATCGATGAGCGTCAGATAAGCATTGTTTGAATCAAATTTGACGTTATTCTTTGATCAAGGGCAATGCTTGACTGGACTTATACGGACTGCCATAATTTACTTATGATATTCACCCGCGACAATATTGCATACCATAAATGTAACGATATAATAAACTCTAAACTGGGAATTTCATTTAGAACTGATTCACAATTACTGAGTGTACCAGATGCTTCTGTGTGATTTTTTAAGTTCTCGATACATTCAACAGTATCATGAAATTAGAATAATATGGCTTTAAGCGCTGCGATCCTGCTTTCCCATCTTGTGTCTGATAATGGTTTTAAAGTGAGTTTTAATTTGCCTTTTATAAACTTCCAGCATTTGGTTGACTTTATAAATAAGAAATAAATTTTTTGAATAAAACCAAAAAATGTTTTTGCTGCCACCGATCAATTAGCTGCATCTACTAACAGCATGTTTCAACTATGACAACCGCAAGGTGTAAAAATGCCCGCAGATTAATATTCGCACCATAGTCATACCCGCGACAATTATGAATATTTAATCCATTTTTTCTCTATTCTTCAACGATTGCATTAGTCCCCTGTTGACTCAGCGATAACAAGAAACTGAGTAAAGTGTTCCTTTATTTTACCGGTTGTTATGTTGCAAAATCGTAATACGACAGACATTGGTTCGACTATAGTCTCTTGCGCAGTCAAGCAAAATAAAATAATATTTCACCTTTTTACCCTTCGAATCACTTCTCCGGTCACTCTTTTCGCCATTAGCCCTATCAACTCATTTTGATATCTTGGCTTAGATAATGTATTACAAGTTGTTGGTCATTAATACGTTTCATGTGTTCTCGAAGCGTGAGATCATTTTTAAAAAGCAATTTGAACAAGGCTATGAAGTGGCCAGAATTTTCAGTACAGTCTATTTTAAGAGATTCTCTATGCCCTCTGAATGTCAAATTATGTGAGGCTAAAAAGTGGTCAATTAATCTTTCAAATAAATTGTAGCAATGTTTTTGAGATTCATCAATTAGCCTTTCGTTTTCTTTATCTATTGTTTTCCCATGCTTAATTCACTTCACAGTTTTTAGCCATTGAAACATACATAAATGACATATGTTCTCTGGTATTCTCGTGTCTTTGTAAAATGTTTGTTAAGGTTTTCTGGACTCAGCATCTTTCTTGACCCATCTAAGTTTGAGAATTGCTAAAAAGTCTACACGGAAAACAGCAAATTTTGTTTTGATAACTGGGATAAACCAGCTAGCGATGATGTTAAGTTTCACCATTACTGAGTCTTCTTAAAAAATAAAAATGAGAAAAGTGCTTACGATCATCATCTTTGGGATAACCATCATCGCTGTTATTTGATGGCTGCATTGAACCACTTTGCATAATATCATGACACTGAGAATCGGTTTGGGGAAACGACCACATTCCTGGATCAGAATTTATAAACGTTTCTTTGATAATGTCACTTTTATCACCGTTAAATGGCCGAGAACTTATTTGCTGTTCAGGAATTCTGCTGTCCACCTTAGATTCTGATTGGGTAGAGTTTGATGCTATTTCTGCTTCCGACTGTTGCTTACTACTCAATACATCGGAAGTACTTTCCAAATCGAATGGCGTTAAAGAAATCAATTCATTTGATTTTGTCATGCTATGAGATGTTTTTTGAGGTAATTCATCTATTTTGAACCTAAAATCCGATCTGATAAGACCCTTTCAGCTTTCTTTTGTCTTTTTGCGGACCCAATTACCATTTTTTCCCGAAATCTCTATCTCTCTTGGGACCTGGGCGTAACATAAAGAACTTTGTTTAACGTATATTGAACCTATTAATAATATTAATTTTGTTTTTACGTATATACCTACAGTCACTCCAAATGTCTACAGTTAGTTTATGAAAAATTACCTTAAGTAGCTCATTAGAATTATATTTGAATAAATCGAGCTGATCAAAAATCACTATGTATTAATTGAATAGTTATTATTTTCAAACCTTCAACACAATATTATTCGTTCTCAATCGTAATAAAATAACAGAAATGCTTACGGTACTCTGCTTTGTCTCGCGAGCCATGAAGAAAGAGTGGAGTTAGATACGAATCAACCGAAATCAGAATTGTTTGCAGCTACGGAACTCCCTTGATAACCGTTGCCATGTTCATCAACGCATGTAGCATTGGGCCTTGCACACGATCAAATACTCACGATTCTTTCCCAAAAGTAGCGGGCGGATGGATCAAATTAGACGGCGCATCACGTATGTCATACGCAGACCGGTTGGAATTGTTTCTGTGGTCCGTTGTTAAGTGTAGACTAGGGTACACTGTGACTTTTCATGGAGGGCTCATTATGTGTACAACATACAAGTAAAACTTTGCACATGATGAGTTGCATAAAAATTGCATATCCTGTCAAGGTGAAAAGGTATGCCCACGATAGAGAAAACTCATTCTTTATATCGTTTTAGGGTTGATATTGATTATTCGAATGATGTGCTTGCCCATTATGCAAATTCCCTAGTCCGAACATTTAGTGAGATACGCATATATTAGTAAATGCCATCGGACACCTAAGTTACACTAGAATTGTAGCTATCACGTCGAAGATAGGAATGCAATTGTGATATGAGAGACATTTGTGAAAGAATACTGTAAGCCAAGATGATCGCCGCCAATGGTCTCATCCGTCCTAAAGGCCTTACTGTAGTTGAGTTGATTGTGGTCACTATTTCAGTATACTATACTATGGACTGATTGATTTGAATGGTTTCATTGTTCAGCTTTGAGTAAAATCATTCACAGTTTTCACTAATATCAATACTTTTCAAACTTTTATTGAGTTAGAAAATTCTCTCAAGTGCGAAACCCCTATTGCGCGAGACCGTAGGTGGTCATCCACGCCTTGCGCCACCACTGTGTGTCGAAGTTGGCGTTGGTGGCGATTGACAGTCTGTTGGCACCCGTGCAGTTTCTGTTGAGGATGGCACACCCATTATGTGCTGTGGAATTGAAGGAGTGAAGGAGACTTGCTTCTTTGGAACCAAAGTTGCGACCAACTGAAGGATTCTTCTCTTCAGGTACAGCTCCGGAGGAGACAGATCTGGCGCTAAAGGTGTTGCTCTATAGCAGAAGATTTTGTCCTGTAGCATGATAAACGGGGGAGCGGGAGCATCAGCTGCAGCTTTGAACCTTCTCATCAACGTCTGGACACTGTGATCTACGAGGCAATTCGAGGCTGGATGATTCCGTGCGATGAAATTTTAGAACACCCCACGCTCTATATAATGTCTCTAGAATAGTTCGCCTTTAAAAACGTTAGCGTTGTCCAAAACCATTACGTAGGAGTAATCATGCACCGAAAAGATGCCTTCCAGCAGAGATATTGTTGAAGCAGAAGACGGAGCATCACGGATTTTGTGAACCTCTACCCACTTCGACTTTGCACCCACGCACATCAAAAGGAAATAACCATATAAAGGGCCTGGAAAGTCAATGTTCACTCTCCCAGGGATAAATTGGCGCTTTCTGCGGACTGTGGCAAACTTTGACAAAGGACTCACAGCTCTTCACAAGACGATCTATGTCCTTGTGAAAGCCTTCCCAATAAACATATAACCTGGCGAGTTGCTTCATCCTGGTGATTTCCACGTTGCAGAATTCGTATTTAGAGAGACTTTGGGATCACTGCTCGCTCAGAACGAAATAGCATGTTGCCAGAGATAGTGTACATGCTTTTCCATTCCGAGCGAACAATGATCCCAAAGTTGCCAGAGACAGTGTACAACTCCGCCGTAGACGGTCCCAAGCCCGTTTGAGAAAGGAGGAGGGAACTCCTTATTTTCCCAATCCACAGCTTCCATGATTCTTCATCCTAAACCTCCCAATTAAATGAGTAAACTGGTAAATGTTCTCGGGGTCGCCAATTCGACTTACTGGTTCCGCAATAATGGGGCATTAAATGCCGAGAAATGCTAATAACTGTAAAAACATCTACAGATCTACTACTGAATCCTACTCACACTTCCTTTTTGGGGATATAAGGAGGGTGAAGGCGAGTATTCCGCCCCTAATAACGGAATCAAAGAAGTAACCATACCGCCGAAATGGAGGTTGGGCGAAGGGCTAATCCTTGAATGTAATGAAACCTGCAGAAAGGCTTCGGAATAGATTGCACTTACGGCAACAATCTCGCGAACGGAGAAAGGGCTATGGTATTGGGTCCTGGAATGTCAGATCGCTCAATTACCCCAGCGCTGTTAAGGACCTTTTACGATAGGCCAGACAATATAAATTAAAAACACAGGCAATCCAGGAAACGAACTGGACTGGAAATGATAGCAGCTCATTGTTGTTAGTTACATTATTTATATTATTTAGAGCATTGTCTGCTGGTCCTCTAGTAGCGAGTGCCCATAATAACCCAGGCTTGACGAAGTTGCCAGGTGTCATACTGTGGTATACTTACGTTTGTTTTGGAATAATTTTAATTTTTGCATCTTGGTATCGGGGGCATTCTCCATATGATGTTGGGTGGCCAAATATACCACAGTAGGTGCAGTACAATTTTTCTTTAGAGTCCGTCTGAGTTAATTTGCACTCAACAGGGGCATGAACATCTCTACATTTTCGCATTGATTGTGCATGGCGCAGTTGGTAGCCAGCTTTTCTGGAGATGTTCCCTCTTAACCACTCTGAAATTCAATTATTTTCTTTGTTTTCGGGCACTTGGACTGCTTTCATTAGAAATTCTTCTTTTCGATGGTCCATCTTCTTGTTGAAAAGATTATGACAGAAATTAATTCAATTAATACAGCTTGCTTGAGCATCTGAAGGAGATCGGCAGTATCCCCTCCGCAGTCCAGATTCTTTAGCAGAAATGTCTGATATTTTTCGCTTTTTGGGGTATAAGTGGTGTGGAACCTCCCCAGAATTCAGCAAATCTTTGGCTGGCTTGAAATCAACCAGTGGTTTCATCTTGACTTCATTTACTTTTTCGATTTCAAAATCACTTGATTTATTTTCAGCTGCCAATAGCCGAACCATATCTCTTCCACTTTTTCCGAATACATTTATTGGCGGAACTTTTTCTGCCTTATTGCTGGGTTTTTCTGAAGAGCCTACAGAGCTGCAAATTAGTTTCTTCTCCTGACTTTTATGTTTTTAAATTATTATTATTATATGTTGTAGTGAATCAGGTAAATTCAAAAGTCCGTAAAGGACTCCAGCGATGGTCTGCTGCCTCGGCGTCATTATCTGCCGAGAATGCCCTTGTCTGGGGACGCGTGAATGCGCTGTTAGGCTAGCATTGCGGTGTCGTGGGGCGGGTTCATTCCCCCAGCACAAGGACCCACTACAAAGAATTTCGCATTCACGAATTTCTGGGGTCGAACAAAAGCAAGGCGACCGAAGTCGCAAACAGTGTAGGCAGCTATACCGAGAGAAAAAGGACTTGTTCCGAGAACAAGTAAAACATGTAAAAAGGGGCGGACTTAGGGTAACTTCGTCGTTACCCGACGAAACTCATGGCCCACAAATAAGAGAGGGGCAACCGGGTGGTGATGGAGCCCCTGTACACCCACCCAACCGGATTAAAATCCATAATTGTTGCAGTGGCCAGGTATTCCTCTTCTGAGTGGAAAACTCATACAACTTAATTTGCATAAGCCTTCCCATCAGAATAGAAGTACCCCGGTGACCAATTTATGCCATAGAATTATGCAAGTCGATTACATAACCCCATGTCATAAAGAGGTACTTTGCTTGGGCCACTCAACCCGCGCCGTCACCTGAAACAAAAAGAGGTTAGTGTGTACCCGGCGGCTGGCTCATGTTTTGTGGTTGGAGCCTGCCACCGTACCGGGTCCTATACACGGTCAAAAGGGTAAAAATGGAAAGACCGAAGGATCCATTTAATTCAACATTGCTTTATTCTGAACAAAAAATATATATATATTAAAATAAGCCAAAACAATAAATTTAATAAATTTGTTGGAAAACTAAGCTATAATACCGATATATGAATATATATATATATATATATATATATATATATATATATATATATATATATATATATATATATAACTATAATTTTTAACTAGTTTCCAAAATGGTAAATTGCCGTTGTTCTTACTTTTGCGACAGGGTTGGAAAAAAAAAGTAAATTGTAACTTTAAAAATGTTATTACTTTTTGGCCAAAAAGAGAGAACCGGATGATTACTCGTTCGTCAGAAGCATTTAGTATGGGAACTATTCCGATGAGAACAACGATCAATTTTACATAGGACGCTCTTATCAGAAACATACTCTTTAGATGCAAAACCTCTATGTGATTAACCTTTTAACAAGGATTATATAAGCAAATTTAAAGACAAAAAATATAAAAAAAAATAACGAGAACTTAATTGTTTTAATAAAATCAAGAAAAACCAAAACGTAATCTTTTCCTTACTTCGAAAAATGTGAGTTTGTGAACGTATTGGCGAACGCCCGGAACACGAGTTATGCCCGATCAATTATTATACAAATTTGTCATAAGTGAGAATCTGCATTTTATAGGGATCCAGCCCAATATTGTCATCCACAATGCTATAGTGAGTTAGAGTTACAGTACCTTGGTGAACTGATCGAGATACTGAGATGAAATTACATCTCCCCGGAAGAATGATAATATCATCAACAACTGTCCTCGGAGGCGGATTGTCCTGATTCAGGAAATATCGAGTCTTAATACGCTCGGAAACGATTACAAAAGCAAAATGTGAGGCTTTCCGCAACTCCAGCCTAGGTACAAACTCCCGTGAGACGTTTCCGGATTGTATAACTTTCAATCTTGGCTACTTGATGTCAACCAACACTATCTCTATAGAAAGGAATACGAGATGGCAAAGGTCCGCGCACATTACAATATTCTTCAAGGGCTTTAGCCACGTTCAAGGCAAGTTCAGAAGGCCCGGCACTTGCGAAACATGAACCGGAAATAATTGCTGCCGAAAACTTCCACGGAACCAAACTCCGAACACGTTTTCTTGTGGTGGGAACTCTCTGGCTTGTAAATTATTACTGCTTATTTAAATCAATTTTATCAAATTTTCATTTATCCATCACTTCTGATCTCGACGCAAAATTATACGGTCGCAGTCTTCATATCGTGATTTCTGAGAAAACAGTTGCAGCCGTGCACGAACAGATTTACGTTTTATCAAATCATTTCCACGGAACTTCGGAGCGTTACCCTTTAAAGTAACTGTATTACCTTAATTAAGATCAAATAATCGCAAAATAAACGGAAATTGTTTCCCATGGATCTTGAATTAGATGATTATGTGTAGAGAAAAGTTCCACATGAAGAAACGAAAATTGCTCCTCGTTTGACTGAGCATAAAGTGGTGCTGTTGAGAGTTCCTGTTTTATAGTTGGAGCTACCTCTAGTGGAAGTTCGTAGCCTTCAAAGTTGGGCTTGATAAAACTCCAATCTTGCCGTAACTCTATAAACTTTAGTGGCATTTAAACTGATTTTGCTTCTTCGTCCAAACAGTGTGTCGAATTTAACAACCGGCTTAAGAAATTAAAAATAGTTTTCATTTAACACACGTCACATCCCAGAATAGTCACTTATATGTCCTTTATCTTTCCCAGTGCTAATACGATGCAATATAAGGTTAACACGTTTCTCTCCTGCTACCATATCCAACCTTGCGTCACGAATTATAAAATTCCTTTGGTCTGGTGAGATCTCCGACTTGAACACTACTTTCCATTCTGCAGTTCGAGTGCAATCTCCAGTATCGAAAAGTAGTATTTGATTGCATCCATCGCAGAGTAAGCGATTTTTCCAGAAAGGAACTTAAATGACACACTTTAGTCCCCAGATTGTCTTGCAGATATTGATGGTAATTTGTACACAGGACTGAGAGACTTAGGTCGACCGAGTTCCAGGCAGTAGGAGCTTTTCTGAATGTTCCTGTGTCTAGGTAGAAGCAGATCTCACCATGTATTCACTGAAACTCGACCGACGCTAAAATAAATCGACACCCTTTTGCACACGCACCGATTATTTTCTGTAATCATTTCTGTAATTACTTAAGTGAAACTATACATGTACCCTAACCTACCATTTGTGAATTCCCTTGAATTCACATTTTCTCTTGCGCACTGACAGCTGCCGATATGCTCGTCCTGGTTGAGCCCCCGAGTCGCGATCGAGGCGATACAAATTTGTACACTGCTAAAACACACTTAGCGATGCAAATTTAGTTGGAGCAATCTCGACCTGAGAGCTGCCGATCCCAACCACCCACGTGCGTTCACTCACTGACGTTTGCCCTTCGACTCCATGCCTCGAGGAACATCGCAATATCCCAACACCCACCTTTTGATGCAAGCCTCAAAGTAGGTTGCATACGATTTTTTCCATGTGTGTGTGCGCACAGCTAATGGATACTGCGTAATAGTATATCGTAGTTTTTCTTTGGTATCACGTTGATTGGAAACAAAATATTTAGAAAAGAAAAATTCTACGCTGGATAATCATTAATGTCTACTTATCGCCGCCTATCGCAATATGCGTTTAATCGAACTGTCTTCCTTTTTCTAGTAATAATCTCAACCTTCCGGATCACCATGCTGTAGAGGTGACGGAGATAGGAAAATTTTAGAACAGTTTGACAGGGTAACTGCTCTATTACTACAATGTGTCAGAATTTCATTCAATTTCCATTGCTTCTTCCAGTCCAGTCCAGTAATTCAAATCTGCAATTGAAATGTGGACATGGCAACACCTTTTCCCACTGCACATGCACGTATTGTATTGGCGCAGGGAAGTGTGCAGTAGAATGAATGAGAGGCTCGTCGAGTACCGTTGCAACATCTAGCAAGTGGACTATTGACAACCAAAAGCGAAGTCTGGTTGAGATCGTCAACCAGCGCGGACGCCGCCAGAAAGAAACGGGTCGAGATTGACATGCACGATGGGACAGTTAGGCTAGCATACGGCTAAAGATCGATTTTCGCTTTTAATAATTTTAAATTGTGCGCGATTTGCTTAACTACTGTATGTTGGTGTTAGATCTAAAGAAAATCCTACAATCGATTTCTGACAAAACAATTGATCATGCCGGCTGTTTCTGGAATTACTTGAATTAAATATTGATCGATGCAGAAAGTTATCAATAAAAACAGTGTTGTTTTGATTATCAGTTATACGCAACTGTAATCGTAAACACCGCGAAAGAAACGTATTTTAAAAGCGTCGGAAAAAGATAGGAAACTTTCTCCATAGTGCTGCGGCTCACGAACGTTGAACTTCTTAGTGGCTTGTGTCCTTTTCACCTCGACAAAAGTTTTTGGATTTACCTGCATTCTTGCCTTTTATAATTTTCAAGCACGCAAATATCAAATGGTGTACCAATAGCTGATCATTATTCGGCAAATTTTTTGATCGTGTAGAATATTGAAAGGAGAGATCAGTAAAGTAACCGCTCGGTTCTCGTCAGTGTTCGCAGTTTTAAAATAGACCTGACAACTGTTATCAAAGGAGAATGTCAGTTACCGTGTATTCAAGTAAGCGAGCAATCTACGATTCCGCGTACGAAACCATGCTCCTGGAAGTAGTGCTCTACAGTCGGATTGCGCTAAAGTGTTTGTTCAACGGGATTACCGAGAAGGAATATCCGTCAAATTTCATACAAGACTTCCAAGTGAACTTGATATTACTATGCTACCATAAGTCCCTAGAGGACACTAATCGATATATCGGTGGCTTGTGCGCATAAGACATAGCCAATACACACCTAACATAGGTTAGGTAGAAGGAGAAAAAAAAAACTTGATGTTCATATTAAAAGGTATATCTTCGAACCGATAATAACGGCAATTCATGATTATTTTGCTGAAGCAGAGTAAGGATCTGGCAGCACATACTTGGAAGGATGTTGGTCCTGTCGAATAGCTTATTTGGTTTATATGTGCACTGAAACTTGTCACAAGAAGGCTTTTCAAAAGATATCGAAATTTATTGCAACGCAATTCAGTGTCATAATTGAAATAAAAGGAAGCAGCCGGTGTAATTTCGCTGCTAAATAAAGAAATTGAAGTCTCAATATAACAGAAGAAGGATTGAAGGCTTCGCACCGTCTCATTGAATCCTAGCCGTTCGCGTAAACATCGGCATTCTCGACTCAATATAATCACATCGACATCATCATCATCACTGGCGCTATTTCTCGACATTTCGTTCAAAATAAAATCCAATCTTCACACTTGCTGTGTTGCTTCTGAGAAAAAGATTTGGAATGAGTGATTCTGGTGGATTGTGCATGGCAATTGCACTAAAGTGCTCGTTCAACGGGATTACAGCGAAGATTCGCGAGCATATTTTCACGCTAAAGCGGCATCGTTCAATTCATGGAATCCTTTTCCTAACCCTCGCTCTAGATTTAGTTATTCTAGATCCTATTTAAGTTAGTTATTCTAGATCCTATTTAAGTGTATTTTAATAAAATTAAATTAAATTTTAAATGTATCGAAAATATAAAGTTGCCGGATTCACTACCAGGCATCACCACATCACTAGCGGGCGCCCGGCGAGGATGTTGGTGAGTACCCTATTGTTTTCTATATTTTTTTATATTAGTAATTATATGATTAACTACGGTTGGAATAGTTATATGTGACGTTTTACGCAAACCCTTAACATTGATTTAGAAATAACAAAAAAAAAAAAAAAAAATGCTAAATGTTAGTGCTTTAATACAACGCTTTGGCAAGGTGGACATTTGAATTGAGTTGAAGGCGAGAATGAGTGATCGAAGTAGCAGGCGGTTTTTACGTTTGTTTTTCAGTTCGGAACAAGCATGAAATTTATTCCCATAACTACCTCGGGCTCTGTCAAAAGATGGAAGTAGTTAAGCTAGCTCACAGCTCTCCACAAGATAAGCTGACGTGAAAAACCCAGGTCTTGTCAACCTCTTTGTATATTTTTTTTCTCTTCATGAAATTAGCGATAAAGCATAATAACGCAATGAATAAAATTATAACTCCAACCTTAGTACAAAAATACAATAGGAAAGTTAAAATTAAATTGTAATGATGCAGAATCATATGTAGCAAAGGGTAGTTAGTCTATTTTAAATTAACGTAAAATAAATAGCTTTAGGCGCCCCTACATATACACACAAAGAATACAACTATTAGAAATAAAAAAATAGCTATTAAACAAAAACTGACGGCTGGGGAAAAGAACTCACCCCACGACACCGCAATGCTAGCGTGCTAGCGCATTCACGCGTCCTCAGACAGGGCCAATCTCAGCGGATCATACCATCCTCTTTTGCCGAGGCAGCAGACCATCGCTGCAGTCCTTTACGGACATTTTATCTACCATCAATTCACTACAAATCTTTCCTCCGATTAGCTTTACATTATTGGAAATATGAAACGCAAAAATGAGGTAAGACCTAAGTAACCTAAATAACAGGCGTAGCGAGGAAACCAAGGCGATAAATCGGAGAGTGGAAGTTCGTTTAAAATTACAATTGTTCGTTTTCAATAACTTTAACATTAAAGACAACGTTTGATATTTTTGTCGAATATAAAAGGATCAGGGAACAAATGTTAAGGGATGCCTTGTTTTGAATTTACTGATTTTGGTTTACTGTTGGATAAGGCGGTAGATTTTGGACTGGCTTTATGGTTGACCGTTTTGTTGAGTATTTACATTTCGAATATAATATTTTAAATTTCATTATCTCTTCAATTACTAAGACTAGCCAAGGAAACTATTAAAAATCGATTTTAAATAGTTTGTTGATAATTTTACGCCTGGTATCCCAATTAATCTAGTTCATCCCGTAAAGCATGATACATGTTTTTTTCATTGTTATGTAACTCAAGTAAAAAAAATAATAAAGCCATGAATTATTGAAAAGAACCCTCGGTCTTCTCCTTTCTTGTTTTGCACAGGAACGGGTATGGTATCCATAGCGCTGGCACGGTCCCTCTACTTTTATTCAGCCATCCGGCTGTAGTTATTTTTGTTTTTGTAGGGGCTTGTTTACGAATTGACTCTTTTGCCAAAACGGGTTAATGGGTTTTCTTGTTTATTAATATCTACGGTACATAAACCATGATACGGCCCAGTTCAAGTACGGTCAATAACATTAATATTTTTGGGAAGTCATGATTTGAGTGATTTTAGTTGGTTTGCAACAAAATGGCGATCGTTGAAAATAGAAAAACAATGGAGTTTCTTTTAAACGTGCACAACTCTTTGACATATTTCTTGACTTTATTCGTTGCTGGTAACTGCATTACTGATAAGTTGGGTACAAAACGCTTCTAACATGAGCGCAGGTCTGTCTACCGAACTTGTTTTAGCTTTAATGGTGGGTTCATAGTTTAGATATAAATGGCAGCCTGAATCCTGAGCATTACTTCTTATAAGATTATATTGATATTTAGTTAGTTTTGCGTTGATAAATAATGATAATGCCTTGTCACCCGACATTGTTTCAGTTTTTGGTCTTGAAGATACTGCTTCTGTATATTTTCTGGCTGCGTCGGGTTCAGTTGAAAGATCTTTCAAAACTCCGCTAGTATTACTACTTCCTTCTAATCTGCTTTTCATTTGAGCTGCATGCATCAGGGTCGAAAAATCTGGTATCTTTCTTAAGTCTTCAGTTTTTCCCCGTTTGTTTCGCTTACTACTTTCAGTAAAACTTTTATCTGTTCTGCCAGAGAAGATCCGCCTGTTTAATTTTGGAAAGTCAACTACATTTGTCAAACCATTTTCTCTGTCTGCTTTCAAATAAAGCGTTATTTCGTTTGGCGCTTCGCCGTTTCGTTTGATTATCGCAAATAAATTTCGAAAGTTTCTTTTTAATCAAGTTCGATGGTTTACCCACTACATTCACAATTTCGCTAATTTTTGACACTAAGTGTTTATATATTGTTTTTTTGGCGTCACCACAACTTCCTTTGCAAAATAATAAAAGATTTCGTCAACTTAATGACTGCATAGCGGTCATACCGCTTCCTGAAAAAAACACCATGAACATAAATCAAAGTTCCTTGTTTTCCTTGTTAGCTTATATTAGCATAAAAACATGTTTGAATCTATTAGCTGAAATTATGGACTTTATCTAAGAATCACACGCATTCACTTTAACTGATTTCACTGTAAACTTACAAAAAAGGTGGTTTATTTTAACATGGAGAACTTTAATAAAAAATCAAAACAAACCCTTAAGTAAACTATACACTGATTTCCACTTACCTTCGAGAGTGGGTTCCATTTCCAATATTAACGGTTCTGTGAAAACTAGTTAAAATCTATAAATGAAGCTCACCCAACGAAATCTAAAAATTATCTGCTTTCTAAATGAATCGAACATTCATGTGAATGGCCTGGTGACTAGGATGCCATCTTCATCTCAAAAAGTGTATATTAAGTAGCGCCAACTATCCTACCATTTATTAAATAATCATAGATCGTTTTACCGCCACCTTTTTAAAAAGTCTTTTTGGCCAAGTTTTGGCGAAATTTCACCATTGTACGACGTGTCTGGTTGCTAATGGAAAGAAATTATACCGAGACTAGATCTAATTACATGCAATTACAGTGTGAATGTAGAAATTATGGAACTTCAAGGAATACAATTTTTGTGTGAATTCAAAAGTCATGAAATTGAATTTAGAAATTTAATTTTATGACGGATTTTGATGTTGATTATGTTGATGAATACTCTCCCCACGTAAAAAGTCGTTCAATATTACGGGTGTATTTCAGTTGAAAAATCTGGTATCTTGTATGACCGAGGTGCTGGAGTAGGCTTCAGCTTGTGGCTGCTGTTCCGTCATTTCCAGAATAATGCGTTCATGATTACTACAATCAGCATAATTGATACGTAGCCAGGAATGGCGTGATACAAAACATATTGATGGCTCATATGAGTCGGAAACTAAATGGTCTTCTTACGAAGGATCTGTTATATGTAGGTTATTCAACAGAATCCGTTGTAGTTGATACTCACCGTTGTCTGCAGGAAATAAAATAGTTGGAATAAGTGATGGGATTTCAATCATAAGATTTCTGGTCTTCAATGAGCTGTTGACTTGACTTGGGTGAGTACTTCAGCTCCTCCTAATTGCAGCTTAAAATTTTGGTTTCCGCATTCCACTTGTGATCACATCGTTTGGTCAACCAAAATCTCTATTTATTTTTGTTGCCAAGTTGCATCCAGATGTGTTTTAGCGGGATGACTTCAATTTGACAAGTTCATTTCACAAGATGAAATTTACGTGTCAGTAAGATATACAAGACCTGCTTTGTCGCACAAATAGGACAGGCCCTCTATGGTTAAGCATGAGTTCAGCTCGGATTCAGTTATTGTGAAGTAGGTGTCTTGGTGAACATTAACGGCAGGCAATTTGGTTGATAACTTTATTGAAACCAGAGTTTTATTTACTATCACGGGTATAGGAATCAAGTTGAACAATTGGTAGGTGCGTTTGTCAGTAAGGGGTATTCTCACTGTAAATATGACGTAGTCATCCACGATTCTTACAGCGGTCTTCATCAATCGGTATAATATCAATACATCGTCGTAGTAATCAGGCAGGTGCAATCCTGTAGGTAATGTACTTTTTATATTTTCAGTAGGACTTAGTATTCCGTAATGAGCATCGGTCAACACATTAATGATAGTTGATTAAATGCGGTGCCGATTAGCGCTCGTTGCTACCAGTTGAAGACAGAGAGTAGTCATTGTTTGGAAAATTTTCGCAGTATCAAGTTAATATTTTGTTCAATTCTGCAAATTTTTTTGTTGAGCACTTGTTTGATTGATATTTATCAGGTTGATAGTCGAATCTATAACTGATGCTTGATTTCTTCGTAACTTCATTAAATGGTGTTGATCAGCTTTGATGTTGTTGATGGTGGCAGACATCCGCATACTTTGAGCCCAGCACTCCAAACAATGAGTTCATAAGATTCCCCACTACATTCACATCGTTACATTCTTTTGGTCATGAATAAGCTATTATCGAGTATAAGTTCGAGTTGGTCTTGCACAAATTGGGGAAGCAGGTGTTCACAATTTGATTTATGTATCGTAAGGCCGTGTGGCGGCACGAGATGTCCCGCCATCAGCACCTCCTTCACGGCGCAAACAAACTCTCGTCCCTCGCCAAATCTACACTTGCCAGCCCAAATCGTCCCACCGGCTCAAGCAATCCACCATAAGAAATATGGGATTCTCATGACGCCGTTCTTCTAGATTCTCACATGTTGATATAGGAGAACGGATTCATACACCCTGTCTCTCAGTGTGTTTTAGCGCTGCAGTCAAACAACGACAACAACCTCATCAGAATCATATTCATCGCCGTCCTCATCCAACCATTCAAAAGACGAAGAGTAAAAGTTGACTTGTAAATAAATAATTAAGATCAAAGGTTGACTTGTAAATAAATAATTAAGAGTAAAAGTTGACCTTTTAAAGTGGTGACCCCGAGTCGGCCAACAGCATGGTGCTTGGACGAGACGACGAGGATGCCGCGCGCATCGCCACGCAGCACGACGCAGAGCTCTTGGTCTCACTGGAACAGCCGCCCAGCCAGCCAGCAACAGCAGGTCAAAGCCGACAGCCTCTGCCTACAAGAGCGACACCATTCGACCTACTACAACAGCCATCAGCGCAACAGGTATACGGTGTAGGCTACTGTAAGCTGCCATCCTTCTGGCGTACTAGCCCGGAGCTGTGGTTTTTCCAGGTTGAGTCCCAATTTCAGGTGCACCAGATCACAAGGGACTCGACCAAGTACCACCTCACGGTATCATCATTGGACCACGAGACAATCACGGATGTAGCAGACATCATCCGTGCGCCACCCGAGCACGACAGGTACGGAGCGCTCAAAACAGCCATCGTCGCCCGCCTCACCGACTCACCTGATGCGCAGCTACATAAGTTGCTCACAGGTGTCGAGCTTGGAGATAGGAGACCATCGCAGGTACTGCGGCACATGCGTTCCCTCGCTGGAACGCGGGTCAGCGACGATGTTCTCCGAGTGAGATGGCTTGACCTCCTGCCCCAGCAAACGCGCCGCATGCTTTTATTAATCAAGAATCAGACGCTAGAAGAGCTTGCCGCTGTTGCAGACGAGGCACAAGACATGGGCCCGGGAGTTATGGCCACGTCATTCCAACCACCCACGCGCGCAACAACACCCACATCTGGTCGTTCCTCACCGCACACTTCTTCGGACC
Organism: Odontomyia ornata; assembly: GCA_963969285.1. Taxonomy (NCBI): domain Eukaryota; kingdom Metazoa; phylum Arthropoda; class Insecta; order Diptera; family Stratiomyidae; genus Odontomyia; species Odontomyia ornata. The sequence goes on along the minus strand of OZ017739.1, from coordinate 355,384,546 downwards.
AAGTCGTAGTCGAATTAGCTGCCTTGCGTCTGGCAGTTACACAGCTAACAGCCTTGACTCGAGAAGCGCTTCAACAACCACACGCCTGCGCCAATACGCTGCGGGAGCGCACCTCTTCAAGAGATGTAAGCCAACGACGGGGACGCTCCGCCACTCCCGGACCAGATAGTCGCACGGGACACTGCTGGTATCACACCAAGCACGGGGCCTTAGCAATGCGATGCAAACAGCCCTGCTCTTTCCCAGCTCCAGAGCACACCATTAGGCGCTCGGAAAACTAGCGTTGCCGGCGTTGTACTCAGCGGACACCGCCGGCAACACCTCGGAGAAGCGCCTGTATGTCTCCGACCGCACTACAAAAACCAGGTTTCTGGTAGATTCCGGCTCCGCCCTCTCTATCATCCCAAGGCATTTCATCGCCAAGCCTCTTCGCAAACAGAGCCTCGTACTACAGGCAGCCAATGGCACTCCCATAACCACGTTTGGATCTCAGCAGCTCACCCTGGATTTCGGGCTACGTCGGCCCCTCCACTGGTCGTTCGTCATAGCAGACGTCCAGACTGCCATTCTAGGAGCCGACGCACTAAAACACCATGGTCTACTCATCGACCTTTGCAACCGACGCCTCATGGACGATCTCACCAGACTCTCCACAGCCTGCGCCATCGGTCCAGTTCCAACGATACACAGCATTAGCGCCGTCAACAATGGCTCGTCCTTGAAGGGCACCATTGGAGACCGGTACAAAGCGATCATCAGCAAATACGCTGATGCACCCGCACAACCCGGGAAACTAGCCTCGGTAGCTGACCTACCTGTCCACCACCAGATAGTCACCAATGGACCACCGGTTTTTGCGAGACCACGTCGCCTCGCGGGAGAACGCCTCACTGCAGCAAAAGCCGAGTTCGCTTTCTTGCTGGAAAGAGGCATAATTCGACCTTCATCGAGCCAGTGGGCTAGTCCTCTGCACATGGTGCCCAAGGACGGCGGCCGTTGGCGAGCTACTGGGGATTACCGTCAACTCAACACTCAAACTCGCCCGGATCGTTACCCACTACCCATCATCGAGGATTTGATCCAAGAAGCCAGCGGCACAGTCTTCTCGGTAATTGACCTCCAGCGTGCCTTCTACCAAATCCCGGTGGCTCCTGAGGATATCGGTAAAACGGCAGTCACCACGCCTTTCGGACTGTATGAGTTCCTGGGAATGCCTTTGGGTCTACGCAACGCAGCCCAAACGATGCAGCGGACTCTAAACCATCTGCTGAGGAAGCTGGATTTCGTCCGGGCTTATCAGGATGATATCCTAGTATTCTCGGCCAGCCACAACCATCACCAGCGCCACCTCGAGCAACTTTTGTCCATGCTTCAAGCGGCAAATCTCCACGCTAACTGGGATAAATGTCAAGTCGGTCAGGCTGAGGTCATCTTTGCCGGATACCACGTCTGCGAAACAGGATTCCGACCACCAGCCCCCAAGACACAAGCCATTGGATCCTTTCCCAAACCGACCGATTCATCCCAGCTAAGACGTTTTCTAGGGATGCTGAACTTTTATCGCCGCTGCATGCCACACGCTGCCGAATCCCAAGTACCACTCTCGGAACTGCTAAAAGGATGTACGACAAAGAGAGCACCACTTACCTGGACACCAGAGGCGGAAGTGGCTTTCGAACGCTGCAAGCAAGGCATTGCCGAGGCAGCCACGTCAGCCTTTCTTTCGCCTCTGCACCCATTGGCACTTCGTACCGACGCATCCAGCACTGCCATTGGCGCGGCCTTGGATCAACAACAGAGCGACGGCACTTGGGTACCGTTAGGTTTCTTCTCAAGGAAGCTCTCCGAAACCGAACAGCGCTACTCAACTTACGACCGCGAGCTCCTTGCTATCTTTGCTGCCATCAAGTTCTTCCAGCGCATCTTGGAGGGAAGGCACTTCGTCATTTATACCGACCACCGGCCACTTATATTTGCTCTGACGCAACGCTCAGACAAAGCCTCACCCCGTCAAAGCAGGCAACTGGATTTTATCTCCCAATTCGATTCGCGGTTGGAGTACACACCAGGGAACGACAACATCGTCGCCGATGCACTATCACGTGTGGAGACGGTCGCGATACCCCCCGCAATCACAGCTCAAGCCATCAGCGAAGCACAGGACACAGACGAACAGTTGCCCCACCTCCTGGCGAGTCCCCGTCTCAAACTGCATCAGTTGATGTTGGATGGCTACTCAGGATACTACGTAGAGTTCAACGGCACCATTAAGCCTTACCTGCCGGTTGCACTCCGCCGTCAAGCTTTCGACATCGTCCATCAGCTATCACATCCAAGCGGACGTGCCACTTCGAAGCGCGTAGCGCTGAAATTCTTTTGGCCTAGTCTGCGGAAAGATGTATCCCGGTGGGCCAAGCAATGCGTACCGTGTCAGCTATCGAAGGTCCACCGCCACAACCGTGCCGAACTGGGAAATTTCAAGACGCCGGACGGGCGCTTCGATCACATTCATGTGGACCTGATCAAGCTGCCACAATGCGAAGGACACGAGAACTGCCTCACCATAATCGACCGCTACACACGGTGGCCTCAAGCAGTGCCAGTGCGTGACAGCAAAGCTAGCACCATCGCCAGGGCACTATTCGACCACTGGATCTCCATATTTGGCCCGCCACTAGAGATCACATCGGACCAAGGACGCCAGTTTGAAGCCGATCTATTGCATCAGCTTGGACGCCTCTTGGGCATCAACCGTGTCCACACTGCTCCATATCACCCTCAAGCCAATGGCATGGTCGAACGGATGCACCGCACCCTCAAAGCAGCGTTAAAGTGCGTCCCCGAGACACCATGGCTACAGGCACTCCCACCGATCTTACTGGGCCTACGAACCACATTCAAGGAGGACCTGCAAGCCTCTCCGGCAGAAATGGTTTTTGGCACATCGCTCCGGATCCCGGGCGAGTTCATTACACCTCAAAACGTACCAGCCAGTTGCCCACAAGACTTCGTCACCGACTTACGCCACCTTTTCCAGTCGATCCGACCAGTTCCGTCAGCCAGACACTCCGTTCATCAACCATTCGTTTTCAAGGACCTGAACAGCTGCGAATATGTCTTCCGCCGCATCGACGCAGTCAAAAAGCCGCTCGACCAACCGTACTCCGGACCACACCGAGTCATCAAGAGGATCAGCGACCGCACCTACGTCATAGACGTAAATGGCGTCACCAAGACCCTCTCCACCGACCACTTGAAGCCAGCGTACTTGGAGCATTCCGATGCCCATCCATCAACACTATCGTTACCACCCACCCAGCCAGCCTCACCACAAGCGCCCACTCCAATCCCACCGCTGGCATCACAGGCAACTCAACCGGCCGATGGCAAACTGATACAGCAACCACCCTCATCGGCACCACAGTCACCTATACTACCGCCTCCGCTACCAAACCAGGCGTTTCACCCGGCCGCCACCTTGCTGCCAAATCAGGCGATTCAACCCCCCGCCAAGAAGAAGGTCACCTTTTCACTCCCCTCGTCGAGCACGAAGGTCATTGGGGAGGGAGTGACTGTGGCGGCACGAGATGTCCCGCCATCAGCACCTCCTTCACGGCGCAAACAAACTCTCGTCCCTCGCCAAATCTACACTTGCCAGCCCAAATCGTCCCACCGGCTCAAGCAATCCACCATAAGAAATATGGGATTCTCATGACGCCGTTCTTCTAGATTCTCACATGTTGATATAGGAGAACGGATTCATACACCCTGTCTCTCAGTGTGTTTTAGCGCTGCAGTCAAACAACGACAACAACCTCATCAGAATCATATTCATCGCCGTCCTCATCCAACCATTCAAAAGACGAAGAGTAAAAGTTGACTTGTAAATAAATAATTAAGATCAAAGGTTGACTTGTAAATAAATAATTAAGAGTAAAAGTTGACCTTTTAAAGCCGCATAAGTGCCGTAGGACCGTTGTTGCATTTGAAAAGGATGTCATTTCATCGCAGTGTAGAGATAAGTCATAGTACACTATGATTTTTCATTGTGATATGTGATGTGAAAAATTGTTCCAATGTTCTCAAAGTGGACTCCGAATGTGTTGTTAAATCGTTGTGCTTCAAATTTGGTTGAATTGGCGTAACTAGAAGACATTAATAGGAAAGTGAATAATGTTGTGAGTAATGCTCCACGGCCGAGTTTCTTCCTTTTGTTGGGTATTCCTTCAACTTGAGGATTTCTGTCGCTTGAACAGATTTGTTTTTGAACCGGTGGAAGATCCTTAACAGTGGAAGTTGCAGCATGGTTTCGCGTCTCTTCATCAATGTTCGTGCTTAAATTCGGAACTTCTGGGAAGGTTGCGCATTCTGTGGGTAGTGTTACGAGCCTATGTATAGGCCTGGTCAAAATGTTGTTTTCAGTTTTGAGATCAACAACTCGCACAAATTCATCATTGCGCTTGTACGTGCGGATGATTCGCCCAAGCGGCCATTTAATTACGGGCATGTTATCATCCTTGATGATTAAAATTGTATCAATTGGAACGTTTGTCATTGCTTTCCTCTATTTTAATGGTTTTGTAGAAGATACCGATATTCCTTGGACCATATTTGCCAAAACTCACATTTGATATTGTTTTCTTCTCACCAGGCTGATAGCAGTCCACCCTTTCTACTCTCTGCATTGTAATGGTTTAACAAGCCTCAAACGTTCGAGATTTCCCGAAGGAAATCTAAACCGACCTCTCATCGGTTCTAGACGTGAACTCTTGGAACGTGACAGCGGACTACACCCATCAGGTCAACCAGGCCGGACACTCTTAGTCTACTCCGAGGATGCTGCTGGCTAGCTAGATAGTTTGGAGAGGAGTTTCGGTCGCGGGTCTTACGCGAGTAGACTAAGTCCGAAGTACAACAACTCAGCCACCGGTTCAAATGCCCGATTTAAAACACGCCGAACAACTTCCATCGACTCTACTCTAAATTACACACTTACTTCTAAAGAAAAAGAACGGAAATAACCGCTGAAATAGTACGCGCTCCCGAATATAACCGACGCGGTGCCCAAAATACACTACTCGAACTTAAACCGGAAAAAACGCAAATTCAAAATATGGCACCGCGTACCGACCTAAAAGTGAAATCGACCATTCGCGGTTTACTGGAAATCTACCCTCTCAGTGGCATACTCACCGTTCGCTGACATTATCCTGCTGAAAGGAAGCGGTTTTGCTGGAAAGAAAAGACTGGGTTAGCTTAGTAATTCATATTTTTATTGAATGGTTTCATATCCACTTATTTTAAAATATTTATATGATAAGTGTGAATTTGTCTACAAACATGTATGACTAAAAATTAACCACAAAAAATCTCCTTGTAATATCCTCAGCATATTTTAAATGATGAATTAGAATACGTTAGCCAAATGCAATTAAAATCATCTCCTATTTCGTTTAGATAAATCTAGAATTCTAGATGATAGTGGATATCGCTTCTTGATTAAGGCGAGTGAATTTTAGCATACTCGAAATTTCAATTAAGGTGTCTTTTTGAAAATAATTTTGCACTAACCTATTTCTTATCAATAAATGATCATATCACTATCCAATTAATCTAATGTTGCAAATAAAAGGCTGAAATTTCAAAGATATCATTAAGTAACTTAATTTGATTAGCAATTTATAAACTTCTTATAAATATTTGTAATGGTCAAAAGTAATTTCCATTATCATTCATCATAACCTGTTGAAGGGGTATGGTTATATTTATATTTTATGTCGTGGCTATTTATGTGTTCGTATGTTCTTAAAATAAATCTGATAGTATCAATTCTTTCGTTCAAATATAAATAAAGGTCGGTAAAGTATTGAATTATGTTTACCAGAGGTGTCTAAATTAACCTTTCACCCTGAAAGGTCATCAAAAAATATTGGGTTTAATACACGAGCACTCATTTTGATGAATTAAACAACACTCTTGCTAACTTCAACAGAAAAATTCGAGCCAATACCGGCAAATATTCGTTCCGTCCGCAATTTCAACAAAAGCCACTTGCACAATGTCTGTCTGGGGAGCAAATAATTAATTCTTACAAAATCAAGGTGATCTTCAACTTGAGATTGTCTACCTTCGCTTTGCACGGCCAAATATTTTGCACGTTGATAAACTGATCAGTCACAGTAAAAACAACCAAATATGTCGATTGGAAGGCAATAATTGTCCCATAAGGTAAATAAATTCACATTATTCACACGCGTAGCAAAATGATAAATAATTATTTAGGCCGTACTCAGGGAGTTACATATTTCGGACCGTCGATACAAGGCCGGTTCTGTTTTCTTTTGACGACATGCGATTGAGTGCAGAAATGAATAGTAGATACTTCCCTGAACGTCCACATATATCCTTGTTCGCACAAATTCCTCCCTCCTTGCGAACGATTTTGCCGCCGCTTTCATTTCACTAAGCCGCCGTCACTATATCTATTGTACAGCAGCAGGATGGCAATGGATACTTCGGCACCTGCACTCGCACATGCCCTGTCTCCCACTTAGCACCGAACTTTGCTCTCAATCACCTTTTTCCTTTTTTTTCATACACACACTTGGCGTGGCGCTCTTCTAGCTGGCTATTTCTCCGTCTACAGCCTATATCCCTCTTTAGAATTCCACTTTTTCCCGATCGAGGGTTGGTGAATGTATGGAATGTCCCCACCTCCGGCAGTGGTGGCTTTAATCAGACTATCTAATTCGAGAACGCAGCCGTCAAATCCTGTCGAATGGCTGCAGAATATACGGCAGCAGTTGCGGCGTATACGCAAGACGTGCGGGTCTAATTGCACGTGAGCTCCGATGTCTATCACTTCTGCCAAAGTGGAACTGAAGCCCAGTACGAGTCGCATGGGATACCCCTTTCGCTTTGACTTTTCCGGAATTCTTTTTCTGACGCACATCAAGTCGCGGTTAGTCTAAAAGTCGCTCACGAACTGTTGACGTCAGTGGCGTAGGGTATATGGATCAGCTAGTCGACGTCAGTAGTGTAGGGCATCTGGATCGGCTGGTCGGCGTCATTGGCGTAGGGTACCAAGAACGAGGTTATCACAGTATCACTGTCAATTTGAGCAATTAGTGTTTCACCGATTAGGAAATGCCCTAGTGTTAAAGCGGTTAGATCATTGGGGTCAAATGAAAGCGGTGTCCAGGGCCCCGAATGAAGCACTACCTCGATCTCCACCAGAAGGGTTAATAATATTTCGTGCGTTTATGAAGCTGGTTCAATCGTTTTCTTTATCAATTCCTTGGCGGATTTCACAGCGGACTCCTAGAGCTCCTCAAAAATGTGGGGTTCTAGGTATTATGAAATAAGAGTCAATGCCTATCTCACTGCATTGGTTGCTAATGGTGTTTTGAACTGAGTCCGAATAAATTGATGCTGAAACTTCTTCAAAAACTCAAAAAAGTTTGTTGCATTATCGCAATGAATTCTCCGACAGTGGCCACGCTAATGAATCTTTTGAGGGCGCCTAAAAACAAATTAGACACATACCCCAAATGCACAGCCTTTGTTGCAATACAAAAAAAAAACTGCAAGGTAAGCCTTTTGTGGCCGCAAAACCAACCCAGGTGTAAATGAATAGTCGTCTAGATTGTACCCTTGTTGCTGATAAATTACCAATTATTTGGGAGAGTAACTTTGGTTTGGCTCGAGTAAATTTTACGTTTTTGTGTACGATTGATCTTGCAACTGTCTTGCATTTGATGGGCCAAAATTTTTGTTTCGTCATGGCTTCGAGACCTTGGAGACTCCACGTGTGAGTGCTTTTGATGAATGTCCTCCATTATTAGTTTGTTATATTGTCCAAGTATGACAGTAGCATAGGCTGTTTAGCCTCAAAAGGTAAATTAGCTGCGTCCAATTTTCCTCCAACTCTTGGTCTGAAACGTGGTCAGGTTGCTCAATGGACTCGAGCTATGCAATTGATGATGCTGTTGCAAGCTACGGATATCAGATTTGAAATCCTCCGATTGGATTGCCTTGACGATGATGCGTAGTGCTTGCTGCCAATGCATCTGGGTTACTGCTAGAGTTGGACTTGATTTATCTGAGATTCGCTTCTTGCACCGGTTTATGAATCGTACCAGTTAACCAGTTATCCGTAACAATTTTTCAAACGAATTTTTATGTTGAATTTCAAAAACGAAGTTGGTTGAAGTCGTAGCTGCTAGGGATGCTGTTTATCGTTCCACATCATTTTCTGAGTTTACGTGTGTATTGCAGCCTGCTGGCCACTCTTTTTTACTGCCGTGTAGGAAGATCGGACCGAAGGACCGTAAATTGCAGGTTTTGAATTTGCTTGGTGCTATGGGTCACGTTAAAGCATCAGCCGGATTCATTATTGTTTCTACGTGCAGCTATACCTCAGGACTGGAAAGCAAATGAATTGCACCAATGCGGTTGGCAACGAATGTGTGAAAATCTAAAGATTGTGATTAGATCCAGGATAAAACTATTCGAGAATGAATACAAGGAACATCACTTATGTTGAGAATTTGCTTGATGCGATCTGCCAGTTCTGCAGCCACATTTGCTACGCAAAGCTCTAACCTGGCCAGGATGGTCGTCTTGTTGGGTGCTACATGTGATTTAGCACATTATAATCAAACAGCGATAGTGTTATCCTGCTTGACAGGCATGAAGCTGTTTTGATTTTAGTAGGCCGTGGGAGTACACGTGTCGCGATATAACGATGTCTTCTATGGTCTTTAGCCCCATCACAAAAGATTGACCATCGTGTATGCATTTCCATAGGCAAAGCAGTATCTCAGTCCAGCTTTCGCTTCCAAATAGCTTGAAGTTGCATTTTCGCGGTCCTTATGATTGGAGCTAAGAATGCTAGAGGTCGAAGATGCGAAATATGTTAGATAGGACGGTACATTTTGTATACTTATTTAAGGCGGCCGTGGCTAGTAAGCATGCTAGAAAGCACATCTACAGCTAACTAATACGATTGTTTTAACTAACGGAAACTATCTATGAACGTTGTCCAATCAACAATCTCGATGAAGAGCTAACTGAAACTAATATAAACAGAAGAAGAAACAGGCAATGTAGCTCTCGGTTACCGGGGAAATTAACTGAGTACCATATGTACTTAGTTTTCCATGAAACTCACCTAGTGCTTCCGGATCCTTAAACGAAATTTAATATTTGACCATAAAAGTAATACATTATACATATCCTCTGTTCAAATGATTTCATAAAATACCTTGATTTCTAGAATAAAACTATTTCTTAAATATTTCCACTAAACATAAGGAGTAAAATATTTAAATAACTGCTAGAATTTTGTTTGAATTATCCGTGTAGCTTGTTGAGTTCACAACAAAAATAAGCACTACACTAAATTACTAATTACAGATGAAACACTGACTGAATGAAACAGAAAATTAATACAATGCAAATGCATACAAATCTTAAACACGAACGAGGGCCTTTGATCGTTCTTTTTTCCACTCAACGTGCTTCCTAACACTTAACATCTAAAGAGTTGTAAACAAAAATCGCGAGTCAAACCGAGGAGCTCTTTTAATTTTGTTTACACAATTTAAATTTTCATGGAAAACCTGGAATGGGTTCGAAAATCCTTCGAGACCCCCTGGACGCCCCAAAAACCAGGACGGTGTCCGGGGAGAAGAGGACGGATGGCAAGCCTTGTGGTGGCCAACTTCATTCTGAATACGTCAGATGCTTTTGGCCATGTCAAACCTAGTGTTTTGAAGTAGTCATGACTGCTTTCATTGAAGTCGAGGCACAGTTGAATGTCTCGAGGTGGAACTTGATCTAGCAAGCGTTTGTCATTTGCGCACCACTTCTTTAGGTTGAGTCCGGCTTGGAAAAGTAAGACTTTGAGCTCTGATTGGGTTTTTAATAATTTCGGTAAGCTGTTGCTCCCAGTCATGATGTCATTGACGTAACAATTTTGAAGTAACGCTTGGGATGCGTACGGAAATTCTGACTGCTTTTTAGGGCTTTGTAAAATAATTTTACAAAGCCCTATTAAAATCGCGATCTGTTTGTCAGTTCGTCCGTCCGTGTGTCAAAGCAATATTTCTCGCAAACCATATAAGCTAGAAACATAAAATTTTGTATGTAGATGTACAACAAAATTTTATAAGGTATTTAAGGGGATTTCCCCATATAGGGGCGAGGCCCTCGAGAAAAAAATTCATCAGAGGTAGCTGATAGGGGAAATACACAAAAAATGTGTATCTCCCTTCACGATTGGATACAACAATAAATACCTTAGAAGTCGAAATTCGCACAACTTTCTTGATAATGGTATGATCATCGAATTTCACGTTTTCCCCAATAAAATCGTATTGATACCTTTAAACTCAAAAAAAAATCCGATAATTAAGTAGTCTTACAAAAGGTGCTGATACTTTGCAAGTTTGATAACAAATCATATTCACGGAAGTTATAGCCCTTGGAAATTTCTCCAATTACAAGAACAATAACACACGACTTTGGTAATTTATGGACTTTCCATCGGATCAGACACTGCAGTTTTGATTTGATCTTCTTGAAGTTTGCAATTATAGACCAACAACATAAATATTTTTGGGAATCCATGATTTGAGTGATTTTTTTAGTTTGCAACAGGGTGGCCACCGTTGAAAATAGAGAAACAATGGATTTTCTTTTAAACGTACACATCACTTTGGCATGTTTTAGGTAAATTTCTCGAGAGAAATTTACCTATTGCGGAGAGCATCATATATATATATATATATATATATATCTATATATATATATATATATATATATATATATATATATATATATATATATATATGTATATATATATATATATATATATATATATATATATATCTATATATATATATATATATATATATATATATATATATATATATATATATATATATATATATATATATATATATATATATATATATATGGGATATAACGAAATTTGTGACCACGCTAGAGGTTGCAATTTTGCTTTGATTTTCACCAAATTTTCAGGAAAGGTGTATTGGGTAATTATCTCGGTTAAGTTCGTGAACCAGCTATATCGGCTGATCAAAAACAAAATGGCGGCCATTTTAGACGAAAAATCGTGATTTCTGTTTTGACCAAAGTATAGCTCCGATTTGGATGAAATTTGGTACGAAGGTTCACTGATGTATGTGATGAATCTCACAATAAAAAATCCAAAGTCGGTACGGCAGAAACAAAATGGCGGCCGCTCAAAGGTCGAAAAACGTGCAAAATTTTGTTGTTGTAATAGTGGTCAAAGCTTTCAACAGATTTTCATGAAACTCGGCAGTTGGATAGAAATTATGAGTATCTAAAGAATTACGTAAAAAAACATATATGAAACTTGGTTTCGAGATAGACATTACTTAGACCTACAGTCTTTGATATTTTGGTGATCATGCATTTGCAAATTTCAAAATGGCAGCCGTTTAAATATGCGTTTTTTTCATGTCTTTGTGGCCCTCTAGCGGTCACATTTTCCAACGGATTTTGATGAAACTTGAGATTATGAATTTCTGTATTATGTTCTTGTATTTTGCAGGAAATTATTAAAATTGAATGAAAAATAAAAAAGTCGAAAATTTAAAGCCTAATATTTTTAGCTGCCATTTTCTTTAAAAATTGAATTATTTTGCCCTGTCTACACTGAAACTCCTATTTGAACGAGATAGTACATTGATTGGTGAGGTCCTAGCATACAAAGATTTAAAATAATCCAAAATCAAATGCATGCATTCAAAATGGCGGCCCCCAAAGGTCTGAAGGCAAGCGCAATTCGCTATTTTAGTGCCAACTGAAATAATGAATATTTTTCATTGAAACGTTTTAAATGACTTTACTTGAAAGAACTTATAAGCCAGATCATTTTTGAGATATTGTTAAAATATTTTTAACAATACCCTGAAAAATTATAAAATCGCGACTTGTCTGTCTGTCCGTCCGTCCGCCCGTTTGTTTGTGCGTCATAACAAGTTTTCTCGCAAACCACATGAGCTAGAATGAGGAAATTTTCTACGTAGGTCAAAAGTGGTGCCTCTTGAAATTTGCAGTGCAAGAAAATATTTTAAGGTATTTAAGGGGGGTCTCTCCATACAGGCGGGTCTTCCCATACAGGGGGGCGGCAAGCAATTTTTTTTATTTCTGTAGCCCTCTAGCAGCCAAGATTCTCAACAGATTCCTTTGAAACTTGAAATTATAAGTTATTAAGGCAAGTTAATTTAATTTAATTATGCAAATCGAGTGACAAATAAAAAAGTTAAAAATTTACAGCTTAATATTCTTAGCAGCCGATTTCAATAAAAATCGAAATGACGGCCCTCATAGTTCAGAAAAAAATTGAAAATGTATATATTAATGGCAATGCAAGTGCTGATTAAACTTTTATGGAAATCTTTTGAAATTAACTATTTGAGCTATTAAAGCCGACAAGTTATCACCTTTGTGTGGTAGCCACTATGAAATGTATAAACAGCAAATGTGAGAAGGGCGAAACGAGTATAAATATGTTTATAACAATTTACTACCCGCCGATTTTCAATATGTGATCCATACGTGTGTAACTCAATTTAATTGGCAAAATATTTGCGCCTCTATGGGGTGTCTCCATACACAAACGGCGGCAGATCCTTTTTGTTACTAAAAACCCATGTAGTGCTACCGAAATTGCAGTAAGAAGTTAAGTAGTAGGCAAGCCAAATTTTTTTTCCGAAACCTTACGCTAAATACGAGAAATTTACCTTTCCGACTGGTGCTGCCAACGGGGATTTTTTTGATTTCATTCGTTGCTGGTGCCTGCTGTCCGTAAGATGGGCACAAAGGCTGGCTGGAATGAGCGTAGATCTATCTACCCAATTTGTTTCTTGCTAGATCGACTTAAAATTTTCTTGCTAAATACGATGCTGGTCGAGTCCCATAAGTTACAGTGCTCAGTTGATCCTGTTTCATGGGTTCTTCAGGAGAGCGTCTCTAAAAGATTAGCTGGGAGCTTCTTTGTTCGGGGCTGATACTTTCCTGCCGATACATCAATATTCTCTGTTGGGAGGTATCGATATTGTCTGAACCGTAGTAATATAGAAAACATATCTTCCTGAACTGTAGGACCAGTAAGCAGGATATCATTGATTATTATATTGGATGTTGTTTTCGCTGACGTATCAAAAACTACCTGCGCTTTGGTTGTGACATTGTCTGGCCTGGTAACGCAATGATATAGAAGGTAGTAATGTACGCTGGGAACTTCAATAATTTCCTCCATGTGACCCAGGGCTAAATATTCGTCCATAAGCTCGCATATTCTTGCTGTAGGTTGGGTTGATAAGGTAGCTTACGTTCTAAACTGTGAAACCATCTTAAGGCCATTTTCTTTGATTCGACTAAAGTGGATGGATCAGTAGTGAAGAGTAATGAAACTTCATATCTGTCATTCGCGTTGCGTTTTGTCCAGGGGGTGAAATGACACTCATTTGGAGATAAGTGTTGTTCTTTTTGAGGCAATTTGTCCAGGTCCCAAAATTGTTTGACTTGTTGTGAAATTGCCTCAACTCGAATGCCAACTCCGCAAGTAGCAGTATCGCTGCTTGTTGAGTCTATGCCACTCCAACCAAACACTATATTTTGAAGAATGGAAGGTTCACTCCCAACTTTATCTGCTCTAATGATAGGAGTTGATAGTAGGATTCTACACCCAGCAGCAAGTCTTTTTCTGGCCGATATAAGTGAGAATCAGCAGCCTTATGTTTACCAATTTGGCCAGGATCGAGAGTCTTCACATGCGGACTCATACCATCGGGGCCTTAGGTTTGGCTGGGAAGAATGGAGGGGCACCAACCCCACCTGGATGCCGAACCTCTTGTCGTCGGTCTCAACAAAAACGAGGTTGCACGACTGATAATGTGCGGGTAAAAAGGAAAGATAGGTGGGAGAATAATATTCAATTCACTATAAAATTCCGATAATACTTTGAAAGTTGATGAAGGATCAACAGCTTTATTACACGGCGATCCCACCACCTACACTTTAGTACAAACATCTTGAAAACAAATTTATTTGATACAGGTTTTTTAGTTTAGCTTTGTACACTTAAAACAACTCAGTAATTCAATATACCACATTAAGAAGAACGGCGGTGTTTCGAGAGAAAGCTGGTCATATGGTAACGCTATCTTATTTTCCATCTTATTAAGAAAAATCCTTAGCTGAAATAAAAAACACACTAGTATATAACATATAGGCAGTGTTTTTATTTTTTCTTTTATTATTTTTGTTTCTGCTTGATTTCTTTTCCACTATTTTCATAATAGTTTTAGGTTTTATTTTCATTTCATTCATATTTTATATTTAATTTAATTCGTCCTTAGTCACTGGTAAACGTTTGATGTTTATGTACATAAAATTTATTAAAACAGAACAACTTAACAATGTACAATACATAATCAATGGCGGGAGTTAAAACTTCAATTTAATATACAGACATACATACAATGCCATGTCGTATGCATGTGTGAAAAACAAAAAAAATATTATTTATATTCATTCAATATTGTGTTTTCCATACGAGGTTCGATCTTAAATTTATTTTATTTTTTATTTTGTATCTTTAACTCTTGGCTTTCTTCGTGCACTTTTTACTCTTCCATTTACTTTCTGTCTTCGTATGAGACCTCTTATGATGTGTTTGAATTTTCACATTTTTGGAATGTTTCATTCGCTACTCAAGAAAATTGCTTGCTATTTTATTGTTGTTTTTTGTTTTCCTGTGTTAGTATTGGTTAATCTGTTGTTTTAAGGATACTTTGAACTTGTGAAATCGTAATGAGAACTTTATTTGATTTTTTTCGAGTTTTTTATATAAAACATTCACAATAGACTAAATCAATACAAATGGCTGACGTCTCAATTGTTTTTGGTATAATTTTCATTTTAAATTCAAATTTCTTCATTACTACTATTTGCTTTCAATTTCTTGAAAATATTTAACGTTGCACGTCATTCTTTTTCATCAGAATCTTCTGTTGTTGCTGAGTTTACCTGTAATGTGACTACATATGTATTATCGTTAAAATATTTATAATCGTGTTTTATAGATCATTAGATAATAGATATATATTTGTTATTGATTTCTTTCATTACGGATTTCCCGACTAGTTTGCTGAGTTTACTTAGTGTTTAGATTTTTCTTGATTTCCGATTATGGTGCTGCCCGAACTCGCTGTTGATATTATTGATTGTTTTTAATTATCTTTCTCTTTGATTTTTTTCAATTGCCTTTAATTTGTCCTGGTTTGCGTATTTTTCAAAATTACACACTGAACACTTTAACAATTTCTCAGTTTAATTTTGTGGCTAAAACAGTGGCGCGCGCTTTAGGGAGAGAAAGACAGAAGCGAACCTCATACAATCGAATATCATTTGTGTCATTCTATATGTATATATGTGTCGATTTACAACTTTTTGCGTATTTGCAAGTCGTGAATTTCATATATCAATTTCTAGAAAACATGTAAAAATTTACATAACTATTAATTTCATATTTATTTCTTCATCATTTATGTTTGTGAAGTTATTTTTTCTTGTTTCTTGTTCTATTTCGTCCCCTTAAGGTTTATTTTTCATTTATTCTAAAGTTCTTGTTTCGTTTCGTTCAATTTAATTAATTTTTTTTTCTTTCAAGGGTGTTGGCTTGAATAGGAGTAAAAATTACGTAATAAGATTTTTTTTCCAAAGTCAAAAATTATAATTATTTAATTTCCTATACATACATGAAAAATGAATATGCTTTTTTTGAATTTCTTTCAAAGCTTCATTTCCAGTTTTTGAAATAAATTATTTCTCAGTGATATCACGTTAATCTTGATGTTTGGCACTAATTTATGAACAATCCAATTTTTCCAATTAATTACAAAAAATGTTATTCAAACAGCCGCACAAGTCGAACGATGCATACTTTATTCGAAAGAACTTTGTGTTTTGTTTTATCTATTAAATTACATATTTGAAAGTATGGAACAAATTATAGAGTTGAATTGAAAAATCTAATTCTCTCACAATATAAACATAACCTCACTTTTTCCAGATTTTACTTTATACACGAGTTTTCGTTTTTTATAATTAATTTTCCTTTATAAAATGATAGCCCTAGTTTCTATGTTTTAAACTTTATTTATTTTTTCTTTGTGTCCTTCTCTTCGTAGTCTAATTTTACCACTATAATTTTCATAATCATACTACCATAGGGTTTGTGTTCTTTATTTTCCTTTTTTTTTCATTATCTGTATGAATCACTACAATTTTTTTTATGTTATACTTAACATTTAAATTCACATTTTAGAATATGTTGTATGTGTCTTTAATTAATGGAATGAAAAAAAAAAATCTTTTTGTTTGCGTTGCACTGCATTTTATGAGCTAAAAATAATCCGTGACTTGAAGGTGTATGCACTTAACTGCGTGTGGTATGATAAGGATATTTTACCTTTTTTCCATAAATCGTTGTATTTACACTGGAATGCTATTTAACATAGTACAGCACAATTAAATATGAGTCCTCCAAGGTAAATAAATTCCACAGTAAAATCAAAGCCCTTTAAGCATCCTTATGCCTACATTTTCGACCAATCGATAATTTTTCGAGTAAGTTTTCGGGGTAAGTTTTTTAACCTCGTTATACCGCCAGGCTTAGGAGAACCATTTTTGATTCACAATGTTTTGCTTTTTAAGGACCCAAAAGAGGCGAAACGCATTTGCTCACTCAAAGAAGCAAGGCCCGATGGCTTTTCAAGAAATAGGTAGCGTTATTACTTATAAATTTAGAACTCGGTGTTTCATGTGGCTTTGATATGGCGAGTGTATACTGCCTTCATTTATTTTTTGAAACGTGTAACGGACATTCAAGTGCGAGAGGGCTAAAAAGGACAAAATTCTGGCAAAGAAAATAGAGTCATTGATTGGTGTACGAAATATGGTGACGAAGAATATGGCCAAAGAAGAGGGAATCCCAGATTTTGTAGTGAATTTCTCATCGGAGTGCACCTTTTAAACATGGGGCTTAATTATACGATAAATAGCAATGCAAAACCAAAGGACAAGATTTTTGTGAGCAGGAAAGCAGCCATAAAGTTCTTCCTGAGAGAGAACAAGGAGTTAGGGAAAAATAGCGAAATAGTTAAAAAAAGTAGGGAAGGCCCCGAGGAAAGACAACGAGTTGAAAAAAAGACTCCAAGAGAATGCCAGAATTTATTAGGAGAAAAGATAAAATGTCAACCGAAGGCCCACAAAAACGAGTTGGAGATGCGAAAAATCATAACTTCAACCAAAGCACCAACTTTAGTGTGTGGCTTTTACATCAATTCAAACGTGTAAGGTTATCAACAAACAAGTATTCCGTCAAGAATCGTGAAGAATTCACTGAAAGGCTTATAAAGTACAATCAGGTGCGTAGAGAGATCAAGATCGTATCTTTCGATATTAAGGCTCTATTTCCAAGCATACCTGTGATATGTACAAGGTCTTGTGCTTTCGAATGATCAACTGGTTTCAACAAACCCAACAATCCGATGAGTAATCCAGTGTTAACATTCCTAAGCGAAGTAACATATTCATAAGCTGAATTGAATGAAGAATGGAGAAAGAAGGCTCACTTCTGCAGTAGTTTGTTGTCGCACTGTACTTAATCTTTCGGGCCACCCTGGTGTTTCCATGTCAAACTTGTTTGCCGTATGGCAGTGTCCTACACACTTTCTTTTTATACACATATTTTTGTATCATCTTGAAGAAAAATAATAATAAATGATCAAAATCTGAACCGATCTTTATCTATCGAAGAAATCCTACCTAGAAAAAGAAAAATTAAAAATTAACTCCCTCACCTCTGAGCATAGTGGTCGCCATCACCGGTGTGTATCTAAGTGTGATGGCCTGAGGAGAATTAGTGCACACGTCGAAACCACCTTCTTCTAACATTTTTCTTCTCTAATAATTTTTCAGAAAAATTATTATTCAAAATATGCAACTCATTTATATGTAGCTGCAAACAATTCCATAAAAAGTAATTTAAAAAGCTATCGGAGCCATCCGAAAGAGTGATCGATATCCGCGCGACGTTAGATAAAGCTTCAAATGTAGAAAAGGGTGAAATGATCCAATTAAAAAGTTTAGCTAATACAAGTACTTACAAGAGAAATTTACCTTGAATATAACTTGCAGATACAAAAACATATTGAGTTTGCATAAGTAGAAAAATTAAAAATTAACTCCCTCACCTCTGAGCATGGTGGTCGCCATCACCGGTGTGTATCTAAGTGTGATGGCCTGAGGAGAATTAGTGCACACGTCGAAACCACCTTCTTCTAACATTTTTCTTCTCTAATAATTTTTCAGAAAAATTATTATTCAAAATATGCAACTCATTTATATGTAGCTCATATTTAAGTCCTATTGCCTGCCACTTTAGCTGCTAACTATGCTAATTAAGCGACATCAATATCTGGTGCCACAGCTGCTGGGAACGAATGTTCTGCCAATGTGATTTCAAATATGGAAGAGCAACCGGGGCTCAATGACATGTCAGTTGAACAGTTGGAATTCGAGTTAATTCGTTCGCGGTGGGAGAATCAGTTGCTGCTCTGCGCCATGCAAAAGTCCAGGTGACTGCTGCCTAACGACAGACTGCTCTTGTGGGTGCTGAGAATGATCATGTTGCTGGTACTTTGCCAATCTTCTCTGCCATCAAATATGATACAAGTATGGTTGAATCAATGGTGCCTTGCTTTACTGGCGACGACCATTATGATGTTGGTGAATGTATTACGGACTTGAACTCCGCCGTAGATGGTCTCGAGCCCGGGTGAGATAGGAGCGGCTCTACTACTAAGTCCTACTTACATCCACCTCCTTTGTGGTGACTTAAGAGAGTGAAAATGAGTCTTTCATGCCTGATAACGGAATTGAAAGTAATTAGCATGCCACCGGAACGGAGGTTAGGCGATGAGCTAACTCCCTATCCCTATAAAGTCCTACATTGTTTCAAAAGCTGCAGCAGAACCTCGGAGTGGATTGGATCTACAGTAATGGCTTCGCAACCGAAAAAAAGACTATGGCATTGGATCCTGGAATGTCAGAACACTGAAGGACCCTAGCGCTGATAAATATCTTTCACAACAGGTCAGTCAATATACGTTGTGGCAACGAAGTGTCCGGAAATTGTAATTTAAATTCTCCGGGTAAATGATATTTCAAAAAGTGTATTTTGTTAAATTGGTAGGACTGTTCTTAATTACTATGCCAAATATGAGCGTAATCTGTCAACCAGTTTGTTTAAAGCAGCTGCTTAAGTCGGTACACCTCAGCAGCGCACTGCAATTTTTGTGATTTTTTTTATTGTTACCGAATTTAAAGCCAAAAACGCAATAAATACCATCGGTGAACCACCTTTTTCACCAGATTTGACTCCATGTGATTTTGATGAATAATTAAATATTTTGCGTGTTATTTGCAATTTTTGGGTACTTTTTTGTCACAATTTAAATCAAACATACTGCCAATCCAAGAAACGAGCTGAACTGGAAGTGATATTCAAGACATGAGGCCGCACACAATATTTACGTTATGTTCGACTTGCTTCACACATCGACGGATACATAAAATGACCTGGATATCACCAGATGGCAACACACAAAACTAGATCTATCATGTTCTGATCCAACAACGTTGGACTTTGAGCATACTTGATATCTATACACACCAAGCAGCCAATTATAACTTGGATCATTACTTGATCAAATTAACCTATCAGTATCGTATGTTAAAGGCGTATTCGGCAAAAGCCAGCCCGCTACGAAAATTTAACATTAGAAGGCTCCAAACGGCGCTTGTGGCAAACAATTTCATGGAGACCTTCAACAACCAGCTAGCTCCCATATTATCAGATACATTGCTGAAAATAAGCAACGAGCTCTGGATGGAAGTGAAAGCGTCGATTAAAACCGTGGCAGAATATACGAGTGGATATCAAGCCCGGCGCAAGATGGTTGGTTCGTTGATGAGTGCTAGAATAATTTAGACAAAAAGAATCAGGCGTACAAGCAATACCTAGGTAGAAAACCCAGGAACAAGAGAGAACAATATGAAAATCTCAGAAGAGTGGCAAATAAGATAATTCGAACTAAGAAAATAAAATACTATGACGACCAATTGAGAAGTATTGATGTAAGTGTGGTGATCAACACAAGTCATACAAAGTAGTGAAAAGCTTGAAATGTGGTTATCAGCCCAAAACCATGCTCTGATATCGGCAACATCTCGGTGATGAAACCAGGGTTAAGGAAACATGGGCATATTTCAGAACCTCCTCAATCCTCCACACAGCTCCAGAAATTCGGAGCTAATAGATATTCCTAGAGAGCTTTAACTATCCCCATCACCTTTGAATGAAGTTTGTTCTACCATCAAAGACGAAAAGAACAATGAAGTGCCGAGCATCGATGGGATTCGAGTGGAGTTCATTAAATATGGTGGCAGCAGTTTCAGAAAACCATCCATAAAATCATCCAGCACATTTGGCAACAAGAACATGTACCAAACGAGTGGAGCCAATCAAATCTATTCCTTACCCACCAAAAAGGTGACAAGCTACAGTGCGAAAACTATAGGGGCATATCACTACTTTGTGCTATGCTATGGGTGTGAAGCATAGACCTTAACCCAAGCATCCGCAAACCATGGACCCTGCCCAAGCATCCACAAAGACATTGTACGCCTTCGAGCGTCGGGTCCAGAGGCGAATAATCGGAATGAGGCTGGATATGGTGAATTCGATACAACCATTTTTGACGAGCCCGAGGTCTCAAAGAAAGTTAGACTGCGGAAGCTGTAATAAGCTGGCTACATGAATCGTATGGGCAAACAATGGATATACAAAAAGGTATTCGTTGAGTAAACTGAAGGCTGGAGACCAGTCGAAAAATCGAGGAGACGCTAGTCTGACCCGGTCGTCCAAGAAAGTTCATCGCTGCTCGGATGTCAAAATTGGAGGACGCGTTTCATGAACCAAGATACGAGATAGTTGGAGGTGCTTTTTGCAAGAAGCGAAGGCTCGAGAGGGGCTGTTGCGCTATGAAGACGAAGATAACGGTGTTTTTGCGAACGATTTTAAAAAAAAATTATATGATTTGAGGCAGCTACTCTGCAGGAAGTGTATGCTCAATTGAAAACCCGTCACCTGAAGCCTTCAGAAAGTATTAAACGCTACGTTTTTGAAAAGCATGAAATTGCTGCATATGCTATGGTGTCGGGGGCTTAATTGGTAAATTTGATTCTCCAAGGGCTTGGTAAATTAGCAAACAATGTAATCCTGCTGTATATTGTATCAAAAGTGAGTGATCTCAAAGCATAACTTGAGCAGTGTGAAAGAAAATGGGCACACTCATCAACTTTTCCGGGTAGCTCGCGGAACATGTTTAGGAAAGTCAAGAAACAAATGGTTACTCGAGGAATCGCACCAATGGAATCAAAAGTTACCAACTCTACGGATGCCTTGATTTCAACAAGTAATGTTCAATCACCCTGTTGTTTCAATTTCTCCCATTTAGGTCATCTCCTGACCCAATGCACATTACCTTGTCGCCCTGATGGGTCATATTTAAAATTTGGCCAAATGTATTATGAATACAACACAAAATTAGGCTGCCACTGGTATTTCTGCTGAGGATGCTGATGCCATCGTTAGCAATCTAGATGTACAACTAGTAAGTGTTGTCTTTAGTCCACAAAGCGTCAAGTGTACAGATGCTATCAACTTCTTCTCTCTTTTCCATTCGGGAGATCCTTAGAGCTTTGTGAAAGCTAGCTTGGTGCTGATGTGTTTGAACAAATCCTGTGGCCCACTGAACTCTTTGGCTTAGGTAATTATAAGCTGTGATCAGACGGGAAAATAATGTGTTCGATTGATTACAGAGACATGATAACTCAACATAACTTCATTATTCTTCCAGGCGGGGTTATGTTCACGCTTATGTTAATTAGCTGTGATTTATTGCCAAAAACGCATTTAAATTAAGGTAAAATTGAACGTCGATATTCAAGAGTAACTTTGTTAAATTTACATACTCTCTGCATGAAAATGAATGAATGTGCATCGTTCATAGTGATAAGATTGATTATACCTCGCATTATGTGCCTATCCTGAATCAAGAGAATGAATCTGAGCAACCTTTTGTTTTAGAATTGGTTGAAATTTTGTAACATAGTCGCCACTTCAGATGCATATAATTGATTTTTAAAATGACATGTTTGTGCAAAAATGTGCTTTTAAAAATGTCGAGGAACCTATGTATGAATTTGACAGCTGATACGAACCCAGAACTGCCTCAGAAATGTAAGCAACGACTTTTTTGATTTATTAATTAATCTTATTATTTATTCCCTGCCGAAAAAAAGTGTGCCTTATGAATATGAGATAGAAATTGAGCTTACACATAACACACCTACTTTTGGCTACCCGCCGCCACTAGTCAGTTGTAAATGGTTCATTTTATCGTGGCATCACTTGACCAAATACGTCACCTTCTGCTTCAGTTATTGTACTAGTCCCAAAGAAAGATGGAACCGTATTTAAATGTGTGAATTATAGGTACATTAACAAATTTACGGGCGAGATAATTGTCCGATACCATCGATATATACATATATATATATATATATATATATATATATATATATATATATATATATATATATATATATATATATATATATATATATATATGTATACTATTCATCGATATACTATATATTTAGAAAATCTCGAGGGGAAGAGATGGTTTACTGTTTTGAATCCTAAAAACGGTTATCATATTGTGAAGAAACATGAAGATTCGATCAAATATAATGCATTTTGACACCATATGGTCAATTTGAATATTTACTAATGCCCTTTGGGTTAAAAAAATGCCCACTTGTTTTTCAACGATTGATGAATATAATTTCCCAAGATTTCATTCATGTAAAGCAAATGATAATTTATCTCGACCTTGGAGCTTACAGATATTTCCGGAGAGCTTTCATTGGCCCCATCAAAGCCCAAGAGGATAATAAAGCGCCGGTCATCAATGAGACTCCAGTGGAGCTCATTAAATATGGTAGCAGCAGTGTTCAGAAAGCCATCTATAAAATCTTCCAGGGCATTTGGCAACAAGAACATATGCCAAACGAGTGGAGCCAATCAATTATATTCCCTATCCACAAGAAAGGTGACAAGTTCACTGTCAAGCAGATACTTGAAAAATGCTGGGAGTTCAACATAGACGTATACCAAACTTTCGTTGACTTTAAGTAAGCATACGACAGTATTGATCACAACGTACTGTAACAAATTATGCTTTGCTTTCTCATCCCAGCCAATTTGGTACGTCTTACCAAAATGACAATGATATTGACGACCTCCCAAGTCCGCATCAATGACCAACTCTCCGATGCCTTTGACACAAATATCGGACTAGAGCAGGGAGATGGGCTGGCCCCATTGCACTTCAATTCGGCTCTGGACTACATAATGAGGAAGCTACCTGTTGATACACGAGGTACATTACTATACAAGTCGAGCCAAGTAGTAGCCTATGCGGACGACATCAAAATTTAACCACGGTCAGTAACAACTGCCAAAGATCTCTCCCTGAAACTCGACAGCGAAGTTAAACTAGTAGGACTACAAATCAATGAAAATAAAACAAAGCTCATTACGCAGTTGAGAAAAAATACCTCAAATACACAGAATATCACACTTGGCGAATACAATATCAAAAATGTGGGCAAATTTTTGTATTTATTGTATTTTTTTTCAACGAAAATCAGTAATAAAAGAGATGAAATACGCAGAAGAATACAGCTTGGAAATAAAATATTTTATTCAGTATTGACGATCTTGAAGACCAGTCGCATATACAAGAAAACAAAGCTGCAAGTATACAAATCTGTGGTAAAACCGGTGGCATGCTATAGGTGTAATATATGGACCCTAATTCAAGCAGCCGTAAATATATTGAACGTCGTTGAGTGACGGGTCCTGAGGTGAATAATCGGAGCGAAGCTGGACTAGAACCAATGGCGAATTCGATATAACCATGAGTTGTATGAAATTTTTGACGAACCGGAGATCTCAACGACTCGATCAAGCTGCAATGGGCTGGGCACATGAATCGTATGGACGAATAATGGATACCCAAAAAGGAATTCGTTGGGAGAACTGAAGGCCAAAGACCAGTGGGAAAACCGAGGAAATGCTGTTCTGACTCGGTCGACGAACATAGTTCATTGCTGCTCGGATTTCAAAATTGGAGGACGCGGTCAATGAATCGAGACAGTTGGAGGAAGTGAAGGCCCGAGAGGGGTATAGTACTACTACTACGAAGAAGAAACAATTTAAATCCTGCTGAAAAACTGGAAAGAATCAGCTTCGAGTCATTTGAGATCTTAAACTCAGAGGACATCTTTAGGAAATGGGTTTTAAAGAGACTGGCGAGTATATGTCCTGCAGGTGAAATACGAGATACATTTTTTTGCTTTAGCCCTACAGCCCTCTTCGGGTCTTTGCTTGGCAATATTTAGAGTATCTCATCATCTTGATCGAATGTATCGAAGGAAGATCATATGGTCAGTACCACGCCTTGTCCGTATGCCCGTCCACCCAACTGGGATACCTTCTAATTTTAAACCAGTACATATCATAACTGAGCGGGCTTATAGTCCATTCGAAGAATCATTCGAAATAAACCTCGTTCGAACCAGTGACCTTCGATTTACGGAGTGAGTACTCTAGCCACTACTCCACGCGGAATACATACCAGACAAATATCTTCTGGCAAACTAGAAAGCTCGGGTCTGGAAGAAGAGATACAGTTTGTGAGCTAGCTACCTAGTTAAAAATCATCTTAGGTAACTGGTGCCAGCGAAGATCATTCACTTGTAAAAAGTGAGGGACATGTTTGAGGATTTGTAGGTACTCCAAAGAGAATGGAAATAAACCAGCAAAGGTTGATGTTTAAGCCACTTTATTCATACAATTTATAATATACTTGTTATTTAGGATGAAGCATTTATGAGCAGTTTAACCATTACAAAAGGCCTAGGTACACTAAATGTTCTTGAACCCATATGAAATGCAGAACTTACATACCGTGTGTCATGATGCTCTTTTTTGCAAGGTTATCATATTTGCTATTTAATAATTTGCCTAAAAATCCCCCAAATTCGTGTCCAATCAAGCAAGAGCTCCCTTAACCTGGTTCCCTGGTTTCTCACTTTCCGCCAACTACTCATTCTGAAACTTTAATTTTACATTTACATGGCGTCATTTACCTACTCATTACCGCGACCCGGACTCAAACTCGCATCTCTTGATCACAAGTCCTTGTACGCATAATGTTAATTGCCGAAGTAGCTTAGCATAATTTGCCTTAGTTTCAAGTGCTTAGCATAATTTGCCTAAGTTTCAAGTGCAATTTGCCTAGTATGGCCTAATGTAATTCACTCAACGTCCCCATATTTTTATTTTCATGTGAATAATTTTTTTTAAGTGTATTCAGATGGTTTTTTTTAGTTTTTTTCTCAGTGTGGTTTTACAAGTGTAGGCATTTACCCTAGAAATGACAAAATCTTCAAAGTATGAAATCTGTGTCATACATTTGATGCTTTTCAGAACTAACAGCGTTTCTTACTAATTTATTTGATTCTACCTTCAACGTCTGAAGAAAATTTAAAGTCCCCTTGAAATCCTCATATCGATTGTTTGAAACGAAATCCAAATGAAACACCACATGAAAATAAATCATTAGCCACGAGTCTTCTGGTGATAATCCAAACAGTAAAGTAAAGGGTTTGACAATAAGAGGTGTTATTTTGAATAGCCCGCTATTTTGGGCAGATGTCACTTTTGAAGCTGTCATTTTTGACATTTGATAAGTAGAAACTACGTCATTAATAAAAATTGAACGATACATGCTTCAACAATGCATTGAAATTATTAAATTTCACTATAAAAATGGTGACAATTTGGCACGGTTCGTAAAACTCGAACATTTTTGGGTCGTCGTGAAGCACCTTATTGGACTGCAATACAGAAGTTGGTGAAAAATTCGAGCTGTTGGGACAACTTAATGTGAAGAATAAAACCACTGCACGTCACTCAAGAACAGCTGAAAATATTGCTGCTGTAGCCGAAAGTGTTGAAGAAAACCCAGGTTTGTCTGTTCCTCGTCGTTCTTTGGAATTAAGCATTCCACAAACGTCATTACACCGTATTTTGCATAAAGATTTGGGCCTTAAGGCTTATAAAGTTAGATTAACACAAGACCTCAAGCCAGTCGATCATTAACAACGTCGTGTCTTTGCTGATTGGATCCTTGAAATGTATGAAAATGATCCTGAATTCCATCGAAAAATCATCTTAAATGATGAGGTCCATTTCCACCTCGGTGGCACCGTCAACAAGCGAAATTGTCGCATCTGGGGCTCGGAAGACCCGAGAGATATTGTTGAAAAGCCTCTTTATTCTCAACGTGTGACTGTTTGCTGCGGTTTATGGTCCGGCGGAGTCATTGGACCTTACTTTTTCGAAAATGAGGCTGGAGCAACAGTTATGGTAAATGAATTGCGCTATCGAGAGATGATTAATGATTTTTTATGGCCGGAATTGGATGGTATTGATCTGAACAACGTTTACTTTCAACAAGACGGCGCTACGTGCCACACAAGACAGAAAACCATTTATATTTTACGGGAACAGTTTCCGGACCGTGTTATCTCTCGAAGAGGTGATCACGATTGGCCACCAAGATCTTGTGATTTAACACCTTGCGACTTCTTCCTTTGGGGCCACGTGAAAGAAAAGATCTACGCCAATAGCCTAGCCTTCATGACCTCAAAGATGGAATTCGTGAGGCTATTGAGGACATAGGGCAGCCACTTTGCGATTTGGTTATGGAAAATTTCATGAAAAGGATATGGTCATATAAGCGTGGTCGTGGTGGTCATTTGCTTGATGTTATTTTTCACTATTAACGGCATACCTTCTTCTTTATAATTGAATAAACATCCTATCATTTATATTAAAAAATGGCATTAATTTAATATCAAAATAACACCTCTTTTCGTCAAGGTAATATGAAATTAGAAGAGGTCATAAAGCGAAGTCTGAGCAGAACCGATAAAGTACAATTATTCCTTGTCATTGAACCTCCGCTTCTGATACTAGCTATTGTTAGATTACTGAAGTCAAGCAGTATAGGCCGTAGATATTATTTGAAAGGGGGAGGAGGTCACCAGTATACTGCCCACTTTTATGTGAATTGTCTTTCTCTCTTCCTCTTATTGCGATATCACAATGTGCCAGATGAAACGTTTATGAGGGAGGCTCTGTTCATTGAAAGCCACTATTACAGTTTGTATTTTAATTTTCTTCATGAAAAAAAGATTTAATGCGGATTTTTTCAAACATGCTTTGGTAGAATATTTAATGGCAATGAAAAAATGGCCTGTAGCATACATCCATAATTTTGAAAAAGTCTGGGATCCTTTGGGAATTGTTCAGGAAGAAAACTGTGTAAGCGATAGTAAATTGAGGTGGTAGGCCTCAGAAACTAATGAAGGCTGAAACTATATATTCAAAATAATGAAGGACTATTTGTTCTAAAAAAAAGCTCATTTTCGTTTGAAATGACAAATCAGTTTATCCAGTTGATTTACAGAGTAAGATAGAAAATAATATCTAAAAATATAATGCAGTATTTGTTCTATGCTTTAGGATTCAAAAATTGCATCTATGAAAATCAAACTTGTATTTGTGCCAAACCGATAGTTGTGTAATCAGTTTTAACTGTGAAATTGTTTATTATTTTCAATTATAATTAGTTTTACTAAGCTCATCTTATCTTTTCTATTTACATTTTAAAAAGATGATTTTGCTAATGAACTCACTTTGTTTTCAAAAAAAGAAAAAAATTATATTGATTAATTATTCTATATTAAATCAAATATAAGTGGTTTTTTATTATATTACTTCACTCTATTGCCGTATCAGTCAACAAACTATTGTATTTTATTTAAATTATATTCTCTGAGGCTTATAATTAGTGTGTTTTTGAGTTTTTAATAGGTTTTCTTGCATTTGTATAATACAATTGTTTTCTTTCAGTGTTAATATCTATTGAATATTAGAAAGAACATCTAATTTTTACTTTATAGTGTTGATTTTATTGTTTTTGGATAAGGAATTGATGTGGAGATATTTGTTTCAGTAAATGTGGGTGAGTTGATTTGATTTTCATATGAATAGAAACCTTTTCTAGTTTTCATGTATTTTGTTTTGTAATGTTGAGAGAAGAATTTTATTTTAGATTGTTCTGTTTATTTACATGAATTTTGGTATTCAAAGCCAAGTGGAAAAATAATTAAGCTTGAAATTTACGAAAAAATTGTTAAAAGTCTTAAAAAAATAATTATTAAACAATACATTAAAAAAAACGCTAATAAACACACGTATATTCTCAAACTTTTTATTTTACCGATTTTTTAAACACATTTTATACCCAACTCTTAGTTCTGTAGTATACTTTTTTGTCAATAGTGTCCTGAATTAAATGATGTAACATATAAAATGATGTACCCGTTACTATAAATTAAAAAAAGCAAATTTTATAATTATGCTAGTGACTTCTAGGATTTCAAAATCGATGGACGCGTTCGATGATTCAAGAAAATTAGAGGGGATATATGCAAGAAGCGAAGGTACGGCAGGGTCTGCTGAAGAACAAATTATGCACATGGCTCTTAACCATAGTATACTCACATAGTATCCACACTCAATCTTGTCTCCGGAAATATCCGAACACAAGCCGAAGAGCGAACCATAAATCTTCGGTAGCAGGTAGGTCGGTAATTTTTATTAGGATCTGGCAACACTCCCATCTTTTGAAATGCGTAAAAGGATACGTGCGTCGGAAATTTTATTTGCTTTTTGAATATAACAGGCTTCGGCTCAGCTGACGGGCCCCTGGGAAAATTGAGAAAGCGTGTAACACAGGGTAAATGGAAGGTGTGTATACTATGTAAATGTACTATGCTCTTAACTATCTAGGCTGGCACAACAAGTAAGCACAACAACCCGGGAGTTGTTTTTGCAAACAAGATGCAGGAAAACATTCAATTGTTCCAGAAAGTAGTGCCGTCAAATGGGATGTTGCAACTTTGCCAAATATTTGATGCGTCAGTAAAACATTTGATAGGTGAATCACATAACTACTGCAAGTGGATGAATATTTTATAGAAAATTGTTTAATAAAAAACAATTAAACGCTTAAAATAATTCATTGGATTAACTCGGGAGCCTTGAAATATGGCAAACCACGTGATTTCATACAAAAACTTGTTTTAAATGAAAACGAAACAAGCAAAGTAGGTATGTTCGTGAGATGCGAAGCTTACCTTTTGTTTTTATCTATTCTGTGTGTCCAAATATCTTATGAGTTTCTGCAAAAACAATCGCAGAATATATGTATCTCACGAATGCACCCTTTCGTTTACCATATAATGAGTTAGAGCAGCACTTTGCTTGAATATTTAAATACTCGTAATTATTTAGTAAAATTTATGGAAGCAAGTCTCAGCAAGATGGGAGACAAATTATGGACGGCCCATCGGGCAGAAAAATGATTTTGGAAAGTGTTAAGACTTGACTTGACTTGTCTGTTTCGTTTGAATTTGATTCTATGGATTTCTGGGAAATTCAGCTAGCAAGAGTGAGGAACAATTCGTAGTTATAGAGTCTACCAAAAATATATCACAATTTATTCAGATTTATGCAGAAAAAAGGCGAAAGCGTAAGTTATATTTTTATTGAAAGTTAGAATAAACATTTTTTTCTAGAATTCCGAATTGTAGAAAAATTCTAGGATGAAAACAAAGCCGGATAAGTGTCTAAAATTTGTGAATTAACGCGTTAACATTCTTAAAGAGGATGAGAATGATGAAGAGTTAATCACTCATATTCCTAATAAAAAAAACAAGTACCATGGGAAGGGATGCCTATATAGATTTGAAATGGAGACAAAGGGATCAAAAGTATGAGACCAAGTAAGAACACTGCAAAACTTTTTAAAAGTGTTGCGTTCACTGAAAAATTGTCTAACGAAAGTCTTCAAACTAAAGCAGGAAGTTGCATTCTTTAAGGTGGTTTACAACGATTAAACCAGATGCCAAAGAAGAGATTTAAAAGAATTAGGGAGCCAATCAAGGGACCGTAGATAAGTGAGACAAGGAGCGTCGAGACTATCAAGTAATTTAAGGAGACAGCAATGCCAAAGGCCTTGCTTAGCAATGGGGAAGGCTTTGCTCAGCAATGATGGTATATTCTAGAGAACACTTAGCAAATTTTCAATCGTCACAACATTATCACCAAAATACTTAAATACACTGAAGCTAGTGTGTTTAAATAATTCAAATTCAATTGTAGGAAACGATTCAATCACATGAAATAGAGTAGGTTGCGATGAGATAAAATCTTTGCTAGAAAATTTTAACACGACCCATCGTGAACCTTCCACTTTGGACCTGGGTCAGAAAGTACACCTAGAAATGCGAATTAAAACGAGCAGCGACAAACAAATAAAAATATTAAAGAAAGGCTTACGTCCTACAACTCAAAAAGTAAAGATAAAACTGGAGTGGACTTCAATGAAATTTCTAGATCGCTAGCTGAATCGCTTTTTCATAGGGCAAAAACTTGGAGACGATCTTTTTGAAATCATTTAAAAAATTTAAGGAAAGATGGGCATCATATTTCAAGAACCTCCTCAATCCTTCGCACAGCTCCAGAACGTCGGAGCCTATAGATGTCTGCGGAGAGCGTCCATTGGTCCCACCAACTCTGGATGAAGTTTGTTCCATAATCAAAGCCCAAAAGAATAATAAAGCGCCGGGCATTGATGAGATTCCAGCGGAGCTCATCAAATATGGTAGCAGTAGTGTTCACCAAGCTATTCACAAAGTCATCAAGTACATTTGGCAACAAGAACATATGCCGAAAGAGTTGATCAATCAATTATATTCCCTATCCACAAAAAAGGTGACAAGCTACAGTGCGAAAATTATAGGGGTATATCACTACTTTGTACGGCGTATAAAATATTTTCTAAAATCTTAGAAAATAAAATCGAATCATACGCCAGCAGTATTAAAGGGGACTATCAAGGTGGTTTTAGGGCAGGTAGATCAACAACAGACCAATTGTACACAGTTAAGCAGGTACTTGAAAAATGCTGGGAATTCAACATAGACGTACACCAAATTTTCGTTGACTTCAAGCAAGCATACGACAGTATTGATCGTAACGTACTGTACCAAATAATGCTTGGTTTTGGCATCGCAGCCAAATTAGTCCGTCTTACCAAAATGACAATGACGTCGACAACCTCCCAAGTCCACATCAATAACCAACTCACCGGTGCCTTTGACACAAATATCGGACTAAAGCAGGGAGATGGGCTGGCTCTATTGTTATTCAATTTGGCTCTGGAGTACGTCGTACGGAAGCTACCTGTCGATACGCGAGGTACATTACTATACAAGTCGAGCCAGGTAGTGGCCTATGCGGACGACATCAACATTCTGTCACGGTCACTAATAACTGCCGAAGAACTCTTCCTGAAGCAAAACTAGTAGGGCTACAAATCAACGAAAATAATACAAAGCTCATGACGCAGTCGAGGAAAAATACCCCAAATACACAAAATATCGCACTTGGTGAATACAGTATTGTCAACGTTAGAGAATTTGTGTATTTAGGCGCCAAAATAATGAAAACGGGCAATGAAAGAGACGAAATACGCCGAACAATACAGCTCGCAAATAAAATATTTTATTCAGTATTGACGATCTTGAAGACCAGCTGCATACACAGGAAAACAAAGCTCCAAGTATACAAATCTGTGATAAGACCTGTGCTATGCTATGGTGTGTGTGTGTGAAACATGGACCCTAATCCAAGCATCCGCAAATATATTGAACGCCTTTGAGTGACGGGTCCTGAGGCGAATAATCGGAGCGAAGCTAGACGGGGACCAATGGCAAATTCGATACAACCATGAGCTGTATGAAATTTTCGACGAACCGGAGATCTCAAGGATTGTAAAACTGCGGAAGCTGCAATGGGCTGGCCACATAAATTGTATGGACGAACAACGAATACCCAAGAAGGTAATTAAAAGTCCAGCTACATTACGAGAATACTAGGGGCATTCAAATATAAACGAACCTTTTGTTTTTGAGGACTAAGAAACCGTGTGATAAGTGGAGCATCGGGAAGGAAAGAGGAAACTTGTTTAGATGACTCAAGGCCAAGCCAACGATCTGCCAGGTTTGTATAGTTGTACCCACAATGAGCGAAAGAGAAAATCGTCCTGCAGTTGTGCAATGCATTATTATAATGTTTTTACGAACAAAGTCGTTAAACCAGCTGAAATTCGGGACCAAGTGCATGCACAGTTCGAAGAGAATACACTTTTACGGCCACAAATCAAACCGCTCCACTCCTGAGTCAAGAAAGGCCTCTGCGCAGTAAACTCGCCTGTCATCCGGTCAAGTGATGCTAACGCTTCAAGGAGTTTTATTCATTAATTTTGTGCACGAATGCCGAAAAATAAATTCAACAAATTGAACAGTTTGTGCACGATTGGTTGGATATCCACCTGAAGCCATTCTTCAAAAACGGCATGAACTAACCACCAAATGCTCTACTAAATTAACTATAAAATATGTTCTCTTTTTAAATGTGAAATAAAATTCCTTTTTGACAAAAGCTCGTTTATATTTGAATGCTCCTCGTATAATAACAGAGTATCCAAATAGCTTTTGCAAAGGGTGGTCTATGCCCAACCAGGCATTCTCAGTAAAGTGGCTGATATAAGAATGCTGGGATTATAACATCCTTGTGTACCACTTCTGGACGGAATTCAAACAAGTATATGACAGGATCGATGAAAATGTACTGTGCAACATAATGTTTGGGTTAAGCATTCCAACCAAGTTTCTTTGCATGGTTAAACTTACAATGAGAAAGCGGAGTTCCAGATCAAAGTCAGTGGGAATCTAACAGAAAGTTTCAAGACGATTTCAGCCTTAAAACAAGGAGATATGATTTCTCCAATGCTATTTATTATCGCTCTAGGGCATATTGTAAGGAAGACATGAGGAGAAACAATGGGCACACAAATTTCAAAGTATTTACTGATGACGCCAACGTCATG
Source organism: Odontomyia ornata (assembly GCA_963969285.1). Taxonomy (NCBI): domain Eukaryota; kingdom Metazoa; phylum Arthropoda; class Insecta; order Diptera; family Stratiomyidae; genus Odontomyia; species Odontomyia ornata. Next base: position 355,351,196 of record OZ017739.1, on the reverse strand, counting down.
GCTTAGTCGATTCCAAACATTCAAGGAACCTTTTTCGGGTTTTTTAAAATAATTTTAACAAAACCCTACTAAAATTGTGATCTCTCTGTCCGATCGTCCGTGTATGACAGCAATTTTTCTCGCAAACTACCTAAACTAGAAACATCAAATTTTGTATGTAGGTGTAAAGTGGTGCCCTCTTCAAAGTTCAACTATAAAAAAATTTAATACGGCATTTAAGGGGGGTCATCAAAGGTAGCCGATATGGATATCAAATAAAAGGTCTCGATAAAAAATTTTCAAAACATTTTTTGCTTCGAGGGGCGCACAGGAAGGGGAAATACGCGAAAAATGTGTTTCTCTCCCCTCGCGATTGGACACTTGTGATCTGAAAAATCCGAAATAATTATGCAGGTAGGTGTTTATGAGTATAACAACAACAAACACCTTAGAAGTCGAAATTCGCCCAACTTTGTTAATAACAGTATCATCTTATTACAAATTTCCCCCGATAAAACCGTATAGGCACCCTTAACGAATTTCGATAGTCTTACAAAGGTTTCTCATACTTTGTAAGTTCGATGAAAATCGAATGATATACGTACGTAAACGAAAAAACCTCATGGAAGGCGTCCTGTTCCAAAACCGAAAAAGCGATGTGAGGGCTTGCTTGAGCCTGCCTACAGTACTCTACTAGAGTTAGTGTACTGGCAAACTAGGCTACAGAGCAGCCATAATTAGAGGACTGCAACACTGACAGTTAAGACTCAAACTAAGCCATGGCGCCATGTGTGATAGATAACAGGAAATTCTAGTAAAATTTAAATGCCCAAATATTTGTCAGCTATGACAAATTCCATTCTGAGAGTGAGATATTCTTCAGAAACAGGCTCACGTATCGTAGACTTCTGTCAAAGTTTCTATGCCCATGTTCAACGAGGTACACGTTCTTCAATATACAATGCAGAATTTAATGTTAGACTACCATCAACTGGAGTTCCGCACTACATTTTCCAAATCACGATAAGTGAACTGATAGGAGAACTTTCTGTCGGAGGAGCTATGTAGCTCAGCAGGAATTGGTACAACTGGAATATTTCCTAGCTACACAAGTAGTTTTCGGATAATCGTTATTACCGCCAAATAATTTTCCATGTTAAAGAAAATAATGTTTTTGGACCATGTAAAAACGTTTATCTTAGTTGTGTCAATGTCAACATTGTCATGTAAACAGTGCTCCGCCGTTTTTGGGGTTGAGTGGCTATATACACAAATGATATAAAATTACATACTGAACATGATGCTATTAAAAAATCTGCTGATAACAAAATAAATTTAGCTTTTTTTTTGAGCAAGAATTCTTCTCACTTCCTATGATTATCGTCTACGCAACGAAGTATACACGGATGCCCAAATCACTGGAAGCAGCTGGTGTTCAGATACAACAGACCAATAAAGGAAAATGAAAACTAGCTTTGTATTTTACTCACTTATGAAACATCACCCAAACGTAGCATTAGCACAAGCTCGAAGTACTGGTGATCCTGTTGAAAGATTTCGAGTTTGTAGCTTAGGAGAGCGTTTCTATGTCATTTCCAATTGTGTGCAAAACATACCTTAAAACATTTTTACTAACATAGGGCTCTGGATATGGAAGGATGAACTAGTCACTGAGTTACCTGGATAACTAAGTACGTCGCTGTCCCAGGTCTACTCAAGCCTCCACAAGAAATGAATGTAGTTGCTGTCAATTTCTTTCAACTAAGTAGCTGCAAAATTTTGGTCATCACTATGCAAGAACTCCGATACCAGTGTCATAGCTACCACAAAAAGCAACTGTAGGAGAAGTTTGCCGAGTATCGAGGAAAGATTTATTAACTAGTCAGCCATCTGGTGAACATTTAATGGAAGCATAGTGAAGCACGCAGTTGTATCTATGTATACTACCAATCTTGCATACTTCTCTAGAGGATTCAAGACTAGACCGATAGAAAAACTACAGTAAAACCAAATTTTCAATTCAATTTTTTTGTAACCTCACGCAAAATTTTCCTTCAGTGTAGGGGAAAGGTGTGTCTCTTGGGACAATTGCTATAACGATTTTCGAACTCTACTGGCAAATCTAGGAACTACATCATACGTTGGCAGTATCGTTTGTGAGTAAAAGAACGCACCGCTTGCTTGTTAGAATTCGTTCTTGATGAAAAATGGTAGGCGTGTGTTTTCGATACTGTGAATAAAAATTTCCGAACCTTTTGAAGAAGAGCAGAACACTGCAGCAAGTACTACTAAGCATGTAGTATATTACCACACCGCTTCATCGCTATATGATTTCTATATAAAATATGAAGCATTATTTCTGAAAATTTTTGCAGTTGTGATTTTGAGGTTAGATTATGTAAAATATGTGCATGTTTGTACCTTAGAGTTTTGGTTGCACCATGAGACGTGTCTCAAGGTACATCCAGATTTTTAGCTAATGACATTGTTGCAGACGAAGAGGGGTGCTATCGGAAAGAAGAGGTTAAAACCCAATAGAGAAGTGTTTGAGATCACTGCTTAAGAAATTATTTTAAACAAAGGAATGTTATGACAAGATGCCAGCGCCCACGGAGTTTCAAGAAAAATGCTCAATGGACAAAAACATAAATTATCGGTAAAAGCAGACTTCAAACAATGCAACACATAAAGTATACACCATTGAGCAAGAAAAGGAATTTGATATATTTTAAAAGCAGCAGAATGAAACTATGATGTTATCGTCAAAGAAATGAAAAAGTTAGCTTTCTAATATGTGCAAGCTAACAACATTAAGACGCCCGTCTTGTGGAATGTTAATGAAGCTTCTGGTTGACAGTGGTACAGGCACTTCAGAGAATCAAAGAAGGATATCTCTCCGCAAGCCTGAACCTGCCTGACCTGTTTCAATAAGGCACACGTAACAGTTTTTTTGATAAACTGAATTATATCTATTCAACATATACACGCACACCTCAGAATATAAAGAATCTCGACGGGGCAGGCTGTTCCACTGTTCATAAGCCCGCTCGTGCGCTAACTGACATTAAAGGCAAGCAAGTAGGAGCAGCCACTTTTGATGAAAAAAGACTATATATAACCATGATAGCTTGCATTTATGCTGGAGCAACCGTTTTCCCACGAGTCCACTTCAAGGACCATACGATTAATAGTGGTAAGGCGACTTCAAATGGGTGATCTAGTGCGGAGTTGTTCGTGCAATATCTCCAACATTTGATTTTCATCGTAAAGCCATCGGCAAACAAAAAAGTAGCTTATCATTGGCGATCATTAGAGCCACTTTTTAATAGCTGCCATTACTCTAGCAAGCAATCATATTCTTCACATCGCACAACCCCCACATGAGCCATGAACTGCAGCCACTGGATAGATCATTCTTTGGACCATTGGTAAGCTACTGCAATAGGGCCAGTGAAGACTGGGTACTCAATCATCTAGGTAAGCCCATCTCAATTTACGATGTATCGACATTCGTAGGACAAGGGAAAATGGAATCATATTCGTCACATTGTCCAACTCCCCACTTCTTCTTCTTAGCACTACAACCCCTCTTGGGCCTTCGCTTTCTGCAAATAGCGCCTTCAACTGTCTCAGTCCATTGACCGCGTCCTCCAATTTCGAAATCCGAGCAGCGATGAACTGTCTTCGTAAACCAAGTCAGACGAGTGTTTCCTCGGTTTCCCCACTGGTCTCTGGCCAAACGCACCACATTAGCCATAAAATGCAGCCACCCGATAGATCATCTTTTGAACCATTCAAAAGCTACTACAATAGATCCAGCGAAGACTAGTGCTAAATCATCATGGTAAGCCCATCTCAATTTACGATGCATCGATATCGGTAAGCTTTTACATCGAACAAAATCTCAGCGGGATTCAAAGTAAAGGGTGATTCATAACAAGTGTACACATTTTTGTCGAAAAAAAACATAGTTTTTGTGAAGCTGTAATGTTTATTTATTATAAAAATTTGGTCCCTTACAATTAAATATAAAACATTACTTTGGGCATATGTGCACCTCGTACTACTCAAACGATGATTGTAATTTTCGATGACATTTTCGCACAGTTCCGGCGTTATTAGGCGTATATTGGCTCGAATGTTGTTTTTTAATGCTTCAGTAGTCTGAGGAGCATCAGCGTAAACACGATCCTTCAGTAATCCCCAAAGGAAGAAGTCACAAGGATTCAAATCACACGATCTCGCCGGCCAATTTACGGGTGGACCAAAAAATTCACGTAGAGCGCGTAATGTTTGCACTAGCGATTCATTATTTTTGTAAAAAGTTTTAATAATAAGAAAACGTTTGGCTGATGTGTATGACACCATGGCTAGAATTGTAAAAGACCAAGCTGTCATAATCTGTCAATATATGGACCTGAGATTGGTGATAAATAAGAGTTAAGGCCCATTCACATGTGTACACTTGTTATGAATCACCCTTTATATGTGCATTCAATGCAAATGTTTGAAGACCATAAGTTCTTGCTAGCGGAAGTAATAAGCAGACCATATGAACCTCATGATGAAAGCATAATTCCATAGAAAGAGAGAGCGAGAAAGACAGAGAGAAACGCCATCAACAAGCAGTGCAAGACTCCAGGGGGACTTCGCCCATTTCCTATAGCACCATCTTGCAAGCGTAGTATAGGGGGCCGAAAACGTAGCAAGTGCATGATTGCAAGCAAAACACCAGGCTTTCAAGAAATCAAGCCACAGAAAATGAACATCCTTTTGTTTGGGCAAAACAGACCATTAAGAGAGTCAGTTCCATCGTCATCTGAAGACGAGGACAACCCCGAACTTCAAGACAGCTTCGATGGAACTCGTTTTGCTGACAGATTTAATGATGAAGAGTACGAGCCAGTTTTCTTCGACGCAGCTCTACTCAACTATTCCAAGGACAGTTTTGAACCGATAGCAACGATCGAAATACGAGACATTGACTGCGTCACGGATCTGGCCGAGGTAGAAAAAGCCATCAAAAGGGAGTTCCCTAGCGTGGGAAGGATCAAAGTGACGCTGACACCAGAAAACAACAGACAAAAACGCATGGCCATAGTTGACTTGACCGAAAAGGACGCCGAACAATTCCTGAACAAGGGCAAAGTACAAATAGGGTGGGTTGTCTGTAGGATATGGCGAAGAGCAACGCCTCTTCAATGTTTCAAATGCCTTGCTTATGGTCACACCACACAAGTATGCAAAGAATCCGAATGGAGTTCCCTATGTTACAAATGCGGTGAAATGGGACATAAAAGAAAAGAGTGTACGAAGGAGGCACACTGTATTCTTTGAAGGGTGCTGATTCAAAACCTGATTTTTGACACTTCTTGGGATCAGAAAAATGCCGGGTGTTCCAGGAAGCCGTAGCCAAGGCAAAATCAGAACTCCGATGACCCGCATCCTGCAGCTAAACTTACACCGCAGCTCAACCGCCCAAAATCTGCTTGAGCAGTTTGCAAGGGACATGAAAGCCGACTTCTTGCTGCTGAGTGAGCAGCACCACAATAAAAGTCCTGCGTTATGGTATTCTGACGAAACTGGTACTGCCGCTATCTGGGTTCGGAGCAGCAACTTTCAAGCGGAGAGTTGTGAACGGGGGGATGGTTTTGTGTGAGCTCGATGCTCTGGGACCACCTTCTTTAGCGTGTACCTAACGCCTAACGAGTCGATATCATCTTTCCAAGCCAAGCTTAATGCGCTATTTACCTGCGTCGAAACGAGGATGCGATTGAGATGGTTGTCCGCGGGAAGAGGCAGCGCTCGCTCAACGATTGACAGTAGTCTTGGCTGGATTGCACGAAGAGAGATGGACTGCGCGCCTCATCCTGAACCTAAGCCTACACCGCAGTCCAACCACTCAAAATCTGCTTGAGCAGTTTGCGAGGGACATGAAAGCCGACTTCTTGCTGCTGAGTGAGCAACACCATAATAAAAGTCCTGCATTATGGTATTCTGACGAAACTGGTACTGCCGCTATCTGGATTCAGAACAGTGACTTTCAAGCGGAGAGTTTTGAGCGGGGGATGTTCGGTGCTCAGGGACCACCTTCTTTAGTGTGTACGTAACGCCTAACGAATCGATATCATCTTTCCAAGCCAAGACTCAGGCTTAGGAGGGCGCTGTCTCGAACGCAGAGCGCAAAGCGCTCGTTGGGGGTGACCTCAACGCTAAAACAATCGAATGGGGCATGCCTCAGATGGATCCGTGGGGAAAACGAATCCTGGAAATGGCAGCCAGGACGACCCTCGTCGTACTGAACACTGGAAATACGCAGACTTTCCGCTGTATTGGCTGTGAGGGAACCATAGCGGACGTGACATTCACCTCGGAGTCCTTAGAATGGAGGATACACAATTGGAAAGTATTAGAAGACTACTCAGCCAGTGATCATCAGTGCATTCTGCTTGAGATAAGTGATGTTGTCTCCCGACGTCCGTGTTCTCGGCTTTCTACAACTGAATGGAACATCAGAAGGATGGACGTCGAGAGGTTCGTCGAGGTGCTCACAGCAGGTGAGCCGCTGCAGGGAGCTTCGGAGGGAACGGAAGAACTGGCAGCTCAAGACGTTGTGAACTCTACTATGAGCATCAGTAGACTGCTTGCTGCGCTTCTATGCCCCGTCGAAGACCCCGGCACGGCAAGCCCCCCAGTGTACTGGTGGTCAACTGAAATCGCTGAAAAGCGAAGGGAGTGTCACCAGCTTCGACGTGAGAAGCAAGACCTAGTGGACATGTGAACAAGGATCCGTGGGGCCTTGGCTACAAGCTAGTTATGAGGAAGCTTGGTGCCCTACGGAAGCCTTGTATACATGACGCGGAAAAGGTGGGCGCAATAGAGCGGGGACTCTTCCCGCCCATCCCATCCGTGTTGACGCTGGCCATGGTGAAACAGCAGTCGAGTGTCCACTCTTCCTACAACTGGAACTGGAGGAGGCAGTCCTCTCATTGTAAGCGAGGAAGGCTCCAGGTCCAGATGGTGTTCCCGCTGAGTTGTTGCTGCTCGTGTATCACCATTGTCCTGACTTGCTGCTCAGCACATTCAACGCTTGCCTAAGGGACGGGGTTTACCCGGTACGATAAAAGGTGACGAGGCTCGTGCTGATAAGCAAGGGGAAGGGAAATCCCGAATCGCTGTCTGCATATCACCCGTTATGCATGCCAGACACGGCTGGGTAAGTGCTAGAGAAACTCATCAAGGGAACACTCTCTGACGCGATTCGTGCTGTTGGGGACCTATCTCCTCGGCAGTATGGCTTTAGAGCAGGACATTCTACCATTGATGCGGTTTCAGTGGTGGTGAACGCGGTCCAAAAGGCAGAGGTATAAAGTCGCAACAAGCGACGGATCGTCCTGTTGGTGACACTCGACGTCAGGAACGCCTTCAACTCCGCTAGATGGGTGGATATTCTGGATACGCTGGAAAACTCTTTTCAAGTTCCAGAATATCTAATGTGGCTTTTGAAGAACTACCTAAAGGACCAAAGCCTGCTCTACGACACGACACAGGGCCAACGAAGGATGGAAATTACATCGGGTGTTGCCCAGGGATCTTTCCTTAGTCCGGACCTGTAGAATGTGTCTTACGATGGCCTACTGAGACTTGAGATTTCACATGAGTTGCGCTTGGTTGGATATGCGGATGATGTCGTGGCTCTGATCGCTGGACGCACCGTTGAACAAGCGAAACTTAGGCTAGGTATGCTAATGCGCGGAGTGAGCGACTGGATGACTACTCGTGGGCTCAGTTTAGCATTGGAGAAAACCGAAGTGGTCATCTTGACATAAAAGAAAATCCCTAGAGTAAGGATGATCAGTATTGGAGCCATACAAATCGAATCGAAGCCAGCGGTGAAGTACCTGGGGCTACTGATCGACTCGAAGATGAGTTTCTCTGAGCAAATCAGAGCAACGGCTGAGAAGGCTGCTTCGGGAATATTGGCTCTGAGTCGACTTATGGCCAACGTCGGGGGACACAGCCCGTCAAGAAGACGCCTCTTGATGAGTGTTGTAGGGTCAGTGCTACTTCACGGTGCAGAGGTATGGGCCAGTGCTCTCAGCAAGGAGGTATACCGAAGACATTTGGCGCAGGTGCAGAGAAGAGGAGCACTGAGAATTGCATCTTCGTATCCGACAGTCTCTGACTCGGCGGTGAGTGTTATTGCAGGCATGATACCTGTCGCCCTCCTTGCTAGAGAGCGCCGCGCTATTTACCTGCGCCGAAACGGGGATGCGAGGGAGATGGTTGTCCGCAAGGTGGATGCTGCTCACTCAACGGTTGGCAGCAATCTTGGGTGAATTGCACGAAGGAAAGGTGGACTGCGCGCCTCATCCCGGATGTGAGACCGTGGCTAAATCGAAGGCATGGTGAGACTGACTTACCTGCACAAGATTGGTAAGTAACGGTCCCCCGATTGTCGGTTTTGCCCAGGAGAGGAAAAAAATGCCTACCACACATTTTTTGCGTGTACGAAATGGGTCAGGCTGCGAAGGAAACTCTACAGGGAGACGGGAGAGCTCACCCCGGGTAATAAAGTCGTGGTGCTGCTCGAATCGGTTGACAAATGGAACCAGGTGGCACATTATGCTCCGGCAGTCCTAAAATATAAAAGGGACTCACAGCAGCCGGGGGTGCTGGGGCTGGGGGATCGCTTTTCTGGCACTTCCTCTTCCCCTCTCCCCTCCCACTAGGAAAGGGATCCTGCAGCTTGAAGGCGTAACAAAATGAGACCTGGCCCGAAGTAATGTGCCAAGCGGTTCCAGGCTGGGTTTTCAGGTTGACAGGGGAGGTGTTTAGTGGGTAGTCCAGTCGCGCATGGGAGTCCCACACTCTGTGCATAAATGGCATTCACCTCCCTACCACACAAAAAAAAGAAAAAAGGACAGTTTTGTGTTAGTCAAGTTCGATGTTTTTGGGAAATCTTCGTCGAACAGTGTCTATTATGCCAGTATAGTCGAAGATGTCACAGAATTGGAGACTAGTGTGAAATTTCTGTGACGTTGAAGATATGGCTGTCATTAGTAAGTCTTGCAGAATGAAAATATTGCCTGAGCCTACAATACCTCGAGGAGAGCGTTCCATCAATATGAAGTTTCCTGCGAATATTAACTTTAAATCATGTAAGAATTTCATTACAAACATTAATAATTTATTGTCATTACTCATATTTATTTATAGAATTCCATCCCTGTCCCAATGTACAACCACCCTTGCCCCTAGGTACAAGAACTGTTCATACCTTGGGACAAATTGCACTGCATTGTTATATGGTGAGTAGCAATATCTTCACTGATCTGTTGGCAAATGGGTATTGCCTATTCACCGGCCATAACTACATTTTTTTACTGGAGTCAATTGTAATTCAATTTCATTTCAATACCGAAATTAAAAAAAAAACTAAAACAAAATCTCTCCCAAGACTCACTTTTCTCCAACGAACGAATTTGTCGCAAAGATGTTGCAGTTGTAGGCACAATAAAAACCTTAAAAATTTTCAAAATTGTTGGCAATCCCAAAAAAGAATCTTCATCGGAGAAATGGTTTTCAAAACCTTCTTTTTATTGATCGAAAGTCAACCAAAAATTTGATTCTGGAAATCGTTTTGAAGGGCCTTTAAAATTTTCAATAAAAAAGCTCATTTGAATGGGACATCCTAAATTTATATTTTGGGCATTTGGTTCACTCTTTTCCTCGTTTAGCATTTGTTGTTGCAATGGTCCTAGGTTGTTTTAGCCAATTGTTAGGCGAATTTGTGAAAATTCTTCATTTTTGCCAGCAGTAATAATGAAAAAGTGCTACTTCTTCTTTATGGATAGTTTTTGATAAAACCAGGCTAGAAAATAGGATGTTACAGTACAAGTGAACGATTCAGCGTATGTAAGTACTCGTTTATATGATCCAGCCGAAACAAACAAAAGAGAATGTTTCATTGCTTTTACTATAGTTGATTAGCTATCTACTTGTATTTGTTAAACTTATCGTGGATATCTGTTGTTCAGTAAGAATAAACATAGAAAATGTAATTAGTTGAACTAAAAGCTTATGTTTTCAATCAAAAGGAAAAATATGTATTTCAAATTGTTTTCTACTATAATTCTTCTCATTTTGTATTCTGTACATACTATTGTTGCAATATGATAATAACTATAACAGTGTCGCATGTTTATTTTTTTTTTGTGTGGAACATATTTCAATTTTATTTTTTATAATTTCATTCTTGTTTCAATTTCATTCAAATTTAATAACTACTTAATTTTGTATGGTTTATTTTTTTCGTCTTTTCTTATAAAGTTTGTCTTTTTTCTCTATTTTATTTCATTTTCTTCCGTTTCTCTGCAATCATTCCATTGATTTATTTGCTTTATTTATCCGATAACTATACGATTACTTATCTAATAAATTGTTGATAAAAATTAAAATCGATCAACGTGATTTTTCCTTTAGTATTTTCATACAATATTTATTAGCTTGTTTAAAGTTGTTGCTATTTTCGCATTCAAAAGGAAACTTCCAATTAAATGAGATTTCTTTAAAAATAAAGTTCAACGAAATTTAATAAAAATATTTCTTATTTTTTAAATTCAACTTTTAAGTTGATTGCGCATCGGTTTCAGTAATTTTATTTTTCATTCCTATTTACGATGTACTTTATCGTTATTAATTTCGAATATTGATTAGATTATATGTATTTACAATTTTTTAATCCTTTATACAGTTAATAGGGGGTTGCCCGTATGTTGTTTTTGTGATTTTTTAGAATTTCGTCGTTAGTTAATATGTGTTCCTAATAATATCTTTCGTGTTATTTTATAATTTTGCTTTTTCATCATTTTGTTTGCATGGCGCACGTATCATTTTGATTATTTATTAAATACTAGTGTTTCCTGTCTTATCCTTTAAGGATTTGCAGTATTTATGTGTACACGTGAGGAGTCCTCAAACCGATTTGCTAGGTAATTGTTGAGTGATTAGTTTAAGATACAAATTGTTTCAATCGTTTTTTGATATTTTTTTTACAGACCCTATTGCGATAGTTTGACTAAAAATTAAAAACGTTACGAATAGTTCCTGTTTTTATTCCTTTGTTTTATGTGACGTGGGATTTTTTTTAAATATATTTTAAATGCGTTTACTGCTCGTGAACAATCTATCAGTTAATGCTGGATGAATTTCAGAATGAATGATGTCTTAGTGGGATTCTGCATTTTTGTATGATACATTAAAATTGTAGTCGGGTAATTATTAAAAAACTCAAATGGTGAGGGAATCTAAAAGGATTAATGTAGTTGATGGTTTTTATTGTGTACAATTTATAATACCCTTTTCTGTGATTGAATATAAAACCATTATAGCATTTTTATAATTTATTTTTGCTAACTTGGTTTGATACGGCGCAGCCGAGGGCTGATCTTCAACTATGTAATAATTGTCCATTTTTAACATTTAATAAATTTCATTATTTCAATTGGTTACAAACTAATTCACCTTAGACTAAACTTACTTTTTCGCAACATTCGAACTTTGTTAGATTAATTTCCATTTGTATATTCACTTATCAATTACAATTATTTAGAATACGTTCATGTTCTTTTTTTGCTATTTATAATTTTTAAAAAATTGACTTTACATTTCACGAATTAAACAAAAATATTAACTTTCCATATTATTTAGTTCATTGTTTTTAAGAGACTTTCTTTTTTTTATAAGTTGATGTGGTTGTGTAGGATCGTGTAGGATTTTGTTTATTTTCTGTAGATATTTTTTACGAGTAAGTTAAGTGTTGAAAATGGGTTCGACTGTATGTTCATGTGTTTGTGAACTATGAGCGAACGCAGGATTTTATTTCTAATTATTAGTTTCATGCATCATTTAATATAAATTTTTATGTAATTTTCTTTCAATTACACATTTTCCACGTGATTGGGAAAATTCATGATTTTTTTCTTCATTTTTGCTATGAACGGGAAAAAATAAATAAATTCATTTAAATGCTAACCTTAATAATTTAATGCATATAAAAATGGTTGTTTACATGTTTTCTTCGTTTTCAATTTAATTTTATTTAACATTGATTCTGTTTTCTTTCTATTTCTCAGTATAAAATCACATGGGGTTGATGGTTTTTACCCCAATAGTTGTTATCAGTGTTTATATTCCGGATAGCGGCCATTCTCCAGTAATTGTACGTCTCCGTGGCTTGTATCGAGATGGCTTCGTCTCTGTTGTGGCTGTATAACACTCCCGCTGCTCTCCGTTTCCGTTGATGGTGGCGAAGGGTAGTATTCCCGCGGACCGACATTTAAGCCGTTCGCGGTCGCGCTCATTGATACGGTATCGCCGTGCATGATACCCGTTGCTGATGAGGATCCGACGCTTTGATGCGGGTGTATGTCCGACGATGTCCCAGGATCCTGTACCACCACGGAAACTACATCCTCACTCGCCCACCGGGCTAATTGTTGTTGAGCTTGAATAAAGTCATCACTAGAAAATAGTAATCAACAACAAAGAAAACGATAAAAATAAAAGATTTTTTCGGGCCGCAACAAATGATTGCTACTACGAGTTATTTTTAAAGCGTGCGAAGCGAGCAAAATATCTATTTTAGGATGTTGTAAGTAGTGGTTAAATACAAAAGTAGGATAAATTGCTTGATTAAAATTATTGTGTGGTTGGCTTTATTTAGAATTGTTTATTTGTTCAAGTTCAAGTCCAGGTCTTTATTTAATTAATGAATTGAAACGAATTTTGGTTCTATGTTCTAAAAAGAAAAATAATGATATCTGCTCCAAATGCTAAGAAAACGGGGAACTAGAGGGTTGAACGATCCATTCCTATGCCTCCTTCATGCTAGATATTGTGCCTAAAACATTTTCCAACCACCCATAGACTCGTTTGGGTTAAGCTTTTAAACTCAAAATAATTGAACCAAAATTCGTACGTTTAAGGGGAGCAAAATCGATTTAAAGTTTTGGGGTAGTAAAACGTGAAAAATTGGTCATTAATTGGCTTCTAGCCACTAAAACTGCCCTTAAAACTTTTCCAAAGTACCATAATTTTTTTTTTTGCAAGATCTAGATGATAGTCTATTGATGAAATTATGGCAAATCGGATGGAAATTATCGCCAGAGCAATACCATAAAGGGTAGAAGTTCCCAAAACCTGCACCCAAAAAATCACCATCTCGTTACTTGACAGAAAAATATGTTTTGTTTTGCTTGATTTGTTCACACTCATATTGTATATTACTTAGACACAATGAACATTTTTTAAAATTACACATGGCTTTTATGCCATGCCACAATTTTTTTTTCTGTTTTCCTATTTGAACTCCAATTAAACAGAGTGTTCTTATGCAAAACACTACAAATTGGTATACGATAAACTACTAAAAAAATCAAAATTTTGATAATCGGATAAAAACTGTGGTCACAGTGGCCGATTGAAGCCAGAGATCAGCCGAGAAAATGGACACGTTTTAGGAAAATCCATGTCTATTCCTCCTAGAAACTATGAAATACAGTAATCTCATGAAAAGTGCTGCAAATTTACATTTGACGGAAACTACACAATGGCAGCTATAGGATGTGGTCACAGTAAGAGATCAAAGTTGGAATTCTGCACAAAAAATGCACATATTTTAGAAAGAGCCATATCTGTGTCTTTTACATGCTAGATAATGTGCTTGAAACATCTTTTGACCACCAAAATACTCGTTCAAGCTTACCCTTTAAATTACAACAATAAAACAGATATTTGCACGTTTAAGGGGAGAATAATCGAATTAAAGTTTTGGGGTAGTAACATTTACTTTTTGAAGTTTCTCTAATTATAGTAAATACATTCGAAAACTTCTTTGTAGAATACTACGTTCACACCAGTCCAAAATATCTTATTTGGAGAACACCATTTTGAAATTAGACGAAGCTGTTCGTACAAGTTAGGATAATTTCGTTTGACATTTCTGTTACATTTTATTTATCTAGATTGGTAAAAACAACAAATTTATTACGCTGGGTGTCAAATTTCCATAAAATTATGGCAAATTTCAAAATTGTCGAATCGCTGTCAATTTTCGATATTCTATGAAATTGGACAAAACATTATAATTGTAATTCATTAAAAACCGCTTAGCTAATTAGTAAGTGAAGCCATTTAGATCCTGTTAAATATATACATAAGTAAACTGTACAACGTTTCCCATGTGTGGCCGCCTATGTGTCTCGTGGACCAAGGCAAACACAACGCAATGTTAAGACTCACTTAATGAGAAAACAAAACAATTTATTGCGAAATTAAAGATTTTATAAAGTTCAACAAAGAAACTATAACTTGTTAATTCTTGTCCGAGTCGCAAACCCAAAAGATGAAGAGAGCAGCTGATAGTCAGTTCACATGTTGCCAGATGTGTGTTGTTAAATTTCCTCGAGACGAGGTCAGTGCCACTTAGTGGTGAAAATGCTGTCTATGATCGCTACAGCACCCACTTCCCAGAATTTATGTCAGGTTGATGTTGGCTTTGACGTCTGGGTGTAAGTTGTAGTAATCGAGCATTCACACAAGCAAACTGCTTGAAAACCTTCCTAGCCCTTATCCGAAATTTTAATTGCAGATTTAGGAAAAAGGAAAGAATTCATTACTTCAAGCCATAGTTGTAATTTATAAAATATATTTTTTTCCTTATTATTATTAAATGTAATTTTTATCAATTTTCCTTTATATTAAATTTAAACGTTTCCCTTTGATTATATTCTTCATGAGATTTAAATTTTATCCTATTTGAAATCTTTTTTTCATTTTTCTTTACTTCAGTTAATTTTTCCTTTAAAAAATTTTTAATCTGCAAACTAAAATTTCGAACATGGGAACATTAACGTAGTGCATCCTAATGGTGTATTGCATTACCGAATGCAATCGAACTTAGCTGACTCGATTTACTGTGGCGACACGGGAAAAGAAAAAAAGAGATCTGGATGGATCGAAGAGTCCACTTACGACCGCGACTTCTCGATCCGTCGTGCGAAGTACGCACGAGAACGGCTGCGGTCGGTGGAGTGCGAGCGAATCTAGTTTATTCGGTGCTCGTTCTTTCACTTTGTGCGTTTCGGAAAATTTGTGAAAGCTGTCGCTATGGATATTTCCATTTGCAAACTTCTATAGGATGTTGTGAGCTAGTGCAAAGACGGAAACATTCCTTGATAATTATTAGTTGTTGGGTGCAATTGGCCGTGGTGGAAATAGTTTTGTGTGGTTCGCTAGGACGTGAGTGGCCGCCCGGAGCCGCCACTACCGTCAAGAGTGCTCGCGCTTGATCACGAAGATATTGAAAAACTCCGCTAGTCGCGGTTCGAATTTGCGTAGTCAACAAATCTGCAGCAGCAATTGAACCTTTTAAGCAAATCGTGTTCTGCCCCGGGAAAATTGCCGAAGTTTTATTCGAAGAACCCTTTTGGATTCGATAAGTTTTGCCGCCATTTTGGATGTGTGTGGTGGATTGATTGTGGAAAGTATTTTGTGTAGTTGTCAATCAAAATTTTTATTTTCAAATATAATTTCTGCGATTTCTAAGACTAGTTATTGTTATTCGAGAGTGTAGTGTGTTGTGGCTGTGTAAAGTTTGTTACGCACCCATTCACTCTTTATTGCGGCGATAGGACTGTGAAAGTAATTAGTGACTCAACGATCGGTCCTATATCTCGTCTTGACTGTACGAATAAAGCACGTGAAATATGTACAGACAACCATGGGGACGAAGTTTTATTTCCCATCGACAACGGTAGCGACAAGGTGAGAATATCGCAAATTAAATCAAATACGATAGGAACGATCTTCATAACTGACAGATAAAAAGCATATGGTAGTGGTGCATGTGGTGATATCTTAGATTCAAGGATTCAAATTAAACTTGGTTGTGTTCATGGTAAACGAATTTATGGTCATGAAGAACCACAGTGAAATATTCACCCGTAACAATGCCCAAGTCTGACAAGTCTTATGGGAGTACAAGTGAAAATTTGAGTTTTACCTCATTCGCCCCAAGTGCATTACATAATAAAATACGTCCAGGATACGAGCGTGGGTAAAGGTTGACTTTCATGATGTCGGTATTCATTGGAATTGTTGAATTTGTTCTGTGACGCGGAAAGTGGATTAATAAAACAAATCGAAGTTAATTTTATTAGCATGGGGGATTATGCTGGTAAAATATTGTTAAGAAACAACGCGACGAAGCACGTAATTCAAGCTGAAGAGTTAACACCTGGTGTTTCAATGATTCGGTACTTAGTTGACAACTTGGTGTTGGTATTTCACGTTCAGTGTGATTAGTCAGTAACTGCACAGTAAAGCGATAAAGCATTTTTGATGACGCGTTTATTGTCTTGACTATTCTTTCGGAGAAGCTCTTGAACGATAAAAGCTTATGCATTCGAGAATTTAGTGACCGGATAAAGTGATGTAATCCTCATATTGGTCAACATTGACCGTATTACGCAAGTTCGTTATATGGAGTACAGCGTAGGTCAAAAATATTGCCCGGGTTTTCGTGTTTGAGAATGAGGTACCAAATCGCGACAAGTTGATGCGGCATTCAATGATCTTAATGCATGCGTTATTGAGAAGAAAGAAAAAACACGAACTTGACTCGCTGAGTCAACGAAAAGCATGCCAGTGCGTTCTTATCGGCGCCCCAGTAAAAAAAGTATGTACACAAACCGCAAAATTAGACATTCATATTTGTTTTACCCTAGAGTGTGGGGCACAAAGTTGATATGAATGTAAATAATGTATCTCAATATGAACAACTTTCCTGAGAATTTTAAATTAACAACTAGTGCAAGCAGTATACAAACGAAGTCTTCTGAGGAAAATCAAATTTAAAGTATAAAGAGGACATTGAAATACAGTTGGCATGTCAAGAACGGTAAATATTGCAAATTATATCTTTCCCGAAGACTGGAACTTATTTGAGTATTAGTGCGTGTGTCATTTTTTGTGCAGAAGCGTACAGCAGTGTTACTGTTTCAATTTAATGTACGGATTGCTTGAGAATTTATCTAAAGATAAACAGCGAATTAAAAAAAATGATATATGATCGACAATCTTTTTGACGCGTAAGTGGAAATCACGTGCATGTTTGCGGTACATGCTTATATTTAAACTATGTTTTTCCTTCAATCAACCTCTACTAAGTAGCGTTGCAACTCAGGACCTACAAACTGAGCGGCTTGAACTGACTACTCAGTGCATCAACTCCATGCGAATACAAATTCAACATGAAATTGATGCGTCATTTACGTACTTGTCCATGGGAGCTTATTTCTCGCCTGACACTATTAACCGTCCAGGTTTTGCAGAAACCTTCTTCAAGGCTGCCAGTGAAGAGCATTTAATCACGGTGCCCACAGTTGAAAAGTGTCCAAGCACTCACTGATGCGTTAAACCTTGAAGCTCAAGTCACTAAGAGCATCGGTGATGTTATAGGCAAATGTGAAAGTGCTAAAGTTAACGACTATCATCTCGTGGACTTTTTAATTCGTAAAGAAAAAAAAAGGTAGAAAGAAGGCGGAAATTTTATTTTTCTCGATATTTGTACTGCATTCTTCAGTTATCTTCATATTAATAAAAGTTTAATTTGAATTAGCAAAAGGAATACATTGCAAACTTTTCTTTTCCTTATATTACAAAGCCAATAATTATTTAAACATTAAAGATATCTTCTTCAAAACACATTGAGTTTTGCTTTAGGTGATATTCTGTTACACTTTATATTTTAAGTAAGAAAAACATATTTCTTATCGTACGTAATCGCGATTATATTTCACATTCACAAGTGGTAATGTTTTGAGTATTTAAAAAAAAGGAAGAGGACAAAGAAAAACCCGCGAGTATGTATTATTGTTTAGCATCGGTATCTACAGAAATAATAATGGCTTGTAAAAACTTAAAACTCGGTCTTTTCCTTTTGTTCAACCTGACCGAGTATATGACCCGCATCGATGGCAGGCTCCTCCGCTCAAATAGGCTAGCCATAGGGCGCGCTCTTTCTTTTCTTTTGTTAACAGGGGCTCTTGCCGGGTAAGGTGGCCCTCCACTCGCGTGCTTATTAATAGCATAGTGCTATGTGATTCCCTCGCATAATACTATGACATAAATTTTCCACGCTTATGTTTTTCATTCAAAGGAAAAATTCATTGAAATTAAGTTTGTATGAGTTTTTCACTTAAATGGCAAATATGGCCACAATTACGTTTGGATCTTCATCCGGTTGGGAGGATGTGAGGGGGCACCGCTACCAGCTGGATACCCTGCTCTTATTTGTGGGGCATAAGTCTCGTCGGTAATAACGAAGTCATCTTAAGTCCGTCTGTTTTCTCCAGGCCCAGTTTCTGAGTCAGCAATATTCTTTGACGCTTAGTAGGTTATCTCCTTCTCGACTTCGGTCGATATTTCTTTGACCCTAGAAATTCGTGGAGGCGAAATTCTTTTGTAGTGGGTCCTTGTGCTGGGGAAAAGAACACGCCCTACGACACCGCAACGCCAGCCTGCCAGCGCATTCACGCGTCCTCAGACAAGGCCAATCTCGGCGGATCTTACCATCCTCTTTCGCCGAGGCAGCAGTCCTTTACGGACATTCATTGATCTAATTCACTACAAAGTTCTGAGGGAAATGTCATGATGTTGCTTACTGTCATCTTTTGCAGTATACGCTGGTTTGAGTCGTTCAGTTGAGATAGTTGCATCTTGATAATGAAGAAGTGATCGTTGATTCGTTTGACCACCTCGTGTCGTAATGTATAGGGTGGCTCCAACGGCTGTATTACTGCATGAGTGCAAGTGTAAAGACCCATGTATTGAATAAGGCTTCTCTTTATGTGGTGGGTTGTTGGTGTCGGTCGAAAGAATCGCATGTGCTCACGAAATTTCCTGACAAAGTAGGTGGGATCAGCTGGCATGTCCTCGTTTGTAAAAAATTCGCCTGGAGCACGTAGCTGTTTGCCATACAGTAGTTCAGCGGGTGATACTCCCAAGTCCTGCTTGAGTGATGTTTGCAATCCCAGTAGAACAGTTGGAAGTAGTTCTACCCAGGATGTTGGTTGACTGCACATAAGGGCTGACTTGAAGGTTCGGCGCCATCGCTCAGTAGCAGGATGATAGGGTGTAGTTCAAATTCATTTTGTTTCAGTCAGATTGGTAAGAGCTTGAAAAAGTGCGCTCTCAAATTGGGCACCTTGGTCAGTTGTCAACATTTTGGGAGTTCCAAAACGCGCAACCTAGGGGTTGTAAAGAGCCTCGCTGATTGTGTCCGCGCTCATGTCTTGCATAGGGACTGCTTTTGGCCACCGTGAAAATCTGTCTATCAAGGTAATACAGTAACAATACCTGCTCCCTAATGGCAGAATGACTTTGTCGATATGAACATGATCGAATCTTTCAGTACAGTACATTTATTGAGATGGGCTGGTTCCTATTTTGTCATTGGTTTTTCGACCGTTGATAGGAGATGTTGTTGCGGTTCCATCGTATTGTTTCTTCTGA
This sequence comes from Odontomyia ornata, assembly GCA_963969285.1. Taxonomy (NCBI): domain Eukaryota; kingdom Metazoa; phylum Arthropoda; class Insecta; order Diptera; family Stratiomyidae; genus Odontomyia; species Odontomyia ornata. Next base: position 355,331,639 of record OZ017739.1, on the reverse strand, counting down.
ATGCTGAGCCATACGTATTTTTGGCACATCTGGTGAAGGGTGGCCTTGCTGCTCGGGTGAGCGAGTTCGTGTACTGAAGCAAAGGCCTGTTAATAAAGTTCCGGTGAGACGTAAGGATGAAACTGACATCAAGACACGAATAGGTGAAGAAAATCACGTCTGACTCTGAATGATGTTTGCTACGTATCCGAGGCTTGCTATAAACTTTTCTCTATTAAACAGTCTGTCAAGCATGGAAACGGGATTACGTTCAATCACGATGGCGTGGAAATTAGATTAGGTATTGAGGCCTAACTGGAAAGTTTGTCGGCCCTATGCACATCATGGATATTCGTGTTTGTGTTCCGGATTCACCAGTGAAATCTAACGTCACTTCAACAGCAGAAGCACTTCATCAAGCCAAGCGTTATGTGCGTAATGTGTTGTCTTGTGTCATCATTTTGTGATGCTTGCGTACTCGGTGAATCAGACCGTAAATCGTTCCACTCGCGTCGAGATCCTCCGCAGACCGTCAGTAAACCGATTAATGCTGATGTCAGCCTAATGTCAATTCATTCAATTAGGGGTTTCCGATATTATGCGCCTTTCAAAGGTAACTATTCTCGATACATTTGCATATTTTTTATCAAAGAAAAATCAGAAGTTGCTCTTCATTGGAAACATTTCTGAATGAGTGCAATATTGTGGGCCATACAGAAGTTTTTTGTTGAGACTGTGATACTGAGTTTGAGTGTGCTGCGATGTTGACTCAGCTTCCGAAAAGTAGCATCCCATTTCGCCCATCATATCCTTACAATCCTGAACAAAACAGCGTCGTAGAACAAGTCAGCAAACACGTCGTCAAACTAGCTCGTTCAAGGCTCTCCCATCAGCAAACTGTCAAAAGCATATAGTTTTGACTTTTTACGAATCTTTAAATAAATATCCCTAAAAAGTTCCGCTCGAAATTTGACGACAAGGCATTTCTCGGACATGTTGTCAGGTACTTGAATGAGAAAGATGGTTACAAAGTTTGGGCGCCATCAATGCATCGTTTGTTGAAAACACGAAACATTGATTTCCGTCCAGAAAAGTTGTGCACAACGAACGACACAATTCAATTCGAGCTCTAACACTACTGTGTAGAGTTTTGTAGAGATGAGGCTGCTCAAGATAGGGAAATTAGTTCATAGCTGACAGCAACACTCCTGAGTAGCTGAGTAGCTAAACTCAGCGTTCAGTACGAGTGATTTGACAACCTGTGAGACTTGATGATTAAAAAGTGTGCTAGAATGTTCATCGTTACCAGCCAAACTATGAAATGGCATGTCTGACAGAAGCATTCCACAGCTATAAAGAGTAGACACAGGACAAGCGGATGAGTCCAATGAAAGAAGAAATCTTGGCTTTTGAGGAGGAAAACACATAACTCAGTACAACTGCCGCCGTGTAAGCGCGCTATCGATAATATTTGGGTACTTTGAGTAAAATAAAAATCCGATAATTTGATAGATTGATATCATGCTTGGTTAGTTATTCGTAGTGTATTCCAGTGGGCAGGGCTAGACTTTAATGAGATTTTTAGCCTGGTTGCCTGGTACAATCTTCCTGCATAATACTTACCTGCTACTGTACCCATCCACGACAAAGGCAAGCATTAATTTAATTAATCATTTTATTTTACTGTTAATTTTTTGAAACATTTACATGATGACCAAATTGACCAGTTACATTTTCACATGTTATTTTACTGAAAACCTTTAACTATCAACGTTGAATGAAGCGCTTTAAAACTTTCACTTTGACTTGGTATTCCTGTAGAAGAAACTTAGAAAACAAGCTATTGGATCGGGGTGGCCGCACGGTATGGAACACCAAAAGGCCGATTGAGGTTCACGGCTCAAGCCAACAACTCACTCCACACCATTCGAATTCACTTTTTGCAGGACCAAGTTTTAGCGAAACAGGAATATGAATCGCATAATTTATCGCACTTTCGATGCTTGTACTGGTTGGGTAGCAGCACGCTCCCTCAAAGACTCGAACGCAAACTGCTCTACCAATACTCCATCACGTTTTTATATTTGGTAGCGAAACGAGCTTTTGTTCCATATTTCGCCGAAATTTGCCGAATATGCAACATGTATGCTCCCATTCTACGGAACACTTTTCCTCCCCGCTAAGTTTCGCTTACTCGGATGGTGAGAGCCAGTAAACGAGGGAGTGCTTTCGCTTAAGCTTTCGGTTTTCTCACAACCTTCTGAGCCGAATTGGCGAAACTGGGGAAATTGAGCGAGAGAGCTATTTACTTTTTCACTTGCTCATTAGAGCGCAAATATATAGGCAGTGTTTGCTCGCTCGCAACCACTTTATTGTCGAAGCGTAAAATATATAGGCGGTATTGGTCTGCTCGCAACAAGAGCAGCAGGAGTTGGCGGGAGAATGTGCCGGCGTAGAATTAAATGGTAGTGCCAAGTTTAAACTTCACGATTGTGTCAACCTTGCGAACCAGCTGAGTGACTTAAAAGCTGAAAAGTCCATGGGTTATGTAAAACTGAAGGAGAATGCGAACAAGCGTCGACTAGATGAAGGAGCAAAAAGAATGCAGAAGAAGCAAGATTTCCGTGCCTCTAGTGTGGTGATATCCATTTCCATAGAGACTGTCCTTTCCGAGAGAAAGTTTACCCCGACGGCAGAAGAGTCGGACACAAAAAGGATACTGTCCGTCAGCATCGAAACGACGTTCCAGGCACTGGCGAGATTCCAACAAACGTAAGAGCCTCAAAGTTAAATCGATGGCTACTTCGGCGTGCAAGTTTGTTAAGCCCACGATCGACAACATGAAGCTGAAATTACAACTTGATTCGGGTTCCGATTCGACGATTATCTCTGAAGCCAATTGGAGGCTTTTAGGATCACTGACATAAGCCGTATGCAACGAGCAAGCCATAAGCACATCGGGAAATCCAGTGAAGTAGCTGGGAAAGTTCAACATATTGCACGATAGAGACAGGGAGAGAGCACAGGCATCTGCTACGTCTCGACTTATGGAACGTTCCTATTGATAAACTTTGCAGCACAATTGGACAAGTGAAGGCACCGTCAGTAAACGAGGAGGTGAAAGAGGAATTTTCGTCTCTTTTCAACAATGCATTGGGGCGATGGAATAAAATGAAGACATCACTCACGCCAAAGGAAGGTGCCAAATCAGTCTTTTGAAATATGCGACTCCAGAGAAGATCGAAATTCTGAATAAAATGCCGGCACCGAAAGATGGTCAACAATTGCAAGCTTTCCTTGCGGACATTACATGGTACGGTAAATTCATTCATCAGCTGAGGTAGCTTTGTGGACCGCTAAACGAGTTGCTGCATAAGGATGTCAAGTTTGAGTGGAAACAATTATACCAAGAGATGCTTGAGAAGCGCAAGAATATACTTTCCTCAGATCTTGTATAACCCCACTATGACCCTAAGAAGAAAATCATGATGGCTGCAGACGCATCGAGTTACGGTATGCGTGTGGTTCTTATGTATGAGATGCTGGATAGGACTAAGCGACCGATAATGCATGCTGCGCGAAAATCCACAAGCGCCGAGAAAAACTACCCACAAGTTCGTCGAGAAGATTTGGCGTTGACATTTGCATTATTCAAGTTTCATCGTTATATCTACGGTCACAAGTTCAAGCTTCAGACCGATCATCAGCTGTTGTTGGCGATTTTTGGTGAAAGAAAGATTTACCTGTCTACACAGCCAGCCGTCTATAAAGATACGTACTAATCATGCTTGCTTACGATTTCCAAATCAAGCACAATAATGTGGAAAGTTTTGCATATGCAAATTTCATCTTGCGGCTCATAGCAAAATAAGAGAAGTCTAACGAAGATGTTGTTATCGGTAGGATGGAGAATTGCTCTATAGCTCGCTTTGCAATCGGTACAGTACGAACGCTGCCCAAAACATTTGAAGCTCTCAAACAAGAAATTAGCAGACGCCAAACAGTGAGAGAAGTTGCAGATTACATCGAAAATGGGTGGCCACGAACCTCAAAGCAGATCGATAACGCGGATGTTGCGAAATTTTTTGCCCGACGAGAACACAACACAACATGGGCAGCTCTTTGAATGAAGTCATCCTTCCAGGTCATGACCGATCGTACTATGAAGACTAAGTTGGATTTATTGAAACCAGAGTATGACCGTTCTTGCAAGCTCAACAGGAATATAGAGCCGCAATTTAATCAGCACCATGGAGCCAAATGGAGAGGATTCGATGTCGGCGAAGATGTCTTTATCAAAACGTACACCGCCAACAAACGGAAATGGTTGCCAGCAACTATTGTGAAAAGACGCGGTGCAGCCAATTGCTTGGCGCTTGCGAAGGGTCTGTCGGGTAATCGTGAAGTCAACGTCCATGCAGACCAAATCAAAAAGCGGTTTACTTTCCTCGATAACGGAAGAAATATTCTACTTGATGGTCTTGATATCCCTGTGCCGCAAACTCTTAGAGAAGTGGTGACTGGGTTCCAACCGAGTTCAGAGCCTACTGTAAAACAACCAGTGGACCAAGCAGTGGTGCAGGTAGGTGAATGTGCTGAAGATGCGCAACCGCGTTAAGCTCAACAAACCAACGCTATAAGGATTATGATATGACGCAACTTGTACATTGGACCGTATAATCCATCTTAACGAGGAGATATGTTGGGATGGAAACAGCGATCATAGCAGAAGAAGACTTGTCTCTTGTCATCGAAGAGTCGTAAAGTCAAGCCTAAGCTCACGGAGCTTATGTTGTAAAAGCAAAGGGTAATAAACTATTCTATATATATTTTAACTAGTCTTGTACCATTATCTGCTGAAGAGACACAACTACAACACATGACAAATAAGTTATAGTATGCCTTGTTATGGGAGAAAACAATCCACTACATTAAACCACAAATAGCTTGCTGTAAGCATGCATACGTGTACCTTCTTCTTTTTCATCGTAGCACTACAACCCTTCTTGGGCTTTCGCTTCCTGCCAAAAGCACCCTCAACTGCCTCGGTTCATTGAGCGTGTTCTCCAATTTCGAAATCCGAGCAGTGATGAACTGTCTTGATTGACCGAGTCAGATCAAGGTTTCCTCGGTTTCTTCACCCTTCATTCTTCCAAAGAATACCTTTTTTGTTCACCCATATGATTCATGTGGCCAGCCCATTGCAGCTTCCGCAGTTTTACAATCGTTCGACAAAATTTAATACAGCTCATGGTTGTATCGAATTCACCATTGGTCCCCGTCCAGCTTCACCCCGATTATTTGCCTCAGGACCCGTCGCTCGAAGGCGTTCAATATGTGTGCGGATGCTTGAATTAGGACAAATTTTTCGCACCTATAGCATAATACAGGTCTTATCACAGATTTGTATACTTGGCGCATTGTTTTCCTATGTATGCAGCTGGTCTTCAAGATCCTCAAAACTGAATAAAAAAATTTTACATGCGAGCTGTATTCTTTGGCGTATTTCGTCTCTTTCATTACCAGTTCTCGTTATTTTGGGCGCCGAAATACACAAATTCGCTCACATTTTTGATACTGTATTGCATTTGAGGCAGTTTTTCTCGACAGCGTAATGAGATTTGTTTTATTCTCATTGATTTGTAACTCTACTAGTTTTGTTTTGCTGTGGAGCATCAGGAAGAGGTTTTTGGCAGTTGTTAATGACTGTGGCAAAATGTTGATGTCACCCACATAGGCAACCAATTGGCTCGACTTGTATAGTAGGTCACCTCGTGTATCAACAGGTAGGTTTCTGATGACGTATTCCAGAGACAAATTGAATAACAATACGGCCAGCCCATCATGCTGCTCGAGTCCGATATTTGTGTCCAAGGCATCGTTGAGTTGGTTATCGATGCGAACTTGGGAGGTCGTCAACGTCATTGTTACTTTGGTAAGATGTACTAATTAGGCTGGGATGCCAAAGCAATGTATTATCTGATACAGTAAGTTACAATGAATACTGTCGTATGCTTGCTTGAAGTCAACGAAAATTTGGTGTACGTCTATGTTAAATTCCCAGCATTTCTTAGGTACCTGTTTGACTGTGAGCAATTGGTCTTGCTCTTTAACCACTTTGATACTCCCCAATAATTCTGTTGGCGTATGATACGGTTTCATTTTCTAAGATCTTTGCAAATATTTTGTACACCGTACAAAGTAGTGATATGCATCTATAGTTTTCGCGCCGTAGCTTGTCACCTTTGTTGTGGATAGGGAATATAACTGATTGACTCCACTCGTTCTGCATATGCTCTTGTTGCCAAATTTACTGGATGACTTTGTGAATAGGTTGTCTTGTCTTGTTGCTCACTAGATTTGCATCGATACTTTTCAATTTGTCGCCATAGTATTTTCTTTTTTTAATTCTTATTATAGTTATAGTTGTCTCTCTTCGTTCTGGTTTTCCTAACTAAGTATTTTTTGTACACCTGATTTTTCTAATCCAACGCACTCTGGCACTCGTCATCAAACCAATCATTTCGCTTGCGCCGGGCTTGACGTCTGATTGCATGTTCCGCCACGGTCTTAATAGCCAATTTCACTTCCATACAGAGCTCGTCGTTTGTTTTCAGCGGTGTGACTGATAAGATGGGAGCTAGCCGGCTGTTGAGGGTCTCCAAGAAATTTTTTGCCACAGACGCCATTTGGAGCCTTTCGATGCAAAATTTTTGTAGATGGCTTGTCTCAACCGAATACGCCTTTGACTTACGACATCGATAAGATCATTTGGTCGAGCAATGACCTGAGTTACAATTGGCTCCTCGGTATGTACGGACGTCAAGTATGCTCCAGGCCCAACGTTGTTGGATCTGAACATGATCAATCTGGTTTTGTGTGTTGCCATCCTGTGATACTCAGGTCATTTTATGAATGCGTCGAAGTGGGAAGCAAGTCAAACATATGACTAGATTTCTGCCGCATGCAAAGTCAATCAGGCACTGGCTGTTGTCATTTGTTTCATCATGGAGGCTATATTCTCCAGTCGTTCCCCGATGAGGCAGCTCATTGCCAACCTTGGCGCTAAAATTACCCAGAATTATTTATGTGTTGTTGGTAGGCAATGAATCGACTAGTCTTTTCTGGTGATTGTAGAACGTTTCCCTGGTTTCTTCGTCCTTTTCTTCGGTTGTGGCGAGTACGTTGATCAGCCAGATTTTGAAGAATTTCGCCTTTATACCGTACACAACCGTTTATTAATGACTAAAATCAATAACATGCGATTTGATTTCCCTATCCACAATAAAGGCCACTCCGGATTCTTGGCTTCCCACTTTTGTATATTGTGTGCCATCTCATCTCTTGAATATCATTTCCAATCCAATTCGTTTTCTGGATTGCAAGTTTGTTTAATTTATATTGACTGGCTTGTTGTAAATAGTCCTCAACAGCGCCAGGGTAGTTGAGTGATCTGACATTCCAGGGTCCAATGTCATAGTCCTTTTTTCGTTTGCGAGGTCGTTGCCATAGGTCCAATCTATCCCGAGGCTCTTCTGCAGGTTTCCAAAAAGTGTAGGGTTTCCCAGGGACGGGGAGTTAGCCTGTCGCCCATACGTGTACCTAGTCATGTCATTTCCCGTAGAGCTCATTAATCTAGCTCAGTGTGGCAGCAGTCCCTCACTGCAGTCCTTTATGTACTTGTTAAAGATCTTTAAGAGTTACTTAATAAAATATACATAAGTTCATTTGAAAATGAGAAACGTAAAGTTACTCAGATAGAATGTATTCCTTAGCAAATACTTTGTGCAAAATTCAAAGAAGGCTAACCAAAGTTATTAGTGAAATGATCTCTATTTCTGGTTGAGGATTAGGAACTATAATATTTTATGTATAAATCTTACAGTGCAACTCAGACCACCACCACATCAAACAAAAAGAAAATAGTGCTAATGGATGAATAACAATTGAACTTGCTTTGATCTGACTTGAACTTGAACTCAACACTTCAAAATTATTGTGCTCTGTGATATTTAATTACTCTGTTAAACCAAGCAATTGACTTTAAAATTTAAGATTAATTTATTGACTATATCCAACCATCTTATCTATTGAACTGCGTCCATTTGTTGAAGGCCTAAAAAAGTGTGTTGATGGCTTGTTAGCCGACCTACCTTTCGCTATCGGGCGTTTCACGGTTAACTCGGGCATCTACGTTTCGATCGTGATGATCGGCACTTTCATAAATACCCTCATCATCTTGGTGCAGACGCGTGTGAGATGAGTGATGTGATGAATGGGGCCCGTGCGATTGATGACCATGTGCGTGCGAATGATGCGCATGATGACCGAATGCATGCGGGGAATGTGATTGATGTGGATGCCTACTAGTTGTTGGGTGTCTATACCTTCCATAAACGAAGCGACTCTCGTCATCGGAACGCGGACGACATCGGCTACTATAAGACGGAAGTATAGTTGCTGTTTTCTGTGATTGTGCTAATTGTTGATTAGAACTGCAAAAGAAAACCGATTAGCAAGTGGTCATGCAAGAAGTTCAAGTGTAATATGCATCCGTCTGCATGGATACCTAAGTGAAAGGATCTCTGTTCATGCATGAATACCATCTCAGTTACTTGGGCAAAATGTTCCATATTACACTTGAACGTCTAGAATAAAGTGGCACACACAAGAACACACGACAAATAAAAATTCGCAATTTTGATCAAACATTTGGAAACTAACCCTTGCGAGGATTCACTACAAGCGGCTGAACTATCTAATCTATAATGGCGATCGGCTTCTGTTTCAGACATTCGAATGTCTTCGGAACCGCTCGGACTCATATGTCTAGAGGAATGATGTTCTAATTGTCTAATTAGGTCTTCTAAGTTTCGTATTCGCAGTGGACCGGTTGCGGGTTGCTCCTCTTCCTCCTGCAAATGCTGGGGTCGATGGTGGTGTAAGATGGCTCCTTGTGGAACACCTCCTTCTACTAGCACCGTATGTGGCTGCGCCACGTCACATATGTTCTCCTTAGAACTAGCTTTCGAACTGGGCCGTGGCTTGTAGTCGCCGTAGCCCATTGTCGCGACAGTATGTTCTTGGAGAGTTTTCCGCAACATCTCCTCGCTAAGACTGCCACTGCCCACGGGGGTGTTACCAGCACCAGTGCCTCGATGTGAGTGTGCTGCGTTGCGAAGTGCTTCAAGGATATCTTCATGATATCCGTTGAGACTTTTCAAGGTTCGTTCGACCTCTGATGCTGCAGCTCCCGACACTAATGTGCCATCTTGTTGTGTGATCAACTCTAGATTATCCGATTGGCCATCTTCACCCCATTTATCTTTCATCTGTTCGCCAAGTACTAGACCATATCCATGCTTTTTCAGGATGCCCTTTTCTGTAATGTCGGTAAGAAGAGTTTCTTACGTAATCGAATGAACACAGGCATTAGTTTTCATTTAGTAGAGCTCCATTGAAAGGTGCAGGTTAGTGTTTACAACAACAAATCAATTGTGGAAAATAAATCGTGCGAAGAATAGTTAAGTGTTAGTGTCGTGCGAAAAGATTTTTTTTGGTGAAGTGCAACGGGCTCATAATATTGAATGTTCGAAAACGATTTTGTTTCTAATCTAGTAGCAAAAGTGCATAAATTACGGTAAAATGTTAAAACTATGGGAATTCGTCTTTAAAATAAGCATTCATTTGGGTTGAGCATTTCATTTCCTAAATACCAATAAATTAAAGCTTGATTCAACACAATTTTTCAGCTTTTCATACTTAACAAATAAAACACGAAAACTAGAAATCTACATCAAATTAAAAGTAACAAAGTTTTTAAATTTACAAGCATGCAAAGTTTAATAGTTGGTAGCTGTACTTGTGCAGAGTAAACCTTTAATTGAGAGTTTATAATTGATTAAACTTATTATTATGTAGATTCGCAATTAAAGACAACTTATATATGACTACCACCCAAACGCTCAAAACTGAATTAAAAAATCGGTGGGTAGTCTTGATTGATTCCTCTAATGCCACGAGAAATGATCGTGTATATTTTTTCATTTATTATACCATCAAAGGCTTGCAGTATTTTTCAAAAAAAAAGTTGCGAAACTATCAAAATTCCAATGAACAAACGTTGTCGAGAGGGCATAAAAGCACTTCATCTGTAGCAAGCATTAAAAGTTAAGGGTTTTTTCTAGTAGAAAAGTCTTCCGAAATGTTGGAATACGCAAAGTGAAGTAGAAGAAGTGCTGCCAAATTCAGATGAGTTTTGTATTAGAGACAGTCACTGATATTTTGTAAGAGTGATGATGCAATATGACTAGTTAATTTAGAAATGGATATCAAAACTGCTTTCTGCGTTTGTAGATCTCTTACAAAATCACAGCACATGGGTAGTCACTGGTCTGCGATCTGTAAGATGAAGATCGCAAAATAGGAGCAGGTCTGATAAAGTGCTATTCAAATCAGACCACCTGACAACAGTAACACGTGCGGGCTAGAAAAATTAGAATTGTAAGAGATCTAGTCCAATTAAATCAGCTAGATACTTCAACTTTAGAGTTTTTGGTGAATAGGCTAACTCCAGTACATGAATCTTTATATGAGAAACTTCTCCCGAATTGCTGCAAAAACACTTATCATTCGCATTGGTATGAGCTACGGAAACCCGGTTAGCAGACAAATAGAAAGAGTCTTTTAATCGACTTCCGAAGGAAAGAAAGTTATCAATTAGTGACGTATGTTTTTGTTGTTGCTTTTTGGTCTTTGTAAAAAATTTTTTACAAAGACCTACTAGTTTCGCGACCTGTCTATCCGTGTGACCGTCTTTCCGTGCGTCACATCTAGTTACCAAAGAATCTAGAATGCTCAAACTTTGTGAAAAGATCAGAAATAATGGTCTTTCAAAAGTTAAGGTCTTACTAAAATTTTAAAAAATGTTTAAGGGGGGTCCCCTCTAATAACAAATCAGCCCTTAAATATTTTTTTTTTACAAAGTAATCAAATGGGATTTAAAATGAAAGGTCTTGATTTGAACTTTTAGCATCTGAAATAAAAAAATCATTTTATGAATTAGGGGGTCCAGGGGAAGGCAAAATGTACCGAAAATTGGTTTCTCCCCTCGAAATTGGACACCTTTTAGCAAAAAAATCTGAAAATTATCACAAATATGGGCTTTTATGAGTACAAGGGTAATAAATACCTCAGAAATTGAAATTCACTCAACTTTGCTAATAATAGTATGATTTGTAGATTTTATATTTTCACCCATAAAATCAAAACGGTACCTTTAAACTTCTTCAAAATTTGCAATGATAAAGACTAATATAAGATGTTTACGCCCACAAAATTTAATTGAGATCGAATCATAATCAAGTGAGTTATAGCCATTTCAATTGTATGGAATTACAGCAACAAGAACACGTGTTTATGGTTGATACATATTTCAACTTGACCTAGGCACTTTTACTTTCTTTCAATTTTCATGAAAATTTAAGAAATAATGTTTAACTTGAATATGTTCAATCTGCTGAGCATTCAGAAAAACCATTTAAGCTAGATCAAAATGGCGACTGCACTGTGCTTATGAAAGAAACTGTGCATAGTTTGCATAAATTTGAACGATTTCATATCCAAGTATTGAATTAATAATTCAAGATATTGATTCACGCTATTAGAAAACTTGTTCCTAACCCTAGGAAGTTTACAAAGATCTTCTGGTAGGAGCACTCACCTGCTTACTCAACTTTTTTTTATGTATGTTCACGCATAAACTTTTTACGAGGATGAATAGAAGGGTCCTATTTTCGGCAAAAAATACGTCTTGCTTTCTATTAGGTCCCATTCAAAGGACAAGAAACTCAAATAACGGTAAAGGATTTTTACCGTTAAAACTAAAAAAATTTCGACTTTCACCCCAATTTTCCAGCATAAATGATCGACGCATATAAGGATTTTGATTGTTAGGCGTGTCAAATAAAGAACAAAATATTAGACTAAAATGCTTAGGCATATAGAATTGCAATCTTGTCAAGGACTATGTAGATATTAACAGTTCAACATGGTACACCCATGTCGAGAAATATAATTTTAATGATTCTTGGTACGAAATATGCCAATTATTTTGCGACTCTTCAAGGATTTGATGGAGATACCGAATTTTTCGGTCATATATGATAAAAGCGATTAATTTCATTAATTTTCTTCATAAATGGTATATTTTCGTTCATCATTTCTACCGGAAATAACCAAGAAATTAATTCTAAATGCAGCATATGTTATATGCTACAATACAAAATGACTCAGAGCAATGTCATTGGATGCAATTTCATAATTGCTTTTATCTTCGACATTCCTCCTTTGTTACTGATAAACTAATCAGAAGATCCTTCTCAACTTAGATACCGATGTTGTACGAAGTATTTGCAAAATTCCCTCAAGAAATAATAAGGCTTGAATGACTGTAAATTATATAGCTAATCGCCATTTGAAGATTAACTCGTTAGAGAATATTATACATTATACGATTATGGTCAGAAATCTAAAATTAGTGGTTTCCATACTGAAGACCGACGGAAACCGCGTCGTAAAAAGATGATCCTTTTCTTTCTATTACTGGTCCTAACTTTAGAGATGAACATGAAAATGAATAGTCGAGTTTTCATTTAACGACAGGAGCTTTATTCTGATAAATTCTAGTTTTTTATTCAGGATAGTCTCCTCCGGCCTCGATACACTATTTTGTGCTATCTAAAAGCTTTTCGAAAGAGCGTATCAGGTCATTGACCGGAATGTCCTTGAGGATGTCGGTACAAGCCTTTTGGATGCCATCTACGGACGCAAAGCGTTTTTCTCTCATGGCCAAATGCAATTTTCCGAATTGGTAGAACTTACAGGGTGCCAGACCTTTTGTAAGCCCAAATGATCGGTTGAAATGCGATAAATTGATATTTTAGAGATATTCAAGTCTGATTCCATGAATTTCAATGATGTTTTCGGCTCATTTGTGATAAATTCACGCACAATTTCCATGGGGTTTTCGGTGATCACTGATTTTGGGCGGCCCGTATGTTCATCGTCATTTATGTACTCACGATCATCTCTGAAACGGGTAAACCATTCATGAACTCTGGCACGAGGTGGACAATCATCGCCATAAACGTTTTTCATCAATTCAAATGTTTTGGTAAAGGTTTCACCGATTTCAAAACAAAATTTGATATGAGTTCTTTGTTCGAAATTCATTTTTGTACTGACGACACAAATATATTGTCACTTTAGACAGAATGGCTTCGTTTCCACTGAGTCGAATGTCACCAAACTCTCACTGGAAGTCTGGGGGGGATATAAATTTCAAACGTACTAGTTCACCGATGGCGCCACCAAAAAAAATTTTATGACAAAAGTCTCGTTTGTTTTGGAACACACCTTGTAGGGTTTTCTATTGGGGATGTAACAATTTTCTAACGTTTGTTAAAGTCAACATCCTTATCATGGTAAAGTTCACGAAACAGCAACGTTTGCAACTTTAAGAGTACTCACTCCAATTTTCGGCCGTAGTAATCGTTGCGTATTTTGCAAAAAAATCTTGGCCTACATGATTCCGAGATCAAATTGACTGAAGAAGTAAAAGCACTTGATCATTCGAAACGCCGAAACTTCTCCGAATGGGCTCTGACAAAGCTTGAAGAAAATGAAAAATTTCATCGAAAAATCATCTTCAGCGATGAAACTCATTTCTGGCTCACTGGCAAGTGGCAAAATAAGCATTATTGGCCAGCAACAAACCAACCTATGCTTCTTGAGACACCGTTCCATTCGCAAAAAATTATTGTTTGGTGCGGTTTTCATGCCAGAGGTGTGATTGGGCCATATTTTTTTTCGTGGGCGAAAACGACCGTCATGTTACCGTCAATGGAGAGCGCTATCGTATTACGAGGGTGGTCCCAGTAGTACCCGACCTGAATTATGAATACAGGTAGTGTTTAAAAAATAATTACCGTGATCGACAATAACGCCTTTCAACAACTTAATGTGACAAACTCATAACGGTACGTTTATTATTATTTTTTCACAGACATCCAAAGTGAACGCTCTCAGTGAATTTTTAAATATGGAAAAAATCGGGCATCGTTATGTAATACAATACTTTCATTTGAAAGATCTAAGGCCAACCGATATCAAAGCCGAGTTAGATTCTTCTTTGGAGAAGTCTGCTTCTTCGTTTGCAATGGTCAAATATTGGGTAACTGAGTTTAAGCGAGGTTGTACAAGCTGCCAAGATGAACACCGCAGTGGTCGACCAAGTGAGGTCACTACGTCAGAAAAGGTGAAGAAAATCCACAAAATGGTATTGGATGACCCTTGAGTAAGATTTCAAATTTCAAAAAGTGCTATGCATCGCATTTTGACCGAAAGCTGTACGCAAGATGGGTGCCACGTTTGCTCACAATAAAGCACAAACAGCAACATGAGGATGATTCCATCGAGTGTTTGACAATGTTTCGCAGCAATAAAGCCGAGTTTTTGCGTCGATTCATAACCATGGACAAAACATGGGTCCATCAGTTTACACCTGCGACCAAGCAGCAGTCAAAGCAGTGGACTGAAAAGGAAGAACCGGCTCCAAAGAAAGCAAAGACAGTTCAGTCAGCTGTTAAGGTCATGGCATCCGTTTTCTGGGATGCGCGTGGAATAATATTTATTGATTATCTCGAAAAAAGAAAAACAACCAACGGCGTATATTACGAGCATACAGCCTTATTGCAGCGTTTGAGTGATGAAATCAAGAAAAAACGGCCCCATCTGACAAAAAAAGAAAGTGTTGTTTCATCACGACGACACACCAGTCCATACCTGCGTCATTGCGATGGCTAAACTCAATGAGTTGAAGTTCGAATTGCTTCCTCACGCACCCTATTCGCCAGATCTGGCTCCCTTGGATTATTTTCTTTCTCCGAATTTGAAAAAATGGCTCGGCGACAAAAGATTTGCCAGCAATGAAGAAGTAGAGTCTGCGGCTCATAGCTATTTTGAGGAGCTTGACGGTTCCTACTATAAACCGGGTATCAAAGCTATTGCATATCGTTGGGAAAAGTGTATCGAGCTGAAAGGAGAATATGTTGAAAAATAAAAAAAATACTTTCGCAATTTTTTTACTGGTTTCTTTGTCGGGTCGGGTACTTTTGGGACCGCCCTCGTAAGGGGAAGGATATTTGAATGGTACGACAAACAAGAAAGGTGGGGAAGAGAAACTGGCGCTCACACGTGATCCAACAGACTCTAGAGTTTGTCAGCAAAAATAGGGTTTTTCCAATAAGAGCGAATAGATGCTGTAATTAAACAAGCTGTATGTGAGGTATTAACGAATTTTTTTTTTTTTCGAAAGGGCTATGTATGGTTTAACTTATAGAATATAACATATTTCAATCGTTTACTGTAGTTTCTTACGGTGGTATGAGAACGAAAGGTTCACCTCTCAATGGCTAAATTTGGGCATTGCCCTGTGTTATATTGACTTGAAGGTGATTGGTTAATTGCAGCTTATCTAAAACAAAAAGTCTACCAGGGTCAAATCGCACGGTCTTGGGGGCCAATTCTCATAACTTCTGCAAATGATAACTATACTCTCAAATCATTCATGCAAAATGCCCATCGTGGCGTACACTGTGTGTCACATAGTACCACTCCGCTGGAACCAAATATTGTCCATGTTTATAGCGTTCAATATGGATCAAAACAAATCGATGACCTCAGTACTTCTCCTGTACACTTTCATTGAGCGCAGCGATGTTCCCGGCTGATTTGACATTCTGTTGACGTACAAATGCTGGCCAACTGTTTAGCAGGCCGGATGCCTCAAATTTGGCCACCAAACGTCATACAGTTAACTGAAGGGCCATCGCGTCAGTCGTTAAATGAACAAAACACACGCAAGATTTAACTAACGAACACTCATATTGATAATAAATTTTATCATTTGAACGTGCTGCTCAATTGTGTGACTTGCCATAATGAATTGGCTTCGGCGACTGTAAATAATAAACAACAGAATAAATGGACGGCACCAAAATAACATGGCTACCATAGGCTACCAGCATGTACCTGCACCAATTTAAAAGCCCCATATAAACCACAAGATTATGTTGTTATTTTTCTGCTATAATCAAATTGAAGTCTGCAAAGTTGATGCTATGTTTCAGAAAAATCTTTTATCAAGAAAAGTGCATGCTTTCATACTCATAAAATTATAAAAACTCAGATTATTTATTTTCAATCTGAGAACATAAGCTTTTTCAGCCTAAAAGGTCAACAAACATTAAACTAGCTTTGTTTTTGTTTAAGCTACTGATTGATCTCATGATTAGTATGTTAAAATGTATAGCACTTAGATGGAATATCCCATGAACCACAGATTACACATATTAACAAGGAAAATCTCATGATTCTGTCTTAAATTCTATATTTGCCAAGCTGACGGAATGCCAAGTGCTTTCTTCAACTTTTAAGGGAGCCTTTGACAGGGCGTCGGAAAACTGAAGTGACAAGAGCTCAAAAGGCATAAGATATCAGTATCATAGTCTAAATTACTTAATTTAGTAAGAGAGGGCGATTATTATATTGTAGCTAAAGTGAAGAAAACGTGTCCTCAAAACAACCGTCATAGGATATACACGACAATATGTTTTTTGTTTTATCTATAGTAGTAAGGGTATGATATTCTCCTGGAAGCATATGTGCATGGTACAGTCATAAATCAGGAGTGAGTAATTGTAGATTTTGCATAAAAATATACCAATCACTCTACTGGAATAGACCTACAAATGGAGGTTAAAAATATTGGGTTTACCGATAAGAAAGGATCTTCTTCAAAAACATCAAACATGCAAGTATATTTTTATATATGAAAACTAAATGAGCAGAATCTTGCCCAGAATTAAGTGGCTTAAAGCCACTGAAAAACGTATGTGAATAAGCGGAACCCGAAACTAGGGAAGATTTTCTTATGTTTCACAATAAACACTTCAGAGCCTTTGTTAGATTAATAATACTGAATACAAATTGCTGGAGATCTTACTATCCAAAAAATCATTTAATATGTATCTCAGTACCCATCATTGTCCACCTGCAATGAATTTGCATGGGCTAAAGTAAGAAATACTAAGAGAGATCTTAAACTCACCTAAAAATGATGGATAAAGTCTGAATACTCACTTCAAGTTTTTCATAATATAGTTGGTTGCCTTAAGCTCGGTAATTTCTGTCTCAATGGATCCTACTTTAGGTGCATATTTATGCCCAGCCAGCCGAGATCTTTTTATATTATAGCAACCTTGAGACCTTAAATAATGCTAACTTCCTGAAAACTTCTGGCATATTGAGAGCAGGCTTCTTCCCTCCTATTTCATCAACTTTTTGGCTGTCAGAAAATATGAAAGGGGATTATATATGAAGTTTTGCAAGAAGACTGTGGGATTTAAGAGACTGAAAAACTGTACAAAGTCCTCTGCTAAAACCATACCGTTAAGCCAGACTCAATTAAAAACCGGATGGAATCTTTTTGAAGTCAAATCAAAATAAATTGGAAGGTCTGATGAAAATATAATTTTGGTGCAACCAGGTCAACAATTAGGGGCCCTTGGAAAAATCTGACATGTGACCACAACGAGGAAGAGCAGGGAGAAGTAACTAGAGACTAGCAAGACAGATGATTTTATTGAATGGGATGTAGCATGAGCTGGACTCCTCTGCAGATGGTATTGTCACTGCAATGATAAAGCTAAAATCCAAAAAGTTGATGCTATGATTGAGAAAGATCTTAACATCAAGCCCAGCACTCGCATACATCCCCATACCTTGATAAATAGTCAAAGTTATCCTTATTCGGAATCAAAGATGATTACCTATCTTTATTTCCAAGTCCAGATAATTATTCTGAGCCTTAAAGCTTCCATCTTATCAGTTTTGCGTTGTTTTTGCTGAAGGTTCTAGAGAAGCTTGTAGATCAAGTAATCAAGTATTCTTTCTGTATCAACAATACGGATATCAATAGGGAAAATTCTGTGAAATTACACTACACTGGGAGTGCTTGTGGACATAGAGAGAGCCATTGATCGTGCAAACCACAACTCCTTGTGTAAAATAGTAAGACTTTATGGGGTTGAATCAGAGATTATTAGCAGGATCAGCAAAATACTCCAGCACGGATTGCTCTCCACAGTGACAGAAGGAGGACAAGTGTTGTAGCCAAGATAGAGAAAGGATGCCTTTAATGAGGTGTCCTTTCATCGCTGCTAAGCGGCACATTGGTCAACTTTATTTTACTTGAACTGGAGGATGACATACTCCTTCTTACAATTAGCAAACAACGTAGGGCTACTTCCATAAATATGCAAACATCTTTGCAAACAGCGCAGCAATGGAGTTGGAATAACGGGACGTCAGCTAATTCATTATAGTTTTTATCTTTATGACACTCTTCATGACGAAAAGGAAAACAGATGGCCCAATCTCCCCTAAATAAGTCGTATAATTAACTAGCTACAGTCAGAAGTTAAATATCTTGGAGTTACCGAGGATTGTCGACTTCATCCGAAGGAGAATATTGCTGCAAAGCCTAAGTATTGTAGGTTTGCAGACTGTTTGGCAAGTCGTTGGGCTGATGCCAAAGCAAACCTGCTGCGATTATCAGGCCCCTAATTTGCTACGGACCTGCGATCTGACGGCACTGAGTAGACTATTCTTGTACGTCGTCTTGCTTAGCTAGACTGCAAAAAATGTTGTGCATTTATAAAAATGTTGTGCATTTATAAAAACATAACTAAAGCTTGTCTCCCCCTGAATTGTTCATAAAGGAAGAAGCCCCAGAAGCCATACTGAGATTTGAGGTACATAGAAGCATTCTCAAAAAGTCATAACAATAAAATCAAGTTGTTTATGGGATATGCTTCTGCGATAGTAATGCCCATGATATTTAAAACATCGATCGAAAATCTCACGTCCGGATTCCAGGTCCAATTCCATGGTCAAATACAAAGTTGCTATACATGTATTGTGAGGCAGATATGATCTTTAACATGGATGGTTCAAGGGCAAATGCGGGAACTAGAGTCAGGTAGTTTTAAATCAAATGTCCAGAAATCAATACTAGCAATGCTAACCTCTATTTTTTAGGTAGAAATGTTGGCCAGTGGACAATATATGATAAAGAAGCCAATGTCAGCTTGGCGGTACTTTTTCGTTCTCAGGAGTAAAAGTAGCATCATATTATGCATGAATGTCTGAATGAATTCAACTTAATAGAAAGACACATTTATTGAGAAATTTTTGAATTCCATGGCCAAGAAAATATGAGGGCAAGTTACAGTTGGAGTAGTTGTCCTATAGCCTAAAACCTTCTTTAGGTGTTCTAAGCTCTCATATCATCCAAAGGGTAAACTGCTGGTGGAGAACTGAATCAGTAGAATTTTGGCAAAGATGTGACGGCTGTAGACTAAGCAAGTCTTTAGTAAAAGAGAACCAGAAGTTAACATACATTTAACTTAAATTAAGGGGAAAAGAGTATATAAATTTGTTTGAACTTTTTGTAGGGTAGGACTTTTTTGGTGCTCACGTACACTTATTGCTGGTGACTCTATTTGCCAGCGGAGCTTAGAAGAGGATGAGGCAAACATGCATTCTAAGTCAAATTTCAATCATACAGAAATGATTTTCTCATCTAACAGACACTGAAATGAAACTTTCTAAGCCAGATTAAGCCTTGAATTATCCATAATCAAGCTTCTACTGGATTTAAATTCAATAGTAACCTAGACGTATGATTCACAGAGATGAATTGACATGTCTCAGAGCCTTGTTCACCCTTGAAGTGCGATCATTCAAGGCATGATTTTTCATTCAGATATGACCAAAGTGCAAGGTCGTGTTGAGGTCATTAAATAAATAGTCATTTAGTATCTGAAGATTATGCGGTTCAAAAAATCAATTTATGGCTTACGTGGAATGAAAAATGTGTGGTCAAGTGGTTAGAGCATGAACGCAGAAGCCGAAGGTCCCAGGTTCCAATCTCGTTGGGAGCAACGTGATTTAGTTCAGGGGATATTTTGGACAGACTATGAGTGTTCACTGAGTGGTGATATGTACTGATTTAATCAGATCATATCATAGCTGAGCAGACACACGGGAGCATGGTACTGATCAAACCAACTTCCGAGAAAATCAATACGGTCATGAAAATGAGATACTCTAACTAAGTGTAGTGCTACAAAGAAGAAGGAATGGAAAACCATTTGGGACAAATTGCTCGAAAATGTTACTCGCACTTTTCTGCCCATTTGGATTACAAAAACAAATATATAATGCTCCGTTTAATCTTTTTGATGAGAGCCTGCAATGAGCCTCAATTAAAAATTTTTTAAATTTACTTTTACTCTATGATACATACTGCTAAATTATTCATTTTGCTCTAATACGAGTATGTAGGATAAAAAATGTATGAGCTCAAGCCATACTCCAAGCATACAAAGTGTGACCTTGTTCACTGAAAAGAGGTTTGAAATTTCGACTTGGACTTGGTCCTTGAAAAAAGGCTTGATATTTCAACTCAGGATAACGTATGTAAATGTCTATTGTCTGCTGTGACACTTTAATTAGCTGGAGTATGATTAAAGATCAAATTCTGGAGAACCTATTCTATGAATCTGAGTCAAATCTGAAGGATGCTGTAATCTAGTACAACAGGCCTTAAGTTTTATCTATCTTGTTATCTTGCCCTAATATAAAAAAAAACAAAAAACTAACCATTTTTTTCATTTCTAATTGGAAACAGGCATCAGTTCTGCCACTTCAACAGTAGACTAAAGCTCTAGCTTTCTTTTCTATTTGAATAAGAGCAATGCTTTCTTTGACTTCTCTCTTTATGGTGGTTTTTACTCTAAAACTTTAGCATGGGCTTCATGAACTAAGCAACAAAAAATTCTGTAGAGTAGAAGATGCAAATCGAGAGTAATGCACAATTTTAGCATGCTTTTTTCAAATAGAACAAACTATCCACATAGATTTTAAATGCTGCTTTAAAAATTTCTTCTTAAACGTGTTCAATGATCAATTTGATTCAAGCATATGTAGTTAAATATGACCGATACCAAGTACAAAATTATTTCGATCCTTTGATTATACGGATCATTCCCTTTACGTCAACCACAGATTCATTAGTTTTGCCAAATGAGTAGAATGTGCAAAGAGATTCTACCCAGGATACTCCAGTGACATTTAAGTGCATAATTGTTAGTTTTACAGAAGTCATCGGAGTACCATTTACACAACAGAAGACACTTATGGTGAAAGTATGATTGATTTTGAAATTTTTGTCCCTACTTTCTGACACTTATATGAGCTTTATCATGAAACCTCCCAACAGCTCGGATAGGGGAAGGCCTCAAATATGCAATAAACTGCTAATTTAATTTTTAATCTGCTGAAGTAATTTAGGTAAATTTCTTAGCAGAAGTGGAGAAATATATGCAAATATATATATATATATATATATATATATATATATATATATATATATATATATATATATATATATATATATATATATATATATATATATATAAACATATAGATAGATCACGCATTATTCAGTATTGTTTGGCAAATAATTATGGAGACGTGTACACTGCAACAACGTATCCAAATTGTTCAGCTGTATTACGAAAATCACCATTCTGTGAAAATGTTTTTCGTCCTCTTAGAGCAACATATGGTGTAGTTCATCGACGTTCCGAAACCACTACAGCCAAAACTGACGTAAGATAGGAAGCCATATTGTAGCAATTTGCATATGTATTTGTCGGCCTACTATGGACAAGGTTCCGTGAGGTGTCAGCCAACTGCGGCATTAGCAAGTGCCTATATTGCGTTATATATACTATTTTCCGAATGAAAACGTCCGAAACGCATTCTGTGCACGCTATAAATTCACCTTGCACTGTCCACTGTACTCCTAAACTTTTCAAGACGAGCATATGAAGCACATGTTTTGCACCTCCCACTGATAGGTCAGCGTTAAGATGTAAACAAACTCCTATTCATTCACTTTGGAAGGCGATAAAGATTAAACGGGCATAAAAACTCAAGTAACTTTCATTTCACTAGGAGCGCTATCGTGTTCTCCACGGGCCTTCTGGATTTCACTGTAGAAATCCGTCTCAAAACCGTAGAAAACCTCGAATTTTTGTTGGCACCTCCATAATTCTTCATATACCACCATGTAAGTTAGCCAGCAACGTCGGTTTTCTAACGCTCATGTGAGTTGTAGTAAGCACTGATGCCATATGGCTTCCTATCTAACGTCAGTTTTGACTATAGCCAAAACCATCCGCAAACTTGAAACCCAGCATACATTATTGGATGATACTCGACCAATTAGACCACAGCCAGCACGTAGTAAAGACAATATAGCGGCTGTAGCTGAGAGTGTGGCTGAAGACTGTGATAAATCGATTAGGCACCGTTTTCAACAGCTTTGTTTGTCGTACGAAAAAATTTGGTGTATTTTACGTAAAGATCTTGGTTTTAAGGCAAACAAAGTTTATCCCGTGCAAGAATTGAAGCCGGGTGACTTTGGTTTGCGTCATTTTTTTGGTGAGAAGGCTCTGAATCAATGTCGCGAAATTTTGTTCAGTGATAAGAAGCATTTTTGGCTTGATGGATACATCAATAACCAGAATTGCCATATTTGGGCTGATGAAAGACCCGAAGAGCTTTAACAGGTACCACTGCAGTTACAGAATTGCACATTTTGCTGTCGTTTATGGGCCAGTGGAATCATAGATTTATATTTCCTTAAAAATGAGTCCGTTCAGAACGTAAACGTTAATGGCAATCGCTATCGCACAATGATAATGGATTTTTGGTATTGGTTAACTTTGGCTTCAACAAGATGGCACTACTTTGCATACAGCGAGAGATACAATGGACTTATCGAGAAATCGTTTTGGTGAGAATCTGATTTCAAATTTTGGACCAGTAAATTGGCCGCTTAGATCGTCTGATATCACACCTTTGGATTCTTTTCTTTGGGATTATACGAAGTCTTTGGTCTTCAGGGATAAGTCAGCTTCAATCGACGCTTTGGAAGCCAGCATTACTCGTGTGATTCGTGAGATACCGGTCGCTTTGATGGAACGCATCGTCAAGAATTGGACCCTCAGGAGGGACCATTTACGGCGTAGTCATGGTCAATATTTAAATGAGATAACCTTTAAGAAGTAAACGCTATCGATTATTTTTTCAACTCACAATCAAATTTTTACCATAGAATTCAACTTTATGCTTTCTATTTGAGATTAAAAACCAAACTTCATAATGAATCATTCTTGGGATATAACGAAATATGTGACTTCGAAAGAGGTCGCAATTTGGCTCCGATGTTCACCAAACTTTTAGGAAAGGGGTGTTGAGTAAATATCTTAGTTAACCCGCTATATCGGCTCCGCGAAAACAAAACGGCGGCCGTTTTAGACGAAGAATTGTGATTTCTGTTCTGACCAAAGCATTACTCCGATTTAGGTAAAATTTGGTACAGAGTGTCATTGAACTTTATTATGAATCTCACAATAAAAAATCTACGGTCGAAGCGTCTGAAACGAAATGGTAGCTACTTAAAAATCTAAAAACATGGTTGTCATTGTGTCCAAATCTTTCAATTGATGCTAATGAAATTCGACAGTTTGATAAAAAATGCAAGTATCGAAAGAACTATGCAAAAAACTGGAGTTCAGGTCGCAAAAAAATAAAATGGCGGCTAGCTGAAGCTTGAAATTTAAAAGGCTTCTAAAAGGCGCAGTTTTTATTCGATGTATATGGAACTTAGTTTTAAGATGGAAATCAGATCATAGGATTTGGTTGTTTTGGTGGTCATCTATGTGCAAATACCAAAATGGCTGCGGTTTAGATCTGCGATTTTTTCAGTTTTTGTAGCCCTCTGGTAGCTACATTTGCCAGTACATTTTGATGAAACTTGAAATTATGGATAAGTTCTGGTATTGTGCTGGAAATTGTCAAAATCGGATGAAAAGTAAAAAAGCCGAAAATTTAACACCTAATATTTTTTAAGGTGCCATTTTCACCAAACATTTAATACTAATGCCCTGTCTAGAGTGAAACTGCGGTTTGGAAGAGATGTGGCACAATACTTGATGAGACCCTTGACTTGGAAGTATTTCTATAACAGATCATTCTCCCTAAACAGTGTTTGACTTTGGAAATGGGGGCCAATAAAATGTACCTACGAGAAATTCCATTCGATTTCATATTCAGTACTCAGTAAGAGAGATAAAGGGAGAAAGAGAAAGAGAAATAGACAGAGCAAGAGAAAAGAGAGCTCTGAATCTATTAAATTGTTCAGAATCTTCCAACCATTCCATGAAAATAAATCATTTTTATTTCTTTTTCTTCATTCTAAACAAGATGGAGTTTTTTTTCAAGCAAAGAAAACATTTTGCACTCATCTGTTATTCTTTTCTCTGTCTAATAACATTTCAAACGTTTCAACTCAGAAGAATTAACGAGTTTTGAGTCAGGTAGAAAATCGTATCTTACATTCTTTAAGCAGTTGGTTATGAAAAAAATTTCCACTGTTAGTTTTCATCATACTATATTTTCTCTTTGTGATTATAAAGATAAATTATAGAAACGATGGACCCAAGAATACTAAAATGAACAAACATTTTTTGAACAAATTCACTCATCTCAGTCAGTGACCATCATAAAATTAAAATTATACTCATTAATTGCACTCCGACAAAATTTTGCACATGAAACTTGATTTGAATGAAAAGTAAAGTATACGAGTATTTATACCCAAAATTGTGTATTTCAATTGTATCGGAAATACTGATTGGAATTAAGCTTGTTACCTCTATTCATTTTTTTTTCTGTGAAATAAAACTGAAGATTCTTTCAGCTCTTGAGTGGCATTAAAACTCGATTATGAGCTTTGTCAAACTTTAAAGTTAAAAATATACTCTCCACTTTTACATGAGCTTTTGTATGTGTTATTTCAAGTTATTCATGCAAAAATGTTTCCCTACCAAGCAAAAATATTACAGCTATACTAATTCCTCCAGCATAAGAGTCTGTTAATCTCTATCTACTTCAGAATTGTATGACCACTTACCTGTGACTGTTTGATCTTCTTCACTACCCGAACCAGCCATTCTAATAATTTGTTGAAGTTTATGATCCCTGGAAGCAAAAAAATGAATCATTTTAGTTATTCACACTATAACTGTTCTCATTTGGGAAAAGGATAATTAAAAAAATAATGCAGCTACTTAAAGTACCACTTTAACTTTTGATATAAATATATATCGTAATAAGGGAATGTGAAATTTCCAAAAAATAATTGCTGATAATTCATTTGATATCTATGAATGCAATCAGTAGAGAGATTAAATTCCCAATGATATTCAAATATATCTCAATTAAATACTGATGTTGATTAGGGAGCCTTTAATTAACGCGATTTAATGAAGTTTAATGAAATTCCACAAGTACAGCCGACTTTAATGAAACCGTGCAAATGGATCAGCATGAAATAAAATCCTATTAGTAAGCAATTTAATTATATATTAAATGACATCCTTGGTCCAAATCAACTCTAAAATACATTACATAGATAGAGTTTTATTATGCACCCTGAAACCACACTATCCCTTTCATCCACGCCCATTCCCATCAGAGTCCTGTGATTTGTGAAGCGTTCACAATTTTGCAATTTACCGTCGATCCAAACGTAAATGCTAGCCGATAATGTATTAAGGCAATAATATTACCTTCTCTTCAATTATGAAATAAATTTGGGTAAAGCGTCCAGCCAATATATCAGCAACTGGCCATGTAATATGGTTTTCATACGTTACCAACTCATATATATACTCGTATACGCATTGGATCGTTGAATTTAATCGTATTGCAGCATGTACACTGGTAAAGAGGCTGAAACTCGAAGGACGATAGGTTGGCTCAGAACTGATTTGCTCTCCCGGCTATTTCATGCTTTTGCTTACACAAAATGTAATTACTTTGATATTCGAAAATTCCTGGTAATACGTTTGCAGGCTGTAAACCACCGTTTTATGCATTCACTACACTCATTTGTTGAGTTGAATGGACTTTCCAAGAATCGTTTTTGATTATTTTGGAATGATTTGAGAAGCTTTCTAAATCAGATGCTGTTTTTCAGTGCAATTACTGTATTTTGTGGAAATGCAGTCAATAAGGATTATGTTGCCCAGGCAGGCAGGATGGGAGCCAAAGAAAATGGAGTTGTACTGGCTCTGAATGTTATGAATGAATTTACTTTGTGAAAGTTGTCAATAATTAGTGACATCTAATTAGTTAATGCTCGAGAATGAGGACTTCGCTAGAGGCTTTACGTTAAGAGCAAGTTTCATATTTTTTCACTCAGTGTTATGACCATCATCGGCTTAGCTTCATAGAAGGAATTTGATTCTATCTCGTGTTTGTTTGCATAGAAAATATGTATGAGGAAATTTTAATATATAAAATTACGTCAAAAGGGATCCGGAGCGGTAAAAATTGCCGTCTTCGTTATTTTTCTTCTAGAAAAAATTTGACTGGACAATTCGAAGGGTTATCGTGCATAGAAGATAGTTGACCGATCACGAAACCCTAGACGAATTGAGGAGGCAGGAGTATGTTCATACCAGGAGGTTTTAGTGTAAGACCTTGAAACGTTGATTATCATCTTAAGCAATTTAAAAATAAAGGAGTTTAATATTATGTTCATTATATACTTACATTCGATGATGAATGCCAGGATACGTTAAATAAAATGAATCAGGCGTTAAAGCAATATTTAGGTAGGATAATGAGGTTATCAGCTGAAGACCACGCTCTGCTTTGATGAGATCGGCAACATCATCGCTGATGAAAACAGGATCAAGGAAAGATGGGCATCATATTTCAAGAACCTCTCTAATCCTCCGCGTAGCTCCAGAACATCTGAGCCTATATATATTCCAGGAGAGCTTCCATTGGCCCCACCAAATCTGGATGAAGTTTGTTCCACCATCAAATCCGAAAAGAATAATTAAGCACCGGGCATCGATAAGATTCTAGTGGAGCTTATAAGATATGGTGGTAGTGGTGTTCAGAAAGCATCCACAAAGTCACATTTGGTAACGAAAACATATACCGAACGAGTTGAGCCAATCAATTATATTCCCTATCCACAATAAAGGTGACAAGCTACAGTGCGACAGAAGTCAAACGTTTTTTGGACTCACGACGCAAAAGTCATCCCATCACCGCACCTTCTCGAGAACTTTTCAAAAAGGATGCGAAGTTCAAGTAGTCAGCCCCATGCGACACCGCCTTTATCAAGCTCAAAGAAGAAATTGCCATTGAGCACGAGTTGTTGCCCTACAATCCAGCGTTTCCAGTTCAACTGGCGTCAACGCCAGCCCCGTGGGGATTGGTGGAGTACTTTCACACATCATCAATCATCAAGATATTTAAATTTCTTTTGTATCCAGACCTCTGACATAGCCAGAAAAAACTACTCAGAACTCAAAAGTGAATCTGTTGCCAACATTTTCACTGTCCATAATTTTGTTCAATACTTGTTTGGGCACAAACTGATATTGGTGACATATAATCAACCATTAGCCCGGATTTTTCATCAACATGTGAGATCGCCACGTATGATTGCAACGGTACGCAGCATTTCTTTCTGGTTTTAATTTACAGATTGAATGCAAAAAGGGCATCGACAACGGCAACGCTGATTGCTTATCCAGGACGCCAATTGAAGCACGGCAGCATACTAGCAGCTTTATCAACGCTGAAATCCACCAGATTTGCAGCCTCACGGTACAAATTGTTTTAACCCTAATATTAACATCCAAACCGATTCGCGAGGAAACATTCACGGACCAGCACTTGCAACAACTTCTGAAGAAGAAGGACAACGGAGACGACCCAGACCTAGAGTTCATCGCCGATGACGGCATCATCTACAGAGGGCAGCGTGTCGTTGTTCTAACATTTCTGCAGTCAGCCGTACTCCAGGAACCGTCTACACTTGAGCATCACAAAGATGAATAAGTTCACAAGACGCTATAAATATTGGAAGAGGATCAGCAAGGATATCGAGCATTTCATTAGATCACGCATCAGCTGTGGCGGCGTTCGACACAGCCCTTCAAAAGCACCCTTGCATCCATGGAGTGAGCCCAAAAACAAACTAGCAACGAATTCATATCGACTACGCTGACCCGCTCCATGGTCATCAATTTCTGATAGTGATTGATGCTAAATTGAAGTGGGCAAAAATCGAATCATGTAGTTCGGCTCCAATATCGATATTTAAAATCTCGATCTTAAAGACATTTTTTCTCAGCACAGATTTCCAGACATTATGGTGCTCGATAATGCAACAATTTTCACCAGCGAACATTTCTAAACATTTTGCAAGGAATCCGGTATTTTTCTGAAATTCACAGCACCTGGGCACCCGGCGATGAATGGTTTCACCGAATATAATGTTCAGATGGTGAAAAATTGAATTGTAGCCATGATGGATGACATAGCGCCAATGAATGATAAACTCCGCGAGATCCTACTACACTACCGAGCAACACCGTTGAAAAGTGGACAATTATCGATCGAAATGTATTTGCATAATATCAAGATCCAACTGGATGCCCTAAAACCGAAAATTTTCCAAAAACGTCAATTTCGGACAGGGAAGCTAGACAACTCAGCGTAGGAGAACGAGTCTAGGCACGGTACTACAACAACAACAAACTGGGTGGAAACGAGGGATCACTATCGCCAAATTCGGATAACTACACTAAATCAAGGCAGACATCACACAGAACCTGGAGAAACAGTCAACTGAAATAAAAGCGGAGCTCGGTAGTCTGAACAAAGGCGTCGAGGAAAAGGTTGACTAGGTCGAGGAAAAGGTTTACCAGGTCGAGGAAAAGGTCAGTCAGGTCGAGGAGAGAATCAACGATGAGATGGAAAAAGTGAAAAAGGAATTGGAAGCAGCGAAGGCAGTAGTAACCACCTCACCAGCCACGCTTATAACCGCAGCGCAAAGCACATGCAGAAATGTGCAAACACCAATATTCGATGGACAAACGGTCTGGAGTATTTACAAAACCCAGTTTGAAGCTGCCGCTAGAGCAAATCACTAGAATGAGCCGGAACAAGCAACTGCACTAATTTTTGCGCTAAGAGGCCCAGCTGCTGAGCTTTTGCAGACGATCCCCGTTGAGTTGCACTCAAACCCGGCTGCTATAATGAATGCGCTCGACATGCGTTATGGAGACGATCATCTGAAGCAGATTTATCGGTCTGGCGAAACATTACAGCAACTAGCCCAAGACATTGAGCGACTGGCACTTTTGGCATATCCAGCGCACGACCCAGAACATCGAGATGACGCAGCAACAGAAGCATTCATCAGCGCATAAAAAGACCAGGAATTGCAACAAGCCGTGCGTTTAGCTCAAAAGCAAACAGTTAAGGACGCAATGGCTTATAGTTTGAGCTTTGAGGCAGCGAAAAATGTGAGCCGTACCCCTGCCCGGGTTCGTGAGGTAGTGAGAGACGAGTGTAAAGAGACTGCAAGAAGCGAACAAAACCGAGCTATTGTCCAGGGTGTGCAGCAAGGAGGAGATCCAGACCGAGAAAGGAGCCCAGAATGGAAGCCCTTCAAGCTGAGTGGTCGGAAAACATGTAAGAGCCAACTTCGTGGGGCAGAGGTTGGCTAGGAGGATGGCGGAATGTCGAAGTATTGATGGGGGATCCAGCGTCCAAATTCCCAAGATGAATGTAGTAGTATGTACCGAAACTGATGTACCGAATTCTTCCGAGAGCATTGTATGGGCCAAGCTTGATGGTGATTCTGGAGACCACTGATCTTATCTGATAGAGCCAACGAAGACGTCCGCATTGCGCAGTTTGATTGTAGGACGAAGCCTTGTAAGATCTATAAGGAACGGATACGTGCCGGTTAGAGTCCTTAACACCGCAGACTCAACCACGAGCATCAAAGCGGGAGAAGTCATCGGCAGCTGCCAGCCTGTTTCCACCATTACCTCTTTGGAAGCCACTTACGACCATCATTGGAAAAGGAGGCAAGACTCAGTTAAAGCCTGGGAATCCACGTCTACAATATTGAAGCAGGTCAAATTGCCAATGCAGCTATTCAATCGAGCCTCTGATCTAGTCACCAAGTACAGTGACATCTTCTCAACAAGCCCGGATGACCAAGGCCGAACGAGTATGGTAACTCACGTTATAGATACACAGGGGGCCAAACTAACCCGACAAGCACCAAGACGTCTTCCTATAACCAAACAAGGATCTCGGACATAGAAAAACACGGTATTATCGAACCTTCTATCAGTCCATGGGCCGCGCCAGTAGTTCTAGTAAAGAAAAAGGATGGTAGCACCCGTTTTTGTGTTGTCTATTGGCAGCTTAACGACGTCACTAAAAAAGATAGTTACCCGCTTCCACGCATCGACGACCTTATGGATACTTTAACTCAAGAGTTGCTACTGGCAGGTAGAAATCGACAAGAAGGACCGAGAGAAAATCGCATTTTCAGCTGGGACCGGATTGTGGCAATTCGTGGCGATGCTGTTTGGGCTTTGCAATGCTCCAGCCACTTTCAAACGCCTGATGGAATACGTGGGTATGTGGCCTAATGTGGAAAACCTGCTTGGTGTACCTAGATGACATCATTGTTATCGGAAGAAAGTTCGAAGAGCATGTGCGGAACTTAGAAAAGGTTTTCTCCCGATTACGATTGGTGAATTTGAAACTTAGTCCCAACAAGTGGACGCTTTTTGCAGGTGAAGTGAAATACCTGGGACACATCATATCAGCAGAAGGGGTCAAAACAGACCCTGAGAAAATTGAAGCCGTGAAAAGCTGGCCAACACCAAATAACAAGCGCCAACTACGAAGTTTTCTGGGTCTGGCGACCTATTATCGAAGGTTCGTCAAAGACTTTGCCAAAATAGCTAAGTGTCCCCATCAGTTAACCGAGAAAAATTGTCCGTATGTCTGGAATGAACAAAGCCAGGTAGCCTTTGAGGCCTTGAAGGAGAAGCTGTGTGAATCACCCGTCCTGGCATATCTGGAACCCGGAAAAATTTCTGTAGTGGACACCGATGCGAGCAATGGCAGTACTGGAGCTGCACTCTCCCAGCAGATCGATGGCGAAGAAAGAGTCCTCTCGTATTACAGTCCAGTCCTCTCAAAAAATGAGAGGAACTACTTCGTATCCAGGAAGGAGCTATTGGCTATAATAGAGGCCAACAAGCAGTTCCACAAGTACCTAAATGGCCAGAAATTCGTTCTTCGAACGGACCATGCATCGCTGAGATGGCTGCTTAACTTCAAAAATCCCGAGGGACAAGTTGCGAGATGGATCGAAAGATTGCAGTCATACGACTACGAAATTGTTCATCGGAAGGGCGAAGTTCATGGAAATGCTGAAGCCCTATCTCATCGTCCATGTCCAGCTAATTGTAAGCATTGCTGACGGATTGAAGAAAAGGAGCCACCCGTTGATCTGCGATTGATAACGGCCGAATCCGATGAAGTTTGATCACCGGAGATTCGAAGTGCCCAGTTAACCGATGAAAACATCGGACCATTGCTCGTATGGAAGGAGACAACTGGGCGACCTGAGTGGAAAGACGTTTCAATGCACGGCGCAACCCTGAAAAGCTATTGGGCACAATGGAACTCCCTTCAAGTGGAGGGTGGCGTACTCAAGCGAAAATGGGAAACGACGGATGGCAGCTCCTATAGAATGCAAACTATACTTACCAAAAGCCGAACCCACGATGTGGCTAAGGAGATGCAAGAAGTATCCTCGGGAGGCCACCTCGGTGTTAACAAGACCTTCGCATAATTGCGGGAAAGGTTTTACTGGCTCCAGGCTCGAGAAGACGTAGAGGACTGGTGCCGTAGATGCACCATTCACGCTTCCGTCAAAGGTCCAAAGCGACGACTGAGAGGACAAAAGCAAACCTATAACGTGGGGGTACCATTTGAAAGGATTGCTGTTGACATCGCAGGACCCTTTCCTGAATCCAAGTGGGGAAATCGATACACACTGGTTGTGGCCGATTATATCAGCAAGTGGCGCGAGGTCTACCCCGTTCCCAACCAGGAAACAACTACTGTAGCCGAACAGCTAGTCAGTAGTATGGCGTACCTTGCGAACTACATTTGGATCAAGGCCGAAACTTTGTCACTAGTTTTTGGCGAAATGTGCGAGCTGCTGGGAATACAGAAAACGAGGAAAACATCGCTGCATCTCCAATCCGATGGAATGGTCGAGCGCTTCAACGGCACGCTCAATAAACCCCTCGCCAAGATAGTTGACGAGAACCAAAGGGACTGGGACCCACATATCCCATTATTTTTGATGGTGTACAGAGCTGCCGAACATGCATCGACTGGTCAAGCCCCAGCAAAAGTCATTTTTGGAAAGACTATTCGTCTACCAGCTGATATAAAGTTCGGAACACCCCCTGAGAAACCCCAAACAGCCTCGGAGTACACAAGTGAGCTAAGGCAACGGTTGAACCAGATACATCGGACAGTGCGAAAACACCTTGAATCGGCTACTGACCGCATGAAGACCAGGTATGATCTAAAGGCAAATTCTACTGGCTTCCAGCAAGATGACTTGGTGTGGCTATATAACCCGCAACAGCGAAAGAGTAGGTCTCCAAAGTTGCGAAATAATTGGGAGGGACCATACCGAGTTACAAACCGAATCAACGACGTCGTAATTGTATACAGGAACATGGTAAGCCAAGAGCCAAAATGATAATCGTGCACCTGGACCATCTTGCCCTATATTACATCCAGGGAGAATTGACGACAACTGATGAAACATCTTTTCGGGGCGAAAAGAACTGAGGTGGGGGCAGTGTTACATGTACAAATAATTCTGCGAGCTACTGTCGCAATTGTTCTCACAACCATTAAGAACATCAACAAAATGAATGTTCTCGAAACCACGAGAACCCACCAAGCATGATCAACATTTAAAAGTGAGTCACTGCTCCATGCATTAAGCTGCTCGAATATATCAGATACCTCTCAGCAGAACATTCGCCAATGTACGAGAAATGCATTGAACGGTTGGAAACCCTATATAAAGGCGAGCTGAATGAATGGGGGGATCATTCTTTAGAGCCGCGATAGTAAAACTGCGAAAGCGTGGAGGGAGAATTGAAAAGGCGATATTGATTGAGTGATTGTGAAGTGATTTAAGAAGACAATTGCGATAGAAATTTATTGACGAGTGGAAGTTAGACTTTTAATAGTGAAATTGATAATAGTGTGTCTTTTAAATAAACTCTTTTTAATTTAATTTAAAAGACATTGCGTTTTCACTTTCCCGGAACATTAAAATTATTGGCGCGACAGTATAAATGTAGATGAAATAATAGATCGATTGGCCTCAGAAAAAGCCAGAAAAGTCAATTTTTAATTTTACTATAAACTAAAACACATCAAAAAAAAATTTGTGGTTGTGCTAAGTTTGATCTCTATTTGTTTATTTCTTTTCTTATAAAATACTAAATAAGACTTCTAAAGTTGTAGTGCCGTTTCTCTTTTCGCATTAGAAAATAAGTATTGGAGGGCGGAAAATTTAAGTCTTCTCAGGGGCGCTCATGACGCCAGCTACGACACTGGGGGCCTGCTATAAGAGCGCTGGAGCTCCAAAGTTTTAAATACTTATTCAAAATTTGGAGTCGAAGTTGAGGGATTGAGTGTACTGAGCGGGATATATTCGGGAGGTCAAGTTCCGAATTGGATTGAAGTGCTATCAAAGAAGAAGAATCAACAATCAATTAAAAAGTATCTAATACATTTCTAAACTTTCTTCTGCTTTAATCTTTCCGTAATCAACACAAAAATCAAGTGAGCTCTAAAAATAACAACTGATTTTATCACGTAGTTTTCCAGCACGTACACCATCAAATTTTATTACCCAACCGAAAATATCAGATTAAATATAATAACAATCAAAACCAAACTGCAAAGTGGATGCTTTCACCCTTGCAAAATCTTTTTAAATTATTATTACTTGTGCACTCACCCAGTGAATAGTACTCATAAAGCCTACACTTGAATAAGTTCTTGCATTAATCTGTTTATAATACTTTTCTCATAATAGCACCATATGTGTGGTACGCAATCAATTAGCGTATTTTTCCACACAATTGTTGATGTTTATTCGCTCGTAGTTTTCATAAATTTAAACCAATGACCCCACTAGGGATTGTAAAAATTATATTTCAGATAATAAATGTTGGAAACCCCACGAAAATTCCATATGAAGGAATATATCCACACTTATTGGAAATTTAATGGTAAATTAGCCAAATGACGATTATTTAATTTTTTCGCATGAATATTTATACATTAAAAAGATACTACGTATTGCAATCAGGGTGTCATCACATGCGTGTTGAAAATTGAATAACAATCAAATTACAGAAATATTTGATTTTTTTAATTACCTGTATCCTGTTTGATTGCCATAGCCCGTTAATTTATTGGAGCCATCTAGTGATACTTCTTCGACGGAAGTGTGATTGGCAGTGGTACCGGCTCCTCCGTACGCCTTAGCTATCGGTTTCTTACTGTACGGTTGATCATATTTTAAACGCGTCGTTTTTCGTCTTGTTTGTGAATGCCAGTTTATAGAAAAATTGACAAAATATTTTTCATAATTATTAAATATAGTATTTTCAATAGGTTTTGGAGAATTGGTAATCGTGAAAAATTTAAATAAACGAATTTTCAGCAAGCTATCAAGTGTTTTAGGTATATGTACAGTATTGTTAAAAAGTTTGAGATAAAACACTTTGTGATGGAGAGTGATTGAGTCAATTATCAAATATTTGTTTCATATATGCTTAGTAAGTATTTGAATCATTTTTGGTTGCAGCATTTTTGCAACAACTTTATTTAGGTAACTTTTTTTTAACTCAATCAATGTCCATTATGTTTTTGAGAAAAAGGCATAATAACATTAATAATCCCATAAGTTTCATGTTATGGTTGTTTTCTTGTACTTTTTCAAGACCAAGCAGAACATTAGCCAAGAATAATGCAATACATTATTGAAATTATAGCAAATATTAGTTCAAGCTGAGAATTCCAAAAATTTAGCGTCAAATATTTGTCAATGACGAACAAAAAATTTGTTTTATATCAGATCCGGAGCATTTTTAAAAATAAGGCATAAATTACGAATTGAACTCGGAAATTATTTATTAATGTTGATTTTAAGATTAAATCCGTATTAAAAATCATCAACTGGATCTTCAGTATTTGTTTTATTATACTTTAAAATATAATTTAATAATCTAAAACAATTTCTAGATTCTGGGTATTTTTGAATTAAGGTATTTAAACATTTAGTAACAGTTCTAAGATAAGGTGGAACGGTACAACAATTTTTACGTTTTTCTGTGCTTTATATGAAATGGAATTGGAATAAAAAAAAATTACTTTAGACAAAATACTTGGACTAACTACTTTTACATTAATATGCAATATATTGCAGTTTATTTTAATTAGTTGCAATATATTCCATTAATATTGACTTCAGCAACACCAACACGTAATAAAATTGATAACAGACAGCAATACAAGCACAAAACTACTACGCTACAACGATTTTACAGCAAATATAGAGATACAAAACGCCACAACTAGATTTTTAAAAAAATGTAGTATTTATTTGATATGTTTAATGTTGTGTTGCATTTAGTGTTTATATTATTTATTTTATTGATTGGTCTAGCAACCCGATACAAATTCTCATCTGATATTGAGTTCAATATAGACTTAGGCTCAGTGTTTATTTTGCAAAATTGACAAATATCAGTTTTAATAATATTTCTGCCCTATTGTAAGGATATGTTGAATTGGACAAAATTCGTTATTGATTTGGATTGGATATGAAAGTTATGGACAGAAGCTAGTTGAATTATTATCTGATTTATCTTTATTAATATCACACGAAAGAGGAATGTTACAAGAGTAATATGATTGAATTTTATTTGGCGCTGATGGAAATACATGTCAGCTATTCAGTACGCTTATTTTCTACTCTTTTCACTAAAGTGCATTCATTTTCAATCATTAAGTTAAATAGAGCGCGGAAAAATTTTCAACAGATAATTTTGGTACATTTATTAGTGATGCTCACTTTTAATATACATAAAAGGGTTGGAAATTTTGAAAATCAGCAAGCCGTTAAAATTAAAGTAGCTAAAGTAGCACAGTTTCCTCAAAATATTTAATTTTTTTAAGTTCCTTGCAAAGTTTTCTTCTTTTGATATTTGCAATGTAATTAATTTTCACCATCAATTGTAATCTTGAGTAGATCTATAACTCCACCGTAGATGGTCCCACGACGGTTTCAGAAAGGTAAAAGGATTCCCTTGTTTCCCAAACCCACAGCTTCCATGATTTCTCACCCTAAACTCCACAACCAAGTAGTAGTAAATGATCTCGGGGGCACAGATTGGGTTTGTTGGTTCCCCATTGGCAACGATCTCGCAACTGAAAAAAGGAATCTGGTATTGGATCCCCGAATGTCAGATCACTGAACAACTCTGGCGTTGTTAAGGACCTTTTATAACAGTCCAGTACATATAAATTAAACATAATGGCGATCCAGGCAACGAACTGGACTGGAAGTGATTTCCAAGATATGAGATCACATACAATGTTCAAAAGTGGGAAGCCTGCTGGAAAGCAAGAGTCCGGAGATACCTTTATGTGGATAAGGACTTCAAATCGCATGTTATTGATTTCAAGGTAGTCAATGAACGAATATGTGCGATCCGTATAAAAGCGAAGTTCTTCACAATTTGCCGATAACCTCTCCAAAGAAAGGGAGTCGTGAAGTATAATTCCCGGCCAGTGACCTGGATAAGTAAGGCTAATCCAAAAAGCAGGAGATATTCTGAAAAGAATAAAATCTATATGCATCTCACCAAAAATCAACAAAAGAGTTAAGAATGGGCTCCTTGAACTAGAAGAGCTCCTAGACTGAAAAGGGTATCACCGCAGGAGCTGGTTAAAATCCAAAGAGGACCAGAAGGTCAAAGCAGAGCAGTAGCCGAAGAAGAGTGGAAAGGGCATGTGCAAATAGCTTCACTATCAAACATCAATAAAAGAATAGCGTCTAGCCCAACCAAAGGAGATCGGGATAAAAGGAAAAACGAAGAGACGTCGAGTGATAAGTCTGGGGTTCCATACAGTGATGACAAAAAAAGCGGCGAAACTCACAAAGAAACTCTTTCACAATTGCCAGAAATAAAGTTCACACGGACGTCCAACAAGAAAAAAGACCTGATACAAAACGGGGGAGAAAAAGCCCCGACAAAGACCCCGACAGCAGGCACTGCACGTAAAATCCCAAAATGGCCGATGCTACGCAGAAGTGCTGCGGGTTATCAGGGGAAATGTAAAACCCAAAAATACCAACACTGCTATTAAAGCAGTACGACCGATGCGGTCGGGCCACATACTGGTCAAACTCGGAGTAGAGGCGGACAATAAAGAAGCATTCTGCGATGCAGTAACGAAAGTCTCCGACAAAAAAGTAACTACAGCCTCGCTCGAGCCGATGGCAACGACCGAAATAAGAGACATTGACTGCATCATGGACCTGGCCGAAGTAGAAGAGCCCATCAAAAGGAAGTGACAGGATGGAAGCGAGGCTGACAACAGGAAACCACAGGGGGCAACGCATGGCCATCACTCACTTGGCCAAAAAGGACGCCGAAAAATTTCAGAATGTTGGCAAAGTAAGAATAGGGTAGATTGTCTGCAGCATACGGTAAGGAGCAGTGCCTCTTCAATGTTTCAAATGCCTTGGCTAAGGTTACAGCGAGTGGCGAGGCTCGTGCTGATCAGCGGGTTTTTCTCGGTACGATAGAAGGTGGCGAGGCTCGTGGTGATCAGCAAGGGGAAGGGGAATCCAGAATCGCCGTCTGCATACCGCCCGTTATGCATTCTAGACACGGCTGGGAAAGTGCTAGAGAAACTCATCAAGGGAAGACTCACTGACGTGATTCGTGCTGCTGGGGACCTATCTCCTCGGCAGTACGGCTTTAGAGCAGGACGTTCTACCATTGATGCGATTGCAGAAGTGGTGAACGCGTTTCAAAAGGCAGAGGCATATAGTCGCACTAAACGACGGATCGTCCTGTTGGTGACACTCGACGTCAGGAATGCCTTCAACTCCGCTAGATGGGTGGATACGCTGGTGAACTCTTTTCAAGTTCCAGAATATCTAATGTGGCTTTTGAGGAACTACCTAAAGGACCGAAGCCTGCTCTACGAGACGACACAGGGCCAACAAAGGATGGAAATTACATCTGGTGTTGCCCAGGGATCTATCCTTGGTCCGGACCTGTGGAACGTGTCTTACGACGGGCTACTGAGACTTGAGATGCCACATGAGTCACACTTGGTCGGCTATGCGGATGATATTGCGGCTCTGGTCGCTGGACGCACCGTTGAACAAGCGCACCTTAGGCTAGGTATGATAATGTGCCGAGTGAGGGACTGGATTACCGCTGGCGGGCTCAGTTTAGCACTGGTGGTTATCTTGACAAAAATGAGAATCCCTAGAGTAAGGATGATCAGCATGGGAGATATACGAATCGAATCGAAGCCAGTGGTGAAGTACCTGGATCTATCGACTCGAAGATAAGTTTGTCTGAGCAAATCAGGGCAACGGCTGAGAAGGCTGTTTCGGGAATATCGGCTCTGAGTCGACTTATGGACAACGTAGGGGGACCCAGCCCATCAAGAAGATGCCTCTTGATGAGTGCTGTAGGGTCAGTGCTACTGTATGCAGCAGAAGTATGGGGTGACACTCTCAGCAAGGAGGTATACCGAAAACGTTCGGCACAGGTACAGGGAAGAGGAGCACTGAGAATTACATCTTCGTATCCAACAGTCTCTGACTCGGCAGCGAGAATTATTGCAGGCGTGATACCTGTCGCCCTCCTTGCTAGAGAGCGCCGCGTATTTACCTGTGCTGAAACAAGGATGTGAGGGAGATGGTTGTCAGTGAAGAGAGACAGCGCTCGCTTAACGATTGGCAGCAGTCTTGGGTCAATTGCACGAAGGGAAGGTGGACTACATGCCTCATCCCGGATGTGAGACCGTGGCTAAATTGAAGGCATGGTGAGACTGACTTCTATCTGGCCCAGCTTTTGAGCGGGCATGGGTGTTTTCAGTCTTACCTGCACAAGATCTGTAAATCACGGTCTCCCGATTGTCGGTTTTGCCCAGGAGAGGAGGAAAATGCCTGTCACACATTGTTTGCGTGCACAAAATGGGTCAGGCTGCAAAGGGAACTCTACAAGGAGACTTAGGCTCACCCCGGATAATATAGTTGTGGTGACGCTCGAATCGGTTGACATATGGAACCAGGTGGCACATTATGCTCGGATAGTCCAAAAATATAAAAGAGACTCACAGCAGCCGGGGGCGCTGGGGCTGGGGGATCGCTCTTCTGGCACTTCCTCTTCCCCTCTCCCCTCCTGCTAGGA
This sequence comes from Odontomyia ornata, assembly GCA_963969285.1. Classification (NCBI taxonomy): domain Eukaryota; kingdom Metazoa; phylum Arthropoda; class Insecta; order Diptera; family Stratiomyidae; genus Odontomyia; species Odontomyia ornata. The sequence continues at coordinate 355,292,001 of OZ017739.1, read as the reverse complement.
AAGGGACTCCCAGCTTGAAGGCGCCCCACGGCGTAACAAAACGAGACCTGGCCCGAAGTAATGTGTCAAACGGTTCCAGGCTGGGTTCTCAGGTTGACAGGGGAGGTGTTTAGTGGGTAGTGCAGTCGCGCATGGGAGTGCATAAATAGCATTCACCTCCCTAACACAAAAAAAAGGTTACACCGCACAAGTATGCAAAGGGCCTGATAGGAGTTGCTTATACCACAAATGCGGTGAAATGAAACATAAAAGAAAAGGGTTCACAAAAGAGGCACACTGTATTCTTTGTAAGTATGCTGATTCAAGCCCGGATCTTACGCATGTCTTTGGTTAGTGAAATCTTGGGTTTTCCAGGAGGCCTTAGCCAAGGGAACATTAGAACTTTGATGACCTGTATCCTGCACCTCAAGCTACACCACGGTTCAACTGCCAAAAATCTGCTTGATCTGATACTGCCGCCGCCTGGATTCAGAACAATGATTTACAGGCAGGTAATTGTGGGGAGTTGTGTGGGGGATGGTTTCATAGGGTTTAGTGGTCAGAGACCACCTTCTTTAGTGTGTACCTAACACCGACCGATATCATCTTTCCAAGCCAAGCTTAATGCCTTGGAGGGCGCTGTTTCGAGCGCAGATGGAAACTTGCTCATTGGGGGAAGACTTCAACGCTAAAGCAATAGGATAGGGCATGCCTTTATCAGATTTGCTGGGAAATCAATCCTAGAAACGGTGCCCAGGATAGCGCTTGTCGTGTTAAATATCAGAAGTGCGCTAACTTTCCGACATATAGGCTGTCAAGGAACAATACCAGATGTGACATTCACATTGGAGTCCTTAGTACGGAGGATACACAATTGGTATGTTTTGGACTACTCAGCCAGGTTCTCAGCAGGTGCTCCGTTGCAAAGTGATTTGCAGGAGGACGGAAGAACTGGCAGCTCAAGGCATGGTAAACTCAACTTTGCTTGCAACGCCACTATGCCTCGTCAAAAACTCCAGCACGGCAAGCCCTCAGTGTACTGGTGGTCAAGTGAAATCGCTGAAAAGCAAAAGAAGTGTCACAAGCTTCGGCGTGAGTCTCAACTGAAACGGAAGTGCCACAAGGCATTCAACCGGCCAGGAAATACCTTCGCAAATTGATTGGCAACAGCAAGGCTCACTGCTGGCAAGATTTAATGGACAGAGGGAACAAGGATCCGTAGGGCCTTGGCTACAAGCTAGTTATGCGGAAGCGGTATGATGGAAGGTAGCGAGGCTCATGCTGATGAGCAAAAGGAAGTGATATTTTGGATCGCCGTCTAAATATCGCTTTTATGCATGCTAGACATGGCTGGGACAGTGCTAGAGAAACTCATAAAGGGAAGACTCAATGACTTGATGCTTGCTCCTCGGCAGTATGGCTTTAGTGTAGGTCATTCCACCATTGATGTGATTGCAGAAGTAGTGAGCGCAATCTAAAAGGCAGAGGCATATAGCCGCAACAAGTGAGGGATCGTTCTGGTGGTGACACATGACGTTATAAACGCCTGCATCTCCGCTAGATGGGTGGATATTCTGGGTCCGCTGGAAAACCCCTTTCAAGTTTCAAAATATCTGATGCGTCTTCTGAGGGAATATCTGAAGGACCAAAACCCGCTTTGTGACACGACACAGTGCCAACGAAAGATAGAAGTTACATCGGGTGCTGCTCAAGGATCTATCCTTGGTCCAGACCTGTGGAACGTGTCTTGTGACGGGCTACTGAGACTTTGAACGCCAGCTGAGTCGCGCTTGATTGGCTATGCGGATGATGTTACAACTCTGGTCACTGGACTTATCGTTAAACATGTACAACTTATATGCCGAGTAAGAGACTGGATGACTACTCGTGGGTTCAGTCTAACACTGGAGAAAACTGGAGTGGTCATTTTGACAAAAAAGAGAATTCCCTATGTAAGGATAATCAGTATGGGACACATACTAATCGAATCAAAGCCTGTGGTGCAGTACCTGGGGCTACTGATTGACTCAAAGAAGTGTTTCTCAGAGCAAATCAGGGCAACGGGAAAGAAGACTGCTTCGAGAGTATGGGCTCTGATTCAAATTATGTCTAAAGTAGGGGGACACAACTCATCAAGAAGACGCGTCTTGATGAGTGCTGGGGTGCCAGTACTACTGTGTGGAGCAGAAATATGGGGCAACGCTCTCAGTAAGGAGGTCTTACCAAAAATCCTTGGCACAGTTACAAAAAACACTGTCGAATATGAAGTTGCAAACCCCAGTTTGCAACTTCATATTCGAAAGTGTCTGATTTTGCGGTGAGATCTGTTGCAGGCGTGATACTTGTTGCCCTCTTTGCTAGAAAGTGCCACGCTATTTACTTGCGTGGAAGCAAGGATACAAGGAAGATAGTTTCTTGCAAGGAGAGATAGTGCCCTCTCATCGATTGACAGCAGTCTTGGGCGGATTGCGCGGAGGGAAGGTGGACAGCACACCTCACGTCAGATATGAGACCATGGCTAAATCCAAGGCATGGTGAGGCTGACTTCTAGTTGGCCCAGCGTTTGAGTGGGCTGTTTTCAGTCTTACCTGCACATGATTGGTAAGTCACAGCCTCAGGCTTGCACAGAAAAGGAAGACAATGCCTGCCACAAATTTTTTGCATGCAAAAAATAGAACAGGGTGCTACGAGACCTCCACAGGGAGACGAGAGAGCTCAACCCGGATCGCATAGTCACGGTGATGATTGGATCGCTTAATAAATGGAACCATGCAACACATTATGTTCGAGCAGTCCTGAAAGATAACGGTGGACTCACAGCAGCGACGTATGTCGGCGCTAGCTGATTTTTTTGTCAGGCAGTTCTTCTTCTCCTTTCACTTCCCGCTAGAGGAGGGATCCTCCAGCTTGAAGGCACCTCACGCTGTGACAAAACGAGACTTGGTCCGAAGTAATGTGTCAAACGGTTGCAGGCTGGCTTCTCAGGTTGACAGGGGAGGTGTTTAGTGGGTAGTTCAGTCGCTTGCCAATCAAAAAAAAAGAAAAAAAAAGATATGAGATCAGATACAATATTTAAAGAGGGAACCCTGCTGGCAAGCGAGAATCTGGAGTGAGATTTATGGTAGATACGGTGTTTGAATCGCATGTTATTGATTTGAAGGCAGTCAGTGAAGAGATATGTGCGATGTGCAAAATTTGGTTGATGAGCCTACACGCCCCGAATGAAAAAAAGGACGTTAAAAATGACGAAAACGTTCTACAATTAGCTTAAAAGACTAGTCAACTCATTGCTTAAAAATGACAGAAAAGCAATTCTGAGTGATTTTGACACTTAAGTTGGCAATAAGCTGTCTCATCGGGGGAACGGCTGGAGAATATAGCCTCCACGATGAAACAAGGGACAAAGACTAGTGCCTGATTGAATTTTGCATTTGCCAAAATCTAGTCATACCTTTGGCTTGCTTCCAATATCGATGCATACAAAAAATGACCTATATATCACTGGATGGCAATACAGGCAACAAGATTGACCATGTTTTGATCCAAAAACATTGGGCCTCGAGCATACTTGACGTTCCTGCATAAGGAGGAGTTAATTGCTACTTGGATCATTACTGAACCAAATTATCCTATTGATGTCGCATTTAGAAGCGTATTTGGCAAAGATTAGTCCTCTACAGAGATACAACATCGAAAGGCCTTAAGCCACGTCAGTGGTTAAAAAAATTTGATGGAAGCCCTCGAAGATCAGCTAGCTCCCATGCTGTCAGATACACCGCTGAAAATTTTTGAAGAGCTTCCACTAGCTGCTCCAGCTCTGGATGAAGTTTGTTCCATCATCAAAGCCCATTAGAATAATAAAGTATCAGACATTGATGAGATTCCAAGGGAGTTTATTAAATATGGTAGCGGTAGCGTTCAAAAAGCTATCCAGAAAGTCATCCAGCACATTTGGTAGCAAGAACATATACTGAACGTCTAAACCCAATCAATTATATACCCTATCCACAAAAATGATGACAAGCTACAGTGCAAAAACTTTAGAGGTATATTACTACTTTGTACAGCATACAAAATTTTTTCAATGATATGAGAATATAAAATCGGATTATACGCTAACAGCATTATTGGGTAGTACTAAGGTCGCTTTAGGGCAGGCAGGTCGATGAAAGATCAATTATTTATAGTCAAACAGGTAGTTGAGAAACGCTGGGAGTTCAACATAGACGTACACTAAATTCTCGTTGACTTTGAGAAAGCATACGTTAGTATTGATCATAATGTACTGTACCAAAAAATGCTTTGCTTTGGTATCCTAGCCAAATTAGTCCATCTTAACAATACGACTGTAACGTCAACAACCTCCTGGCCGCATCAATAGATCGTCAAAATTGAATAAAATATTTTATTTGCAAGCTGCATTCCTCGGCATATTTCGTCTATTTCCGTCTTTTATCGGTTCTCGTTATTTTAACATATAAATGGACAGGTTTGCCCACAATTTTTATTCTGCATTTGGAAAGTATGATATTCTGGATATTACAGTTGCAGTTTGTGATCATTTTAGTGAATTGGGAATATAATTGATTGGCTTCCTTCAATCAGCATTTGCTCTGGTTGTCAACGTGCTGGATGCCTTTTTGAATGCCTTTTTAAACACCGTTACCGCCATATACAAGTATTTAATGAGTTTTACTGAAATTTCATCGACGCCTGGCGCATTCTTATTCTTTTGGGCCTTGATTGTGGAACAAAATTCATCCAGTATAAGTGGAGGCAATGCAAACTGCCCAAAAATATATGTATAGGCTTCAACGTTTTTGAGCTGTATGGAAAATTGTAGAGGTTTTTGAAATATGATATTCATCTTCCCTTAATCCTGTTTACATCACTGATGATGCTATTATGTCGTCACAGCAGAGCATGGCTTAGGTTGATAAACTCGTTTCAGGCTTTTCACTACTTTGTATACTTATCAGTTGGTCGTCATATTATTTTCTAATTGTCTTATCCGCTACTCCTCTGAGATTTTCATAATGGTTTCTCCTCGTGCTTGTTTTTCTTCTTACGGAAGAAGTGGTGAGTCCGTACATCCATAAAAGGGGTTAGTATTTTATACCTGAGTACAGTAAGGCTATTTAGTCTACGGAAGAACCAGTGTCAAGGGTAAAGCAGTTCGGTCCCAGAAAATGTTAATAACCAGAAAGAAACACGGTTAAATGAAGGTATAGCAAAGGCGACATATTACAGAAGTGCTAATTGTATCTAAATTAAGGTTTAAGTATATAAGCTTGCTGACTTGCTTAAAACTAAGTTTTTTTGTCTGGTGTTAACTTCTCAACAGTGCCCTCAGACAATGCGACCGAATGTATCGCCAAGGTTATGGATTCCGGTAGAACCTTCTCGGAAGGTTTGCAACGAATAACCAATAAGTCGGCGCGGACAATACTTCGCAGAGAAGAGAGAGTTGTAGTAATTGAACATCCGATTTGTGCGTAAAATAAAGTGTAAATTTGAAATTCATTTTGCGCCACATAAATTTTAATACATAAATTGAAAGTTGGTAACACTACCCTAAGTTTCCGACAGGGAATCGTCAAAGACACAATAGTTGTTGAGTCACGCTTTGGCTGTTCACGCAAAAAACGTGCGCATTTTTCAACTAGCCAACAAACGTGGGTAGATTACAATCACTATGGCGTAGGAGACTTAGAACAAGTGTGTCATCTCTAATATTGTTGTTGATTCGATTTGTATTGCATGCAAGATTTGTTGTTCTGCCGCAACAACACAGCAGTGACACAACCATTGCAACCCTTTTATTCATCTTATATGAATTGCACCTACATGAGTGCTACAGGTAAGTTGCCACGGTTGCCACTGCGGTCGTGACACACTATCATTCCGGCATGCACTTATGATTCGTGTGGTTTATTTGTTAGGAAGGAAAGCACCGCATGCTCTGGTAAATTTATGTATCATATGTATCATCTACTTGAAGTTGACATGGAATCGTGCATATTTTCATCTTCTTCTTAGCACTACAGCCCCTCTGGGGCCTTCGCTTTCTGCAAATAGCACCTTCATCAGTCTTGGTACATTAACCGCGTCCTCCAATTTTGAAATCCGAGCAGCGATGAACTGTCTTCATCGACCGAGTCAGGCCAGCGTTGCATCGGTTTCCCCACTGGTCTGCGGCCTTCAGTTCTCCCAATGAATACCTTTTTGGGTATTCGTTGTTCGTCCATACGATTTATGTGGCCAGCCCATTGTAGCTTCTGCAGTATTATATTGTTGAGACCTTCGGCTCATTAAAAATTTCATACAGCTCATAGTTGTGTCGAATTCGCCATTGGTCCTCGTCTAGCTGCGCTCCGATTATTCGCCTCAGGACCCATCGCTCAAAGGCGTTCAATATATTTGCGGATGCTTGGGTTAGGGTCCATGTTTCACATCCAAAGCATAACACAGGCCTTACCACAGCTTTGTATACTTGGAGCTTTGTTTTCCTGTGTATGTAGCTGGTCTTCAAGATCGTCAAAACTGAATAAAATATTTTATTTGTGAGCTGTATTTTGTCTCTTTCATTACCCGTTTTCGTTATTTTTGTGCCTAAATACACAAATTCGCCAACATTTTCGATACTGTATTCGCCAAATGTGATATTTTATGTATTTGAGGTATTTTTCCTCGTCTAAGTTTTGAACACTGTTTCATTTGCATTGATTTGTAGCCCTACTAGTTTTGCTTCGCTTTCAAGTTTCAGAAAGAGTTCTTTGGTAGTTGTTGATGACCGTGACAAAATATTGATATCGTCCGCATAGGCTTCTACTTGGCTCAACTTGCAAAGTAATGTAACTCGCGTATCGACAGATAGCTCCCGTATGACGTACTCCAGAGCCAAACTGAATAGCAATGGGGCCAGCCAATCTTCCTGTTTTAGTCCGATATTTGTGTCAAAGGCATCGGTTAGTTGGTTATTGATGCGGACTTGGGAGGTCGTCGACGTCATTGGGATAGGAAATATAATTGATTGGCTCCACTCTTTCAGCATATGCTCTTGTTGTCAAATGTGCTGGATAACTTTGTGAATATCTTGATGAACACTACTGCCACAATATTTGATGGGCTACACTGGAATCTCATCGATGCTCGGCGCTTTGTTATTTTGTTGGGTTTTGATGGTAGAAAAAACTTCTTCCAGAGTTGGCGAGGTAAATGGAAGCTCTCCGCAGACGTCTACAGGCTAAGATGTTCTGGAGCTGTGCGGAGGATTAAGAAGGCTCTTGAATTATGATGCCCATCTTTCCTTAATCTTGGTTTCATCAGCGATGATATTGCCGACGATATCATGACATAGCGTGATTTTGGACTGATAACCACGTTACAGGTTTTTCATTACTTTGTATGCTTGTTTTGTATTGTTGCTCGCTAAACTTACATCTATACTTCTCAATTGGTAGTCATAGTATTTTCTTCTCTGAATCCTAATTACCTTATTTGATACTCTTCTGAGATGTTCAAAGTGTTGTCTCTTCGTCTTGGTTTTCCTTCCTATGTTTTCTTTGTACACCTAATTCTTTTTGTCTAACGCATTTTGGCACCCATCATCGAACCAATCATTTCCCTTGCGCCGGGCTTGATGTGCACAGTTTGCTCCAGTTCAATCTAAACGCATTGCATACCCGGTATGATGGCTGTCCGTGATAGGGTAGTTTACCTGGGTATCCACGCAAGGGTCAAGCCACATTGACTTACAGGAAAGTTTCTTTGAAGTGCACGGCATAAGTATTTTGAGGATTATTAATAGTCGATTGAAGATGAGGAGTATCTTGCGAGGCCTAGCATGTTAACCGCTATGCAACATATAAACAAAATCAACACCCTTTTGTCAGAAAATCAACGTTTAAGCATCAGAAAGCTGAAAAGTTAGAGATATCAGTTGCATTTTGTTCGAAATACCCCAAGTTATGGATGACCAAGCAGCCAATCCCGTCTGATATCAGCAAATGCTTGAAAATTCACATTAAGATGAAAACTTCTTGTTGCGGTTCATAACAATTTTCTCAGTGGGTGTAGAAAAACTCTCCATAGAACTAAATTTTACTAAGCTTTTGGGGTTTTCGAACAAATTATATTTTTACTTTGGTCGTGGGAGCCCTTTAAAGCTGTTGAACCTACCCAGATAGGTGAGTGTCCACATAAGGACTAATATGCAAATTTGACAGCAATCCGTTCTTCAAAAAACGAAAAAATCACACTATACTAGAAGCTGTATAGCTAATCAACAAATAAAGGTACCATGTCGCCAGGACATGGAGTTAACATTAGCTGATTTGTATGAAACTAATGACGTAAATTCTCCTGAAACTAACTGGAGCTACGCCATTCAAACAGAACTTGGACAGACCAGGCCATTGAAAAAAGATGCAGTAATGCATTGAGGCAGAATTTGGCATTGTGACCACTTGCCATTCAACTAGGGAATGAAGTTTATCATAGAGACTCCAAGCAGAGAACATGAAGTTCGGCCATAAGTTCTTGTACGCTCAAAAGTGCAGATAGGTTGTTAGGCACTTACGTCCTGACAGACTGACGAGGGTGGTCTGATAAGTACTTACGAGTAGCCACACCGCCTGATAGTGCCGTTATTGCAAGAGAGATTTCTCGTTGTGTAGTACATTATTGTAGACGACTATTGTCAAAATTTCAGCGGAATCGGACTTGTTGTTTTGCTTCAACCGAATGCGGAAGCGAGCGTGTTCACAAGTTTTAGAAAAAGTGAGAAAGGGCAATATCAGTCGGTGGTTCCATTCTTCTTTTTGGAAGCAAAATTGCGCAGTGAAATCAAAGAGCGCTTGGATGCTGATTTTTCTCCTGTAATGATGACTGTAAAAAATTGGTTTAACGAGTTTTAGTGTGATTGCACGTCGGTTTTTGTAAGTCATGCCCAGGGGCCCCAAAAACGGCTACCATAGAGGATAACGTGACAAAAATCCACGAGCATGTATTGACAGACCACAGATTCAAGATGCGCGAGATAGCTTAGACAGTAAGCATTTAAAAAAACTGCCGAGGTCATATCCTGCATGAAACTTTGGGAATGAGAAAGCTGTCGGGGCAATAGGTGCCACGCTTGCTCACTCCGGACAACAAACGCAACCGTGCGACCACTTTAGAGCAGTGTTTGGAGCTGTTTAAGCACAATCCAAAGGAGTTTCTGCATCATTTTGTGACCGTTGACTAGTATACACCAGAGACCAAGGAGCAGTCGAAACAGTGAGCTTCACCCGGCAAACGTGCTCCGAAGAAGGCGAAGATTATCTTATCTGCCAAAAAGTTGATGACCACCGTTTTCTGGGACTTACAAGGTGTAATCTGCATCGGCTACCTAGAGAAGGGTAAAACGGTTACATGGCTCTACTATGTCAAATTATTGGGCCGATTTGAAGGCGAATTGCAGAAAAAAGGCCCCATATGGTGAAAAAATGCTCTTCCACCATGACAATGCACCGTCTCACACCTTCGTTATCGCCACAGCCAAATTGGTTGAATTGGGCTACGAACTGCTACGCCACCCACCGTATTCTCCAGATTTGATTCCGTGTGACTTTTGTTGTTTCCGAATTTACGAAAATTGAGTTGAATGAGGTGGTCACTGCTACTTTGCAAACCTCAAAAAACATATTTTTCAGACGGGTTAAAGAAGTTGGAGCATCGCTGGGTCAAGTGAATCCAGCTAAGAGGAGATTATGTTGAGCAATAAATTGCCTCTTTTCCAAAATTTTCAATTTTGTTTGGTAGGCAAAGTACTTATCGGACCACTCTCGTGTTGAGTTGGAATTATAGGTATATAACTGCCTGCTTTCTTGTGAAACTAGAAAAGTCAAAGAAGGGCTGGTTCAACTCAGGCAATTGAGAATTAACTTAAATTCAATTGCATTTCAAAAGTGGCTCAATTTCCGCCTCTGTATTTTCTTTAACTTAATGTGGTATTCCGATTTGAATGCAAAGCTAGGACGTCTAATTTGGCCATGATCATGATACTCACTTAACTGGTCTTCCTAGTTAGGGATGAGTGGGGAAAAGTCTCACCTTCAGCATGACAATGCTTAGAGCCTACTACGAATCTATGCCTAATAAGGGAGATGTAACCCTCACTAGGCGTGGATTAGAAGATTTTTAATGCAAAACCCCTAAAGGGGTCTGAATTTTTGCCTACTTATTTATTACTTAACTTTGAATTCTCTTCGGCTGAAATTTGGTAGATAGAGAAAAACAGTGCTGAAATGATGAAATATTTCTGAGTTAAAGGACACCGTGGATTTCGCTACAATAGGGCAGAAATTATCGTATAGCAACAATAAAATCTAGTTGAAAGTAAAATCTTTGTTAAAATTATCAATATTTCTGAAATTTTCATAAAATACGAGTATGCAGAAAATATTATTTACGTTATGAAATTTACGATTAAAATGCTGCAATCACCGAAAAAGGTTAATTTGGAGTATCAAATTAAATTTTAATCAATTTTCGCGATTTAAAAATTTTGCGTAGTTTTTTTATTTGTATGCTGTTAGTGTTCAATGTAAGTTTTACAGTGTTTGATTGTTTAATGTTTGTTTGTTGGTTTTTTAAAGACACAGATACAATAATAATGGACACTACCTTGCTTTCGTGTGAATTTCGATTTGAATTGAATTTAAAAAAAAAAAACATATTTCTGTTTGGATTATTTTCTTTCAACTAACCTCAGACACAGGGAGAAGTTTCTATGTACTACAACTGACCTGTAGCACAATGCCATTAGGGTGAACGTTACAAAAACGAACCCAACTACAGACATTAGGACACCAACTAAAAATACTGTATTGGAGCCATGATAATTTGCTACTCGTTAAAAATTCAAAAAATAATTTTAAAACATTATAAATTATGTTTTAAGAATATCACACACAAAATTACATTTATACATCAACAAATTGAACATCACAATACATAGAATGTAAGAAAAACATATAAAAATTTATTTTAAATATATTTGAATAAAATACGTTAACGAAAATTGTTATTTTTACGACGATGGAGTTTCAGCATTTTTTTCATTTCATTTGCATATGAAAATAAGGATGTAGCGAAACGTATCCGTTTTCGTTGTGATTTCCAGGAGAATTTTCATTTCGATTCAACGTAGTAATAGTCCAGAATGATGAAGTAATGCAGCCAGGGTGGAAATGTAGAATTGATTATTAATTTGTTTTATTTTTCGGGCCGGAGAGAATATTCTGATTTCACCACCCAACGATGACAATGGCAATCTTCTGGAGTTGTTTTCCTACTGATTTTGAGTGTAGGTGGATGACGATGGAAATATTTATTTATTCTATATTTTTTCAGTGATTGTGATTTTTCAGCAATGATTTGGACGGGATAAGGTAAATGTACATATTTGGAAGTTCGCATTGAAAAATATTGTGTGAAGTGTAATAAGTATGTTGTCTAGTAAATCAATATAATGGGAGACTATTATCAAAGGAACAGAAATAAAACCAAATAATGATCATGAAAGCTTCTGTGGCAATTACGCTTTAAAATAACTATATTTATATGATATGAAAAATTAACTTTTATCAGAGTGTGGTGGTTAAACTAATTTTTCTGAAAGAGAAAAATTAACTGCTTTTTCGTTTTTTAGGATGCAATTTAAAACTAGGTGCCGTTTCCTTTTAAGGGCTTTGCTGAACAAATTTTACAAAAACCTACTAGTTTCACGGCCTGTTTGTCAAAAACTATAAAAATTACACTACTCAACTGTTTTAGGAAGGTCAGAAATGATCGTTTTTCCAGTGTTAAGGTCTTATTGAAAATTTGTAAAATTTTATTGGGTGTTACCCCTTGTGCTGAAGTGCCCATTAAATAATTTTTTATAAAGGGTAGTCAACTGAGTTATCAAATGAAAAATGTTGATTAGAACTGTACGAATCTGAAACAAAAAAGTAAATTTATGCATTAAGGGATCTTGGGGGGAGAAAAAATCACGAAGGTAGTCTTTTGTGAGTGCAGGAGCAACAAATACCACAAAAGCCGAAATCCAATAAACTTAGTAAGTTACTAATAGTATTATATGTGAATACTACGCTTGGCCCCATAAAATCGAAACAGAACTAGTAAACTTCATAATTATGTGGCTTAATAAAATATCCCAGTGGCCCCAAGGTTTCATTCAAATTGAATCATGATCGAGTAAGACATAGCCATTTCAATCATATAGATACACAACAAGAACAGACGATGCTAGTTAGTGTACGTTTATTTCAAAACCATGCAGACACTACAATCTTCTTCATATTTCCATGAAAATTTCTAGAACAGTATTTTCTTTGATTATGCTTGATTAGTCAAGTATTCAGAAAATTTATATCAGATGGGATGATATGATAGCTGTTTTGTGCTTATTAATGAAACGCTTAATTTTTTTATATATTTGAACGGGTTTTTCCATGTTAAATAGATTCGTAGCTCATATTGTTGATTTATGTTTTCGGAAAAGCTATTTAAGATCATATGTTAGGATGGTTACAAAGGCCTTTTGGTAGGACTACTCTCCTGCTTAATTAACTTATTTGGACTTAACTGACAATTGTTCCTTTTTTGGGCCTAAGGTTGTTTGTGATTCAAGAAAATTTAATACCGAATAACAACTGTCATGGAGCCAAGAAAACAGCGTCGAATCAGATTGCACAAACGAAAACAACAATTGCAACGCATAAAGGACCATTCTTTAGGAATTGTAATGTTGGAACTATTATCTTAGATCATTGAATAGACCAGGTCCACTGCGATAAATTTAGGATGAAATAAAGAATCAACATTCTCAAAGCCCAAGGACCCAGAAGGCATGGTGAAGATACATGTGACATGAAAACACACCGTGATTTCGAAGTGACTTTCATTGTGGACAGCACATTTAAACAAATCGTCACCGGATTCAAGCCTATTAATAAAAGGATCAGTGTTATTTGTATTAAAACCAAATTCTTTAATGTGTGGGTGGTCAATTGTCGAGCGCCCACAGAAGATAAGGGCGAAACAATCAAGGACAAATTTTAAATATACTGAAATGTATTGTCAATAAATTGCTGTCAAATGACATTAAAATTATTTCGGGTGACTTCAACGCAAAAATTGGATGAGAACACATATTGGAACAACTGGAGGGCACATCCCTCTTGCAGAGACCAGTGACAATGGACAATGCCTAATCGACTTGGTTATTAACAAAGTATTCACAGTAAGCTCCACAAACTCTCCGCATCAAGATGTCTGCAATACAACCATCTGGGGATACCCAAAAGTGGGCATCTCCCGACGGCCCACATTCAAGTAAATCGACCACATTCTATACTAAAACGAGCGGCCATCAATATAATTGACAAGCGCTCTTTCCGGGGCGCTGTCTGTGATTCAAACCACTACCTCATAAGGGTCAAGTTACTATGCTGCCTCTCTAAGAGCTTTAAACAACGAAGATCAGTTGCCCCAAGGTACCAGATAAACAAGCTAAATGAAAGCTCAGTAACGTCCACATTCAGGTGAGTGCAGGAAAATTGCATCAATATATCCCCGTAGAGGATGACAATTAAACCAAGTAAAAGACAGTAAGAGACGCGATAATAGAAGCGACCGAAGAGATCTTGCAGCATCGACTTAAGAAAAGTAGAAACGACTGGTACGACGAATAATATAAGAAAGTGATTGAAAAAAGGAAGCGGCATACAAAGAATACATTTCGCAACGACTCGGACCAAAGAAGAACAATATAACTACCTATGACGATAAGCTAAACAAGTGAAAAAACACCATAAAGACGAAAACCCAACAGATAAACGAAAATATGACCCTACATGAAGGCAGATTGCCGTATGTCTACTTTGAAAAGCTAAGACAGGGCGTCCATCTACAAATAAATCTTTGCAAAAGTGCCCAAGGAGCAATAATAGGTAAGGTAATCAAAATTAAAAACAGATGGCTTCAATATCTCCAGAAGCTATTCGCAGCGCTCCTAACAGCTACTGAAGTTGTGAGTACTCCAGAAGCAGAAAAGGAGGTACCAGTTTAAGCACCCACCAGAGACAAAGTATAGGTAGTAGTATATGACCTCAGAAAAGATAAGACTCCTAGAATATATGTGTATAAAATACCAGCAGAATTGCTTCAGTAGGACGGTAATCATCGAAGTAATTTTCTCCACCAACATTTCTCCTGTATGCGAAACGGGGGAAAAGCTAAGATGAAAAAATCCCCGTTGGCAGCACCAGCCGGAAAGGTAAATTTCTCGTATGTAGCGTAAAGTTTCGAAAAAGAATTTGGCTTGCACTACTAAACTTCTTTCTGCAATTTTCGTAGTACCACATGGGTATTTACTAACATAAAAAAAATCTGGGCACGTTCGTTTTTAGAGACCTTTTATCGAGGCGCAAATATTTTGCTAATTAAATTGAGTTGCACGCGTATGGATTACATATTGAAAATCGGCGGATCATAAATTGTTGTAAACATATAAATACCGGTTTTGCCCTTCTCGCATTTGCTGTTTACACAGTTCACAGTGGTAGCTACACAAAGGTTTAAATAGCTCGAATAGTTAATTTCAAAAGATTTCCATAAAAGTTTAATCAGCACTTGCGTTGCACTTAATATATACATCTTCAATTTTTTTCTGAACTGTGAGGGCCGTCATTTCGATTTTTATTGAAACCGGCTGCTAAAAATATTAAGCTGTAAATTTTCGACTGTATTATTTGTCATTCGATTTGATTAGTTAAATTAAATTAACTTGCCTTAATAACTTATAATTTCAAGTTTCAACGGAATCTGTTGAGAATCTTGGCTGCTAGAGGGCTACAGAAATAGAAAAAATTGTATGTCACCCCCTTGTATGGGCCTTGTATGGGGAGACCCGCCTGTATGGGGAGACCCCCCTTAAATCCCTAAAAATATTTTCTTGCACTGCAAATTTCAAGAGGCACCACTTTTGACCTACGTAGAAAATTTCCTCATTCTAGCTCATGTGGTTTGCGAGAAAACTTGTTATGACGCACGAACAAACGGGCGGACGGACGGACAGACAGACAAGTCACGATTTTATAATTTTTTAGGGTATTGTTAAAAATATTTTACAATATCTTAAAAATGATCTGGTTTATAAGTTCTTTCAAGTAAAGTCATTTAGCGCGTTTCCATGAAAAATATTCATTATTTCAGTTGGTACTAAAATAGCGAATTGCGCTTGCCTTCAGACGTTTGGGGGCCACCATTTTGAATGCATGCATTTGATTTTGGATTATTTTAAATCTGTGTATGCTAGGACCTCATCAATCAATGTACTATCTCGTTCAAATAGGAGTTTCACTCTAGACAGGGCAAAATAATTCAATTTTTAAAGAAAATGGCAGCTAAAAATATTAGGCTTTAAATTTTCGACTTTTTTATTTTTCATTCAATTTTAATAATTTCCTGCAAAATACAAGAACATAGTACAGAGATTCATAATCTCAAGTTTCATCAAAATCCGTTGGAAAATGTGACCGCTAGAGGGCCACAAAAACATGAAAAAAACGCATATTTAAACGGCCGCCATTTTAAAATTTGCAAATGCATGTCCACCAAAATATCACAGACTGTAGGTCCAAGTAATGTCTATCTTGAAATCAAGTTCATATATGTCGGATCAAAATTGCGACTTTTAAAAGCCTTTGAAATTTTGACCTTCAACTGGCCGCCATTTTGTTTTTTGCAACATGACCTCCAGTTTTTTACGTAATTCTTTAGATACTCATAATTTCTATCAAATTACCGAATTTCATGAAAATCTGTTGAAAGCTTTGACCACTATTACAACAACAAAATTTTGCACGTTTTTTGACATTTGAGCGGCCGCCATTTTGTTTCTGCCATACCGACTTTGGATTTTTTATTGTGAAATTCATCACATACATCAATGAACCCTTGTACCAAATTTCATCCAAATCGGAGCTATACTTTGGTCAGAACAGAAATCACGATTTTTCGTCTAAAATGGCCGCCATTTTGTTTTTGCATGGCAGATATAGCTGGTTCACGAACTTAACCGAGATAATTACCCAATACACCTTTCCTGAAAATTTGGTGAAAATCGAAGCAATATTGCAACCTCTAGCGTGGTCACAAATTTCGTTATATCCCATATATATATATATATATATATATATATATATATATATATATGTATATATATATATACATATATATATATATATATATATATATATATATATATATATATATATATATATATATATATATATATATATATATATATATATATATATATATATATATATATATATATATATATATATATATATATATATATATATATATATATATATATATATATATATATATATATATATATGATGCTCTCCGCAATAGGTAAATTTCTCTCGAGAAATTTACCTAAAATCATAGAGGCATTGCTTTACTATATACGTTTAATAAAGTGCTCTCCAAAAATCATAGGAAGAAAATTAAAGCCGTACTATGAAAGCATCATAGGAGAGTATCAGGAAGACTTTCTAAGTGGATGGTCTACAATTGACCGAATATTTTCAGTTAAGCAGGTGCTTGAAAAGTGCTTGGAGTATAATATCAATATGCACCAACTCCTTGCATAAAATAAGCAAGCAAAGGACAGTGCTGACAAAAATATACTGTATAAAATAATGCTTGACTTTGGTGTTCGAACAAAACTAGTCCATATGGTCAATGTCACAATGCTAAACGCAGACTCCTAGGTGAATAGTGAACTGATGGACAGATTTAAAGTTTAACCAGGTTTCAAACAAGGGGACAAACTTTCCTCAAGGCACTTTAATTTTACGCTGGAACATGTCATCAGGAAAACACCAGCTGAAAACTCTGGGATACTGATAATAAAGTCCACATAATTGATACCGTATAGTGGATCTCAGTATTATGGCACGTTAAATTTTAGATGCCAAAGGAGAGTTTCTGGGCCGAGAATCTGAAGCAAATTAAATTCACCTACGAGGTAATGAAAGAAAAACTACATTTATATCTCAAAAGGGACGGGAAATTTCTGTCTGCCAAAATTTAATCGTAGGGGACTATAACCATGAAAGTGTTGATAATTTTGTGTATCTTGACATTAAAATAAAAAGCACTGGCACCAAAAAGGACAAAATTGGACGCCTTATAAATGATGCAAATAAAGCCTATTGCTACATACCTCCCATTCTAAGGCCCGAAACTGTGCACAAGCGAAATAAGCGTTGTATTTACAATCGCTAGTCAAACCTGTGCTTGTGTATATAATAGAAGTGAAACATGGACTCTGACAAGTGAGTTCAAAAAAGTAGGGGACGTATTTGAACGCAAAGTGCTCTAAAAAATCGACGGTACTGTAAAGAAAGGAACAGAGTGGAGTCTACGATACAATCATGAATTCTATGAACTAGTTGTCGGACCACCTGTATCTATTTGCGTTAAGTTACGCAAATTGCAGTGCACAGGTCATGTAGAGACATGGGAGACATCGGCTTCCCAAAAAAAACATTAAGAGTAGAGCACAAGGTAGGAGTCCAGTGGGAAGACCGAAGATTTGATAAAACGCAGGATCTTATCTGGAAGTGGTCAAATGATGAAAGAGGTCACAGAACCGTGATTAAATCTGGCGGCCCATGCCTGGTTTAGGTCGTCGCACCCTAAAGCGTAGTGATTAACTGTCTATTTAGTTAGTTTGCTAATAGTAAATATCATGGGTCTTTGGGTTAGTATAGATCTTGTCGATGTTTTTATACTGTAAACAAAAGGTAATACACATGTTTGGATGAAACCTTAAGTTTGAATTATCCAGTATTTAAGCAGAATACAAAATTGCCGACTGGAAAAACTCAAATAATTAAGTTTGTAGGCAAAATATCGTCAGTTGTTTTAAGAAACATGCGGTTATCAAGCGATTAAATAAATGGAATGGCCACGTGAATCGTACGTACGAACAACGGATACCCAAAATGTATTCGTTGGGAAAACTACAATGCGGAGACCAAAGGGGAAACTGAGGAAACGTTGGTCAATGAAGACAATTCATCGCTGCTTGGACCTCAAAATTAGAGGATGCGGTCAATGGACCGAGATAGTTGGGGACACTTGTTAGAGGAGGCAAAGGTCCAAGAGGGGCTCTAGTGCTTCGAAGTAGAAGAGGAGATTACCATAGAATCATAAGAAAAAATATTGATGTCAACATAGAGAACTCTTTTTTCATTAAAAATGATCAGTAGTGACTGTTTTGAAAGTTTGCATATTGAAACCAAGAAAGCTGTTGCCTGAATGCTTTTGAAAGAATGTCGAAACTATTTGCAGAATAAGGAAATAAACCAAACCAATAAAGAGTTACTTCGTTGCGTTAAAATCTTTTATAATATCAAATTTGATAAAAACATACTATACACACATAAACATCCTTTAGCCAGTGAAAATTACTCAAAGAAGTCAAAACGCATCACCTGCTTCCCAGTGGCTAAAAGGAGTGTCGAATGCGCAAGGGTAAGACTTAAATACCATCATTCGGAAAATGTTTGATAATCGGGTTAATGAGTCTTCAACCAGTTCATAGAGTCCTTAATTAGTCTTGAAAGAAAGGTGGCGACGTGATATCCTGCCGGTTATTGTGGATCAATTGATATCACTGAGTCACTTTAAAGAATGAATGACTCTCATGAAACACTGACGGAAGTGACATGGGTCATCTAAGTCAATCTCAATTACAGGCAAGTTATAGACAAGCCAAGAATTGTAAACTGCATTTTTAGCTAAAAAAAGGGCAAATTGAAACAATGCTCCTGTAGATTTTGAGAAGCTGCTGATCTAAACATATAAAGCCCTTAAATGTACGATTTATTGTAAAATTATGCTGTTTGATATTGAGTGCGGCCAGTCAGGTTGATGCAATCTCCATGTTGGGATTCAAAAACGCGTGGAATGCGCCGACTAATTTCATTGAGCTAGTTCTCAAAATGCTTGTAGGCGTGGTCAAGATTCTCCATCCTGATATACACTATACTAGTAAAGTGTTTCCTGGATGTAGGTAGAAAGAGGTATTCTAAAATGACATAAAGAGGCCTTAAACTCGAAACTAATATGCGTGTTGATTTAGGGTGTAGTACAGTCCTGAATAAAGTTAAAGATACTATAAAGTCGGTGCCACAGTATAGAGCAAGCATACAGTATCCACGATTTGGATTTACCCTATACACAAAATTTTCGTACGCTTTGCCTTCTCCTGGACCCCCGAGGCATAAAACGACTTTTGCGTTTCAGATTCTAAAAGTTCTAATCAAGACCTTCAATTTAATGTCCCACTAAAGTACCTCTTATAAAAAAGATTTCGCAAGGACTACTTTTTTATAAGGAAGGACCCCCTTTAAACAATATTGAAATGTTTTATAAGACTGAAACTTTTTAAAGATCACCACTTTTGACCTTCTCACTAAGTTTGAGCTTTCTAACTTCTATAGTTTCTGAGGAAACTTGCTGTGAATCACGGACAGTTGGACGGACAGAGGCAAATATAGGACGCGAAACTGATAGATCTTTGTAAAAAAAATTCTGTAAGGCACTAAAAAAGTGAAATTGAAATAATGCTCCTATGAATTTTGAGAAGCTAGTCCAATCTTTAGCTTAGTATTTTTCATGCATTAATTAATCACTTCAGGACACGAAATTTCCATTAAAGTTAACGAAAAAAACAGGAGGCAGTTGAATCCTTCAAAAACTTGCCCGTTCCAAGAGATAAGAAACAAGTCAGAATATTTTTGTGCATTTGCTCTTACGATCGAAGGTTTGACAAAAATTTTGTTAAAATATCTGATCCTATGCAAAAATTTGCTAAAGAAAAATTACATGGTCATTGGAATACGAGTTTTAATAGAGCATTCCAGGAACCAAAGGGGTGGGTTTGCTAGCAACGTTATTTTTGGGGTTGCATAGCCACAAATAAGGATAAAGAGAAAACTCTTAATATGATGAAAAACATTCTTTCAAGTGCATTTTCTAATTTGTTAGTAGTATTAGGTTTAAAGGATTCACACGTCATTAAGGTACTATACTGAATATTGAAGCTTAAAGAAATGAGTAGCATTTGAAAGCAACAACAAACACTGCTTGGCCACAATAGATTGCTTTTTTTTCTAGGCATTACAGGTCTGCAAACCTTTTTGACTGCACATTAAAAACCTTCATTCCTCCGGGCTATACCTCATTCTATTATGCTTTAAAACATTATTTCAGAAAGGAAAACCCTCCATCTTTGACGTGTACAGCAATTGAAAACAGTCTTTTCGCACTAAGTACTGCCCAGCTGTAAGGTACCACGATGTTCCATTTGTCAATTATTTTGAGTATAACTTCAATGTTATAACACGCAGAAAGCTCTTGCATTTTTCGCAACAATAATTGATCGGCCTTCGCCATATATTTTGTAAGCAGACCATATAGAAGCAGTGATTTTTTTCTCAAGCAAAAAAAATCGTCGGTGCCCGCTCAAAAGCTGAATCAAGCTAAAATTAATTTCACTGTATTTTAACGGCTGATTACTTTAAAAAGTGGCATGAAAGTTTCCTAAAAACAAATCAATGAGCTTTGAGGCTCTAGATAATACTCAAAGCACGTGGTGCCGCTAAAAACACAGCAAGCAAGAAAGAATTTTTTGCTTTAGCATTACAGCCCCCGCGGGCCTTTGATTAGAGATAGTTAGAGTGTCTTACTATCTTGATCGAATGTATTAGCATTGGAGAGGGTTATATGGCTAGCACCATGCTTTGGCCGTTGATTCGTCCACCCACCTGCAAGATATTCTAATTTTAAACCAGTCCGTATCATAGCTGAGCGGGTTTATCGTCCGTTCGAAGAAGCACTCAAAACAAAACACGTTGTCGCCGACAGAGCTCGAACCAGGGACCCTCGGCTTAAGCAGCGAACATTCTAACTACTTCACTACGTGGACTACATAAAAAAGGAATTATGACTTTGAAGTTTCCAGAGAAGTATGTAGAGTCTTAGGTGTTCATAACGAAGTATAAGTAGCTGGCATCTAAGGGGCTGATTGATCATTTTTATCTCGAGTAAAAGTTGGTGGAAGCCTGTAAACCAGCTGAAATAACCACTAGAGTGATTGTTAATTGCTCCAGTTCTTTGCGCTTTTGTAAGATTCTGAGATCTGAACTCAAGAAGTATACACCAAAGTTAAAAAATAATCAAGGTTCAAGACTTTTCTCAGCCGCTTATGATCTAGATATGGCTCAAACACTCGATTAAAAATAAAATTGGCCTAAAAGTCCTAACCTCCACGTTGAACGGTCTCAAACCCGTTTGAGGAATGAAAAGGTATCTCCTTTTTTCTCCAACCCACAGCTTTCATGATTTCTTATTCTAAATCCCATGCACAAATGGTATTAAATGGTTTCCGAGTCGCACATTGGCCTGACTGGTTTCCCAATGATGGGACATCAAATGCCAAGAAATGCCAATAACTGCAAATATACCTACACTTCTGCTCCTAAATTCGAGGTCGAGGCGAGTCTTTCGCGCCTAATAATGGACCTGAATGTAATAACCATGCCGCCGGACTGGAGTTTGGGTGACGGGCTAACCCCCGTCCCTGAAAAACTCTACTTTGATTCGGAACCTGCAAAAGACCCTCGGAATAGATTGGACTAATGGTATTCCCCTCGCAACCGACAAAAAGACTATGAAATTGGATCCTGGAATGTCAGATCATTGAACAATAATGTTACTCTTAAGGACCTTTTACAACTGGCCAGCCAATATAAATTAAATATACTGACAATCCAGGAATCGAACTGAACTGGAAGTGATATTTAAGACATGAGATCATACACAATATTGAAAAGTGGAAAGCTTGCTAGAACGCGAGGATCCGAAGTGGCCTTCATTGTGGATAGGAATTTCAAATCGCACGTTATTGATTTTAATGCAGTCAATTAACGGTTGTTTGCTATCCATATAAAAGCGAAATCCTTCAAAATCTGGCTGATAAATGTACACGCCTTGACCGAAGAGATGGATGAAGAAATCAAGGAAAAATTCTGCAATCACCAGGAAAGACTAGTCGACACATTGCTTACAAATGACTCAAAAATAGTTCAGGGCGATATCAACGCTAAGGTTGACAATGAGTGTAAAGCCAAATCAACTATGGTTTGATCCAACGAAGATAAGCCTCGAGCAGACTTGACGTCTGTAAATACCGAGGAGCCCATTGTAACTCAGATCATTACTTAACTTATCGGTGTCGTATATCAAAGCCATATTTGGTGAAGACCAGCCCGCGACAGAAATTCGACATCGAAAGGCTCTAAATGGCGCCTGTCATCAATAATTAGGCGGAGATCCTCGACAACCAGCTAGCTGCCACCCTATTAAACACATCGCTGAAACAAGCAACGAGCTTTGGGTAGAAGTGAAAGCGGCAATTAAGTCCGTAGCAGAAACAAAGATCAGACATCAAGCCCAGTGCAAAAAAAAGTATTAGTTTGGTTATTAGTGCTAGGATGCGTTAGACAAAAAGAACCAGGCGTTCAAAGAATACATAGATAGGAAACTAGGACAAATAGAGAACACTATGAAAATCTCAGGAGAGTAGAAAATAAGATAATGAGAACTAAGAAAAGAAAATACTATGACGATCAATTGAGAAGTATCGATGTAAGTCTAGAAGGCAACAGCACAAGACAACCATACAAACTAGTGAAAAGCCTGAAATGAGGTTATTAGCCCAAGACCATGCATCAAGGAAAGATGGACACCGGAACCTATACATATTTCCACAAAAGGTAGAACATTTTACTAACTTCAAGATTAAAAACACTTATTTTCTCATTTTGAAAGGAAGATTAAATCCATTATTTTCATATTTTCCTAGATTTTTATATGTTTTCTTTTCGCTTTATAAATTTACTGAGTTTACTTTGCCCAAGACTTGGATTGGATTCAGAATAATATGCATTAAATACAATGCTCTAAAATGGCAATGACCTGGTAGTGAGCTGACCGTAGTGACACGGGGAGTATCAGTGATTCTTATTATGGAAAACAAACTGGTGCAAACTTTACTTTCATATATTATTTCGTAGCTATAGTCACCTATTTACGATTCGAATGGAAGCTTAAACTAAAACGTCCTGAACTCTAAGCCATCCATTCAACCACTTGGTTCTCAAGTCACTTTTTGTGCATCATCTCCACCTTGCGTAAAACGGCACACTTGTTGTGTAGACCCTTGAAAACCATATCCTTTTAGATCAGCCAACGGAATTCATCTTTAAATTTTGCAGCGACAAGATTATGCACGCGAAGTACACTTTATCTCACTTTGGCGCGCAACGTTTTCGCCAAAAACCAGCAAACAGTACCATAGAGCGAGTTTTGTGTAAAAGTTCTGTCATGACTTCCCCTCGCTTTATTTCGTGTGCAAAAATATTCTTTAACAACTTTCGACAATTTCTCGGCGAGTAAAACAAGCGGTAGGAGTTGAGAGGGTGGTTTTTGGGAGAACGGGTGGAACAATAACACTTTTTCATGCACATAAATTGGCAATAAATGGATAATAAAATATGCATCGATAATGAATGCTCCCTAATAAAGTAGATGATGTAGTTTAATATGGTGGAGGGGTGAGATACGTGGTAAGGATTGAAGGGGTGATTTCGGAAACTTGTTTTTTGCTTACATTCCAGCAATAAATAAGCTCGAAAGAGTCTCTACCTTTGTTCTGGTTCTTGAGAAACTGCGGTGACTGATGTAGCTTAAACTATTGTATTAAGCCACAGTGCCCGTTTTTCCGGCGAAAGGAGGCGAGCAATAAGATCGAGTTCTACGTAAAAGCTCAGTAATAACTTCCCCTGGCTTTTTTTAGAGTGCAGAAATATTTTTACAGCTTTTGACAATATCTTGGGGGTAAAATCCACGGTAGAGACTGATGGGCTGGTTTTTCGCAGAAGAGGTGGAGCGACCAAATCATTGATACATAATCAGCCATGAATTAGCATTAAAATATGCACCTATAATGAATGCTCCGTAATAAAGTGGATGATGTAGCTTGATACGATGAGGGATGAATGAGTTAAAGGGGTGGTTTCTGCTTTTTATTTACCACACCAGCGATAAATTAGTAATAAAATATGCCACCTCGAAAATGTCCCTATCTGCATTAGTTCTTGAGATACGGGGACGACTATTGTAACTCAAATCTTAAGCCATATGACTCGTTTTTTTTTTTGGGGGAACAATAAGATTTTTGCTATGCAATAAATTAGCAATAAAATATGCACTTATAATGAATGATCACTAATAAAATGGATATTAGTAAAATCATCCAGCACATTTGGCAACAAGAACATATGCCAAACGAGTGGAGCCAATCAAATATATACCCTATCCACAAACAAGGTGACAAACTACAGTGCGAATATTATAGAGAATTATCACTACTTTGTATGGCGTACAAAATATTTTCAAAGATCTTAGAAAATAAATTCAAATTATATATTATGTCAACAGTATTATTGGAGAGTATTAGGTGGTTTTGGAGCAGGTAGATCAAGCAGGTACTTGAAAAATGCTGGCATTTTAACATAGACGTACACCCAAGAACACGACAGTATTAATCGTAATGTACGGCACCAAATAATGATTTGCTTTGTCATCCCAGCAAAATTAGTCCGTTAACTAAAATGACAATGACATCGACGGCCTCTCAAGTCCGCATCAATAACCAACTCACCAATGCCTTTGACAAAAATATCGGACTAAAGCAAGGAGACGGGCTGGCCCTATTGCTATTTAATTTGGCTCTGGAATACGAGATATGCTCAGAAAGTAAGGTAGCTTTTAAAATTTCGCGGGCAACGTACATCCGATTATCTAGTAATTTATTTTTTTTATATTGGTACACTCGTCACGAGCATGTATTTACAGTTCTAGCTATATGATATGTTCAGTTTGTTTGTGAGAAGCATAACGGTTAGAAGTGTGCTACGTGCCCGGCGATTTTTCGCTATCGGAAAAATGGATCAAAGAACAAGAATTATTTGGCCAAAAACAGCACCACAATCATGCCTCAGCCACCATATTCACCGGATTTGCCGCCCTGTGACTTTCTTTCCTTCCCAAACCTGAAGAGAAGTCGGAGATTCACAACAATTAAGGAGATAAAGACTGCATCGATGGAAGAGCCCAAGCCTATAACGAAAAGTGCTTATGAGAAGTGTGTTGAGATTGAAAAAAGCATTGGCACAAGTGTCTTACTTATTTTGAAGGGGACACATTAATTTTGACGAATAAATAAATATCTTTTCCTAAATACAAAGTCACTTTACTTTTTGAATAAAGCTCGTACGTCATAAGAAACTACTTGCCAATACACGGGATACATTACTGTACAAGTCAAGCCAAGTGGTAGCCTATGCAGATGACATCAACATTTTGTCACGGTCATTAATAACTTCCAAAGAACTTTCCCTGAAGCTCGACAGTGAAGCAAAGCTGGTTATCTACCAATGAGAATAAAACAAAGCTTATGATACAGTCGAGGGAAAATACCACAAATGCCCAAAATGTCACACTTGGCGAATACAATATCGAAAATTTTAGCGAATTCATGTATTGAGGCGCCAAAGTAACGAGAATGAAAGAGAGTAAATACGCCGAAGAATGCAGCTCGCAAATAAAATATTTTTTTTTCAGTTTTGACGATCTTAAGGACCAGCTGCCTACACAGGAAAACAAAGTTCCAAGTATACAAATCTGTGATAAGACCTGTGTTATGCTATAGGTGTGAAACATGGACCCTAAACCAAGCATCCGCAAATATATTGAACGCCTTTGAACGACGGGTCCTGAGGCGAAAAATCGGAGCGAAGCTGGACAGGGACCAATGGCGAATTCGATAATACCAACTGTATGAAATTTTTGACGACCTGCAGGTCTCAACGAAGGTAAGGCTGCGGAAGCTGCAATGGGCTGATAATGTGAATCGTATGGGCAATCAAGGGATACCAAAAAAGGTATTCGTTGGGAGAACTGAAGGCTGGAGACCAGTGGGAAACCGAGGAAACGCTGGTCTGACTCGGTCGACGAAGACAGTTCATCGCTGCTCGGATTCCGAAATTGGAAGACGCGGTCAATGGACCGACACAGTTGGAGGCGCTATTTGCAGGTTGCGAAGGCCCGAGAGAAACTGTAGTGCTACAAAGAAGAAGAATAAAGTGGATGATGTAGCTTAATAAGCATACATAAAGCGGGTAAGAATTTCAATCGTGGATTTTTCTGGCCTGCATCTGCCTTTCATTAAAAATACAAGTAGGTGCAGCTGCAAGCTTGCACAGATATGCAGTTACATAAATGAAAATTTATCGTACCATACAGATCATTATTCTGAAGGACAATCATTATGTACAATTGCGTATATGGTGGACAGATCAAGAAGTACAGGCAATGTCAGAGGAAAACAGCAGCTTATAATACCTTAATAAACTTTGCTAAACTTTAAATTGATCATTTCACCTTTTTTATATCAATAAAATTACCTCTAAACATGATGGTCGCCATCACTGGTGTGTATCTAGTAAGAGTGATGGCCTGAGGAGAATCAGTACACGCGTCGGAACCACCTTTTCCTAACATTTTTCTTCTCTTATAATTTTTCAGGAAAATTATTAAAAAGTAACTCAATTATGTGGCTACACATAAAGAATTTTCATAAGTAATCTTAATAAACTCAAATTGTAATCATCAGGAATCTTTTTGTGTAGCCTTAGGAAAAACTTTTTTCGAATCCAGCAAATTTCATGGTTTCCTTATGATTTTTTTCGCAGGAACATAGAACGAGTGCTTGAAATATCATGCGGATTCTTAAACATTCTCAAAAAAAAATCTAGGATATAAGAAATATTCTTATATTGAAAATTCAGAACCATTTTTGCATAATTTTTAACAATTTGAATAATTCTCAATAAGAGGACAAGGCTACGGGTCAGAAAAACTGTATATGCGTTAATTCACCTTTGAAAACCCCATGATATTAATCGTCCTATAATTGTAAACATTTTGAACAAAAGACTTTCTAGTTTGGTGTCACATTGCCAAAATAATGAGATGGAACTTACTGAAAATTAATAATTTGATAATGAGTTAGATAAATAATGCATTAATTAATATTTAAATTATGAGATTAGTTTTGTAAGCTAAGGGGTCGTGATATTCTAAATTTTTGTAGAATTTAAAATGGAAATAAATGGTATATGTGCATGTTTAGCTATCTAAATTATTCTTTAGGTTGCTGTTACCCATTCTATTCAATTTTAATCAATTATTTGATTTTTGCTTATTTAATATGAAAATTTATCCCTTATTGAAATTAAAGCATGCAGATTATTGAAAACTCTCTTCAATTTTCATTCATCGACGATATTCAGACTTTTACACGCATCAACAACACAAATTAACATTCACAATCCTCATTTTTTCTTCATTTTCGCAAACATTTAGAGGACAACAGTTAAAAAACGAACGAAACATAACAACACATCGACATGGCCATATAGAAATTGCATTTGCATCAAGGCATATACATATAATGTATGTTTTGCAAATATCATTTAATTATAATCAGCTTAAATTTGCCGAAATGAAAATTTTACACACACAGTAGAAATTGCGCGGGGCTAACTAGTTGTGTGTTTGTGCAAAAAAACAGTGAACAAACAGGCGGGAAAAACATTTACAACGACAACAATTGCGTATTCGACAAACGTCCAAACATTATTTTTAATATTAATTTTTTTTTGTAAACGTTGCAACATTTGCGTGTCTTTTTGTTGTTACTGTTGCTGATGCTGCTTAATGGTATGAATTTGGTGGTACTCTACCTGTAACAAACGGCCATTGATGCGAAACTAATGAAGACGCATTTGACGATTACCACTAATATGATGACCATTGTTAATGTGCTGATTTTATCTTGGTCTCCATCCCCTGCAATATTTTTGGTTTTTGGTTGGTAATAATTAATGGGATTTTACACGAATATTTTTCCAATTCACAATTTCAGTTTAGAATTTTGATTATTTTACTTGTTTTTTTGTTGATTGTATTTGAATAATTATTCAAATCAATTGATCAATTGGGTTTTATTTAGAATTAAAATGTGGCCAAGGATTCACCGCTCACTATTTAGTTGCTTCGCTTTTTCGGTTAATTAAATAATCATATTCCAATTATTAATTCAGCTGATTCAGCGTTCAATCATTTTAATGATTTTACATAAAATTTGTGTTTTTCACGTTCCGCTCATAATATTGCAAGAAAAATGCGACACCGTTTCAAGGACTCATTTTTCTTAAGGTTAAATGTTGTTGTATTTCGTTCTTATAAAATTTATATATTTTTAATAACAAACTATACAATTTAATGCAAAAAGGAGGGGGTATGTGAAAAGGTCATTCATTCCACAGATTTTTCTTAGAAAATATTTTCTTCTTGGGTAAATAACCTACAAATTGCAGCAAACTCTAGGAATTTGAACACTTGGGCAAATATAATCATCTACGTATAAAATACTTATATAGGGTTAGGATTACAGATATTTAAATTTTAATTTGCTTAATGGAAGCTTTTGTAGAAACGTTTGACATAACTTTATAAACTTAAACGATTAAATAACTATTTTGTATCAATTTTATGTAAGAGCATGAGAGAAATGGAGTGAATCTGTTAGCTCTACATATTTTATACTTGGCAAAGTGTATTTTCAAGTTTTGTTGGAATGTAAAATATAACATAGTCATGAAACTTTGCTTTTAAATTAACATGTATCAGAAAGTTGGTAAAACCTCTTATACATTTTCATATGTCCAATATAAGTACTGTCCTCATAGTTTGATCTTTACTTTCAAAAAATAATAGCAATTTAATGTACTATAATAAGATACGGAATAACCAAATTGTTCTTGAGGGATTTTTGGGTCACCGCCCGATACATACATACGTAGGTTGGGGTAAGAGAAAACTGGCGGGTGAGTGGGAAATAAAACGCTTGCCATGGGAACCAGGAATTTTGTCTTGGATATAAATGACTCAAGGGTAACAAAGCTGGATAAAAGCAGCATAAAAGTCGGCCAGGAAATGCCTTAGCGAATTGATTAACAACAGCAAGGCTCGCTGCTAGCAAGATCTAGTGGACAATGTGAACAAGGATTCGTGGGGCCTTGGCTGCAAGCTAGTTATGCGGAAGCTTGGTGCCCTACAGAAACCTTGCATACATGATGCGGAAAAGATGAACGAGATAGTGCAGGCAATCTTCACCACCCATCCGGCCCGTGTTGATGCTGTCCACGGTGAAACAGCAGTCGAGTGTCCACTCTTCACACAGCGGGAACTGGAAGAATCAGTCCTTTCACTGAAAGCAAGGAGGGCTCCAGGTCCAGATGGTATTCCGGCTGAGGTATTGCAGCTTGTCTATTACCACTTGCTGCTGACTTGCTGCTATGCATGCTAGACACTGCTGGGAAAGTGCTAGAGAAACTCATCAAGGGAAGACTCACTGGCAAGATTCGTGCTACCGGTAGTACAGCTTTAGAGCAGGACGTCTACTATTGATGCGATTGGAGAGGTAGTGGACGCGGTCCAAAAAGGCAGAGGCATATAGCCGCCCCAAGCGGGGGACCGTCCTGCTGGTGACCCTCGACGTCAGAAATGCCTTCAATTCCGCTAGATGGGTGTTCTGGATACGATGGAAAACCCTTTTCAAGTTCCAGAATATCTAATGCAGCTTTTGAGGGACTGCCTGAAGAACCGAAATCTTCTTTACGACACGGCACAGGGCCAACGAAGGATGGCTGTTACATTGGGTGTTGCTCAGAGATCTATACTAGGTCCAGACCTGTGGAACGTGTCTTACGACAGGCTATTGAGACGGGAGATTCCAGATGAATCGCGCTTGCTCGGCTATGCGGATGATGCTGTAGCTCTGGTTGCTAGATGCGCCGTTGAAAAAGCACCACTTAGGCTAGGCAGGCTGATGCACCGACTGAAAGACTGCTCGTGGGTTCAGTTTAGCACTGGAGAAAAATGAAGATGTCATCTAAGAGAATCCCTAGAGTAAGGATGATCAGTATTGGAGACATACTAATCGAATCAAAGCCATCAGTGAAATATCTGGGGCTACTGATCGACTTGAAGATGAGTTTCTCTGACCAAATCAGGGCAACGGCTGAGAAGGCTGCTTCGGGAGTATCGGCTCTGACTCCCCAGGTGGGAAGGATAGTGCCTGTCACACATTTCCCGCTTGAAAAAAAGGGAAAAGGCTACGAAGGGACCTCTACAGGGAGACGGGAGAGTTCACCCCGGATAGTATAGCCACAGTGATGCTCAAATTGGCTGACAAATGGAACCAGGTGGCACATTATGTTCGGGCAGTCCTTAACAATCAAAAGAACTCAAAGCAGCCGGGGCGTCGAGACTAGGGGATCGCTTTCCTGACACTTCTTCTTCCCCCCTCTCCTCTTACTAGAAGAGATATCCCCCAGCTTGAAGGCGGCTCATGGCGTAACAAAAGGAAGCCTGGCCCGAAGTAATATGTCAAACAGTCCCAGGCTGGGTTCTCATGTTGACAGGGGAGGTGTTTAGTGGGTAGTCCAGTCACCTTCTTGCGAGCGTAGGAGCCCCACACTGTGTGCTTAAATGACATCCACCTCCCAATCACAAAAAAGCTACCAAGACACTGCTATTCTAAAGCTCGAAAAGTGATTTCCACCATAATCACGACGGAAGGGCACATGCCTGTAAGGTAACTCATTGACCTTCCTACTAGTAAAACCCTCACAGTAAGCTCAACATGTTTTCCACATTTTGTGCTCATATAAGGATATCCGTATCACTTGATGGGACGACTCATAGCTAGATAGACCCGATTAACACTAGCAAAAGGGCCACTTAATATATCATGGGTGCGTGGACGTTTCGCGGCGTATACAGACACTTTGTTGTAATGATGACAAATAGATACCGCATCACTATAATAATAACCTTAAATGGGAGCCATACTTCAAAGCTAACATTAGAGAAGCTAAAAGGGAACTCCTTAAAGGCCAAATACATGTTCACCTTAGGAAATGCTTTGAGAAATATCAATCAGGCTTGTGAAAATGGGCAAATATCACATGCCGTGAAAATTTCGTGAAAAACGTGTTGAAAAGCCAACAGAAGAGAATAAGAAATGATTGTTTCAAAAGGCGAGCCGTAGGAAAGCAGACGAAAATAGCGGGAAGTGAACAACAATCAAGTTTTAAAATACAACTAAGATATGCACATTTGCTACTCATAGTGTCAGACAATGAAGGCAACACTATACTGAGCCGCGGTGTTAGATACGGCAAAATTCAACATGAATTCGATTCAATATCCATACGGGGTTGGGTGATACAGTTGAGCCAACAACATGAGTGGTTGTAGAAACTGAAATTATATTTGTTTTAGCACTACAGCCACTTTCGATCCTTCGCTTAGAGATATTTAAAGTATATCATTATCTTGAGGTATCGGCACTCGAGAAGGTGATATAGTCAGCACCACACCTTGGAAGTGTGTCCATTCTGTGTAAACCAATACGTATCATATGTTAACTGAGCGGGACTATAATCCGTCCGAAGAATCACTCAAAACAAATCTCGCTGCCACCAACTGGACCCGAAACTAAATCATATTCCGCTGTAAAGTACATACAAGGTGCTTTCCAAAATAAATGAGACTTTTGTCATGGTGGAGCCATCTGTGAATGAGATGGTGTGTTAGAAATTTACATCTCTTTTTAACTTCCAGTGAAAGTTTGGTGACATTCGATTCAGTGGAAGCCAAGCTATTGCGTCTAAAGTGACAGTATGTTTGTGTCGTCAGTACAAAAATGAGTTTCGAATAAAGAACTATATCATAGTTTGTTTTAAAATCGGTAAAACGTTTACGGAAACATTTGAATTGATGGAAAACGTTTATGGCGATGATTGTCTATCTCGTGCCAAAGTTCATGAGTGGTTTACATGTTTCGGAGATGGTCGTGAGGACATAAATGACGATGAACATACGGGCCGCCCAAGTCAGTGATCATCGAAAATTCCATCGAAATTGTGCGTGAATTTATCAAAAGTGATCCGAAATTAAGTAGCCAACGGGCCAAACCGTCAATGCGATTTTCTATCGTGGCGTTTTGAAGCGTTTGTTTTATCGCATTCGTCGAATTCAGCCTGAATCTCATCGATCCACTTTTTTGACTGATTTTTTGACTAGAAATCGCAATTTATCCACCAATTGCTTAACGTATTCGCCTGATATGGCTCCCTGTGGCTTCTACCTATTCGGGAAACTGCATTTGGCCATGAAAAGAAAACGATTTGCGTCCGTAGAGGACATCTAAAAGGTTTGTATCGACATCCTGAGGGACATTCCGGTCAATGACCCAAAACACCTTTTCGAAAAGCTTTTGGATCGCGCAAAATAGTGTTTCGAGGCCGGAGGATACTATTGAACAAATAAACTCTAATTTGTCAGAACAAGGCTCCTGTCGTTTCTATGTTAGCTCAATCTTCTTTATTTTGGAACGCTCCTTGTAGAATCTATTCAAGCAGGTGTGTCTGTTTTCAAAGTTGCTGCGACTTTGGTTATGAAATCTGAGCTGGACATACCTGCAAAGGTAAAACCTTTCAAAGGAGAATCGATTTACGAGTAGCATAAAAATTGAAACGTACTATCGTGCGCATTTTAAAATCAACTCAATCCACTCAAAAGCGTTTCAGCGACTTGTATTGAATCTTAGCTTATTTCAAAATTTTTGAGAATGTGATTGAACAAATTCTTTCAACTTCGCAAAGGCTTAGCTGGTTACGCTACGACCACAAGTAATCCATGTATTTCAGGCAAAAAACTGATTCAATTTCTTTCAGCTTATCGATTCGTTTTATCGCATATTTATTTCTCTAAACTATGAAAATGCAGCTTTTACACAATCAGTTTTCAAATGAACAACTGAATTTACTTCATTTACCGCAAAATTTTTTGAAAGGCTTATTTACCTTCTTCACTTTGTCCGGAGTGTAAACCTTAAACAACCCTATGTTAAGGTGAGAATTATGACAAAAATGAGATCAAGAAACACTACGTGAACTACTCGTTTTCTCAACACTTCTTGAAGGACTCTAGCGTTCTTGATGATCGAGATCAAGAGTACGACCCCATATCATCTATCTAGGAAGTAAGTTCAGGAATCCTCGTCATGAAGTTGAATAGAGCATTTAGTATGGATGGAACCATAGCAGAGCTTTTGAAAAATGGCTCATTCAAAAAAAAAAAAGACTAAAGAACAACTCTGGCAAGACGCGCAAAAGTACAAGTATAATCTGCTGAGTATACCTGACCGATTGAACGCCTTGATTGACGTAACATTGGAGAGTACTAAAGTAGCTTCAGAGCAGGATCATAAAATATTGACCAGATAATCTAAATGAAAAATATCCTGGAAAGATTTATAGAATATCAAATGAAATTGTATCTATTTTTAGGGGTGTTTTGTGCCTATGATAATATCTTTGAACAAAGAATCTATTTAAAAAGGACCGCAATAGAAAAAAATGTGCTAAATTAAAATGCAAAATGAACTCCTAGAAATCTTTTCCTCAAACAAAGGGTTAACGATGAGGGACATTTTAGCTTATGTGAGGATAAGTTCGCCGATAACGGCAAATGGTACGTTGTTTGTGCAATCTACGCAACTAGTGGCAAATGTTTCACCGTCTGCAAAAAATCTTCCAAGTTAGGACTGACAGTCATTAAAAACATAAACTAAAAAAATTACCTTTACATGGTAAACACTACGGATTGACAATATTTTGTTAGTTTGTTGAACCTATCCCCGGGGACACTTGCATAACCACTGCCACAACATGTTGGTACATTTTGCCTCCCCCGGGACCCCCTGATACCTAAAATAACTTTTTAAGTTTATATTCTAAAAGTTCTAATCACGACCTCTCGTTTGATACCCTACTCGACTACATTTCATTAAAAAAAAATTTTCAGTGCCACTTCGATATAAGGGGGGATCCACCTTAAACAATTTTGAAATGTTTGGTAATACCTAAGCTTTTGAGAGACCATCACTTGGACCTTTTCACAAAATTTGAGCTTTCTAGCTATAGAGAAAACTTGCTGTGACACACGGACAGATGGACAGATGGACAGACGGACGGACGGACGAACGGACAGACCGGTCGTGAAAATAGTATTTCTTGGCAAAAATGTTTTTTCTACAAGGACCTAAAAAAGAAAAAGCCGATGAGAATTTGAGCACGACAAAATTGAATTAAATTGAATGAAATGCTTGAGCTTGATTTCAGTTAAAAATAAGTAAGTATTGTTATAGTTGTAAGGATATTAATTGTGAAATTAGTCAGGCTAGAAGCTACTTAATGCTTGATTTTGCAATCCCAGCTAAACTCCTTCCTATGATCAAGACTACAATGCTAAACACCAAGTTTCAGATTAAAGTTAACGGAGATTTTGCTGAAGTTTCCCAACAAATTCAGGGCTAAAGCAGGGAATAGGCTTACCCTTATGTTGATCAATATTGCGCTGGGACATGTTTTCAGAAAAAACGCCAGCAGATACTATGAAGCTCGTAGATGTTAAAATTATACCCAGATTGTTTCTAAATGGTACGGCTGGAGTCACAAGTGAAAGAGTTGGCATCCTGATCAATTAAACTAAAACTACGACCCAAATAAGGAAAAATAAGCAACTCTGACCAAAACTAACTTTAAAGAAGACCACAATCAGGAAAGTTTGGATAGCTTATCATACTTAAAGGGCCATCTTTGTAGAAAGGACAACAGAAAAGAATGAAACACGCAAAAGGATATGCGCTCCAAACAAAGCCTCCTTTTCTAGATGTTCACAAAAATAGGTTGGCATATACAAGGGTAAAGCTCCACTGTAGATGGTCCCAAGCCTGTTTGAAAAAGGAAGAGGAAACCCTTTGTTTCCCCAATCCACAGCTCCCAAGCCCCTGAATTAAATGGTAATAAATGCTCTCGGGGTTGCACATTGGGTACACTGTTCCCCAATAATGGGACATTATATGCCGAGAAATGCTAATAACTGTAAATACATTTACAGCTCTACTACTAAAAGGATTCACTGGCAGTGCTACCTACAAAGGAGGTATAACAAGGACTCCTTTGTGGGGACATACGGAGGATAAAGGCGAGTCCTCCACACCTGATAACGGAATCGAAGTAATAAACATGCCGCTGGAATGGATGTTGAGCGTCGGGCTAACTTCCCATCCTTAGAAAACCTAAAAATGTTCCAAAAACCTGCAGGTGGGCCCCGGAATGGATTGGACTCACGGCTGCGACCTCACAAACGAAAAAAGGACTATGACATTTGAACTTAGAATTTCAGATCACTCAATTATACTGGCACTGTTAAGGACCTTTTACAACCGGCCAGTTAATATCAAAAATACTGGTAACCTAGGAAACGAACTGGACTCGAAAAAACATTCATCGCACACAATATTCAAAAGTGGGAAGCCTACAGGAAAACGAGCATTCAGGGTGGCTTTCATTATGGATAGGGAGTTGAAATCGTACGTTTTTGATTTAAGGCAGTCAATGAACGGCTGTGTGCGATCCGTGTAAAAGCGAAATTCTTCAAAATCTGGCTGATTTATGTTCATGCCCCGACCGAAGAAAAGGCCGAACAAATGAAGGAAATGTTCTACAATCACCTGGAAAGACTAGTTGACTCATTGCCTACAAACAATATAAAAATAATACTGGGTGAGTTCAACGCAAAGGTTGGCAATGAGCTATCTCGTAAGGGGACGACTGGAGGATATAGCCTCCACAATGAAACGAATTACAATGGCCAGCGCCTGATTGCCTTTGCATGTAGCAGAAATCTGGTTTTACGTTCAACTTGCTTCCAACATCAATACGTCCATAAAATGACCTGGGTATCACCGGACGGCAACACACAAAACCAGATCAATCATGTTCTGATCCAACAACTTTGAGCTTCGAGCATATTTGATGTCCGTACATACCCTGGAACCAATTGTAACTCAGATCATTACATGATCAAATTAACTCAGTGGTGTCGTATGTCAAAAACATGTTTAGCGAAGACCTGTCCGCTACAAAAATCCGTCATCGAAAGGCTCGAAACGATGTCTGAGGCCAAAAATTTGCCGGAGACCCTGGACAACTAGCTAGCTCGCATCTTATCAGACCCATCGTTAAAGACAAACATAGAGCTCTGGATGGAAGTGAAAGCGGCAATTAAAACCATGGCAGCACAGAGGATCAGACATCTAACCCGGCGCCGTAGAAATGATTGGTTCAATAATAAGTGCCAGAATGTGTTAGACAAAAAGAATCAGGTGTACAAAGAAAACGTAGGTAGGAAAACCAGGTCGAAGAGTGAACACTTGAAAATCTCCGAAGAGTAGCGAACAAGATAATTAGAATCGAGAAAAGAAAATACTATGACCACTAGTCGAGAAGTATAGATGTGGGTCTAACAAGCAACAATACAAAACAAGTATACAAAGAAGTGAATATCCTGAAGCAAGATTATCAGCCCAAGACCACGCCCTGTCGTGATAACATTGGCAATATGATCGCTGATGGAACCAAGATTAAGGAAAGACGAGCATCATATTTCAAGAACCTCCTTAATTCTCCGCCCAGCTCCAGAACATCGGTGCCTATAGATTTCTGCGGAGAGCTCCCATTGGCCCCACCGACTCTGGATGAAGTTTGTTCCATCATCAAAGCTCAAAACAATAATGAAGCGCCGGGCATCGATGATATTCCCGTAAAGCTCATCAAATATGGTGGCAGCAGTGTTCATAAAGCTATTCACAAAGTCATCCAGCACATTTCGCAACAAGAACATACGCCAAAAGAGTGGAGCCAATCAATTATATTTCCTATCCACAAAAAAAGGTGATAAGCTACAGTGCGAAAATTATAGAGGCATATATTGGGGAGTATCAAGTTGGTTTTACAGCAGGTAGATCGGCAATAGACCAATTATTCACAGTCAAGCAGGTACTTGAAAAACGCTGGGAGTTCAGCATAGACGTACACTAAATTTTTGTTGACTTTAAGCAAGCATATGACAGCATTGATCGTAACGTACTGCACCAAATAATGCTTTGAACTGTTTGCTTTGAACTGTTCCTGAAACTCGATAGCGAAGCGAGACTAGTAGGGCTACAAATTAATATAAATAAAACAAAGCTCATGACGCAGCCGAGGAAAAATTGCTCAAGGACACAAAATAACACACTTGGCAAATACAGTATCGAAAATGTTGGCGAATTTGTATATTTAGGTGCCAAAATAACCAAAATTGGTTATGAAAGAGACGAAATACGCCGAAGAATATAGCTCGCAAATAAAATATTTGATTGAGTGTTGACGATCTTGAAGACAAAGCTCCAATTATACAAATTTGTGATAAGACCTGTGTTATGCTATGGGTGTGAAACATGGACCATATCCCAAGCATCTGCAAATACAATATATTGAACGCCTTTGAGCGACGCTACCTGAGGCGAATAATCGGAGCAAAGCTAGACGGGGACCAATGGCGAATCTGATACAACCATGAGCTGTATGAAATTTTTGACGAACCAGATCGCAACGATTGTAAAACTGCAACGGTCAACCAGGGGCAGTCAGACGGGTACTTTATATTCAAAGCAGAGTTGAGGAGATCGTAGAATTTGTTGCAACTAGTACCTGATTCTGGACGGGCAAAAACGCAGTACCAATCAGCGGAGCGAATCGTTTTAGAAAGCCGCTCATAATTAATTTTAAAAAGTTATACAAACAGCACTGACACCTTTTCAGACGATTGTAAATAGGGGAAACATAGCCAACTTCAAAACAATGAGAAGTATGGTGAAGATGATTTACTCCCAAAAAGGTTTGGACTGATTTGAGTTCAGAAAGTCCTTACTACTTCGAAAATATGAAGCGTTTGCAATATTTCAGCAATCGGCCTTAGATGAAAAAAAGCGTTACATGACTCAAGCGATCTTTCATGTAAAAAATGTTGACGTTCTTTATCTTGAAATGCCCACTTCACATCAAGAAGAAGAAGAAGTACTTGAGAAGAAAATAAGAAAGATTGTTCTATACTACTAAATAACTATGATTAAATCGAGCAAGAGAATACATGGGCATAAAAGAAGGAGATAAGGACCAAATTTGAGAAGAATCAGAATTAATCTCATTGTCATCCCATGAAAGTTCAGGTAGATTAAACAATCCATAAAAATATGACAATTTGAGAATAGCGACAAATAAAAGCTAGGCATTTTGGCAATGAAGATATGCCAAACTAAAAAGGTACACTTACAAGGAATGCAACGCAAAAGACAAGAAAGGGGAGGGTATAATAAATAAAATGTTTTGACACTCGAGAAAGTGATATGCTCAGTACCATACTTTGGCCGTTGAGCTGTCCATCCAACTGCGATACATTCTGATTTTAAACTAGTACGTGTTATATAATGGGATTATAGTCTGTCTGAAGAATCACTCAAAATAAATCTCTCTGTCACCAACGGGATTTGAGCCAAGGACCTTTGGCTTACGGAGCGAGGACTCTAATCACTATACTGCCGATTTGTTAGAGGAATACCATTAAAAGTTTTATTATTTGTGTCTTGTAAAATCTAGTTTTTGAAGGAATACCAAAGAAAATATCCATAGAAAAAGTAGATTTGCTTTTAGAAAAGATAGATTGATTGATGATACGAAATGATTTAAATGTAGCTATTTTTATAACCATGAATTTTCTGATATATTGCTTTATTTTGGTTGTGCATGGATACTTTTTCTGGCAAGTGTATATGATAAGGAAAAATTTCAATATCAAATGCACTTTAAGTCAACCAGGGTTCAGAAAAACTGTTTATATCGTCTTGAGAAAGAGTATAGAAAACAACGAGACCCTTCAGCTTGAATTCTAAGGTTCGTATATTCAGATAATAGAAATATAATTAATTATTAAGAGCGCTATTCAGTAATCAGATCATACACTAACAGCATTATTGGGGAGTATCAAGGTGGCTATAGAGCGGGTAGATCAATAATAGGCCAATTGTTCTAAGTCAAGCTGGTACTTGAGAAGGTCTGGGAGTTCCACATAGACGTACCCCCAGAATCTTAATTGACTTTAAGTAAGTATACGACAGTATTGACAGCATACCGTACTAAATAATGCTTTGCTTAGGTCTCCCATCCATCTTACCAAAAAGACTCCCAACCAACTCACCGATATTGGAATAAAGCAAGGGAATGGGCTGCCCTTATTGCTATTCAATTTGAATTTGGAGTACATGGACAGTATAATAAGCACCCGAACTGAGCCTGCCCCGCGCTGTCAAAGCGTCTGCTAACCGGTATCTGGTGCTGTAGTGGTGGTGGGGGTCTAGGTAAAGGGAACCGGGCTGCAGCAGTTGCCTTCAAGCGCTTGGAGAGATAGCATCGAGCGAGAGCAGAGTGCGTGTTCAGTTACGTCGTCGGAGTGAAAATGGAGCGTACAATCGAGCAGCCGAACCAGAGTTTTTTAACCACGTTATTACAGGAGATGAGACGTGGGTTTTCGAATACGATCCTGAGACAAAGCGGCAGAGCTCAGAGTGGCACACACCGGTGTCACCACGACCGAAAAAAGCGCGCATGAGCGAATCGAAGGTGAAGTCGATGCTGATTGCTTTCTTTGACGTGAAAGGCATTTTTCACAAAGAGTTTGTGCCACCCGGCCAAACTGTAAAAGGCCAGTACTACAGAGAGGCGCTCCGTCGACTAACCGCCCGGGTTCGCCGAGTCCGTCCGGAGATTGCCGATTCGTGTATCCTCCATCACGACAATGCTCCGTCGCACACCTGCCTGCTCGTCACCGAGCAGTTGGCCAAACAGTCGAGGGCAACGATCCACAGCCTCCTTTCAGCCCGGATATGGCACCAGCGGACTTCTTTCTGTTCCCCAAGATCAAGAGACACCATAAAGGGACGCGGCTTGGGGCTCTGGAAAACGTTCAACGTGCTACGACGAGGGCTCTAGACAGCATCGAGGTTGCCGACTTCCAGGGCACGTTCGGAGATTGGAAAATCTGGTACCAGCGTGTTATCGACTCCAATGGGGACTTCTTTGAAGATTTCTAAAGAAAAATTTTGCCAATAAAAAATTTCCTGAGGTCAGTCCGGTTACTTACTATTCAGACCCTGTATGTCATAAGAAATCTACCTATCGATACAACAGCTACGTTATTGAAAAATCAATGGTATCCTATGCGGATGACATCAACATTTTGTCACAGCCGCTAACAACTGCAAAATAACCTTTCCTGAAACTCGACAACGAACCGAAAATAGTAGGGCTACTAATCAATGAGAATAAAACAAAGCTTATGGTGCAGTCAGGGCAAAATACCTCAAATATACAAAATATCACAATACAAGAGCTACGTTATTATACAAGTACAAGTCGAGCCAAGTTGTAGCCAATGTAGATGACAGCAACATTTTGTCACGGTTGCTAATAATTGCGACCGAACTTTTCTTGAAATTCGATAGTGAAGTAAAACTAATAAGGCTTCAAATCAATGAGAATCAAAAAAAAAAAATTTTGATGCAGTCGAGACAAAAAAAACCTCAAACATACAAAATATCACACTTGACGAATCAATATTGAAGATGTGGGAAAATTCGTGTATTTAATTGCATAAGCAACGAGAACTGGTAATGAAAGAGATGGAATACGCCGAAAAATACAAATCACAAATAAAATATTTTATTCAGTTTTGGCGATCTTGAAAATAAGCTACATACCCAGGAAAATTAAGCTCCAGACATACAAATCTGTGATAAAACCTGTGTTATGCTATAGGTGTGAAACATGAACCCCTCATAAACAAATTGAACAGCTTCAAAAGACGGGTCCTAAGGCAAATAATTTAATCGAAGGTAGACGGAGACCAATAGCGAATTCGATACAATCATAAGCTGTATGAAGTTTTGGACGAGCCGCGGGTCTCAATGCGAGTAAAGTTGCGGAAGCTGTAATGATTTGGCCACGTGAATTACATAGACAAGCAATAGATATCCAAAAGGTATTCGTTATGAGGGCTGAAGAGCGGAGAGCACTGGGGAAACCAACGGAACACTGGTCTGACTCGGTCGACAAAGACAGTTTATTGCTGCTTTTATTCCAAAATTAAAGGATGCAGTCAATGGATCAAAACAGACAGTTGGAGGCACTTTTTGCAGGAAGTGAAGGTCCGTAAAGAGCTTTAATGCTTAAAAATAAGTAAGAGTGCTATTATAAGTGCTTCTAGGAAGAACGAATGTTAAAGCTTTAGAAGAGAGAGCCCCTAGTAACCATATTATCTTTCGTTAGCTTCTGGCAACTAATTCTTTGGACAGTTGAACTGGAATTTTTACTTACGTAGCCTAAGAAGTCTTCGGCAGATGAACTGTATGCAAGCCTTGTGATAAAGATTTGTTTCGACGAGGCTACAACTGGGAGTGACAGTAACGATGTGAAATATATTAAATTATTCAGGAACTATTTGGTAACTACAATAATTAAAACAGAATGGAACTACCTCCTTCTAAATCAGACCAATGAAACAGGTAAAACTGTGAAGTATTTAGTATGTCAAGTAAATATGGACTTAGGATCATGGGGCTCTTAGGCCGTAATGTTAGGGTATGTGTCTTGTATTTCTTTGGGTGTGCCTAATTAAGTGCAGATCAAACCTCCAGAATAAGACTATGCTAAAATTATGAATAGTTGTATTAAGAACCGAAATGCAAAGGCTTTCCAGGAAACGGAAGAAACCTCAGTCTGGCTGGCACTATCGATGAAAACATTTCGTTCCTGCTTGGAAGACAGGGTCGGTGGATTAAGATACTGAAGGCATTGTATAAGAAAAGTGCAGGCTGGGAAGACAATGTGGTGCTATGGGAGTAATGACAGTCCACGATGACCTACCTATGATTTTGATGATAAAACATTAGCGAAGAAATTGTTAACAATGTAAACTATCTCAGGATTCAGGATGTGTCAAATTCACAATTCTATTAGACTCAGCAGTTACAAACTGTAAGCAGTTACATGTAATTGAGTTTACACAATAAATTAAAATTTTAGCTTAATTAAAATTTCTCATTATTCCTTTTACACTCCAAAAACAATTGAAGAGCATTTACAATTATTTTCTTTCAAGGGAAGAATTAATTGAAGTCATTAAGCCCAAAATGTAATTACCACTTAGCTTAAGGATTATAAAATGTATTT
The DNA here is from genome assembly GCA_963969285.1 of Odontomyia ornata. Lineage (NCBI taxonomy): Eukaryota > Metazoa > Arthropoda > Insecta > Diptera > Stratiomyidae > Odontomyia > Odontomyia ornata. Next base: position 355,249,513 of record OZ017739.1, on the reverse strand, counting down.
TCTTTATAGTTTCTACAAAAAGCAGGTTCAAAGTTTATACTACATTTGGATTTTAATCTCTGGAAATGTAAACCAGCTGAAGATTTTGCATCCTACAAATAAAAATCACATTAGCACACCCACTCGGACTCTGTTAAGCTGCATATAATAATGTTTGCACAAACTAATTGGTATTTTAAGCTTTTGATATTAAATTGAAAATTTTCGTCGTTCCTTTAGGACTTTGCACAATTTTACAAAATAAAATGATTTGTATATCAAAAGCTTTTCATATTAATTTAAAATCAATGTGAGGCTGAATTGAAAATACTATTAAACTGCATTTGAACTTGTCTAAGGTTGGTTGATAAATTTTCATATTTTATTAAATTCATTTTCATGTAATTAGCATTGCAATAACTTACTGTAAGTGCTCCGAATGATAGAAAATCCTACGTATTAATTTTGGAGCAAGCATTTAATATCTAATTTAACTATTGTAATTTGGTGAAGTACTTTTCGTGATGAACGTGAAATTTGTTAGTTTGATTTGATTCGTTTTCTGATTGATCGACTAGAAAATTATTGAAGTGAAAAGAAAATGTTTTTTGAGCGATAATTTTTCAGTGTTGCATTTTTCATACGCTTTTGTATTTTTCATTTTTACTTTCAAAAACAATGAGAGCATGAACCAATTCGTTTCAACAGTAGTTGTGAAGTAAAACAACTAAAATAGTGATGGATTTGCTGATGACGGTGTAAATATGTTCATGGTGGTTGATCGACTTCTATTCTATCTCCTTCCAATGTACAACTGATAAAACACGGAACTTAAAATTTAATGGCAAAATGAAAACACACATGAATTCAATCCAAGCGAAGAAAATATGTTAATTGATATTCACCTGTAGATTACCATTGTCACGGTTTCTTAATTACGAGTACCAACACCTTACGCTTTTCTTGTTGGGAACCAAAATAAATTTAAGCTTTATCGATTTCAATCTTTGTTAGCTTTGAGCGACTATTGAAAATATTTTACATTTAAGTATTTACAGAAAAACACAAATAAAATGCAGAAAATTCCCAAACAAAATTGGAAAATTAAAGTCACAAGTACAGAAAATATAAAAATACGAAACATCGTTTGGGTGGTTTTTCTTTTCTTTTTCTTTTTATTTATTTCGTTTCGTCTGTTTGTTTTTTTTGCGGGGGTTTCGTCGAAAGCTAATTGAAAAATGTGTCCTTACCGTAAGCTGTTTCTTTCTTTTCCATCTTAATTGAACTTCCCTGTGTGGTGCCTGATGGTGCCAGTGTTGTACTTGTCGTGAGGGCGATTGGGACGGAACAATCCAACCCACCCCATCCAACATCACAGAAACATGAGTTCATATTTGTGCAGACCTGTAATAATTTTATACAGAAAAAATCAGTGGGGCGTCGATAATCATAAGATCAAAGAAATATTACAAGATGTTTCAGTTTCTTCGTATTTACGTTATTTTTGGCAAGGTATTATGGAATGTATGACAAATATGAGTGACAACGGCAGTAAATTGGGATCTTTGGCATTTTCGTTCATTATATGAACATTGTTTATGACGTTTAATTTAGTTTAAGTATATTAAATCAAGCTTGGATGAGATGTAGGGTAATTATTAATAATTTATAAAATGTCATTGTGATTAAATTGAGAATTAACATACAACCTTGGGGTTAAAGTTTGTGGCTAAATTGAAAATAACATCCTTGAAGAAAATGCTTTTTTCTCAATTTTGTACTCAAGTGTATCTTAGTAAGATGTTTCCATAAGAAATCAAGCTCACATTTTCAATTCTATTTGCCAAAATATGAGAAATTTGAATAAATAAATAAGAAAATCTTATTTTTGTGTTGAATAATCGTTATTAATCATACAATTCATACTAACACGCACTTGGATGTACACAAATACAAAATGAACAAAGATGCAAGGGGTGTGAGTATGTATAACCAAAACCCAGCATCTTTATTATTTTTCTATTTATATTCATTCCTAAAATAAACTCTAACCAATGTGGATAATTTGCTTCAACAGAAATAATGTTTATTTTGATATAAATGATTTCTTTTCAATTACTCTGCGCTTCCCAAAAACTTGAACAGGTTATGGGCTCAAACGTGTAAAAAATGTAAAATCCAAAGTGAAGTGGGCGCAGGGGGAGTGCTTGTCGGCAAGAGCACTCTTGGAGGCTAGCATTCTTTTGGGAGTTCCGCCCCCCACGTACCCGAGGAAATTCCCGCAGGGAGAATGCCGGTCAACAAGAGCACTCTTGGCGGCTAGCATTTTTTGGGGAGCGCCGCCTCACGGACCCAAGGATATGGGGGGTGCCGCGAGGTTCCTTCCTGGGATGACAGGCAACGACTCTGATTGGATCTGGACTACGCTTTGGATAACAAACTAGAATTGATGCTTTGGGCTGGCGAATGTGATGGTTTGGACCTAGTTGCTTTGCACAGTAGCGCCGAGGTGAAACTCGCATATAAACGGCTCCAATTCAACTATCATACCGTCTCCGTTCGAAGCTCGCACCATTGGGTTGGTGGTGTAGGTTCGGTTGAGACGGACTCCCGATTAGCGCTGGTCTGGCTCTGAGCACTTGTCCCCATAAGGGCTTGTGCCAACCCTCGCATGGCCTTCCTGCTATGCAAAGTTGACCATGGGACCAAAAAGGTGACTACACACACGAACAGAGATAGCGGCTCCGAGGGGGGACCCAATAAAACTGGAGAAACCAAAATTGAAAGATAAAAAAATCTAAAAAAAGAAATAAAACATAATAACGACGACGCAATCAGCGGTTGCAGCCACAATGTTAACAGTACATCAAGAGCGGTACTAACCATGATAAAAACGACGAAAAACACATTTACAGGGAAGACGGACGAAAACGGAGATTAGCAGACAGTCTGGTTCAGACTGAGATTCCTACGGCATTCGGGCGCAGCAGAAAAATGATGCAAACGCCAGAGCGTCCTATTAAGGAAAAGCGGGAAGCTTCAGGTGTTCGAGCGGTGAAAGATAATATAAAGAGCACCGAAAATTCGATGGTCACTGCTGCGATCGTTACCCAAGCGACCGATGCAAAGGTTGCAAGCCCCGACATAGTAAAGAAACATCCTGAAGCCAACGAGGAGACTACGGCACGAAATACAACGAGTGACCAGACAAATAAAGCGACGTTGTTCGATTGCGCCGCCGACGTCGAAAATGTGGCGGAAGTACTGCATTCGGAAACGGAACGCGATTATCTCTCCCAAGGGAGGTTGCAAAGTACAATTGCCGCCCAGAGTACAAAGCAGAAAGGCTATTCCGTAAAGCTGGAGAAGTTCTGAAAAGAATATAATCTGCATGCGACTCCCCAAAAATCAGCAAAGCAGTAAATGTTGGGCTCCTTGAACTGGAGGAGCTCCTAGATCGCATAGGGCACAATCGGAGGAGCTGGTTAAGGGCCGAAGACGAACAGAAAGCTAAAGAGGCGCTTGGGGCGAAATCTAAAGGCGACATGAATATAGCTCTAACATTAAAAGTCAATAAAAGAATGGCGTCAACCCCAATCGATGGAGATTGGGACAAAAGATCACCAGATCACGGGTTCCAGATAGTACTTACAAAAAGAGCGAAGAAAGCCGCCAAGAAACTCTTTCGAAAAGTGCCAGAAAGTAAAGTTCGCACGGACGACTAATCAGAAAAAGGACCTGATGCGAAACAGGAGAGGCGAAAGCCCCGACAAAGACCACGGCAGCTGTCACTGCTCCTAAAGCCCCAAGATCGCCGATCCTGCGCGGAGGTACTGTGGGACATCAGGGCAAACATAAGGCCCGAAGACACCAATACTACCGTAAAAGTAGTACGACCGACGCGATCGGGCCATATACTGGTCGAATTCGGAGCAGAGGCCGGCAATAAGGAAGCATTCTGCGACGCAGTAAAGAAAGTCCTCGGCAAAAACGCAACTGTAGCCTCGCTTGAACCGATGGCAACGATCAAAATAAGAGACATTGACTGCGTCTCGGATCTGGCCGAGGTAGAAGAGGCCATCAAAAGAGAGTTCCCTAGCGTGGGAAGGATCAAAGCAAGACTGACACCAGAAAACAACAGGGGACAACGCATGGCGATAGTTGACTTGACCAAAAAGGACGCCGAATAATTCCAGAACAAGGGCAAAGTACGACTAGGGTGGGTTGTCTGTAGGATTCGGCGAAGAGCGACGCCTCTTCAATGTTCCAAATGACTTGGTTATGGTCACACCACACAAGTATGCAAAGGACCCGGTAGGAGTTTCCTATGTTACAAATGCGGTGAAATGGGACATAAAAGAAAAGAGTGTACGAAGGAGGCACACTATATTCTTTGCAAGGATTCTGATCCAAAACCTGATTTTGGATACGTCTTGGGATCAGGAAAATGCCGGGTGTTCCAGGAAGCCCTAGCCAAGGCAAAATCAGAACTCTGATGACCCGCATCCTGCAGCTAAACCTACACCGCAGCTCAACCGCCCAAAATCTGCTTGAGCAGCTTGCAAGGGACATGAAAGCCGACTTCTTGCTGCTGAGTGAGCAACACCACAATAAAAGTCCTGCGTTATGGTATTCTGACGAAACTGGTACTTCAGCTATCTGGGTTCGGAACAGTGACTTTCAAGCGGAGATTTGTGAACGGGGGGATGGTTTTGTGTGAGCTCGATGCTCTGGGACCACCTTCTTTAGCGTGTACCTAACGCTTAACGAGTCGATATCATCTTTCCAAGCCAAGCTTAATGCGCTATTTACCTGCGTCGAAACGAGGATGCGATTGAGATGGTTGTCCGCGGGAAGAGGCAGCGCTCGCTCAACGATTGACAGTAGTCTTGGCTGGATTGCACGAAGAGAAGGTGGACTGCGCGCCTCATCCCGGATGTGAGACCGTGGCTAAATCGAAGGCATCGTGAGATTGATTTCTATCTGATCCAGCTTTTGAGTGGGCATGGGTATTTTCAGTCTTACCTGCACAAGATTGGTAAGTCACGGTCCCCCGATTGTCGGTTTTGGCAAAGAGAGGAGGACAATGCCTGCCACACATTTTTTGCGTGTCAAAAATGGGTCAGGCAGCGAAAGGAACTCTACAAGGAGACGCGAGAGCTCACCCCGGATAATATAGTTGCGATGGTGCTCGAATCGGTTGACAAATGGAACCAGGTGGCACATTATGCTCAGGCAGTCCAAAAATATAAAAGGAACTCACAGCAGCTGAGGGTGCAAGGGCTGGAGGATCGCTTTTCTGACACTTCCTCTTCCCTTCTCCCCTCCCGCTAGGAAAGGGATCCCCTAGCTTGAGAGCGCCTCACGGCGTATCAAACGAGACCTGGCCCGAATTAATGTGTCAAACAGTTCCAGGCTGGGTTCTCAGGTTGACAGGGGGGTGTTTAATGGGTAGTCCAGTCGAGCATGGGAGTGCTACACTCAGTGCATAAGTAGTATTCACCTCCGTATCACAAAAAAATGCTCTGGAGGGTACTGTCTCGAACGTAGAGGGCAAAGTGCTCGTTGGGGGCGACTTTACGCTAAAGCAATCGAATGGGGCATGCCTCAAACGGATTCGCGGGGAAAACGTATTCTGGAATTGGTGGCCAGGATGGCCCTCTTCGTACTAAACTCCGTAAATACGCCGACTTTCCGCCGTATTGGCTTTGAGGGAACCATACCGGACAGGACATTCGCCTCGGAGTATTAGAGGACTACTCAGTCAGTGATCATCAGTGCATTCTGCTTGAGATAAGTGATGTTGCCTCCCGAAGTCCGTGCACTCGGCTTTCTACAACTGGATGAAACATTAGAAGGATGGACGTCGAGAGATTTGTCGAGGTGCTCACAGCAAGTGAGCTTTTGCAGGGAGCTTCAGAAGGGACGGGAGAACTGGCAGCTCAAGACGTTGTGAACTCTACTATGAGCATCATTACGACTGCTTACTGCGCTTCTATGCCCCGCCAGAGACCCCGGCACAGCAAGCCCCCAGTGTACTCATGGTCAACTGAAATCACTGAAAAGCGAAGGGAGCGTCACAAGCTTCGACGTGAGCCTCAACGGGCGCGGAATTGTGACGAGGCATGCAACTGGATGGCAGCATATAAGTCGGCCAGGAAATGCCTTCACAAACTGATCAACAGTAGCAAGGCTCGCTGCTGGCAAGACCTAGTGGACTGTGTGAATAAGGCTTCGTGGGGCCTTGGCTACAAGCTAGTCATGCGGAAACTTGATGCCCTATGGAAGCTTTATATACATGCCAAAGAAAAGATGGACGCGATAGTGCGGGGACTCTTGCCCGCCCATCCCGTCCGTGTTGACACTGTTCATGATGAAACAACAGACAAGTGTCCACTCTTCACACAGCCGGCACTGGAGGAGGCAGTCCTCTCCTTGAAAGCGAAGATGGCTCCAGGTCCAGATGGTGTTCTGGCTGAGGTGTTGCGGCTCGTCTATTACCATTATGCTGACTTGCCACTCAGCACATTCAACGCTTGCCTACACGACGGGGTTTTCCCGGTACGATGAAGATGGCAAGGCTCGTGCTGGTCTGCAAGGGGAAGGGAAATCCCGAATCACCGTCTGCATACCGCCCGTTGTGCATGCTAGACACGGCTGGGAAAGTGCTAGAGAAACTTATTAAGGGAAGACTCACTGACGCGAGTCGTGCTGCTGTGGACTTATCTCCTCGGCAGTACGGCTTTAGAGCAGGACGTTCTACCATTGATGCGATTGCAGAGGTGGTGAACGCGGCGCAAAAGGCAGAGGCATATAGTCGCACCAAAGGACGGATCGTCCTGTTGGTGACACTCGACGTCAGGAACGCCTTCAAATCCGCTAGATGGATGGATATTCTGGACACACTGGTAAACTCTTTTCAAGTTCCAGGATATCTAATGCGACTTTTGAGGAACTACCTAAAGGACCTGAACTACCTAAAGGACCTGCTCTACGACACGCCAGAGGGCCAACAAAGGATGGAAATTATATCGGGTGTTGCCCAGGGATCTATCCTTCGTCCGGACCTGTGAAACGTGTCTAACGACGGTCTGCTGAGACTTGAGATGCCAGATGAGTCGCGCTTGGTCTGTTATGCAGATGATGTTACAGCTCTGGTCGCTAGACGCACCGTTGAACAAGCGCAACTTAGGCTAGGTATGCTAATCCGCCGAGTGACGGACTGAATGACTGCTCGCGGGCTCAGTTTAGTACTGGAGAAAACCGAAGTGTTTACCTTGACAAAAAGAGAATCCCTAGAGTAAAGATAATCAGTATGGGAGATATACGAATCGAATCGAAGCCATCGGTGAAGTAGCTGAGGCTACTGATCGACTCGAAGATGAGTTTCTCTAAGCAAATCAGGGCAACGGCTGAGAAGGCTGCTTCGGGAATATCGGCCTTGAGTCGACTTATAGCGAACGTAGGAGGACCCAGCCCGTCAAGAAGACGCCTCTTGATGAGTGCTGTAAGGCCAGTGCTACTGTACGGAGCAGAGGTATAGCGTGACGCTCTCAGTAAGGAGGTGTACCGGAAACGTTTGGCACAGGTACAAAGAAGAAGAGCACTGTGAAATGCATCTTCGTATCGGACAGCTTCTGATCCGGCGGTGAAAGTTATTGCAGGCGTGATACCTGTCGCCCTCCTTGCTGGAGAGCGCCGCTCTATTTATCTGCGTCGAAACGAGGATGCGAGGGAGATGGTTGTCCGCAAAGAGAGACAGCGCTCACTTAACGAATGGCAGCAGTCTTGGGTGGATTGCACGAAGGGAAGGTAGACTGCGCGCCTCATACCGGATGTGAGACCGTGGCAACATCGAAGGCATGATGAGACTGACTTCTATCTGACCCAGCTTTTGAACGGGCATGGGTATTTCCAGTCTTACCTGCACAAGATTGGTAAGTCACGGTCCCCCGATTGTCAGTATTGCCCAGCAGAGGAAGACAATGCCTGCCACACATTTTCTGCGTGCATAAAACGGGACAGGCTGAAAAGGGCCCTCAACAGGGAGACAGGAGAGCTCACCCCGGATAATATAGTCGCGGTGATTCTCGAATCGGTTGACAAATGGAACCAGGTGGCATATTATGTTTGGGTAGTCCTAAAAGATAAAAGGGACTCACAGCAGCCGGGGATGTTGGGGCTGGGGGATCGCTTGTCTGGCAATTCGAGACCTGGCCTGAAGTAATGTGTCAAACGGTTCCAGGCTAGGTTCTCAGGTTGACAGAGGAGGTGTTTAGTGGGTAATCTAGTCGCCTTCTTGCGAACATGGGAGAACAACACTCTTTGTGTAAATGGGCATTCACCTCCCTACCACAAAAAAAATCTGCATATCCTAGGTTAAGTACAAAAACCTTCTGACATGAACGTAGTTCTGTCTAACCAACTTGTTTATTATTGATGAGTGGCTTGTATTAGTATACTTTTGAAGACGACAGGGACTTGCATTGGAGGAGAAGGGCTTAAAAATCAAACGACCATCGATCCAAAGCGGAAATATTTGAAAATTTTCGGCACTCTAAGCAAAGCTCTTTAACAAAGTTAGTGAGCTGAGCTCAGTTTGTTTATAGCTCGTTTATCCTTTGACCCAGAACATCAGCACCCGGGTGCTGCATGGACTTAATACTCAGATTCATTGAAATACTCAAAAATTTGAAAATAGTGTGAAAACTTCTTGAAAAATTGATCTCTTGTCCTATGTAAAAGTAGAAAAATTGAAATCAGATATTTGCTATCACGGATTTATGCATCGTTCAGCATAGTAAAGTTGAAGGCCCTTCATTTCATTAATTTATCTTCCTTTTCAATAGATAAAATTGATAAAATTTTGCATGTTAAGAAGAGTTTTTTTGTAGTCGCAAAATATACATATACTCAAATCCCAAGCGAGACATGTAATCAGCTTAAAATACACAACTTGCAAATTTACTTGCACATGTCATACCGCGTCAGATATTTATAGATATTATCTTTTAACGACTGAAAAACACTTTTATAACATGAGAAAAAGCATGAATATGATATCTCTGTAATATTATACTATATGCACTGCAAATTTCTTCTCTTATTCCACATACCCGTTAGTGTTAGTAAAAAATACAAAACAGAATGTGCTGATACATTTGATATACGAGTATTCGCAGAGAGCATAAAATTATAAAATTCATGCTTACCAACTCATTCAATGGTAGATTGAACCGTCGAATTTCAACAATTTTCCACATTTTATAGTGAAAACGTACACCAAATATTATCCTAGTTTTGCAAAAACACCGCACTTCAGATATTGAGTCATATATTCCACATCGATGGTGCACTCATGCTTGCATGGAAGTGCATATAAAAATACTCATTACAAAAAAAAAGGACAAGCTTGTAAAAGGTACCACAATATCACATTTTTCCGTGAAAAATGCATATACCAGTGTGAGTACGTTCACATAATTGTAACGAACGCCATTTTCATCGCAACGTTTGCCAGACTAGCTCTCTCATATGTATGCATTAAAAATAACTGCTACTAGCAAATTATGTGTAGCAGATTACATGTGGGTGATGGAAGTGTGATAAAAACACAAAAAATTCTGGTATTAAGTTTCATATAACCTGAGCTCTCAGTAAGTTTTCTCATCATGTATTGCTAAAAAAGTATTACACCTGTCTGTTTCTTTAGCATGTGTTATTAGTGTTAAACCTTAATCACTTTATTTCTTATCATAGTGTTCATACCTGAACCTTTTACTGTATGATTGATTTATGACAAAAAAATAAAGGAAAATGTCTTTCAGAATACGTTTTTTATTGCAAGTAACATATTTTTATAAAAAAGAAACCATATAAATTTTAAGGACAAAAAAACCCTATAATTATTAAATAATATGTAAATCAATAAACAGAAAAAATACTACAATAATTAACAATCTTATAAAACTCTTGCTCTGGAAGAAAAACTTTAAGTGCAGCTGTAACAAAATAATTTTGTATGTTGGGTACTACAGTAAGACCCCGCTTAACGCTGTATCGTTTAGCGCTGTTTCGGTTTACCGCTCCCGAAATTGCTCGCAGCACTACAGGGATACCCCGAAATTGTCCGCAGCGCTATGTTCCTAAATATGTACATAACATATCCGAAACAGTGTAGCTCTGTTTCTTGTTTGGTGCGGTGTTGAACGGACGCATTTTTATCATTTGAAACATTTGTTGACATTATTGTAAGTATAAATTTATCTTTAACGATTCATATAGTGACAAATATTAGGATCTTTAGTTTTTATCATGGGTAATAATGAAAAACAAGAAAAGAAAGCAACCACAAAAAGCATTTTACTGGAAACTAAAATGGAAGTAATTAGAAGATTAGATTCTGATGAACGTCAATCTCAACTTAGTGCTGCATTGATTTTCGCAACTTCAACAATAAGGACAATTCTTAAGAATAAACAAAAAATACTGTCATCGGTAGCTGCAACTACATCAAGCTCTGTAACTAGAATAACCCGTTCTAGAGATAACATTATAGAGGAAATAGAAAAACGAATAGGTATATGGATTGACGACGAGTTTGAACGCAATATGCCATTAAACCAATCTATCATAATGGAAAAAGCTAGAAGAATTTTTAATTACATTCAGGCTGAGGCAACTGGCATTAGAGAAGGATGGGTTTAATACATTTAAGCATCGAAATAATCTTCACAACATAAAAATTATAGGAGAAGCAGCAAGTGGTGATACGAAAGTGGCGGCTGAATTCCCAGCGACATTAAAAACAATAATTGAACAAGGAAACTATCCTCCAGAATTGGTTTTTAATGTTGATAAAACAGGCCTGTTATAGAAAAGAATGCTTAAACGAACATTTCTATCCCATGAAGAGAAACGAGCACCAGGATTTAAAGCTGCAAAAGATCGCCTAACACCTCTATTGGGTGGTAACGGAAGCGGAGATTTCAAATTAAAACCACTACTAGTTTACCACTTCAAAAACCCAAGAGCAATGAAAGGCATATCTTAATGAACTTTACCTGTGGTTTGGGAGTCTAATAAAAAATCATGGATAACTATAAAAATTTTCCAGGTTTGGTTCACTGAACATTTCTGCCAGTCTGTTCAACATTATTACGAAATTAAAAAACTTGAACAAAGAGCACTACTATTAATTGATAATGCTCCAAGCCATCCAAAAAATTTATCAGACTTAACAACATGGATTCCAGTCGAAGTGGTTTTCTTGCCGCTTAACACAACTACCTTAATCCAACCAATGGACCAAGGCGTTATATCCAATTTCAAGGCTTATTACTTGCGGCGAACATTTAAGCAGATGTTTGCAAAAACAGACGGAGAAGAGAAGCAATCAATAAGAGAATTTTGGAAAAACTGCAATATCATGACTGCTGTAGAAAGACCTCCCTTATTTATTTATTTACTATCACCAAAAAACGCAAGCAAAACGGTAAATTTTAAAAAGTAAATACATGAGAAAAACTGTAATCGAGAATGTTGTAATTCCAAGGCAAACGTACAAATGGCGAAAAGTTTCCGTACGTACAAATGGGTCGCTGAAGGTTACTAAAGATTGACTGACACTCTCAAAAGTATAGGAGTGAGATGTTATTACACAAAGTAGGCGACAACAGATTGTGATAAAGATGGTAGGAAAGGGATTCATCCAGGAAGGACGCTCGTGATCTTAAGGAGGGCAAGTGTAGGAGTGATAGACGTTCAGTATAGGAAACATATGGTATACGAAATTTGATGAGAAGAGATCTTGTAAATCTATGCTGTACTGGCTCAAAAGCATCAATTAGGTAACGCTGATGACACCACACTTGACCACATTTCTCTAATTGACTGCAAATCAGTGAGAGAAATAGATAGATACAAGAGGAAATGTTGGTGAAGCCTTTAGAAGTTCTTTAAATAAAATCAATCATTCTAGATGCCTTCGAAACAATAAAGGAACTATGGTGATCAAAGCAAAATTTGTCATCAAAAATAGCGCCCGGATCTTTGTGAGTACAAACAGCTCCAAGAAGAGTCCCGCTGATTGAATAAGTAAATGAAATGGAGGGTTATTTACGGGAAAAGGACATAAGGAAACACTTGTCAACATTCAAGGGGAAGGAATTAGTAATCCTCCAGGAAACAAGCAACTCTATATCTGCCTGGAGGCACAACCAGTCGCCGATCGAATGTATAACCCTAAAGATTTTTAGATCATCAGCATAGACAAGCGACAAAGAGTTAAATAAAGAAGGAAGATAATTTATAAATGCTAAAAATTATAAGGGACCTAGGATTGAACCTTGGGGAACATTAGAATAAGGGCAGTATGAGGAAGACTTGCAAGACCTATACGTAAACACACACTCACCACCTAGGAAGTAGGAGAATTACCAGTGGAGAAGAGACGAGTTAATATTTAAGGCCTAAAGCTTTTTTATAAGAAAGCCGTGATTGACTGAGTCGAAAGCTTTTGAGAAGTCATTGTAAATGACATCTACTTGGTACTTGTTATTTAAAGCAAAGGACACAGTGTGGGAGATGGAAAGAAGGTTAGTAAGAGTGGATCTACCTTTGATAAAACCATGTTGTTCAAAGGCTAGATGAAGAAGTAGAAGGGAATATAACTTGTTATGAACTATTCGGTCGAGAATCTTGCTAAAAGCAGATAGAAGGGTGATTGGGCGATAGTTCGAGATGGAAGCCTTATTACCACATTTATGAATAGGAAAAACAACCGATTTCTTCCAGAGAGAAGGAAAACTACCCGAGGCTACTAATAGACAACGGGACACATAAAGACGGGGAGAGAGCTTTAGCAAAGATATTTGGGATACTATCAGGACTGTTGCTGCAATTTACATCTATCTGATTAAGAAGCAGCTCCACTTCAGTTGGACTAATATAAGAAAAGAAAGTGGCTTGCGAAAGTTGTTGGTCATAAAATAAAAAGCAGTAAAATATTGAGAAACAGTTCGTAAATCTCTTCATTATTTGATGTTTCGATACTATCAAGGTACATAGAGCCAAGCAAGGAATTGACATTTCTTAGCAACTTAATGCACGCCCAAAATTGTTTCGTCCGGTTGCGATGAATTGAACCTTCAATATAATTAAGATACTCACATTGGGCTACAGTAACGAATCTTTTTACTTCCATTCTAAGAATTCTGAAGTTCTAGAAATCTGAGCTGAGCCCACTGATACGGAATGTTTTGCGAGCCCTATCTTTGGCTTTTAAAGCTGCAGCTGCGTATTAAATCATGGCGCATCTTTGCTTCTTTTCAGGTGGACTGTAGGAGTATAAACTGCTATTAAAGAGTTAAGAAAGTAATAAAATTTGCGTACCGCGTCTTCAATATTCAGATTACGCAAGAAAGAGAACCAACTGATTGAGCAAATCTTGTTATGCATAGCTAAATAGTTAGCTTTGTTGAAGTTGTATGGAATAGGGCTTGGACTCCCTCTATCGGATACTAGCTCCACAGATACCACAATATGAAGGGGAGGGTGATGGCGGTCGGAACCAATATAAGACGAGAGGGCAGGGTCAAAGTAGACGGAGGATTCAGGAAGATTTGTGAAAATAAGATCCAGGATTTTATTGTTTACATTCGGTGAGGAGTTAAGTTCTGTAAGTGAGCAAAATGACAGGAAAGATGAAAGAAAAATCGAGAAGTTGCCATTGGAGAGGATAAGTGATTACAGGAGATGTTAGGAAGGTTGAAATCGCCACAAATTAAAATGAAAGTTTTGGAATTGAGATTATTAACATATGAAGATAACGCATTAAAAAATTTTTCATAGATATATACGATACTATTACACGGAAGATACACAGACACTATAAATAATTTTATGGCAGATGATAAGGAAACAAAAACAGCGATACTTTCAACAGGAAGGGAAGGGATGAAATCGGTGCAGCACGTGGAACTAAAAGACCTTCTCACTCAAATAAGTACGCCACCCCGTCCAATTTCCCAGAAAGTATGCAATCACGGTCCCGTCTGAAAACTTTGTAAGCGGGAAGAATCCCGTTATCAAGAATATTGTTACATGTACAAATAATTTTGCGAGCTACTGTCGCAATTGTTTTCACAACAATGAAGAACACGAATTCACTCGAAACCACGAGAACCCAACAAGCATAATCAACATCTGCAAGCGACGTCACTCCATTCATGAATTTGCTCGAACCTACCAGGTACCTCTCGGTAGAACGTTCGCCAATATGCGAGAAATGGGTGAATAGGTAGAGACCCTATATAAAGGCGAGCTGAATGAATGGGGGGATCATTCATTCGACCGCGATAAGAAAACTGCGATATAGTGGAACGCGAAGTAAAGACAATTGATTGTTTGAGTGCAAAGTGTGTTTCGTAATAGTGAAGTAATTCAGAAGACAATTGCGATGAAAAATTTATGGACAAGTGTTAGATTTTAATTTTAATAGTGAAAATTAAAATTAGTGAAAGTGTTAACTGATTATTGTGCATTTTATTTAATTAAATAAACTCTTTTAACTAAAATTAAAAGACATTGCGTTTTCACTTTCCCGGAACATTAAAATTATAGGCCGCGAACCAATAACACGCGACAGTGGTGTCAAGAAGTGCGAAAGATATATTTTGAAAGTGAAAATTTTTAAACAGTTTTAAAGTGCACAATTGTGAAAATTAACGTGGAAAAATAGCCGAAACAATAAAAATGCCAGGAAATTTACATCTCAAAATTAATCAATTGAGCATATCGGAGCTCAAAGAGGAGTTGGAACAACGAAATCTGGCTACACAAGGTACAAAGGCCATACTGATTGCACGCTTGCGTGACGCGATCGAGTCGGAAGGCGGGAATCTGGATTCGGCTGAGTTCTCAGGTGCGGAAAAAGGCGCAGAAGGTGGAGAAGTAGAAACACCAAAATCAAAGGAGCCAGAAAATGCGCTAATGCAAATGTTAATGCTGATGTCATCGAGTCTGACTGCGAAGCTAGATGAACAATCAACGAAGCTTAATGAACAATCAACGAAGCTAAATGAACAATCAGCGCAGCTAAATGAACAGACATCCAGTTTAGCTGTGAAGCTAAATGAACAATCAGCGAAGCTAGACCAACAAGCGTTCGAAATCAAGGCAGACATCGCACAGAAGCTGGAAAAACAGTCAACCGAAATAAAAGCGGAGCTCAGTAGTCTCAACAGCCAAATTAAATGCATCGAGGAGAAAGTATACCAGGTCGAGGAGAGAATCAACCTTGAGATTAGCCAGGTCAACCATGAGATGGAAAAAGTTAAAAAGGAATTGGAAGCAGCGAAGGCAGTAGTAACCGCCTCACCAGCCCCAATTATAACCGCAGCGCAAAGCTCATCTAGAAATGTGCAAGCACCAATATTCGATGGGCAAACGGTCTGGACTATTTACAAAACCCAGTTCGAAGCAGCCGCTCGAATAAATCACTGGAATGAGCAGGAACGAGCAACTGCATTGATTCTTGCTCTAAGAGGCCCAGCTGCCGAGCTGTTGCAGACGATCCCCGTTGAATTGCACTCAAACCCGAATGCTATAATGAATGCGCTCGACATGCGTTATGGAGACGATCATCTAAAGCAGATTTATCGGTCACAGCTAAGGCATCGAATGCAGAAGTCTGGTGAAACCCTACAGCAGCTAGCCCAAGACATTGAGCGACTGGCACTTTTGGCTTATCCAGCCTACGACCCAGAACATCGAGATGATGCAGCAACAGAAGCATTCATCAGCGCACTAAAGGACCCGGAATTGCAACAAGCCGTGCGTTTAGCTCAAAAGCAAACGGTTAAGGACGCATTGGCTTATAGTCTAAACTTTGAGGCAGCGAAAAATGTGACTCGTACCACTGCCCGGGTTCGCGAGGTAGTGACAGACGAGTGCAGGTGTGAGCGCGTGGAAATTGAGCGAGATCCGCATGTAAATGGTGCGCCTAGATGCTGGAATTGCGGAGAGAAGGGGCACCTGCAAAGAGACTGCAAGAAGCGAAGAAAACCGAGCTATTGTCCAGGGTGTGCAGCTAGGAGGAGATCCAGACCGAGTCAGGAGCCCAGAATGGAAACCCTTCAAACAGAGGGGTCGGGAAACATGTAAGAGCCAACTTCGTGGGGCAGAGGTTGGCTAGGAGGATCGACGTCCCCAGCACCACCATCATCGTGTCAAGACTACATCGTGGAGAAGCGGACTTATGCCTTCCGGGTCAAATTGACGGAAAACACTGCACCATAACAATCGACACTGGTGCAACCCGATCGATTATCCGACAAGACCTAGTTAGACAGCAACAACTTCACAAGGGCAGAATTTTCTCACTACGGACAGCTACGGGAGAAACTGCACCTGTTCATGGAGAGGTCAACCTCCAGATACAGTTGGGAGACCTTGTGTTCCGACATAATTTTCTGGTCGCGAACATTATGGATGACTGCATTCTCGGAATGGATTTTCTGCGACCACATGGAATCACGTTGGACTTGGGCCAACGTGTATTGAAATGGCAGAATGTCGAAGTACTGATGGAGGATCCCAGCGTCCAAATCCCCAAGATGAATGTAGTGGTATGTACTGACACTGATGTACCGAATTCTTCCGAAAGCATTGTATGGGCCAAGCTTGATGGTGATTCTGGAGACCACCGATCTTATCTGATAGAGCCAACGAAGACATCCGCATTGCGCAGTTTGATTGTAGGACGAAGCCTTGTAAGATCTTTAAGGAATGGATATGTGCCGGTTAGAGTCCTTAACACTCAACCACGAGCATCAAAGCGGGAGAAGTCATCGGCAGCTGCCAGCCTGTTTCCACCATCACCTCTTTGGAAGCTACTCACAACCATCATTGGAAAAGGAGGCAAGACACAGACAAAGCCCGGGAATCCACGTCTGAAATATTGAAGCAAGTCAAATTGCTGGTGCAGCTATTCAAGCGAGCCTCTGATCTGGTCGCCAAGTACAGTGACATCTTCTCAACAAGCCCGGATGACCAAGGCCGAACGAGTATGGTCACTCACGTCATAGATACACAGGGAGCCAAGCCGATTCGACAAGCACCGAGACGTCTCCCTATAGCCAAGCAAGGAGAAGTGAGCGCGCTGATCTCGGACATGGAAAAACAAGGCGTTATTGAACCTTCTGTCAGTCCATGGGCCGCGCCTGTAGTTCTAGTCAAGAAAAAGGATGGTAGCACTCGCTTTTGTGTCGACTATAGGCGGCTTAACGACGTCACTAAGAAAGATAGTTACCCACTCCCACGCATCGATGACATCATGGACACTTTAGCCGACGCAAAATGGTTTTCTACACTCGATCTCAAGAGTGGCTACTGGCAGGTAGAAATTGACAAGAAGGACCGAGAGAAGACCGCATTTTCAGTTGGGACCGGATTGTGGCAATTTGTGGTGATGCCGTTTGGGCTTTGCAATGCTCCAGCCACTTTCGAACGCTTGATGGAATATGTGCTACGTGGTCTAACCTGGAAAACCTGCTTGGTATACCTAGATGACATCATCGTCATCGGTAGAACGTTTGAAGAGCATGTGCGGAACTTAGAAGAGGTTTTCTCCCGATTACGACTGGCAAATTTGAAACTTAGTCCCGAGAAGTGTACTCTTTTCGCAGATGAAGTAAAATACCTGGGGCACGTCGTATCAGCAGAAGGGGTCAAAACAGACCCTGAGAAAATTGAAGCCGTGAAAAGCTGGCCAACACCAAACAACAAGCGCCAACTACGAAGTTTTCTGGGTCTGGCGACCTACTATCGAAGATTCGTCAAAGACTTTGCCAAAATAGCTAAGGGTCTCCATCAGCTAACCGAGAAAAATCGTCCGTATGTCTGGAATGAACAATGCCAGACAGCCTTTGAGACCCTGAAGGAAAAGCTGTGTGAATCACCCGTGCTGGCGTATCCGAAACCCGGAAAAATGTTTGTAGTTGACACCGATGCAAGCAACGGCGGTATTGGAGCTGTACTCTCCCAGCAGATCAATGGCGAAGAAAGAGTCCTCTCTTATTACAGTCGAGTTCTCTCAAAAAGTGAGAGGAATAACTGCGTGACCAGGAAGGAGCTATTGGCTATAATAGAGGCCACCAAGCAGTTCCACAAGTATCTATATGGCCAGAAATTTGTTCTTCGCACGGACCATGCATCACTGAGATGGTTGCTCAACTTCAAAAACCCCGAGGGACAAGTTGCGAGATGGATCGAAAGATTGCAGTCATACGACTACGAAATTGTTCATCGGAAGGGCGGAGTTCATGGAAATGCTGACGCCCTATCCCGCCGTCCATGTCCCGCTAACTGCAAGTATTGCCGACGGATTGAGGAAAAGGAACCGCTCGTTGATCTGCGATTGATAACGGCGGAATTCGATGAAGGTTGGTCATCGGAGGAGATTCGAAACGCCCAGTTAGCCGATGAAGACATCGGACCATTGCTCGTATGGAAGGAGACGACTGGGCGACCTGAGTGGAAAGACGTTTCAATGCATGGCGCAACCCTGAAAAGCTATTGGGCACAATGGAACTCCCTTCAGGTGGAGATTGGCGTACTCAAGCGGAAATGGGAAACGGCGGATGGTAGCTCCTATAGGATGCAAACTATACTTCCCAAAAGCCGAATCCACGATGTGGTTAAGGAAATGCATGAAGGATCCTCGGGAGGCGACCTTGGTGTTAACAAGACCTTAGCGAAATTGCGGGAACGGTTCTACTGGCTCCACGCTCGAGAAGACGTAGAGGACTGGTGTCGCAGATGCACAATTTGCGCTTCCGTCAAAGGCCCAAAGCGACGACTGAGAGGACAAATGCAAACCTATAACGTAGGCGTGCCATTCGAAAGGATTGCTGTTGACATCGCAGGACCCTTTCCTGAATCCGATTGGGGAAATCGATATACGCTGGTTGTAGCCGATTATTTCAGCAAGTGGCCCGAGGTCTACCCCATTCCCAACCAGGAAGCAACTACCGTAGCTGAACAGCTAGTGTTAAATTGGGTCAGTAGGTACGGCGTACCTTGCGAATTACATTCGGATCAAGGCCGAAACTTTGAGTCACTAGTTTTTGGCGAAATGTGCGAGCTGCTCGGAATACGGAAAACGAGGACAACACCGCTGCATCCCCAATCCGATGGAATGGTCGAACATTTCAACGGCACGCTCAACAAACACCTTGCCAAGATGGTTGACGAGAACCAAAGGGACTGGGACCGACATATCCCACTATTTTTGATGGCGTACAGAGCTGCCGAACATGCATCGACGGGCCAAGCCCCAGCCAAAGTCATTTTTGGAAAGACTATTCGTCTGCCAGCTGATATAAAGTTTGGAACACCCCCCGAGAAACCCCAAACGATCTCGGAGTACGCAAGTGACCTAAGACAACGGTTGAACCAGATACATCGGACAGTGCGAAAATACCTCGAATCGGCTACTGACCGCATGAAGACCAGGTATGATCTAAAGGCTAATTCTACTGGCTTCCAGCAGGATGACTTGGTGTGGCTATATAACCCGCAACGGCGAAAGGGTAGGTCTCCAAAGTTGCAACATAACTGGGAGGGACCATACCGAGTCACAAAGCGAATCAACGACGTCGTATATCGCATACAGAAACACCGTAAACCGAGAGCCAAAATGAAAATCGTGCATCTAGACCGTCTTGCCCCATATTACATCCAGGGAGAATTGACTACAACTGGCGACACATCTTTTCGGGGCGAAAAGAACTGAGGTGGGGGCAGTGTTACATGTACAAATAATTTTGCGAGCTACTGTCGCAATTGTTTTCACAACAATGAAGAACACGAATTCACTCGAAACCACGAGAACCCAACAAGCATAATCAACATCTGCAAGCGACGTCACTCCATTCATGAATTTGCTCGAACCTACCAGGTACCTCTCGGTAGAACGTTCGCCAATATGCGAGAAATGGGTGAATAGGTAGAGACCCTATATAAAGGCGAGCTGAATGAATGGGGGGATCATTCATTCGACCGCGATAAGAAAACTGCGATATAGTGGAACGCGAAGTAAAGACAATTGATTGTTTGAGTGCAAAGTGTGTTTCGTAATAGTGAAGTAATTCAGAAGACAATTGCGATAAAAAATTTAAGGACAAGTGTTAGATTTTAATTTTAATAGTGAAAATTAAAATTAGTGAAAGTGTTAACTGATTATTGTGCATTTTATTTAATTAAATAAACTCTTTTAACTAAAATTAAAAGACATTGCGTTTTCACTTTCCCGGAACATTAAAATTATAGGCCGCGAACCAATAACACGCGACAATATCTTCGGTAAGCCAAGTTGCAGTGAGACAGACAATGTCATAAGAGGCGATGAATGAAGCCAGACGAAGTTCATTGGTCTTGGTCCTAAGACTCCAAACATTCTGATAGTACACAGTTATACAATATTTTATTCTGGAGGATTTAGGATGACTTGCGATCGAAAATTTCTTGGTCTGCTGATGAACTCTTTAAAGAACATACCTTGCGGCCAGAAGTTTTTGCACAATAGACTCGTGATTTCTGAACTGATTGTGATCCGAAATGACGAAATTGTCTGGGTACTCAGATTTCCAGGTGTACATTTTTTGCAGTTAAGTAATGGAGGCTTATAACTCAGTTTAGTAACGACGGTATTCCTGATTATTTCAGCTGTAGTATGATATGCGAATAAAGAGACAAACACTTGAACAGGTGGAGACATCATACAAAGTTCCGGCAAATCAGGGATATCTGATGAAACAATGGAACCATACAGCATTATAGCATGATCAGCGTGCGTTATAATTCCCGGCGCCATTGTAGGTGTAGCCGGGGAGTTGGCCACTGATTCAGGTCTTTGAGGAGATAAAGCCTGCTGACTACAAATACCGCCTTTTTTCTTTTAGCTTTAGCATGTTGTCTCGATGAACTCGAGGGACCATCATTTAAGTTGGCTGACAGTTAATGAAAATGAGATAACAGAAAGATGTTTGAAAGCAGTATGGAAGAACATTTGGCCAGATTTAAGTAAGAGCGAAGACATTGGACATTGGATGGAATAGTGGAATGAGCGAAACAAATCGGTTTATATGAGGTGAATGTGGAAGACGTCGAAGAAAAAGTTCAAGAAACAGCAGCTAGTCTTTCTAATGATGAGCTCAAGGAAGTAAATGAGCAAGAAGAAAACAAAATTATTGAAAGTAGTGATTTCGAAGAAGAGCGGAAAGAACTTTCGATTGCATTTGTTAAAAGGAGTTTGACTACTATAACTGAAATTATGGACCAATTTGTTGAAAATGATCCAAATTTTGAAAGGAGTTCAAAAGCAAGACGGGGTGTTATAGATGCTTTATCCATTTATCAACAACTTTTAACAGAACGCAAAAGGAAAATGCAAACTACATTAGATGCCTTCTTGATACAAAGGCAGAAAATTGGAAACACAGAATAGGCTGAATATATTCGTTTATGTTGTTTTTATTTTTATAAGAAATAAATTTTTGTTTTTATTTTTATAAAAAAACATCTTCTCCTAACACCATTACATACATATTTACATGTTAAGATTGTCTCGTTTAGCGCTGTTTCGCATTACGCTCTACTTTGGTGGAACGTTAAGCGGGGTCTTACTTACTTTATCAAAAGAATAAATTAAAGAAATTAACAATTTTTAATCACTCGTAACACGTCTTGCACTCATTCAGGAAAAATACGTCAGGCGAAGACATGAAGATGCACAATGAAACAAAAGGACACATTTTTAGAGATAAGGATGGATGTTATCTGTTGTGCGCAATTTGGGTCATTTGCAATGGTATTTCAGGTAAAACCAGGATCAAGAAATTGTAAGGCCATTTATGGCTTTGTATGCGATAGAGGATTAATCACTTTATTTCTTAATATAGTGTCACTTAAATTCATACTAGGTAGAGCAGGTAGAGGAACAAAAAGAGAGAAGAAGATAGCAGATAGGAAAGTGAAGAAAGAGAGAGCTAAGGGAGACGAAGAAAGAGATAGAAGATAGGAACAGAAGGAGATGGAAGAGAGGAGGTAGGACGATAGGAGGAAGAGCTAGAAAGAGATATAAAGCAGGAAGAAGGGTTAGAAGAAAAGACGTGTAGCTACAAAAAGAAGAAGTTACACGATTCATGAGAAGAAAGAAGTCATAAGATACTCTGGGTGATCGCTTCAGTATGCTTTTGTTGACTTGGGTAAGTTTCAGTTTTTCTTCAATTTTTCCTGTCATTTTGTCAAATTAAGTTTCATTTTGCGGATATTGAATACAGTATAAACAGTTTCGTTTGGTGGATAAATTGTCAAAGGAAGGCGGCGTAGTTGCCGGACGTGATATGACCGATAAACACAAGCAAATTGCTTCACTGGCATGCCAGCTCATCAAAATCACGTTGGAATTGAATCAAGCTTTCGTAACCCTATTACAATCACAAGTAATACTTGTAAAAACTTACGCTGAACTGGCTGAACTAAAAGTTACAAAAAATAAAGAACTGACCAAACTTCTACTTAATAATACGACTAAATCTAAAACGATTGCCCTGAGATGAAAAAAGGGTGAAGATGTCTTTACCTAAAAAGTTTTTTGCATTTTTGGAGGGTTTAGAAATTGAAACTAATTACTAGGATGAAATTTTTCCTGCCCTTCCACAAAAAAAAACTAGCTGCAACAATTACAGATATGGCCATTAAATCTATACTAAAATCAACATCGTCCAAAAATACAACTATACAACCTGCACCATAAACACGAAAACAGTACCAATTATTCTAAGGGAGCTTTCAAAATGGTTTCAAACACTAGACATTATGAAAACACATCACATCCCATACTCATCTGCCGAAAGGGTCTACCTTGGTGTATGAATTATATTAACAATACCTACGGATCACAGACGACTGACAACAGCATTAACTGACAATAACATACAATGCCACATTTCATACTTCCGTGACATAGACAGCTGAATGTTATCATTAGGGACCTATATGGCCTATTAGTTGAAGAAATAAAAGAAGCCTTAGACTCTCAGGGCCTTAACCCAATTAAAGTTTATTATTTTGAAATGAGAGAAAGTCTTTCGAGTGTAGTCAAGGCTTTTCTCCTAGATCAGAGACAAACATCTATAATATAAAATCTCCGAATGTGCATAGAAGTCGCACAGCGTCCTTGTATGTGGCACGGTATGGGCCGCAATTGCTAATAATTTCGCCACCCTTCCAGAAACTGGCATGCGAAGCTTCAATACGTTAAATGAGATTTGCTTCATTATTTCTTGAACTGTCCGAAGAAAATTGAGAAGACGCCAAAAATGTGTTAACTGCGTCGAAGAAGATCCCGCAAGCTACGGGGTTATCCCAGAAATTAAAAAAAAAAACGTGAGAAGATCGTTCACACAGGTTGCTGCAGCCTAACCCATACACAAAAACAAACAACTCCGACACTGGCACTTTCGCGCACGCAAAATAAACCTCATAACATGGGCCACATATTTGCATACACAATCACAAAACATGATGCAAGAGATAATGGCAAACATGACTCAACCCATGTTTGCTGCATCTCATCATCAATACTAAACGCTAATAAATTTGATGAACCACGTTTCAATTTTGACAGGGAATGTGAACTCCTTGCTTCAGCATTCTTATGAACTATTCTAATTTATATTCGATCACAAGTTTGACATCATACTGGTTCAAAAAACCTTTTTGGAGCCTGGAAGATGATTCGGCATCGCTAACTAAATATATTATGTACAAAAATGATAGAATGACAGGAAGAGGAGGCAAACGGCCATTCTTGCAAGACGAAAAGTGAGTTACCATCTCATTAATATACCCACCCTTCAAAGACTAGAGGCCATAGCACTCAAGGCGCGAGCTAATTTTCTAGAGTTCATTGTGATTTCTGCTTACAATTTTCCAAGTAATATAAGTTACTTAAATAGTTTCAGTGCACTTGCTGCATTTAAAGGCCCTAATTACATCGCAGGAAATGTAAATGCCACGCAATGCCTCTGGAGAGCTGTAAGAAGCAATAAAGCTGGGACCAAGCTCAATATATTTATCATAGCCAACCATTTCAGCCTAGATATCTCCAATGAACCTACACATTATGGATCAAGATAGGGCTTTGCACTGGAAATCGGAATATCTCGAGATTTCACATAAAATATTCGGTTAAATGCCTCGGCGAACTGTATTTCGACCAAAACCAGTCCTCTTCCTCATAGAAAACATCTTCATTGATATTTCTATGCAGAAAATAAAACTGCAAACTGGAAAGCATTTAAAGTAACATTGCCCAATGAAAATAATTTTCAATCACCTGAAACAGTTGACAACATCCACAACATCAATAAGAACTTACCTCAGAAAATCTTACAGGCAAGAGTGGACTATACGGTCATCACTCCAAGAAGGGAAGCTGATCCCTATGAGCTCCATCAGAACATCAAACAACTGATAAGGAGAATCAATCAAATTTGGAGGAGAGATAGATATACAGGTAACCCCATACTTTGCAAAAACGCTACTCGAATGACGAATGAAACCAGTGATAAGACAAGAGTATCCCGAAACGAGCAATGGAAGAGCTTTCTGAAGAGTCTCGAGCCTAGGTGTGGTAGTTGGAGTATATAGTAAAATTGTGGTACCACCTATTCATGGTCCGAACAGGATGCAGTTCTACGATGCAGATAAGGCTGATACATTTGCAGATTTTCTGGAAATGCAACTCCGTCAAAATCGTTCATACAAAGAGGACTTTGAAACTGAAGACAGAATTGAATCGTCTGTCAGCAGGCTTCTGAGAGATAGCATTCAGTATGAAGACAGAATTGAATAAACAGATTTAGACGAAATCAAGAACATTATACATATGTTCAATAATCATAAGGCACCTGAGCCCGGCACCATTACAAACATAATGATTTCTTGGCTATCGGACAATATTTTACAAATACTGACAGACATGATTAATGCAATATTCCGCTTGCGAAAGAATCCCAAAATATCGAAATCAGCGGTTATATTTGTTTTTTGAAAACCTTCAAAGTACTCACGATTCCACAAAACTGGAGACCTATCAGTCTCTTCTCACCGCTGTTGAAAATTGTGGAAAGTGTGATTCGGCATCGACTCAATAATGTTGTATCTAACAAAAGTTTTATACTGCAACGACAATCTGGTTTCAAAGCTAAATACTCTATTGAATTTCAGTTAGATAGAGTAGTCCAACACATCAGAACAGACTTAAATCACAGAAATTCAACAGGCCTAGTTACATTTAACATAGCTAAGGCCTTTAATAAAGTTTGGCATGCAGGACTCATTTTCAAAATGCATCAATTCAATATGCCACTACAACGATCAAGAAATATTTTATCGGAATACGTATGTAAATGGAAAATTAAAATTAATCCTGGCTGAACATAGGCATTATTCCTGACAAGGAAAATATGGCAAACTCCACAGGGACTTATCGTTGATAACGAAGCAATGAACTAAAAACCAACAGCTAAAAACCTTGGACTTACATTCTGCATTCGGATTCTCTCCACTTTGTAACCTTTCATCAAACCCAACAATTTTTTTTACCAAATTATCTTGATATTCGTGTGAGTCTTGGCTGGATAGTAATATTTGTAATTTATGAAACAGAAGGAATAAATTGTATAAAATTATGAACAATACTTCTAAAGTGAGCGAAAATACTAAAAGAGAATATGATGAGCTGGCATAAGAATTTAAATTAAAGTCGCCCGAAGCATATGAAATCTATATTAATGTAATTGGCGAGAACATAATCGCTAACTCTAAAAAATTCTTTGATTTTGTGAATATGAAACGCAAAGATCTCGGCTATTCCAAGGAAATGACTTATAAAGAATGCCGTTCCTCTCTCTCTGAAGAGATTTGTAATTATTTTGCAGATCACTTTAAATCTGTGTATTCTTTGCCAAGCACTCTAGCTCATCTAAATGACTTAGAACCAAACTTTACAACAGTGCTTCAAGAAGTTTCAGTTTCAGAAGGAAATATATTTAACGCAACTGAAACACTTGACTTGAATTATTGTCCTGGCCCTGATTTACTTCCACCATCATTTCAATTTCAGTGTAGAAATGATTTAGCTTCACATCTACATGTACTTTTTAATAAATCGCACTCGGGTGGCGAGTTTCCAGCATATTGGAAATCTTCTCATTTGACTCCAATCTATAAAAATAAAAATAAATAGGCAGTTGTAAATTATAGAGGAATTGCCATATTATCAACAACCCTAAAATCATATGAAAACATAGTGTGTTCTAAAATACCCCCCATTTATAAAGCAAATGTCTCAATGACCAACAATATGGGTTCAGAAAAAATTGATCCACAAAGCTGACAATTATGGTTTCTAATATCCTCTGTGCAATGGAAAACGGGCAACAAGTCGACGCAATTTGCACTGACTTTAGTAAAGCGTTTGACTGTGTGAGTCATACGATTTTGTCTCTCAAACTGCGTAAATTTGGTATCATCGGCCTTTTGCTTGATTGGATAGATTCCTATCTCTAAAATCGAAGTCAAACCATTAAATTTCGGGAATATGTATCCAATGAAATTATGTCTATTCCGGTGTACCTCAAGGCAGTCATCTTGGACCGTTTCTTTTTAACATATTTATACCACACCTATTTGAAGAGTTGTCTGACATATCACATTTATTTTATGCGGATGATCTAAAATTATACCACGTTTAGCATCCCAAAGTGATTCACTATTCTTACAAGATCAAATGATTTCCCTACTGTCAGGTGATTAGTTTTTCTCCCAAAAATATAATTCTGCCCAGTGATTAGCACCTCAACACTGTAAAGCTGTCCAGCATTATAGCAAAGTAGATCTAGCTGTTCTCTTAGATAAGTAACTCCGCTTTAATTTACACTACGATGAAGTTCTTAGCAGGGCTGATAAAGTTTTAGGCTTCATCAAACGGCGTACTAAAGAATTTATAAATCTGTGGGTGGCGAAAACTTTATGCACATCACTAGTGCGCCCGATTCTCGAATATGCTAGTGTTGTTTAGAGTCCGATTTTCAGTGTTCACGTAGTAAGGTTGGAGTTCAAAAACAGTTCTTACTTTTTGCTTTGAGATCCCTGTACAACCCACCAAATTTCCATTATTTGCCATCATATGAAAATCGGCTATCTATTCTCAATACGAAATCACTTGTCTACCGTAGGACTATGATATGGTCTTGCTTTGCCTATAACGTCCTCAGAAGTACTATTAAAGTTCCGTACCTCGCCGGCAGATTAATCTTGAACAAACAAGCAAGATTACGAGACATTCTCGTTTACTGGTGGAAAGTAAGCATTCCACGATCTATGGTGAAAACGAGCCAATAAAAAAATGTTGCAAAATTTTCAACAGAGTATGTCATCTTTATTCTCAAACCATCTCAAGTTTCCAATTTAAAACAGCCATTTCCAAGTACATTTCATCCGAAGTCCTGCTCTTTCCAATCCTTTTTCCTAACTTTAAGGTAATAAAAATGTGATATTATGATACATGTTATAATTTTAAATGATCAGTGAAGTTATATAGATATATATATATATATATATATATATATATATATATATATATATATATATATATATATATATATATATATATATATATATATATATATATATATATATATATATATATTCAAAAAAAATTTCTTAAGACATATGTTATATTTTATTTATAAGGAAATGCGTCTGTATTTTTTGTGAACGCCTTGTTGGTTATTGAATAAATGACAGCTTTAAAATATCGATTGCTCATATACAAACAGATTATACGACCACCGCTACTTATGGTAGTTCTGCTTTCTACTAGACGACAAAGACTAACAAAAAAGTACTCCAGTTCATCCAAAATAGGAGTGTTAAAAATATTTTAAAAATTCCAGGGTATATTAGAAGCACTGACATCTATAAGTATGTAAGAATTGACACATTTGAAAAATACATCCGTGACAAGACACTGAAACTCTTTGACACAGTTGACACATCGTAAAAATTGTTCTTTACATCATATAATAACTGAAACTGGCCTAGGAAGGTAGATGGACCCTGAAGTGCTCACAGATATAAGGGAGTTTCGATGGTAAATCGCACTAACTCCGCATCCCCTCCACATTCCACGTAATTCTAATGTGGAATGCGAATTCCTTTGTTCAACCTTCTGGTGAACTAATAAAATTTTCATTTGATCATAAGCTTGACATCATACCTGTAGTGATTCAAGAAACGTTTCTGAACACTGGAAGACCATTTTGCATCAACATCGAAAATGATACAAGAATTTTGTAAAAAACGGAATAAGTTGGATGACAATAGCAATGTTACTCTATACTAGGTGCCAGAGTATGCAGGAGTTCTAGTAAACGATTAAGTGAACTTCATATCGAAGGAAGGGTCAAATGCAGAATTTTTCATTCCTGGACTTCCCAGTGCAGTCGAGAATAACTTTGTTTGGAAATACCTGACGGAAACAAAAACAAGTGAATGTATGGCACTTGGGGCGCTTACCAGACCTGTAATGGAGCATTTCCACGAATACCTTAACCCATTTGTTCCCAGGAAATTTTTTTTTTGCAGATTCTTTTATTTTTGAATGCAACATTATTTTTTTATCTTCGAAACATTTTTTGCAAAGGAAATGCTTTTTTTCAATTTCAATTCAAATTAGAAGCAAAAATGCAGCGTTGCGTATTGTTGGGAGTCCAGGTCTTTTACATTTATAATAAAAATAATTTTTTACACTCCTGAAAATGTATTTTGTTAATAATGTAGCATCCCATGTAAGAAATCATCAATAAAGTTTGCTCATTGTACAAACAGAGTGAACTTAACACAAACAAAAATGAATTTAAAAGTAAAAAAATCTAATTTGAACTTATTTTACGAAAATCAATTGTGTATTTTTGGTGTGAATGAACTCCATAAATTTTCCGACTCTTACACTAAGCCGATCTTTTTCCTTGCTTGCCTGCACTTTCAGCAATAACGTGTGCGATATTGTCATACAGAGCATCGGGATCCATATTAGTTAGAGACCAAGTCCTTCCTAGTTTTTTCGGCATAATCCCATATTATTTTAGCATGTGCTGGACGACTGGTCTTGTAAACGTCAGTAAATCGTCCATGTATCCACCTTGCATTTTTCGTGTTGGTATTTAACAGGTGGCTGAATAATGAGAAATACAATTGTTTACCACGAATGTGAATACGGTACAAAGATACATTTTTGTCAAGCCGATCTGCTCCACCCATGTACTTATTGGACATAATGAAAACTTCAGGAATGGGAACTAAAACCTTTTTTCCGATGCTGAATATCTTTCCACCTTCTTTTGAGGAAAAACGCCAAATTCATCGGAAGCAATTGAAACAACTCCATTGTCAATCCACCTTACAAGAATTATATTACTCTCATCATTCAGAAAATCCTCCTGTGAACCTCTGGGTTTTTTCTTGAAAACTTTAATATCATATTGTCGCGTGTTATTGGTTCGCGGCCAATAATTTTAACGTTCCGGTAAAGTGAAAACGCAATAAAAGAGTTTATTTAATTAAACAAAATGCACAATAATCAGTTAACACTTTCACTAATTTTAATTGTCACTATTAAAATTAAACTCTAACACATGTCCATAAATTTACTATCGCAATTGTCTTCTAAATTACTTCACTATTATGAAACACACTTTGCTACTACTCGAATAATATCGCGTCCCACATACAATCGCAGTTCTTATCGCGGTCGAATGAAAATCATCCTCCCCATTCATTCAGCTCGCCTTTATATAGGGTCTCTACCTAGTCACCCATTTCTCGTACATTGGCGAATGTTCTACCGAGAGGTACCTGGTAGGTTCGAGCAAATTCATGAATGGAGTGACGTCACTTGCAGGTGTTGATCATGCTTGTTGGGTTCTCGTGGGTTCGAGTAAGTTCATTCGTTGACATTCTTAATGATGATGAAAACAATTGCGACAGTAGCTCGCAGAATTATTTGTACATGTAATTATTTGTACATGTAACAATATATTGGGCATTTTTTCTAGCCTGCTGGCTCTAATAGTTGCTTTTGCTGAATGCCCCCTTTTCCCTATTTTCTCTATCAGTCTCAGTGAAGTGAAGAAGTTGTCAAAGTAGAGTGATAATTTCTGTCCAGTATATTCGCTTTCAATCTTATCTAAAAATGTCAGCGCAACTTCTCGCCCCATACCAAATTCAGCTTTATACATACTTCGCAGCTATTTCGCTCTCTGTTTTATCTTGGTAAAAATCCGCAGTATACACGTAGCCCAACGAAGATGCAGCAATTCAAGCTTTATAGCCCCAACGTAACAGTTAGCCACGTATAAATTGCTTTGTCGGATATCTACCATCATATGATACCATTGATTCGTCAATTCAAATGCTGCTAGGTCCAAAAGTTTTTCCAAAAATTAAAATTTTTCTATTTAAGCCGTCTGAGAGCGGTCGTTTTTTGGAAAACTTGTCTTTTTTAGCTATTGCAGTGTTATCTGCAAGATGGATATACTTCATTATCTCATCAAAGCGATTGCGGCGCATTGAATAGATGATGAGCTCATTTCTTGTGTCTGATTCATTGGATCAATACAATCTAAGTCGTGAAACGCTATTATATCCAAATAGAAGAAGAATTCCTATAAATACTTTCATTTCGTATATTTCAATTGAAAACTGGTGGTCTCCTCTTTGCTGTGCATATTTGATAGATTCATTTGATAAAAGTTGAATCAAATCCTCATCAAGAAACAACTGGAAGATTTCAAATGGACTTCTGGGAATATCGGCAGCAGTAGGTTTATATAAAGTTGGCTGACTTTCTTCATTCCTCAATAAATATTTGCTCCTCCAATTCCTATATTTCTTCTTCTTTCGTTTTTTATCATCTTGAGTAGGTTTTGTTGTGCTCACTATTGCTGAAGAAGTCATTTGTCTTCCAGGTAAATTTTGAAGTGGGACATCTTCTTCTGTTCCCGAATCTCCATCAGTAATACCTTCTTTATCTGGAGGTTATGTGTTTTTCAAATTCAATGATAATTGAACCTGAATCTAGGTTCTCGTAACCCATTTCATCTCCAGACTGAGGCTTTTCAAGCTCCTCCAAAATTTCGTCGAAATTAAGTGGTCTAAAATCAAATCTATTACCGTGTCAATACATTTATATTTGAAAACTAGTACGGAAAACCTTGCTATTTGTGCAATATTGGGTACTCAATGTTGCGCAAACACAACTGCTTTTACGATAGGGGTGCCTAGTGTTGCGTTAGCGCAACATTTTCTTGTTCCTTGAATTCAACAAAGAATTTTGTAGAAAATTCAAAGAAAACTGGCACAACTTTTTGTAGGAACTAAGTAGTAACATCTAATTTCACAAATTCACTATAAAATACCAATGTGACAATAATATTATTTGCATCTTACGTCTCTTTGCTGGAGCTCATAGCAGAACGAAAAGTACTCATTTACCAAATTGCGAAACAAAATAGATTTTTTAATGAAAAATACCTTTGAAGTTCATTATCTAAACTTTTGAATGGCTAAATTCGAACTGAGAATAAATCTGCACGTCTACGTAAAATAACAGATCAAGCCTGTTCAAATTTGTAAACACACTTTTTGCGTTGCGTGAACGCAACACTGGGAACAAATGGGCTAAGAATAATGATCTTAAGGAGAATGACAGTGACAAGTTTTGGGGGTTTGTTGGCACTGCGGAAGAAGAAAAGGGGAGACAATCTAGAAACATACTGCCTAGAAAAGGCATCTTGAATTACAGACAAAGATTATTCGCTGCTTGCGAGAAATTAATCGGTTCGTATTGCTCTATGCAATATAATTAGAATACGGCAACAAAAAAAAACGTTAAATTAAAGCTAGACATTCGTTTGAATATCATAATTGTGAGGTAATCTATGAACAAATATAAAGGTGAAGCGTTTAGAGTTGATTGCGCATTCTTCATCATCTTTGTCATCAAGTTATTTTGTTTTGAACTTAGAATCTTTTTTTGTAAACTGATAACTTACTGACAAAGTGTGCTAACAACATAATAAACAATATTTGAGCACGTTTATCTTCATAATTTAAATGTTCGTTTCATATTTCAATTTGAATCAATCTGGAAGTTACTAAGTTAACACGTTCCCATTTTAAAAATATGCTGACGCCCGGGCTGCATCGTATTTTGCATGAAATTGGAACTGTATGGAATTTTCACGAGAAACAGCAAATTTCCATGAGAACCACTTAGTATGCAGTTTTAGATCACAAGACAATTTCAATTTCAATGTACGTTAATTTTAGTTTACTTGTAACCTCAGAAAAGAAAAGACGGGCCTTGTCCCCAAAAATATATTTTTTTGAATATTACCCGCGTTAAATTATTAACTGGCGCCCAACTAGTGTGGCCCTTACTCACGCGTTATTTCCTCAAATTTGCAAATAATAAGAAAAGGATTGACAAGGTGATTTCTATACGAAATTATTAATTATCTTTCGTCGTACATCTTGCTGAGACTTGCTGATGGTCCTTTTATTTGCAAATCGGCTCGCAAATTCGAAAAGTTGTAATAACGGTTCGCGATAGCCAAGCACCTGATTACAACTAAGATTTAAGCGAGGAAAATAAGCCGGAAATAAAACACGTTCCGCAAATACGCGTGTGTGTCGCTGATCTCTTCCCTAGTAGCTACCACAACCGCAGGACCGCAAAAAGGAACACAAGGAGCTGCGTTCAAGGATCCACAATCGACGAAGGATATCCAACACTTCAAAATTGTTAATTTTCTGACGCCGGGACAACGCTATGAATACAGGAATGTTTCTTATGTAAGTACATTTTGTAAAATTACGCCAATACCAGATTGATTCAAAACAATTAATATTTTGCAAAAGTAAATACTTATATTGTAAGTTGTGAAAAATTTTTTGGAAAATTAATGTGATTTTTATTTAAATTGATTGTGAAATAAAAAATAAATCAATTATGCAAGTAAATTAATCAATAGTTAAAAGGAGATTCGAACCTCATTTACAAAAGTGAATCCTTTTTTAAAACAGAGTGAATAAGGCAAAATAAGGAATAATATTGCTAAAGTAATATGACTTCCTATTCACATGTATTATATTTTTTTTGCAAACAAATAAGAATATTTGTACAAGGAATCTTTGCTTTTTTCCTATTCGTTGAATTTTGTGAAACATCGGCTATTTTGCTGATAAAAAATTTTGTGGGATTTAAATATTTTCTTTTCATTATTAAAGATTTTTATTCGTGTTCTCTTTCGATCGTGTTGAAAAGTGCGTGAACTCAGTGCCTGCAGTCCAACGCAAAATATTGAATAGTTAGAAAAGAAAGTGATATCTTGGTTCGGAAACAATGTCTAATCCCAACAATTTGATTCAACCTCCGAGGTTGAATCTAGGCAGCCTCGCTGACGCACTACCTACCCCCGATTGTCCAGGTGGTAATAATACGCCCAATGCTCCGCTTACTTTAAGCAGCAACGAATTGACTCAATTAATTTCACGAGCGGTTACTGATACCCTGCGAACGCAAGGCAGCGAAATCTTCGGTTCTATCATGAACCCAACTTTCGAGGCCAATAATGACGTCGATGTGTCGATCGATGTTGGGAATAATGAAAGTTTGTCTGACATGGACAGGATTCCCGACGTCGTTAAAAGTCTGAGAACGTTCTCTGGGGAGCCAGGAGAATTCAGCTCTTGGCGAAAAAGCGTTGATAGGATCTTAAAAATCTACGATCGGTTTAAAGGCGCACTTAAATACTATGGCATTCTTTTGGTCATACGAAATAAAATTGTGGGACACGCTGATATAGCTTTGGAGTCCTACAATACGCCTTTAAATTGGACTAAAATATCTAAGTGCCTTGCTCTGCATTATGCAGACAAGCGTGATTTGGGCACCTTAGAATACCAGATGACAACACTGGTCCAAGGTGGAAATAAGATCTCACGATTCTATCAAGATGTGTACAGTCATTTGTCGTTGATCTTAAATAAATTGGGATCCCTCGATATAAGTCAAGATGCAATGAACATTATGACGCAGGCATATCGAGAAAAAGCTTTGGACACATTTATAAGGGGACTACGGGGAGATCTCCCAAGGCTACTGAGTATTCGGGAACCAGTGGACTTACCTCAAGCATTTCACTTGTGCTTTAAACTACAGAACATGGACTATCGTGCGCAGTATGCCAACAATTCCAACCCTTTTGCACGGAGGTACAATAATAATCCACCTCCAGTTCCACCACGAAAAATGATGCCTGGTCCCACAAAGCCTACTCCCATTCCAGCACCCAGGCGTGAGTTCTATCCTGAGCTGGTAAACAGTCCTCAAGCACTTCAACCACCGCGATTCCATCACCAAAATTATCAACAGCCACTTCAACAGCCACGAACCTACCAACAAAATTATCAACAGCCTCAGCGCGAGTTTGCATTCAACAAACCACCGCCTTGACCCCAACGAGGTCCTATCTCTATGGACGTGGACCAATCCCTAAGGACTCACGTAGTTAATTATGCGAACAGATCTCAGGGACAACATTTTGCTCAAAAACGACCACAATATCCTACCCAAAGACACCATCCACCCCACAAGGTTCAGAGAGTATTGTATACAGAACCTAACGCCGATGCTTCAAACGACACCACGGACGAACAATACGAAAATAAAATCGAAGAAGAGGACGAAAATTACGACCAAACTCTGACGGAATACACAGAGTCACAGGACGAACCACATTTGGATCAAGACAAACAACTGGACGATATTTATTTTTTAGGCTGAAACGCTCTTCACTCCCTTATTTTGAACATAATTTGGGAAGTGGAGAGCGATTGTGATTTTTAGTGGACATTGGCTCAAATAAAGATTATATTCAACCCCGACACATCAAATATCCCTTGATTAACGAAAAAGCCTTCTATGCTAATTCCGTCGGCGGTAGCATAGAAATCACCCATCATGCATTTGTTAATATGTTTGGCCTCAAAATAAGTAAAATAAAATTTTTCATACTTGTGGGCCTTATATCTTTTGACGGGATAATCGGTAACAATACCCTCAAGCGCCTCCAGGCAGTGATATAATCCCTCTAAAACAACACTTATCTGAAACGGTTAATAAAATAGATATCAGGACCTCTCATTTAAACCAAGGTCAAACATTGCAATTGAAAAGCATCTTAAAGAATTGTCCTGGATTGTTAACTGAACCCGATGAAAGCTAAACTTACACGAGTACAGTTAAGGGGGAAATACGAACAACTTCAGATGACCCTGTGTACTTCAGGGCATGCCCATACCCGATGGACTTAAAAGAAATAGTTGAGGAGGAGATCAATAAACTTCTTAAAGATGGAATAATCAGACCATCTAAATCTCCTTACAATTCTCCAGTGTGGATCGTTCCTAAACAACAGGACGCACCCGAGGAGAAAATATATCGAATGGTTATCGACTACCGCAAATTGAATTCAATTACCATCGCGGACAGGTATCCAATACTAGAGATAGGCGAGATCTTGGCCAATCTGGGAAAAAATAATTTCTTCTCTATCGTCGACCTCAAAAGCGGCTTCCACCAAATACCGCTAAAGGAAGATGATATCCCCAAAACTTCCTTTTCGGTCAATAATGGCAAGTTCGAGTTCACACGCCTTCCCTTTGGACTGAAAAATGCGCCTTCCATATTCCAGAGGACCTTCGATGATATCCTACGTGAGCACATAGGAATTTGTTGCTACGTATACATCGATGATATCATCATCTTTGGAAAGAATGAGGAAGAGCATTTCAAAAATTTGGAGAAAGTACTCAAAACCCTGAAAGGCTCCAACATGAAGATTCAATTGGACAAGTGTGAGTTCCTTAAGAACCAAATCGAATTTCTAGGATTCATAGTTGGTAGTGACGGTATCAGAACCAGCCCACAAAAAGTTCAGGCGATTGTGAATTTTCCTGTTCCTAAGACTCAAAAAGACCTACGATCCTTCCTAGGACTCTCGGGCTACTATCGCCGATTTATTCAAAATTATGTTAAAATTGCGAAGCCTCTGACTTCTCTTTTAAGAGGGGAAGATGGACGAGTTTCCAAGAGTTTGTCAAAGAAAAAAATAATAAATCTTGATTCAACGGCCCTAAATGCGTTTAAGAGTCTCAAAAATTGCCTCATTTCCCAAGAAGTTATTTTAACACATCCTAACTTCGAAAAAGAATTCCATTTAACCACTGATGCCTCCGAATATGCTATAGGTGCAGTTCTCTCACGGGATAGCCAACCAACCGTTTTTTTTTATCAAGGACTTTAACAAAAACAGAAGAGAGTTATGCAACCAATGAGAAGGAGATGCTTACCATCATCTGGGCCCTTAACCAATTACGAGGCTATCTCTATGGCTCACGTAAAGTCAAAATTTTCACTGACCATCAACCTTTGACGTATGCGTTGAGCAACAAGAATACTAATTGGAAAATGAAAAGATGGAAATCCACCCTAGAAGAGTACAATCACCAATTGATATAAAAACCAGGCAAGGAAAATGTGGTCGCAGACTCTCTCTCATGGCCTCCTAAAGTACACTGATCAACTCCTTAACACCCACAATACACAGTGATGAAAGTTCATCCCAAAATCTCATTCCTACTGCCGAATCGCCTATCAACGTCTTCCGAAACCAAATCATTTTAAGAACTGGTGAAGAAGACAGTTACCAACTCCAACAGCCTTTTGCAAATTATTCCAGGCATACC
This sequence comes from Odontomyia ornata, assembly GCA_963969285.1. NCBI lineage: Eukaryota > Metazoa > Arthropoda > Insecta > Diptera > Stratiomyidae > Odontomyia > Odontomyia ornata. The sequence continues at coordinate 355,212,589 of OZ017739.1, read as the reverse complement.
CTTATTAAGCGACAATACTCGAATACCGACATAATAAGCATCCTTAAACGTTACCTCAACCCTGACACGATTAATGGTCTTTTAACATCCGAAGAGATAATGGCCCGTGTTCAGGAAGTTTATCCTGCACATTTTAAGACATATCGGACTCGATATACTCAAAAGCTTGTTGAAGACATCATAAGCGAAGTTGAGCAGGAAGAAAGAATCTTAAAGATTCACAAAAGACCACATCGAAACGCCGAAGAGGACCGGCTGCAGCTCCTTGAAAATTTCTATTTCCCTAAGATGGCGGCTAAGACTAGAAATCTGGTGAAGCAATGTAGCGTTTGCAAGGAGAGCAAATATGATCGGCACCCCAAGAAACCTTTATTAAACCCGACACCAATCCCTACATATACAGGACACACAATCCACATTGATTTGTTCAGCACCGAAAATCATAGAGTATTGACCGCCGTTGACAAGTTTTGCAAGTTCGGTCAGGCAAAGATCATTGCCTCTAAGTCTATCGAGGATATAAAGCAACTCCTGACCGATCTGCTCTTTTACTTTTGTGTACCGGAGATAGTTGTTATAGACCATGAAAGTTCACTCAGATCAGCCTCTTTAACATAATTAATGGAGGTCGACCTTAAAATTAAGGTCTACAAGACACCGCTGTATAAGAGCGAAGTCAACGGACAGGTGGAGCGATGGCATAGCGCTCTCACTGAAATCATGAGATGTCTAAAAAAGGATGGGGCCCCTAGATCATTTGAAAACTTGTTGCAACGAGCCGTTCACGAATATAATTGTACCATACATTCCACAACAGGTAAAAAACCTATCGAACTGCATTTTGGACGGATTCCGAGTATAGAACCGGAAGAACTGGAAAAATCCGGCTATCAAATGTAGACAAGCTAAAATCAAAACAACAAAAGTACATGACAAGTCACAACAAGACTAGACAGCCGACCAAAACCTACGAGATAGGGCAAACAATATATGTCAGAATTAATAAGAGGTAAGGAGCTAAATTGACATCGAAGTATAAACAGGAAATAGTAAAAGAAAATCATAATTCAACTGTTTTGACTGAATCTGGAAGAATAATACATAAAAGCCATATTCGTAATTGAAATTTTCTTTCAGTTTGTCCCTATTCTACGGTGCAAATGCCGAAATTGAACTCTGGACTTCTCGAGTTCTCAAATTGTTTCGTTCCATACTGGAAGAGGTAAACTTCAGGATGGAAATTTCAAGTTGATCCATATCATAGATCTAAGCCAATACGAACGCCTCCTGTCCGACATTGAACCTATACTTAACCTCTCTGAAATCAGGCACCACCCTTATCGTCGCATTTATCTTATGAACTTCAACAAATCCAGGACTTAATTCAAAATTTAAAACCTAGAACAGTCAAGAGATCACTTGACTTTATCGGTACTACTTGGAAGTGGATTGCAGCTAACCCGGATCACGAAGATTTAGTAACTATACAAGATAAAATTAATAACCTTCTTCAAAATAACAACAGACAAGTTATAATCAACAGATTGAACAATGAGAGAATTAACAAATTAACTATGATTGCCAACAAAGTTCAAAATTTAGTTAAAGCAAATAGTCAAACAAATTATGAGATTATTTTTGATATCCAGTTTAGACTTTCACTTTTAAAAGAAGAATTAAAAAACATAAATTTAGCATTTCATTGGGCAAAATTAGGAGTCAGTCATTTTATCCAAATCGGAGATTAAATAAGCCACAGAAATATTTGATAAAGAATTCCTTCCATATACGACAATTGAAGAAGCACTAGACTTCGCCGAGATTAAAATTATTACAAATACCTTGTACCTTGTACCTTGTACATAATCAATATACATTTGACTACCCGCTCTATATACGAAACTTTGTTAATAAAAGCTGTAAAAAGGAGTAATGTAATAGATTTAAAATTCAATAATGTAATGAAAAATGATAACGAAATTTTTGGCGTAATAAAAATTGTAAAAAAATGAACACATTGACCATTTGAAAAAGAAACGAAATTATAAATATCAGCAACACTTCCTGTATTCCAAATCTATTGAAAAGCGTCATCCCCGTTTGTAATCACACCAGCAGCAAGCACCTACCCACCATAGAAGAAATCGCCCCAGGCACTATTCTTTTAAACCAATATCCGGGAGCAATCGAAGTGGAGCGATCCGCTCACGCATTAAATGGGATGTATCTGCTAAAAATCCAAAATAGCAGCATAACGATCAACGGGTGGGCATTTGTAAATCACGAGACAACAACCTTGAACGCCCTACCCCCTATATTTCAGCCATCTCCAGAAATGAGAGAATACCGGGAGGTACTTTCACTGGGCTTAATGAAGAAACTACAACTAAATAACACAGATGAAATCCAGCTGATCAGTAAAACAGCAACCACTCACCAATTAGCTAGTTACGGTTTAATCACAGTCATCGTATTGCATCTTCTGGCATTTATTTTATTCAAATTATTTGCAAAATTTGATAATAAACATACCATTGCAGAAATTGAGATTAAACAAGTTTCTCCATCATGATCCGTTGCAAAACCTTCTCCGTCACCAGATCCCGTTCCACAAGCATAAAAAAATATAAGGTTCAACGACATCAAGTTTTTTTAAGGCACCGAGGACGGTCGCATTTAAAGGTGGGCAAGTTAACACGCAATTAACACGTTCCCATATTAAAAATATGCTGACGCCAGGGCTGCATCGTATTTTGCATGAAATTGGAACTGTATGGAATTTTCACGAGAAACAGCAAATTTCCATGAGAACCACTTAGTATGCAATTTTAGATCAAGACAATTTCAATTTCAATGTACGTTAATTTTAGTTTACTTGTAACCTCAGAAAAGAAAAGACGGGCCTTGTCCCCAAAAATATATTTTTTTGAATATTACCCGCGTTAAATTATTAACTACTACCCTAGTTCCGATTGTTTACGCCACATAACAGATACATACAGAAGGTAGGCTTTGTATCTTTTTCCAACTGAACCATATGGTTTTGGGTATCATCATAAGTCAATTACTTTGCCAGTTTTTTTTTGTTTGAGATAAGTTTTTATATGAAACCACATGCCCTCGCGTATCTTAAGGTTGAATTTTTCCTTTTGCATTGCTCTATTCTGTGATTTATATTCTTTAAAAATATGTTTGATTTTTCAGGAAAGTGTTATAAAAACACGCATTCTGTGCAAGATTTTGCATTCGAAAGGAAAATTTTGGATCAGAATTTATGGAATTGTTGCTCGCAAGTGATTCTTTGGTATATATTAGTGAAGACTGTACTTCTATTAACCTTTCATAAAACGAAACTCTAAGTTAGTGTGAAACAATGAATGCACTGAAGCTTTAAAAAATTTAATAGTATGCTTTAAGCTTTTTGCTCCCCAAATAATTTGACCTACTTAGCCAAATAGCTTAGCATTATCTATAAATAATTCCTTATGCTTCATTTGCTGCACAATATGCCACTATTCATCCTGAAGGTTTTCAATAAAGAGAGGCCTTCGTTCACTTCATATTATTAGTTTATGACGCTTGAATCTTAATAAGTTCCTTCTGGGAATCCAAACGCTTTCAACAAAACTGAATTCTTCGGAAACCAATCGTAAATTTTGTTGAAATATTAAAAATTTGCTTTGTGCAATGAAATCGCAATAATTCATCAAAACGTAAAAATTTTCCAAGAATCACACATATGAGTTCAACTGAAGCAATCACTTGCATCAGTTGCTCATTTCATTGATTCGAAATTTAAATTGAATTTGCTTTGCACAGAAGCATATCGTCATGAAATTGACAACTTATTCGTAATTTTAATTTATTGGAGCGTTAACGGAAAATAAAAAAAAAAAAATAAATAAAGCTCAGTAAAATATGATAAAATACTTACACCATGATCAGAACACTCGTAGCCCATTTTGTTGGAAGGACATTTCGTTTGATCGATGTGTGGAAATAAGCTGACACAAGTCCTATTAACGCAAATTAAATTTTCACCGCAGGGCGTGCCATCCTTGACAAGACCATGTTCGGGGAATTCATTTGAGCCTATTTTACCGTTATTCGTTCTGAAATATACAAAAAATAATGATTTTAAATGTTTATGTGCCGAAAGTAATTTAAACAGATGTGGTGTAAATGATTTTTCGTGTTTGTTGATTAACTTGATAGGTACATATTAATCAGCGAGTATTAACAACGTAGAAAAGTGTGTGGTTGAAATTTTTTCAGGAAAAGCAGTGAAAATAAATTCAATTTGCTTCCATTGAAATATGTAAATGCTTATTTAACCCAAACGTTACATAAATAAAGCTTCTGCAAAATTTGTCTATGTTTGGTAGCCTAATGATTGTTAGAGGAGATGTACATGATTGATAATATTAGATCGTTTGATACAGAAGCAGTTTTTTGTTTGAATATAGGTTAAATCAGCGAAAGTCTTGCTTTACCAGCCTACATAGAATGGGGGTCTCCTAATACCATCATACAACGTAAAGCTTAATTCTTTATGACTTACATACATATGAGTCCTCGTCTGGCAAGGAGGGCTCTTCTTCTTATGGTCATTACTGCACATACATACATACTCGTATGTGCATTTTATGTCAGATTTTTATGTAGTACAAATACTAAATATTAGATTTTCGGCAAGTTTAATTTGGAGGAAGCATGTTATAAATGAACAAAATGTGTCATTGGGTGGGGTCAGATGCTTCAGTTTGTTGCCGGCTTCAAACAGGTAAATCCAGTTTTCTTAGACAAGACGGACGCGACATCGGGAGGAAGAAAACAAGACGCATGAGTCCTGGAAATTTACTAACGATCTAGCCGTACGCACTGCAACTATGTTAATGCGTACCTATCTGTTGCGCCTCAGAAAATTTCCTAATTCTCAAGACAAATCATTCATCTGTCGATAACTCAAGGGGAAGGATCTCTTATGAGAGACTGGAAATGCGTTCTTGGTCTCAGGATGAAAATGGTCAGGACGCACATCTCATGTATTTTACTCGTGTTCACTTGTCGACGGCTAGCAATGAAATGCACTCAGTGATACACATCCACTGAAAAAATGTATATCGTATACAAAGTGAGCATGGGTGCAATGTTGGACCATGTACACCTCAGGCAGCGTTCAGCTAACATGAATGTTGAAATAGGTTGCAATTCTGTTTACGAATACCTCTGACCTGGCCTATTTATTTCATTTTTTCGGGATCACATTTAATTTTAATTCAAATAAAGAAGTGCCAGCAAAAAATCTAGAAACGCTCCATTTCCTGCCTTTTGGCGGCCTGTTTTAGATGTTTTTCCAGATGTATCCAATAGACAGGCAAGACTGAGGTACTCTATATCTCAACAAAGGCCCGAAAAGGGCTGTAGTGCTAAGGGATGCATCAGACGACGACTATTTAGCCGCACTTCTGTCGCAAGTTACACATGGTTAAATGGAAGCCCGCACACTGCGATTTTCGACAATTTTGTCCAGGTCGGCAGTCGCAGGAATTTGCGATTTTTCCTAAAACCAGTTCAGTAGGTAGTTTTTGTGATACTCGCGCAGGCGCACATCATTTGGACATTTGACGCTGAGGTGCACGGAAGTTTCTTGCATAGCCCACAAATGAGTTAGCGCATGTGTTCCTGGCAAAGACATACCTTCAAATGAGCATATTAGTTCTGCGCATGCCTGAAGTTCCTTTGCAAATCTTGTCGCAGTGTGTTCGTATTTGCGTCTGAAAATCGCTGGTTACGGCAGAAAAATCGCAATGTGACCGAACCCTAAAGCAAGCAAGACAGATAAGAAATTCATATCGTTGAAACAAAGCACGGTTGAAACAGAACAAAGGTCTCATGAAACGTTTGGCAGGCAGTGACTAGCGTAAGCAGCGAAGAGATCAGATGGACCAATCATGAATCTCAGTATTGCGCGACTCACTCCATACTGCAGTTGCTTATACGAAGGCACAATGTATTTTTAACCGACTTCCAAAAGAAAGAAGGTTATTATGACCAAAATAAATATTTGTATCAAACGATTCTTCGAAATTATAACGGGTTCTATTTAAGTAAGAATATTGCGGGTACCTTTTGTGACTAAAACGAAGCTTGTAAAGATGGCATCACAGCTAGTTTTCTTTTGTGTTATAGCTATTGTCTTTACTAACTACTACTGCTAACTGTTTTTTATTTAAAGGTACGGTCGGGGACGGTTCAAATTTTTTTTATGGACTCAGTTGAAACAACACATATATTAAATTTCCTTGTTTTCTAGATAACAAGGAAAGTGTTCCTTAGAAGAAAAGTCTTCCTTGAGAGTAAGTTGATTTGTCAAGATATAAAAAGGCATATGAAGAAGTAAAAGCTGGAGCTTCGTTACGAAAATCAGTGGAGAAGCATGGAGCAGACGACAATTCATTCTTATTATATGACACATACGAAAACAAGATGCATCAGGCATGGGATATAGAGCACACTTTTAAGTTTTAATGAATCGCAGTAGCGAGAGTTTTCAAAATACTTGATTCAATGTCCAGATATATATATATTTTGGACCATCTATGAAACAGGTGAGAGAATTAGCATACGAGCTGACTAATAGATATAATTTATTATTACCTCGGGCTTGGGATGAAAACTAGACGGTGGGCGATGATTGGTTTCGGATATTTGTGAGAAGGAGTCCTGAACTTTCTGTTTACGTAGCGCAAGTTAACAGTCGGTCAACGGCAGCTAGCTACAAAAGAAGTAACGTCAATCCGTTTTGTGATAATTTGATAATTAATTGTCATGGATCGTATCACGACCCATGACAATTAATTATCAAAAGTCCCAAAATATTTTCAACATGGGCAAAACAGAAATAACTATAGTCCAAAAGCCCGATAGAGTGTAACTACACGTGGTGCCCATCAATGAGATCCGATAACTTCAGCAGAAAAGGTTACTTTGGTCACAATGCGGCAAATGCCATCGAAAATTTAGTTCCTCCATAATTTGTATTTCCAAGAATACGAGTATTTTATTAGGGATGGGCCAGGAATGCAAATCCTCTAGGCCAGATGTAGGATACTTCCCGTGCCTGCAACGTTATCGATATTGCAATTTTAATAACAGATATTAAGAGATCTGAAAGAGACATTTTATTTGGTATCCTACTCGACCATCTTTGAGAAAAAAATTGTTTTAATAGTTCACATCCTTATATGGGGATACCCCCATAAAAGCCTTGGAAATTTTTTTGACTACGCAGCTCTCATTAACTAGAAACTTTTGAGTTGTTCATAAAATTTGATGGCTGTAGCTTCTACAGCTTCTGAGGAAACTAGATATGATGCACTGACGGACGGACGGAAAGGAATCGATTTTAATGGGGTATCCTAAAAAACGTCTGTTACAAAGCCGTAAAAAAATCAATAAAAGAACCAGCAACGATGACAAAATGAACAGTTACAGCTATAACGTTAACTGTACAACGGTACCAACGACGATAAAAATGATGCATAGACAGTAAAGACGGAAGACAACCTTATCCAAGTAGAGATTCATGTGGCGTTTGGGCGCAGCAAAAAATGATTTGAACGCCAGAGCATCCTATAAAAAAGAACGAGGAACTCTGTAAGATACGTCAGATGTGCAAGTGGTAGGAAAAAGTCAGAATCGGTTAAGTTATATGTAGGATAAAGCAAAAAGCAGTTCTTCTCCAGTGTTTCAGGTACCTCGGATATGGTTACACTACAAGGAGCTGTAAAGAGATCGAATGAGCTCCCTCTGCTATAATTGTGATGAAATAGGCCATAATAGGAAGTAGTGCAAAGAAGAAACAGACTACTTCCTCTGCCTAGACTCTGGTTCTAGGTCAAATAGTTTAAAACATGAGCCAGGAACAACAAAATACTGAATTTAACAAAGAAGAAGTTAAAGCGCTTCTACAATGAGTTGTAGACTAATTTACTTTGGAGCATACTGACTCAGAATCTACTCAAGCAGTTTGCGAGAGGAAGGCAAGCTGACTTGCTAAAACTCAGTGAGCAACACCAGAACCAAAGTTTCCCAACATGGTATCCCGACGAATCTAGTACTAGCACCATCTGGACTCGGAAAAGTGCTGATTTCCTTGTGGAGAGCTATGGATAGAAGGATGGTGTAGTGTGGGTCCTACATTCTTTGGTGTACCTAACGTCTAACGAACTGATATCATCTTTCAAGCACTGTGTCGAGCGTAGATCGCCACGTACTCGTTTGAGGAGAATTCAATGCTATAGTTATTAAGAATGATACGGCCAGAAAATGCCTTCCCAAAGTGATTAACAAAAATAAGGCTCATTGCTGGTAAGATTAAGTGGACAATGTGAACAGGAATCGTGGCGCTTTGGCAACAAGCTAGTCATGCTGAAGCTTGATGCCATACGCAAGCCCTGCATATTTGAAACAGAAAAGATGGACGGGATAGTACAGGTACTTTTACCTGTCTATTCCATCTGTGTTGACGCTATCTACCGCAAAATAGTACTCGCATGTATGCTTTTTGTATGGCTGGAATCAGAAGATGGAGTCCTTTCATTAAAGCCAAGGAAGGCTCAAGGTCCAGACGGCATACCAGCTAAGGTATTGCAGCCTGCCTTTCACTTTTACTCTGACCTGCTGCTCAGTGCATTCAACGTTTACTTGTAGCAAAGGGTACTCTAAAACATTGGAAGGTAGCAATGTTCGTAGTAATCAACAAAAGGAAGGGGAGTCCTGGATTACCGTCTACATACCGCTCATTATATAGGCTAAATACCGCTGGAAAAGTGATAGATAAATTTATCAAGGGAAGACTCACTGACACAATTCGTGCTGCTGGGAAACTATCTCCTTGGCAGTACGGCTTTACAACACAAGGTTCTACCAATGATGCAATTGCAGAGATCGCAGGCATGGTCTAAAGGGTGGAGGCACATAGCCGTACCAAGAGTTAGATGGTTCTCTTGGCCATACTTGATGTTCAGAATGCCTTCGATTCCGCTAGATGGGTGGACATCCTGGAAAAATTGAAAAACACTTTTCAAGTTAAAAAAAATCTTATGTGGCTTTTGAGGGACTACCTGGAGGACCGTAGCTAGCTTTATGATACAATGCAGGGCCGATGGATGATAGACGTTACATCAGGTATTGCTTAAAGGTCTATTATTGGTCCTGGCCTATGGAAAATGTCGTACAATGGGCGGTTGAGACTAGTGCTGCCACATGAGTCGCGCGTGGTTGGCTATTCGGCACCAGCTGCTGGACTTATCGTCTAACAGGCGCAACTTAGGCTAGTTATGCGAACGCGCAACGTGAGAGATTGTCAACTTCTGGAAAACACTAAAGTGGCCATCTTGAAAAAGAAAAGAAGAATAAGGACGTTCAGTATTGGAGTAGAATTGGTTAAATCAAAATCATCAGCAAACTATCTGGTGTTACCAACCAACTCAAAGATTAGTATCTTCGAACGAATCAGGGCACCAAATCATAAAATTGCTTTAGGCGCATCGATTCTGAGTCAACTTATGACCAACGTTGGGAGACACAACCCATCAAGAAGGCGCCTTTTGAAGAGTGCCGTAGAGTCGATGCTACTGTAGGAAGCAAAGATATGCGGCGACATCCTCAATGAAGATCTGTACCAAAAACGCTCGTATCTTCATATTGAACAGTCTTTGATTCAGCAGTGCTAGTCATTACAGGGGGTGAAACCTATCGCATTCTTTGCTAACGATTGCCGTACTATATACTTACATCGAAACGAAGATAGAAAGGGGACGGTTACCAATGAGGAAATACAACGTGCACTCAATAATTGGCAGCAGTCTTGCGAGAAACAGCGAGAAAGAGAGATGGACGGCGCATCTCCTCCCTAGTTCAAGACCGTAGCTCAATTGAACGCATGGACTTCTGTCCGACCCAGCTCTTGAGCGGGCATGAGTATTTTCAGTCTTACTTGCATAACTTTGGTAAGTCATGGTCATCCGCATGTGAGGTTTACGCAGGAGAAAAGGATTCCCATTACACATTTTTTGTATGCATCGGGATCTCTGGAGGAAATCAGGAGAGCTCTCACAGTATAGTCTAATGGGGGAGATGTTTGCATCGGTAGACAAATGGAACCATGTGGCACATTATGCTCGGGCTGTGCACATAGATAAAAATAGGGTTAAGGAATCACATTCCTAGCAAGCCCCCTTCCTCCCTCCTCTTTCGCTAGAGGAAGGGTCCCCCCAGCCCGAAATAATGTGTCAAATGGTGAAAGGCTAGGGCTCTGATTGACACGGGAAGTATTTTGCAGGTGGGCCAGACGTCTTAAGTATCTAAAGCTATAGCTTCTATAGTTTCGGAGAAAAACTGCTGTGACATACAGATGGACGGATAGACGGACACAGGTCGTGATTGCAATAGGATTTTGTACTTCAGTTAAAAAACCCGAAAACAGATCGGGGCAGTTTCAAAGGAAGTTTAATCAGGATTACCAGAAGCAATGTCCACTTTCTGGTGAAAGCAACATTTACTCAATGGTTTCAAATGATAAAAATCTAACTTACAGTGAAATAGGCCTCTATTTGTCAAAGTAAGAGGAGCTGACAATGAAAACGATTGAAAAAGTAGTTGCTAAGATTTAAGATTGAAACAACATGGAAGGATATGAAACAATATCTATTGCAAGATTAAAAAGATTGAAAAGTTTTCTTCTCACACGCACCAACAACGGCATTTTTTGGAATATGATCATCCCTTATTGGTCTTGTTGGAATAACATCAGAAGAATGTCGAGAATATAATCAGTCCATACTTCAGGAGGGAAGTCAGCAGGCAATGGGGGAAAGAACTGACCCGCAAAAGCAGACGGCGTTCTCGTAAAAGTGAATAGATTATTTCGTAAGAAATCTTAAAGTGACTAGTAATGAGATAAATCTTCCCGATAGGCCCGGTATCGAAATTAATAGTACGATTTCGGATACAGATAAAAATATGATTATATGTGATCGATTGCAGAAGCTTGCCTTGATCAGAACTTATTTTGAATTGGTCTATGTACCAAACTCTAAGAGAGATAGCTAAATATTTTCAGAAGTCGTTGAAGCAAAATTTGTTGATTCCAAATCAAGCCTAGCCTATTCTTCAGTTTAATTCACAATTGGCCTCTGAAGTCATATTGAGCGGAAATCTATTTTGCAGCTGCAGCGGTTTGCATCACACATTCGGCAGGATAACTCTCAAGAAATCTAGACACTGAAGATGACTTAGCGGCGGCGAAATTTTCCTGCTCACACAACTAAGCAAGGATTTCCAAAAAACGAGAAATTTCTCGGTATTGGTGATATTCCCAATATAGTACTACGATATTTGCTTGAGGTTGTTATTAGAAATTACTGTAAATTTTTCAAAAACATATTGAAAATTTCATATTTTCCGAATCAGTGGAAAATACACAAGGTATTTCCAATATTGAGTAAAAAAAAGGAAACTTCATGCTCTCAAAGCTATCGCTGCATATTATCAGCATGGTATTTGCAATGATACTGTTTTATATCAACTTTCTTTGATTGAGACGGACTGATTTATATGACCGTGCCTCATTCCTTTTATTACACAGTACTGACTCTTTGACATTTCGGCTTAACCTCTAAATATCATATATTCTTAGGTACTAACTATAACATAATATAACACATTTCAGCTTAACTTCTAAATCTCATATATTCTTATGTACTAACTATAAAATAATTCAATTCAATATATAACATCTCCTCCTTTTATTTTAATTATTTTTTTTTCTTTACAGTTTTTAAATTCAACAATTACAATGATCCATCATATTAGAAACAGACTACTATTTGCCGGCCTTACAAGTTCTTCATCATTGTACACTTGAAAGCGTTACCTTATTGTACATTGTAATTAATTTATCTTCTGTAATTTAAACTCCTAAATAAACCATGTTTTAATTCAATTTGCCGTTTGGTATCTTTTTATGTGTTTCACCAACCTGCCTGATCGTGTATGATATTCTTTACTCATATTGTCATTTTAAAACTGGGAGTGTCCTCTGATTTTCTTAAGTTTATGCTATTTCGTTTCAATAATTGATTATTTTCATTCTGAATAATAAATGACCTTGGCGTTGAATGTGACTCTATAATCTTAGCTGGTTCTCAAATTCCTTTTCTTTGGTAAATTACATTATCTCCCATTTGACACCCCTCCTTTCTCATTTTCCTTAGAGTCTTATCGTAGTATGTTTTATAACTGTCTTGATTTATTTTCAATTTTTCATAAGTTCCTTGAATAACTTTTGGTTTGAATAATTCCTTTCTAACAGAATATTAAGGGCGAAGTACTCGGCTTATTGAAAGTTGCGCTGGTGATGCCGATAAACTCGAAATTGGAGCATTTCTATATGCCAGCAATCCACTCTCTAAATCTTTTCCTTCTTCCCCACATTTTCGAAGTAAGCTTTTCGCTATCCCTACACCTTTTTCCGCTAAACCATTACTACGAGGGTAGTTTGGACTAGAGGTGATTAAGCCAATATTCCACTCTTGTGCAATGAATGGCATATCATCCGAAATGAATGGCATATCATCCGAAACAATAATATGAGGGATTCTGAGTTGAGCAAATATTTCGTTAAGTTTCCTCGAAATTGCCTCAGGTGTCTTATTTCTTAACGATTTCACTTTTTAACACTTCGAGATGTAATCCATCAAAACTAAAAACGGCTTTCCTTGGAAGTCAAGTATATCACAAGCCACTTTCTAAATGACAGATTTGGAATTTCAAGAGGAATCAATGGAGACCTACAATTTGAATTTTGATATTTCTCGCATGTCCGATAGCTTCTTATAAAATCTTCTATTTGCCTTTTTATACCTGGCCAATTCACAGTTAATTTTGCTAGCTCTTTTGTTTCAGTTATCGCAAGATACCTTTCGTGCAGACGTATTCAATGTCTGTGCACGAAGAGCAATTGGAATGATGAGTCTATTTTCATACATAGAAGACCATTTTCACAGTAAATGTCACTTTAACCTTTTTATACTAGCTCTATTAATTCTTTCGACTCATCATCATTAAGAATGGCTTTACGGATTTCCTCCGTTCTTTTATCGCTAGCATTGATGGTATGAACTGCAGTATTTAATGTCGAGTCAACAGGAGCCGAATTCTTCTTCTTGATACTTCTAGACAGTGTATCTGCTATGCGCATCTCTTTTCCCGGAAGGTATCTGACTTCAATATCATATTTCAATAATTTTTGTTTTATCCTCTGTAACCTGTTGGAGTGAACCTGAGACATTAATTCGTTGAAAACTGCCACTAAAGGTCTGTGATCTGATAAAACGACAACTTTCCGTCAATAAATATAATCGTGAAACTTCTCACATGTGAACATCTCTTTTTCAATTTGCGCTTATTATTGTTTCAATGCAAAACAAACCGGTCTGTTGTCTTGCATAAGACAACTTCCAACTCCAAATTGAGAAGCATCAGTTTGGATATATACTGGAATGTTCTCATTGAAACTTTGCAACACTGAAGATTTTGAAACAATTTCAGATTTTCAAATACTTTGGAGGGTGCTTCTAACCATGTATATGAACAATTCTTTATCAACAGCATCTTCGAGGCGCTGGTACTGTGACATATTTGGAATTAAATTTCTCACAAAATTGACTAGTCCTAAGAATCTTTGCAATTCTGTTTTGTTTTAAGTGATTTCAATATTTTCAATGGCTTTAATCCGAGATTCATCGATTCTAATACCCTCTTTTGAAAATACCAAGCCTAAGTAATTTACAGCTTTTTGACAATATTGGAAATTTATAGCATTAAATTTAATATTTAATTCACTTGCTATTTTAGAACATTAGCCCCGTTACTATCGTGTTCCACTTTATTTTTTCCGAAAATCAAAATATTGTCGAAATAGGCGGATACACCCGGTAGGTGACTAAAATATTTAGTATTCAGTTTTTGAAATAGCTCGGGAAAAAAATTGAGCCCAAATGGCAACCTAAAAAACTGACTACATACAAGTTGCTACTTTCTTCCTCCAGTGTTTTCTAGTTGTGACGATAAATCTGATAGTCGTGGTATTTGAAAAGGCTCTATTATAACGTTTCTATTCAAATCCGTGAGATCTAAACATAATCTAACAGATTTATCAGGCTTTTCAACCACAACTAGATTGTTGACCCAGTCAGTGGGATGATTAACTCTTTTGATGATTTCTGCATTTTCCATGTCATCTAATTTGGTCTTCACTTTATTTTTAAGACTGGTCGCTATGAGGTGAGGTGCATGCACTCGTATGACTGGAACCGCATCTTTCTTTAAAACAATCTAACACTTGTCTGGAAAAGTACCCAGTCCCTCGAATAAAGAACCATTTTTCTGAATAAATTCCTCTTTTGAATTAGAGTTCCAGTTAAGATTATCTATGCGCTTGATTAATTTAAGCTTAATACACGTTTTTAATCTTAAAATTAGAGACAAATCCACAAAAAAAAAAAAATACAGTTGAAGCAAAATCTTGGCTTGATGAAGAGTTTCCGGGGTCTGCACCAGGAAAATTAACCATCATTGACTGGTATGCTAAGTTTAAACGTGGTGAAATGAGCACCGAAGACGGCGAACGCAGTGGACGCCCAAAAGAGGCTGCCGCCGACGAAAACATCAAAAAAGTTCACAAAATAATTTTGAATGACCGTTAAGTGAAGTTGATCGAGATAGCAGACATTGTAAAGATATCATCTGTACGTGTACATCATATCATTCACGAATATTCGTACATGAGAAAGCTGTGTGTAAAATGGGTGCCGCGCGAGCTCACAATCGATTAAAAGCAACAACGTGTTAATGATTCTGAGCAGTGTTTGAACCTGTTTAAGCGCATTAAACCTGAATTTTTGCGTCGATATGTGACGATGGATGAAACATGGCTCCATCATTTCACTCCGGAGTCCAGTCGACAGTCAGCTGAGTGGACTGCACACGATGAACCGAATCCAAAGCGGGGGAAAACACAACAGTCAGCTGGCGAGGTTATGGCATCAGTATTGATTACATCCAAAAACGCCCAAACCATCAACAGCAATTATTATATAGCGTTATTGGATCGTTTAAAGGATGAAATCGTTAAAAACGGCCCCATTTGAAGAAAAAAAGGTCTGTTTCATCAAGACAACGCACCGTGTCACAAATAAATGAAAACAATGGCAAAATTGCATGAATTGGGCTTTGAATTGCTTCTGCATCCACCGTATTCACCAGATCTGACCTCCAGTGACTTTTTCCTGTTCTCAGACTTCAAAAAAATGCTCACTGGAAAGAAATTTAGCGCCAATGAAGAAGAAATTGCCGAAAATGAGGCCTATCTTGAAGCGAAAGACAAATCGTACTACAAAAATGGTATCAAAAAGTTGCAAGATCGCTATAATCGCTGTATCGCCCTCGAAGGCAACTATGTCGAATAATAAAATCGAAATTTGTCAAAAAAATTTGTTTTACTATGGTAGACCGGGGACTTTTCAATTGGCCTGTTAGGTCTTATCACAGATTTGTATACTGGGAGCTTTGTTTTCCTGTGTATGCAGCTGGTTTTCAAGGTCGTCAAAACTGAATAAAATATTTTATTTGGGAGCTGTATTCTTCGGTGTATTTCGTCTCTTTCATAGCCCGTTTTCATTATTTTGGCGCCTAAATACACAAATTCACTAACATTCTCGATACTGTATACGCCAAGTGTGATGTTTTATGTATTTGAGGTATTTTTCCAGACTGCGTCACGAGCTTTATTTTATTTTCATTGACTTTGTAACCCCTAGTTTTGCTTTGCTTGTCGATTTTTAGGACGAGTTCTTTGGCAGTTGATAATGACTTCGACAAAATGTAGCCTATGCAGACGACGCATAGGCTACTACTTGGCTCGACTTATATAGTAATGTAACTATACCCAGTAAAGCCCTTAATGTGTTCATGTTACTTCGACGACTCTTACATTCCAGATACATTGACCAAAAGACCAAAGATATTTGTTACAAGGCTCTAGTTAGAGTAGTTTTGACATAAGGATGTCTAATTTGGCATGCTTCAATGGAAATGTAACAAGTTTTCGAAAGGAAATGTGTCCGCACATATAATGGTCAGTACGGAAAGCCTTAGATGGATTGGAAACACTGTATATTGAATCAACAAATTTATCGGATTGCTGAACTGATGAGAGTCGAAAGATTCATTTTGAAGCTTGTACGAAATCGTATCGGGAAGTCTGTATCTTTGAACGAAAACCCCTGAGTTTCTCAGCCGTTCCCCCCAAGTGATCCATGTCTCACCTTTAGCTTCATACTTCCGAAAGCGTTCGTGTATTTGGACATGAATCGGTATATTTTTTATTTTGATAATGCTTCGATATATATCATATACATATTCGTAAATAGGCGGGCCACCAATAAGAAGATAGAATATCCTCCAAATTTGAGTTCACGGGATCAATAGTTTCAATGGAGATACTCATTTGCGATGGAGGTTGAGGCTGGTCGGTCTGAGACGGAGCAGTCTAGATTTTAGTGACTAAATGGCAATTAGTGAATTATTCGCAATTTTTCATTTTTGTTTTGCTTTTATTGCTGCGTTAGTTATTATTGCTATTTATTTATGTTCGTTATTTTAGAAAACTGGAGAACTAGAGTAATCAGTTGTACGCTTAAAGTACATTCTTTTGTTCTATTTTTTAGTTGTATGTAATTTTGAATAGTTTTGGTTGGTTTTCACATTTTTTCCTATTAACTGATAATATTTAGCAATTTTCATCCGATAACATATAATATTGTTTTTTGGCTACTTTTTTCTAACTGAATATTGTTTAGATTTAGAGTTCCATGTGGACCATTAAGATTTTTTGAGTACTTTAAAGGTAAAAGTGCGCTATGTTCTTATGAAATTTAAGACGATTGAATCAAGAAAACACATTTGAATTTGCTCCACTTATGGCGCAATATACTTCTGACGCTGACTGACAAACTTTCCCCCACCACACAGGCGACTGACGGGTTTTGAAGGGTATAAAGATTCAGCTCCCGAAATTTCGTGTGGTATGAAATAACTATAGATTCGAAAATTTTAATTGTTTGGATGCGGACAGACGCATGCTCCCTCCACTTCTGACCAAGGACGATTATTTCGTAGTTGTAAATGCTCTAAACTATCATCCAAAAAATGTTGGTGTGGTATGAAAGACCCTTTAGATGACGATTTTTTACAACCTGAATTTTCCATTTTGTTCGAATATATAGCTTCAACGCCAGGTTTCAAATGAAAGTTTACTTATAACCTTTAAAACATAATTTTGGGCATCCAAAGTGGGCTTGATATTTTAACTCGGGAACTGACTAAATTATTTGTGTAGAGTAAGTAATGGTTTCCCATGAAATTTAATTTTTGGAATATTATGGAACATAAAGTATGCAAGGCAAATCTAGTAGCTTTTAATTGTTAATCAACCGATAAATAATCTATATTTCAACCACAAAAATTATTCATGAATTCTTGGGATACTTACTTGCATTCGTATTCAACGCCTTTAATTGATACAATTGTACGTAGGATGAGCTGCGATGGATCATCGTAGCCGGGTGGTTGACGTTCACCCTCCTTGCATTGTAACGAACCGCACAGAATGTTCCTGCATTTGAAAGGTAGTCATATTAACAAAAGGAAGACTAGGAATGACGATAAATAATCAGAGCAATTGTTATCACTTTGAAACGGTTCAGTTGAACAGGTTTGGTGTAGAGAAACAAGGACTCTAGTGACAGAGACGAAATAGGAGTGGACATGATTAAATGAATAGGCTCAACAGGTTGAAAGGAGTTTTGTAGTAGGATGCGGAGGGAAGTGTTAGCGTCAATGCATATTCAACACATTGGTCCTGTTGGGTAAAGCATTTTGTCTCTTGCTTGGAGAGTTATTTGTGGGACAAAAGGTTAGGATATGGTTCAGGTGCTCGAAAGGTTTGTGAAAGCTGAGTTGGTATGTGGGTATGTAGTGTGTATATGGAAGACAAGTGGTATTTTCAATATTTAGCAATGTTAAAATTTCGAACTTTACTCGGGAGCACATTTTATGTAGTTGACATAGTTGTCCACACCACAATGACCGTTGGGTGAGCCTTTGGTATTGAATTGCTCATAGCATTGATGATCGGCTGCCGTACTGCCATATCCCCAGATTGCTTCACATTGTAGCGATAATGTTGGGCAATATCCTTGAAAGCAATAGCCTGAAAACGAAAATTTAATTGTGAGTCAATATACGATTGAGACAAAGCGATTGTGAATTTTGGAATGGACAAACGTTTGTCAGGATATGCAATGATAGAGGAGAGTATAAAAGCAATCTGATCCTAGAATACAAGTATTACAAAACATAATACGCTCAGTAGTTTCCTTTTGGATTAATGTTATATTTGTCAAAAATTATCTTGTATGTTTAAAAAAGTGCTTTAGTGAACGAGTTATATAGAGATAAGGAACCGTGTCCTTAATTTCGAGTGAAACCAAAGAAATATGAACTACCACATTTTTTGGAGAACACAATTTTGTAAAAATTAAAGCAAAATAGCTTCGACAGTCGACTTTTGATGGGCATTAAAATACCAAAAAAAAAAAAATAATCTTTTATTGTGCAAATATTGTAAATAGACAGTTTTCTGAATGTTTATCTAGCCTTGAAGATCATATTGAAACCGCAGCATCTGTAAATCTGGGTGTTATAGCAAATTTCCCTGAAACATTTGCATTTGAGAACAGCAAACTAAGTGGATATGTCTGAAAAGTTAGTTGCTTGCAACTTTAGTGATCATACAAATTTTCAAATGTTTTTGAGAAAAGGCTTCTTCCATATGTAGAGAGATGTCCTTACAATCTTTTTGCCATAGGTGATTGTGTTGATAATAATTGAAAGGACCTAATAAGAGCTTATGATAAAGTTTGACCATTGTATTATTCGAATTGAAGGTTAAATATTTGAACATTTTATATACTATCCCTTAACGATGGAAGATCTTTGATAAAAAAATCTGAAGAACCTAGCAGAAACAAGTTTTTGATGAGTACAAACGCATCAATTATCTAGAAGAAATTCATACCATTTTGTTAAGTATAGTGTTCTATTTTTATGAGCACTTTTGCCCCTGTCTAGGATTTTTTGAATTTGAATCAGCGGATTTAATATATGACTTCACATATCGGCTATACAGCGACCATCCGGCTACTGATTTTCTACGCACTTGTAGCCTGTTGGCACAAAGTAGACTTTTCTTGGGCACCATCTTGCTTCGCCAAGCTGCAAAGAATGGTTGATCTGAGAGTTACTGTGAAGTTCAGTAAAACACCAGGTAAGGCCTTGAACGTGGTATTAAACTTGCCTCCTCTTGAACTGTACATAATCTTAAAATGACATGTACCACAGATATATATGCCAACTGATGTACTGAGTTTCGAACTTTTACAGAAGGATTCATGTCGGAATTCCAAACGGGACCGATATGGTGAAGAAGACATGACCTTCTACATGGAACTTTCTGGAACCAAAAAGGGAATTGGAGCAACATTGGCTCTACAAACACAATTTCCAGAAATCGATACCACTAGTAATGCAGACCTCTGTATTTTACTAAACGTGGTGTGATGGGTGGATATAATATTTGAAGAGGGAGAAAACGTAAGATTTGCAGTCAAAGCCAGGTGGTGCCAACGGGACGAAAATCAATATTGAAAATCAGCCATGAATGCCTAAGCAAACTAAACTCTGTTGGAGGGGCACTATTTTCCCAGGTTTTCTGGGTAACAGGGCACAGAAGGAATAGAGGCAACAAAAAATCTGTTGGTTTAGTAAAGGAAGGTTCAGAGTCCTTATCCTACAGCCCGGAATCCAGTATTTGAGTCCCCAGCTCTCATATTATTCACAAGATAAGCTGCTGGTTGAAGACTCAGCCGGCGGAATCTGGGCAGCGATGTGAAGACTGTAGACTTGGCAAATACCTTTTAAGATAGTACAATCGAAAGTTAACAACTTTGTTTTCAAATGATGTAAGAAAGAATATATAACTTTGAATGGGCTGATTACGAGGTACAAATTTCTTCGTGCTCATTTGCATAGAATAGCTATTGCTAGAGACTCTCTTTGCCTATGGTGCTTAAAAGAGGATAAGCACCATGCATGTGAATGTTTGACCTCTTCTTATGTCAGGCAGCAGATATTTGCTGTCATATGGTGGAGTATTATTCTAAAATAACGTATAGGTCTTTGATTGTTGAGTGCAATCGATCAACGTCTCCAAGCTCCCCAACTACAATTTAACTTTTCTCAACTCAGGGCACCTGCATCGGCATATTAAAAACATGCTAAACGAGTACTCGTATGCATGTCAGCATATTCTCAGCGATACATGCATCAATTCCACACGAGCGACAATAATCTATAAATTTTTGCATTGGATCATTGAACTTCGCACAAGTACGCATGTCAGCATACTCATCGGCAACTAATGCACAAGAAATAATCATCAGGAAATTTTTGCTATCGGAATCAACGATCGAGGCAATTCATTTCCTGCACCATACAAGTCGGCAACTACTTAGAATTAAGTTAAAATGTGCCAAATGCAAATAATTTGTATAAATATGTAAATAATACAAGTAGAACAATAAATGTTATTCTGGTAAGATGCCTAATCAAGTGCGTTTCATTTTTTCAGAACAACGTCTGAGTGTTCAGGAAAAGCTTGAATACTCACATCTTGTCCCATCATAAAACAATCATATAGCAACTCATAAAAAAGCTGTACATAAATAAAGGAATTTTCAATGAAATCGTTCGACGCGACATTATTGACAGTGACACACTTAAGTGTTTTAGCACTTATTTTGACGGCGGGCAAATTTTTTGAATTTATTGTATGCTTAGATGTATCAGCCCTGGATAGCATCTGTATAAATGTAGGATCTAAATGTTAATCCGATGTACGGGGTCTGACAATTAAGTAATGAACTTTTTCATCCCAAAATCGTCGGTTAAAATTTGTCTGACTGTTTCACAGTACATACCCAGTTCCGAGGCCAACATTCGAACTGTTAAACGCCACCATATACTTTTAAAATTTTAACCCAATCTGGCGCAAAATTTTGTCGCAACGCGATTTCGTTTCTCCATTTTCGTGACGAGCACCACCAACACACGTCTACTCAACACGACACAGCAGGCGAATTTAACAAGCTAGAGCGATGATAAATATATCAATGAACCGTAGAAGGGGAAGGGAATTTCAAGGTCGCAGGCTTACCACAAGTGCGACAATAAAATCAATCTCATTACTTAATTGTCACACTTCGTATGCTTATATATTTTATCACACCATTGACTTGCTGCATAATCATTTGCGTTGTAAGTACCTTCAGGTGCTGAGGATGTACAAACCTCATATGCTGATATCACAAAAAGTATCTCCACTTCTTCAAGAGAACGGAACTCTAACACAACGTGCCAAAAAGGGATTTTAATCAAGCCAAAAAAACATTCGTCCTCGGAAAAAACACTTGCAGATTTCAATTCGAAGATAAAGCCGTCCAAATGTAAAATTCCTTTGCAACTACTGCGGCCGATTCGTGATGGCGGTGCCATCATAAAAACATCATCAAACGAAAACACAACCACGCTTTACAACATGGCAAAAGAAATAATGCGGGACGAATATGATATTATGGTGACTAAATCCCGTCAACCAAGACTGGTCATTAATGGCCTAGAAAAAGAGTTTTCTACTGAGGAGTTAACGAATGAAATACGTTCCTTGAACCCTAATATTGGGGAGAATGAAAAAATGGAAGTAGTTCACGCCAGAAAGACAAGAAATGGAAAGTGGTTACATATTCTTCAGGTGAATGGGTGTATGTACCAAAGATTGGTAAACAGATACGTCAATATTGATTATGGGTCTTATTTTATCAAGGAAGACTACAATATTACCAAAAGTTAAATCACAAGACGTTAAAGTGCGAAGGGGAGCAAACATGTGCTAAGTGTGCAGGAAAGCACGAAACGAAGGCCTGTAAAAGTGATTTCGAGAAATGCTTCAATTGCGCGGGTAACAGTAAGAATGTTGATTACTCCCACAGATCAGACTCTACTCAGTGCCCAGAATACCAACGTAGGATAATGATTGCCAGGAGGAGCATTGACTACGACTGCAAATGAATTGTAACGATACAAACCGACTAAGTGGCAAGCAATTGACTCTCCTATATGCGAATATTAGAAGCTTACGGCACAAACTAAGTGACATTCAGATTTATCTCCAGCATAATCCCAACATAGATGTGATCATACTAAATGAAGTCTGGATTTATCCTGAGGAAGCTAAATATTTTAACATTCAGGGTTATCATTCAGTTTTCTCCTGCAGACCCGGAAGAGGTGGCGGCACAGCAATTTATATTTAAAACTCAATAAATTTCACCACTAATCGTGTGACCCCTGATAAATATAATATGATAATAATCGAGTTAATCCAAGCTGGTGAAAAAATTAAAATCGGCACTTTCTACAACCCCAGCCGTTTGAACGCGCAAGACCTTTGCTCTGTTCGAGACAACATATACTCAGCAGAAAAAAATTTACTCACAGTAGCTGACACAAACATTGACTTAATCACCGAGTCCTCAGAATCAAGGCTATATAAAGATACTCTCGATACAAATGGTGCTGTTGTCATTAATAACGAAACAATTACTCGTCCTGTTTCGAATACTTGCCTAGATCATATAGTCATAAATGACAAGCTTACTGCGGAAAAAATTAATTTCAAAGTAGAGAACTGGCCAGAGCTAGACCATCAGGTTCTAAAAATAAGCATCCAAAACTTCAACGTTCATAAACAAAAGCCTAGTTACAAATCGTTTCGATATGTAAACAAGGACCTCTTCAAAACACATCTTCAACGGGTATTGGAAACCCAGAAACCTACTAATCTAACAGAACTGACAAATATGATCTCTAAATCCAAACGTCACTCGACCATCGAGAAAAAACTTAGATGTCGCCAGCTAACTTGGATTACGAAACGAGTTATAGAAGCCAGTATAAGAAAGAGAAAGGCGCATACGGATTTCAGACGGAACACGGAAGATCTGACGCTTAAGTACATATATATCCAAGCGAAAAAAGAGTCAAAGCGTCTCCTAAAGGAAGCAAAATTTTCATATTTTTCCAAAAGATTGGAGGCAGCGGCTGATAATAATCGCGAAATATGGAAAATAATAAACGAAGTAAAAGATAACTCTCTTCCCCGGACTTTTTCACCTGATTTGCAGATCATTCCAGTCTCTCTGCCTGATTCTTCGCAACAAAATGAAGCAGCAACAATTCTAAATAACTTCTCAACTATTGGTGAAAAAATAACGAGCAAACTCGGTGCTCCTCCAACAAGTATAAGGAATGATACAAATACCTCGCCTAGATCCACATTTCACATCCATCCAACCAACAAAGACGAGGTGGATAAAACCATCGAGGCAATGAAGAAGAACACTGCTCCAGGCAGTGATAACATAACAATGGATGAAATTATGCTCGTCAGAGACGAAATAGCAGGTCTCCTTGCTGACTTTTACAATGAGCACATCAAAAACGGGACGTTTCCTGAGGAGGGGAAGCTAGCGAAAATAATTCCTATATTTAAGGGAGGTGATCGTTCGGACCCGAATAATTATCGCCCGATTGCGCTTCTTACAGGATTCAGTAAAATTTTTGAAAAAATAATTAACACCCGTTTAACACCGTTCATTGTGGATGATTCTATCCTAAATTCCCATCAATATGGTTTTCAAAAAACCAAAGGAACACTTGATGCTTTGATCTCAGTTACCCATTTCATCAATGAAAGGCTTGACAATGGGGACTATGCTGTTGCCATTTTTGTGGATCTGAAGAAAGCGTTTGATACGGTCGACCATGACCTTCTGCTTCGTAAATTAGAATCATATGGTGTACAAGGCAAAGCGAATCAGTTATTTCACAGTTATCTAAAAGGTAGATTGCAGATAACAGAAGTCAATAATTTTTTGAGTGACCCAGCACCAATGAAATCAGGAGTTCCACAAGGTTCCATACTAGGCCCCCTTTTGTTCCTATTATACACGAATAATTTGATTACATGTAGACTAAATGGGCATTACACATTATATGCTGATGATACAGTACTCCTGTACTCGGGATGTAACAAGAATGCCATCAATGAGGATCTGAAAACATATAGTTTGTGGTTAAACGAAAATAAACTAGCGCTGAATGTAACAAAGACTAAGTTTGTTATTTTTAAACAAAAGAACAAGGAAGACATTGATATTGATATAAAAATTAACGGCGAAAATCTGCAAAGGGTATTTGAATTTAAATATCTTGGCCTAATCATTGATCACCGTTTAACTTGGTTCCCACATATAAACAGCTTAAGAAGGCAATTAGCCCCCATAATCGGCTTATTACGTAGGTACGAGGGATTCCCGAGGAACATCAAACAACTGGTTCTAAATGCATTCGTATTGTCGAAATTACATTACGGAGTGGTAATCTGGAGTCAGTCATCAAAGATAAACATTAATATCATCTCCAGGATGTTAACTAAGGCATATAAAAATATGCATAATCTCCCAGGGCTCACGTCAACAAAATTAGTGTACCAATCGTGTAACGCATTAACTTTTAGCCAAATCATTATAATGGAGAAAGCTAAGTTTATCTTCAAATGCTTAAACCTCAACTTGTCCCCACAAGTGCCATTTGTTAGGGTATCACAAAAGAATCAATACAATGCTAGGAACGCAGACCAATTTGTTATACCATTTGCAAGAACAGATCGTCTAAAGAACGATCCTACAAATGATGCCCTTCGTATATACAATGATCTTCCGGAATCAGTAAAAGAAGCGAATTCACTAATGATCTTCAAGAAAAGACTCAGGAACTATTTAATGAATAGCGATTGAATCTCAGCGCAGAAACTTTCAACATAGCATCTTAGGCCATTTTTTTTATCCTTTCATCGAGATGCCTCAAGACACAGCTAGCCTTATGATTTATTATTATCTGTCCAGTAACTTCAAAATAGCATCTTAGGGCATTGTTGACCCTATCGTCGAGATACTTGAAGAAACAGCCATTCTTTTAACTCAGAGTTTTTTTTACTGCGTCGAATTAATATTTTTTTTACCTCTGAGAGCTGTTAACGAATCGGACATGAAAAGATTAACAGGATGACTTCACATATTTTTTGTGTGCCCCCTTATACCGATGTTTTAAACATTGTCTGGGTGGCACACCTGTAGAAACGACGAAATGTGAAGTGCAGATCGCACGAGCGTTGTGCGACGAAGAAAGTGTGATGGAGAGAGTGGAAGGGCAGGAGGTATTTAAAAAAAAAAAAAATATGTCCTTTATTGCAATGCCTTCACCATTCACACTGGGGTCGTTGAATGTATATTGATTCCATCCTGGTTCAATTAATGCACACTACAACGAATTGTGCTGTTAAAAATTATCTTAGATCGAAGCACTTTGTTTGTTTTATGTACAATTGCCCTTAAGATATCAGATAGAGTGGAGTTCGTCCCAGTTGTTTGGTTTTGGTTGAAGACCTTAGCGAGATGATCGATAAATTGTTGATTAATGTTCCATTAAACCTATTTACTACTCTATTGGCTTGCGGGCTTAGCAGAATTGTCGTAGTCGAATAAATTTGAGGCAGATTTCACGCTGAACAGGTACAGCTAAAAATTTAAATCTTTATTGAAGAGCAGTTTAAATTGCATTTCATATCGACTTACTTAGTTCAAAATAATTTGCACGATTTTTTGGCTGATGTGTAGCCTACACAATCTTTTCCGATGACCTCGGGATTTTGATGAAGCCTTCAACCAGTCTTCGTAATTGAGCATATTTAAAAACACTGGCCCTCATCTTTATCTCGGTATTTATTCACCTTAAAACATCCCTACTCAAACATATGGAGAATCCATTCTTTGGTCCGAATACATTTGTCAGTAATGTTTGGCATCACAAAATACGATTGAAGTTTCAAGTCTTCTTCTTCTCCTACGTAGGACAACAGCCCTTCTGGGGTCTTCGTTTCTTTCAAATAGCCCCTCAAACTGCGTCGGTCCAGTAATCATGTCCTCCTATTTTGAAATCTGAGCAGCAGTGCAATGTCTTGGTCAACAGAGTCAAATTGGCGTTTCCTTAGTTTTCACAGTGGTCTTCACCCCTCATTTCTCCCACGAATACCTTTTTGGGTATCCGTTGTTCGTCTATACGATTCATGTGGCCAGCCCATAGCAGATTCCGTTATCTTACAATCGTTGAGATCTCCGCCTGTTCAACAATTTCATACAGCTCATAGTTGTATCGGGTTAGCCATTGGTCCCCGTCTAGCTTCGCTCTGATTATTCGCCTCAGGACCCGTCGCTCAAATGTGTTCAATATATTTGCGAGTGCTTGGGTTAGGGTCCATGTTTTGCACCCATAACATAACATAAGTCCTATCACAAATTTGTAAGCTTGGAGCTTTGTTTCGTGGTGTATGCAATTGATCTTCAAGATCGTCAGAACTGAATAAATATTTTATTTGGAAGCTGTATTCTTCGGCATATTTCATCTCTTTTATTGCTGGTTTTCGTTATTTTGGCGCTAAGTACATAAATTTGCCCAGATTTTCGATAATGCATTCGCCAAGTGTGATATTTCGTGTGTTTTTTTCAACTGTGTCAAGAGTTTTGTTCTATTTTAATTGATTTATAGCCCTAATAGCCTTGCTGCGCTGTTCAGTTCCAGGAAGAGTTCTTTGGCACTTGTTAATGAACGTGACAAAATGTTGATATCATCCGCATAGGGTAGTACTTGGCTTGATTTTTATAGTAATATACCTCTTGTATCGAAAGCTAGCTTCCTTACGACGTACTCCAGAGCCAAATTGAATAGGAATGGGGCCAGCCCATCACCCTGCTTTAATCCGTTATTTGTGTCAAACGTACTGGTGAGCTAGTTATTGATGTGGATTGGGAGGTCGTCAAGGTTATTACCATTTTGGTAAGATGGACTAATTTGGCTGGGATGCCAAATTGTTCGGAACAGTACGTTACAATCAATACTGTCGTATGCTTGCTAGAGGTCAACGAAAATTTGGTGTACGTCTATGTTCAAGTCCCAGCATTTTTCAAGGACCTGCTTTACTGTGAACAATTGGTATTTGGTCGATCTACATGCTCTAAAACAACCTTGATACCCCCAAATAATACTGTTAGCGTATGATCCAATTTTAGTTTTAATATTTTGTATGCCGTACAAAGTTCATAGTGATATGCCTCTATAATTTTCGCAATGTACCTTGTCACGTTTTTTGTGGATAGGGTATATAATTGATTGACTCCACTCTTTCGGCATATGTTCTTGTTGCCAAATGTGCTGGACGACTTTGTGAATAGCTTTCTGAATACTGCTGCCACCATCTTTAATGAGCTCCATTGGAATCTCATCGATGGCTGGCGTTTTATTATTCTTTTGGGCTTTGATGGTGGAACGAACTTCCTCCAGAGTTCGTGGGACGAGTGGAAACTCTCCGGAAAAATCTAAAGGCTTCGATGTTCTAGAGCTTTGCAGAGGATTAAGGAGGTTTTTGAAATATGATGCATATCTTTCCTTGATCTTGGTTTCAGCAGCGAAGATATTGCCGATGTCATCACGATGTATGGTTTTGGGCTAATAACATCGTTTCAGGCTTTGCACTACTTAGCATGCTTGTCTTGTGTTTTTGCTCGCTAGCTTTACATCGATGCTTCTCAATTAGTCATCATAGTATTTTTTTCTTTATTCTAATTATCTTGTTCACTATTCTTTAGAGATTTTTATGGTGTCGGTCTGGTTTTTCTATTTACTTATTCTTTGTGCGCCTAAGTCTTTTTATCGAACGTATTTTGACGCTTATCATCGAACCAATCATTTCTCTTACACCGAACTTAATGTCGGATTGTGTGTTCTGTGACGCTTTTAAAAGCCACTTTCACTTCCATCCAGAGCTCGTTGCTTGTTTTCAGCGATGAATCTGGTAAGATAGGAGCTAGCTGGTTGTCGAGGGTCTCCGTGAAATTTTTGGCCACAGATGCCGGTTGGAGCCTTTAATGTCTAATTTTTGTAGCAGACTAGTCTTCGCCGAATATGCCTTTGACATACAACATCGATAGATTAATTTGATGAAATAATAATTTGGGTTTCAGTTGGCTCCTCTGTATGTACCGACGTCAAGCATGCTCGAGGGCCGGCGTTGTTAAATCAGAACGTGGTCAGTTTGGTTTAATTATGTTACCATACGGTGATACCCAGGTAATTTTTTGTGTGCGTGGATATGGGAGCAAGTCGAATATATGACTAAATTTCTGCTACATGCAACATCAATCAGGCGCTGGTCGTTGTCATTTGTGTCATCGTGTCGTTTCCCGATGAAATACCTCATTGCCAACCTTTACATTAAAATCATCCAGAGTTATTTTTGTGTCGTTGTAGGCAATGAGTCGACTGATCCTTTCAGCTGATTTTAGAATGTTTACTTCATTTCTTCGTCTTTTCTTTGTTCGAGGCGTGTACATTTATCAGTGAGATTTTAAAGAATTGTGCTTTTGTAAGAATTACACATAAAAACACAGGGTAACTGGAAGGTGTGGATACAATGGAAATGTACTATGCTATGGCTTCATACCTTTAATAAGCTACGCAGTTCCTTTGCTCATAATTGTGTTCTTTTGGGATTGTTGTTAGCAACTGATAAAGCGATGTCTCTCTTTCTTGGCCACAGCCTCGCTCCTGCCTTTGTTTTTATGTAAGCAGATATTACTTTGCTTTCAAGTCTGGAGGGTGATGGTGTAACCCTGGCAACGACGAGACCCGTCCGCTCAGAGACTGTACAATATGTCGCTGCAACTCTCACCTTTTTTCAACCCTAGCATCAGACGCTCTCAGTCCAGCTCTTTGCGGAGCATCGCTTTATATATCAGGTCCATGCAGTACCATAGACTGCACGGCGCTTTTCAAAAAGCAACCTTTAATTGAGGTGGATCAATCTACGTTGACCATGAGTTGACTGGTACCCAATGTGCTCACTGCGATATTGTATTAAGACTGTGGCAGAACAGTCGATCGGAAATCAAGCCCGGTGCAAGAGAAATGAATGGTTTGATAATGAGTGCCAGAATGTGTTAGATAAAAAGAATCAGGCATACAAAGATTACAAAGGTAGGAAAATCGAAACGAACAGAGAACACCATGGAAACCTCAGGAGAGTAGCAAACAAGGAGTGTAGCAAACAAGAAAATACTATGACGACCAATTGAGAAGTATATATGTAAGTTCAGCGAGCAAAAACACAAGAAAAGCACACAAGGTAGTGAAAAGCCTGAAATGTGATTATCAGCTCGATACTACGCTCTATCGTGATGACATCGGCAACATCATCGCTGATGAGACCACGATTAAGGAAAGATGCGCATCATATTTCAAGAGCCTCCTTAATCTTCCACACAGCTCCACAACATCGGAGCCTATTGATGTCTGTGCAGAATTCCCGTTGGCCCCACCAACTATTGATGAAGTATGTTCCATCATCAAAGCCCAAAAGAATTATTAAGCGCAAGGCATCGATGAGATTTGAGTGGAGCTCATCCAATATGGTGGCAGCAATGTTCATAAAACTATTCACAAAGTCGTCCAGCGCATTTGGAAAGAAGAGCATATGCCGAAAGAGAGGAGCCAATCAATTATATTCTCAATCCACAAAAAAGGTGACAAGCTACAGTGCGAAAATTATCGGGGCATATCACTTCTTTGTACGGCGTGCAAAACATTATCAAAAATCTTAGAAAATAATATATTGGGGAGTATCAAGGTGGTTTGAGAGCAGGAAGATCGACAATAGACCGATTGTTCACAGTCAAGCAGGTACTTGAAAAATACTGGGTGATCAACATAGACGTACACCAAATTCTCGTTGACTTTAAGCAAGCATATAGTATTGATCGTAAGGTACTGTACAAAATAATACTTTGCTTTGGCATCCCTGCCAAGTTAGTCCATCTTACCAAAATGACAATGGCGTCGATGACCTCTCAAGTCCGCACCAATAACCAACTCACCGATACCTTTGACACAAATATTGGCCTGAAGATGGGCTGGCTCCATTGCTATTCAATTTGGCTCTGGAATACGTCGTAAGGAAGCTACTTGTCGATACACGAGGCATATTGCTATACAAGTCGAGCCAAGTAGTTGCCTATGCGAACAACATCAACATTTTATTGCAGTCATAAACAACTGCTAAAGAACTCTTCCTGATGTTTGACAGCGATCAATGAAAAAAAAAAAACAAAGCTCATGACGCAGTCGAAGAAAAATACCTCAAGCACACAAAATATCACACATGGCGAATATGGCATCGATAATGTGAGCAAAGTTGTGTATTTAGGCGCCAAAATAACGAGAATCAGTAATAAAAGAGACGAAATACTCTGAAGAATACAGCTCGCAAATAAAATATTTTTTTGTGTTTTGAGGATCTTGAAGAACAACTGCATACACAGGAAAATAGAGCTCCAAGTATACGAATCTGTGATAAGAACTGTGTTATGCTATGGGTGTGAAACATGGACCCTAACCCAAATTTTCGCAAATATATTGAACGCCTTTGAGCGACGCGTCCTGAGGCGAATAATTGGAGCGGAGCTAGACGGGGACCAGTGGCGAATTCAATAGAACCATGAGCTGTGGAAGCTACAATTGGCTGAACACATGAGTCGTATGGGCAAACAACGGATGCCCCAAAAGTAATTCGTTGCGAGAACTGAAGGCCGGAGACCAGTGGGGAAACCTGGAAAACGCTAGTCTGACTCAGTCAACGAAGACAGTTCATCGATGCTCAGATTCCGAAATCGAAGGAAGCGGTCAATGAATGGAGATAGTTGGAGACACTATTTGCAGGAAGCAAAGGCCCGAAGGGGCTGTAGTGCTACGAAGAAGATAAGTATTGTAAACATTTAAATTGATTTCTCAGCTTTAAGTTTATCACCCCAAGTGCTTTTTTTCTGGTTTGATTCCTTACTCTGAAGATGATCTTTTGAGACAAGATGGCCACTTCCATTGTCTCCAGTACTGGGTTCAAACCAAAATTAATTATCCATCTATCTAAATATCTATGCTGAGTTGTGCTTTTATTATCTAGCTTTCCGCAAAAAATCCCGGATTATAATCCATATGGCTGGAAGATAGAATCAGAATAGCACATCATACGAGATACTTTACAGGCTTAGTCCAATCTTCCTTCATTTTGTAAAGCAAGCTTCAGTCTGCCAGAAAGTCTCTAAAAATCTCTATAAGATATTCCGGAACTTGAAAAGGCCTTTCTAAGTTGAGCCATATGGCATTCAATGTCTGGAGCATTGAAATCACTTCCCAACGAGAACTCGACAGTTTTGTCTGAAGCATTTAGTTTGGCTCAAAAAATGGCATTACCACTTTTCTCGTAACGCTCACAATAAAAAAAATGCTGTTGCCAAGGGCTGTTCCGAACCCAGATGGCAAAGGTATCATTTTAGTTAGGGTACCATGCTGGTGAATATCAGCCACCGTGTTACTGGCTCGATAGTATGGACGTGTTTCATATCTCTCACGAATTGCTGAAGGAAATCCGTCGATACATCACCCAAAAATATGGTTCATTGCAATACAGTTTTGGCCTTAGTTGGGGCTTATTATTCAATGATATTCCCCGAGTAACGAGCATTAGGGACCTAATGCGGAAACCGTGGGGCTTGCCTAAGTTAAGCATGTCTAATGTGGGCCTAATGAGGCCCTAATGGGGCATGCCTAAGTTAGGTATATCCAATGGAGGCCTAATGGTGGCCTTATCAGGTATGCCTAACTTAAGCAATTTTGAACGTCTCGCATTTTAGTGTAACGCACAGAACAACAAAAATGACCAAATGAAAATTATGCAAATAAAGTTAGATTAGCGTTTTTTCCTTTTTTCAGTTCAGCTCAGAGGGAGGCAAAACGTACGATAAATTTGTGTTCCCCTCCTCGGGATTGGTAACCTTTGAGCCAAAAAATCTGAAAAAAAATCACAGCCGTAGACTTTCATGAGTACAACGGCAATAAGTATCTCGAGAGATCAAAACTCACTCAACTTTGTTAATAGTCACACGCGACCGATAATTGTAATGTTCCGGGAAAGTGAAAGTTAAAAGGGTTTATTTACTAAAAATGCACAATCATTAATTTTACTATTTTACAATTTTTACTATTTTACAATTTTACTTCACTTGTCTATCGTTTTATATTCCCACTGTCTGTATCACGATAACCTCTTCACTATCAATCAATATCGCCTTTAATTTGCGCTCCACTCTTATCGCATTTATTACTATTCCTCCCCATTCATTCAGCTCGGCTTAATATAGGGTATCTAGTCATTCAATTCATTTCACGTATATTGGCGATTATTCTGGCAAGAAATACCTGGAATATTCGAGCAATTCTGAATACCCCGCAGTGTCGTGACTTTCAGATATTGATCATGCTTGGTCGATTCTTGTGCTTTCAAGTACATTCATTTATTGATCATGATGTTATTGATATTTGCGACAACAATTGCGACAGTAGCGCGCAGAATTATTTGGACATGTAACACTGCCCCCACCTCAGTTCTTTTCACCCCGAAAAGATGTGTCGCCAGTTGTAGTTAAGTCTTCCTGGGTGTAATATGGGGCAAGGCGGTCCAGGTTTACGATTTTCATTTTGGCTCTCGGCCCATGGTGTTCCTGTATGCGATGTTAAACGTCGTTGATTCGCTTTGTAACTCGGTATGGTACCTCCCAATTATGCTACAACTTTTGAGACCTACCCTTCCACCGATGTGGGTTACATAGCTACACCAAGTCATCTTGCAGGAAGCCAGTAGAATTTGCCTTTAGATCATACCTGGTCTTCATGTGGTCAGTAGCCAATTCGAGGTTCAACCGTTGCCTTAGCTCACTTGCGTACTCTGAGATTGTTTGGGGTTTCTCAGGGGGTGTTCCGAACTTTATATCAGACGGCAGACAAATGGTCTCTTCGCCTGTCTATGCATGTTCGGCAGCTCTATACGCCATCATGAATAATGGAATATGCTGGTCCCAGTCCCTTTGGTTCTTGTCAAGCATCTTGGCCAAGTGTTTATTGAGTGTGCCATTGAAAAGTTCGACCATCCCATCGGATTGGGGATGCAGCGGTGTCATCCTCGTTTTCCACATTTCCAGCAGCTCGCACTTTTCGCCAAAAAAATATTTAAAATAGACCATTTAGTAAACCATCGAAATACCAGCTGCAACGAAACCTACTTAGAAGCCTACAAGCGAATTGTTACTTTATCAACGCTGCAAACATTTCTACCATCGACGAAATATCCAGCCGGCAATACTGCTGTCATCGCCTAATGAACTCACTGGGTCCCTAACACTAGACCCCATGAAACTTCTGAAAATCAACAACACCGAAGAGATTGCGCTATTCCAACAGAAAACGCGTACGATATCTTTAGCTACAGCCTCCTCGTTATTCTGATGCTTACCTTCCTAGTCCTGGCTATTCGGAAGATCTGCAACAGTTCCAGAAACATTACTGTCAAAACAACAATAGAAGGAAAAGGCACAAAACCAAACTCGGGAGCCATGGTATGTGCAGCAGCATATCAACCAATAATGAGGTTCAACGACATTCCCTACATCTATCAATTGAGAACAATTGTTTTTGAGGCGGAAAGAGTTAACTGCATCTAACTACACATACCTCGAAAACAGTCTGGGAATTGTATGGCGCATACGATTACCATTCACACGAAAATACCAAGCATCTAAAATGCAATTCTTCACTTCCCACAGATAGCGCAAATCTAAAAATCTTAAAAGTATGTAAAACAAGAATAAAGTTGAGTTGTTAATTAAGACTTCAACAAAGAGTATCAGGGCACCAACCCTGATCAGATATTTTTTTAGTAACTTTTTCTGGTGTTGAATCAACTTCCATACCTAATTTGCTGACCGTACTTTCACTGATCACGTCACTATATGTGCGCATCGATGCCGCCTTCTTCTTTGAGTCCATAGCGTTTGCGTTATATTCCTCAGTCACCATATTTCGAAAGTTTCTTCCAAACTTTCTTCTTTTTATCGGCTTTGTATTGCGGTTTTATAAGTCCAACCTGCTAGTAACTAAAAATAATTATATTGGTATTCATGGCGAATGGAGTAGCATTTGCACTCGATGACCCCGCATTTTTTTATGTATTAATCCAAAACGTGATTTTTAATAATTTCAAGAGAAACTTTACTTTGATCCATTGTTCCTATTACAGTATTGAAACTGGCTGCACCTGTCACCAAAATGAAAAAATCGATCTGAACAAGTTCTAATAAATCCTTCTCCTCTAAACCCTTTACAACCCGGAAACGCCAATTGCTGAAATTTTTTCCTATGGAAAACGAGATGCCAGTAAACTTGTTCAAGAGCTCACTCATTTTTCACTCTTAAATTTGCATAAAATTATTTGATTTAATAATTCTAACTAAAACAAAATTATTTGGGAAACGTTCTGGGCCGAAAACGTAACGATAATGTCATGAAAAAGTTTTTCGCTGTTGTGAAATATAATGTAGCGTTTGTTAAGACTTATGTTTGTAACGATGTGAATATATTGAACAAACGAGGTGTGACAATTAAGTAATGAGACCGATTCCATGAAAATCGTATATTTGAAAATTATTCTACAACTCCGCCGTCCCCTTGAAAGCAGTTTCCGTGGGCAGCTATACAACGATTCCAGCACGTTTTCCATGCTTTGTAACATTTTTGGAATGCTTCGACTGGGATGTCCGCGAAGACCTTCGTCACGACCGCTTGGATGTCCGTAATCGACTCAAAATGGGTTCCTTTGACTACCGATTTTGTTCTAGAGAACAAAAAAAAAGTCACAGGGTGACATATCGGGCAAATAAGGTGGCTGTTGCAATATGGCGATCCCTTTAGAGGCCAAATACTGGGACACGTTCCTTGGAACCATTTTGGCGCACAACTTTTTCATCCAAAAATTGTCGGTTAGAATTTGTCTGACTGTTTCACGGTTCAAACCCAGTTCTGAGGCCAATATTCGAACTGTTAAACGCCGATATTCATGGATTAGGGCACGCACACGTGGCGCATTTGCGTTAGTTCACACCTCGAACGGTCTCACGCTCTGCGCCTCGTCTTCCACGACTTCACGCGCCGCCTTAAACTATTAATGGCATCGAAACACCTGGGCATGACTACGAGCACTATAACCATGCACTTTTACAATTTTAGCGTACGTTTCCGAAGCTGTTTTGCCTTATCTGGCGCAAAATTTTATTGCAACGCGCTGCTCTTCATTTCGTTTCTTCATTTTCGTGGCGAGCACCACCAACACACGTCTACTCAACACGACACAGCAGGCGAACTAAACAAGCTAGAGCAATGGTAAATATATCAATAGTGTGGAGAAGGATGCTGGGGAAGGCGAAGGAAATTTCAAGGTTGCAAAGTTACCACAACTGCGGCAATAAAATCAGTCTCATTACTTAATTATCACACCTCGTACATGTAAAGTGAAATGAATGGAGAATCAAAGAGAACGCGTTAGGTGTCAAATGTCTTAAAGCACTGCTATATCGTCATTTAAATTATAATCATATTTTCAATACGTGATTTTTCTGACGGTGTAAAAATGATGGCCCTAGGAAATGGAGCAACAATGGATTTCCTTCTAAACATGAGCATTATTTTGACGTGTTTCTTGACTTTATTCTCTGTTGGTCACTGCATATCGCAAACAGAGTACAAAACTCTTTGAACAGAAGTGTAGATCTGGCCACCCAACTTGTTTATACTATATATTCAAAATTGAATAAGAAATGTCTTTACGGAATAATTTTTTTTACAATTGCATTACTCACAAATTTCTAAGCAGAAAATTTTGCATTAAGCCTATCTTTCAATCAGAATTTAGTGAGACTGTTTTTGATCGAAAAAAATTTTACTCTCTCCGGTATATACTCGCAGAGCCAAGAAATGGTACTTTGCTCCAGTCAGCAATGAAGCAATAATCAAAATTAACACAACCTGTCTGACGTATCCTAAGATAATCTCATTGAACAACCATAAGAATCCCTTACTACATAATAATGAGACCTTAAAAATCGAACGTGGAAATTTTCTCATTTTCCATTCAACTTGATATCCGCTCCCACCAATAAAGTTCCCTTCAGCTGCAACCTAACGATATACATACTCATGTACATCATGTTTCGTTCGTGCAACATTCCTCTGCAAGGGCGAAAATCACTATGCAACCATGGGACCTGCTGCTATGGTTTCATACTTCCACAAGGACGCACCGCTGGAAAAAAACCATTTCAAACCGAAATAAATGTCGAAAATTGTAAAACTCTTATTGCATTGCAATGAGGATACAAAACATAAAGTAGTACTAGATGCAGCAAAGGAAGAAAGCATCCATACAGCTATGCTACGTCTGCACGAGAGCTCAAGGAAATGTTTCGACATCTCTCATTTCAAAGATCTTAACTCGGCTCTGTCTTTTTCAGAAATTCTACTCGATATAATATTATGTGTATATATACTCCAGGAATTGTCGCAGTTAGGCGAAAGGAGAGGATAAGGAAAAAGTAGAAATGAATTCGCGTTTGAACGTCTTCTATAATAAAGTTTTCATCCTTAACGAAACCATCCAAGCGTTGATCAGTATAACCGGCGTGACATATTGTATAAAGTACTATTCGATATTGTTCGTTGCACTGTTTGCCAGCTTGTGATTCGAAATGTCCTGCTGTCCCGTCTCCTTCGATTTAAATTTGTGACTGCAGCTGCAAAGTTCTGTGCTTCCATTTAAATTCGCACTTGAAGAAATATGAATTTTAAATAGAACAAGTTGGGTAGACAGACCTATGCTCATGTCAGAAGGGTTTTGTACTTAACTTACAAAATGCAGTAACCAGCAACGAATAAAATCATGAAACATGTCAAAGACGATTTTATTGGAGAAAATGTGAAATTCGAGGATCATACTATTATTAACAAAGTTGAACGAATTTTGACTTCTGAGGTATTCGCTATAGTTATACCCATAAATATCTCCTTTGATAATTTTTTCAGATTTTTTAGATCACGGGTGTCCATTCGCGAGGGAGGAAACACATTTTTCATGTA
Organism: Odontomyia ornata; assembly: GCA_963969285.1. Classification (NCBI taxonomy): domain Eukaryota; kingdom Metazoa; phylum Arthropoda; class Insecta; order Diptera; family Stratiomyidae; genus Odontomyia; species Odontomyia ornata. Next base: position 355,175,161 of record OZ017739.1, on the reverse strand, counting down.
TTTCCCCCCCTGTGCCCCCACTGAAGCAAAAACTGTCAGTTTAAGAACTGTTTTGAAAAGCACTCATAGAGAACTTTCAATTGATACTCAAATCGTCTACCTTTCATGAAATTTTTTTTCAGGGGCCACTCTTCTGTACTGTAATCATCGATTCATGGCCTATTTTTTCGAATCCTAGAATGGTTACAAAGCCCTTTAGCTAGGAGCTCTCTCCTGCCTCTTCGACTTGTTTCAATTGTATGTACTCATCTTCGTGATATCTATTACTCCTGAAATTTTCATGCAAATTCTAGCAAAGCTGTAGTGTCTAAGTCGGTAAAAAGCGCATATGGCTCCATAGCCATATGTTTCCATAATAATACAGGGCATATTGCTCCATGGTAACACAGGAAAATTCAACTCGCTATAACTTCGGTAAATACCATTCGATCTTTATGAAACTTTCAGAAAAGATCAATCTTATAAATAGTCATCTGTTTGTTGAATTTTATCGAATTTAAGGGTACCGTTTAGATTTTATTCAAGAAAACATAAACACGATAAATCATACTATTACTAACAAAGTTGAGTGAATTTCTACTTCTCATGTATTTGTTGTTGTTGTACTCATTAAGGCCTACATTCATGATTTTTTTCAGATTTTTCGGATGGAAGGTGTCCAATCACGAGGGGGGGGGGTACGCGAAAAGTTCGTACATTTCCCCTTCCCCTGCTCCCCTCGGTACTTATAAGGCAATTTTAAAACTTGTTTGGAAAAGATCTCATTGAGACCTTTCCAACGACACCCTACTCGACTACCAATGATGAAAATTTTTTTTTGAGGGGTCACCTCCCTATATGGGGAGACCCCCCTTAAACTCCTTGGAAAAATTTTTCCACCCTTGAACTTTCAAGAGGTCACCACTTCTGACCTTTCTACAAAGTTTCATGGCTGTAGCCTCTATAGTTTCGGAGAAAAAGTGCTGTGACATACAGACGGACGGACGGACGGACAGACGGACACAGGTCGTGATTGCAATAGGGTTTTGTATTTTAGTACAAAACCCTAAAAATGCAGAAGAAAACTCAGGAAGCACTTTTAAACAGTTTTCCTGATGTGAATCTAGGATATAAATGAATGCAGCGTGGGAAATGATTAGTTGATAAATAGGACAAGGAAAGCTTCATAGTTCGTTTCATATTTTTTTTGAGTAGGTGGATTTCTTTTTTGAAAGCTTAACTCAAATTTCACATTTTTATTGCTGTGGGAAATTAGACGAACCAAAAACTTGAGAAGGTAGGAGTATGTTCCGTTCATAAAAGTTTTGCTCACAAACTACGATATTCAGATAGAATTGAATACATGACAGAAACATTTCAGCGCCATCTACATCAAATACTTTCTAAGAACAAGTTGAGTAGGCAGGAGAGTACTCCTACCAGAAGGGCTTTGTAACATCCTAGGGTCCAAAACAAATTTCCTAATTGCATGAATCGATTACTTCAATCATTCATCCAAAACTTGTAAAAGCAATCGTTCAAATCTTTCTAAAAGATGCTGAGTTCCTTTCATAAACACATAAACAATTTTTCTGAACACTCGGCCAATGGAACATATTCATTATAAACACGATTCCTTAAATTTTCATGAAAATCCAAAAAAACTAAAAGTCTAGGTTGGTTTGAGGTATGTTTCAACACGTGCGATTGTTGCTGCGATTCCATATAATTGAAATGCCTATAACTCACATGGTTATGATATGACTTCCATGCAATTTTGTGGGCATAAAGACCTTATATTAATCTACATACTTGTAAAATTGTAAGAAGTTTAAGGGTACAGTTTTAATTTCATAGGGGAAAATTTAAAACTTACAAATCATACTGTCGCAACTATCAATAACATCATGATCAATAAACGAATGTACTCGAAAGCATAAGAATCTACCAAGCATGATCAATATCTGAAAGTGACGTCAGTGCGGGGTATTCAGAATTACTTGAATACTTCAGCTAGTTCTCGGCAGAACAATTGCCAATATACGAGAAATGGATTGAATGACTAGATACCCTTTATTTAGCTGAACTGAATGAATGGGGAGGAATAGTAAAATTGTGATAGTAAAACCGCGATAGTAAAAACTACGACAAGAGTGGAACGCGAATTAAAGACGTTATTGATTGATAGTGAAGTGCTTTCGTGATACAGACAGTGGGAATATAAATCGATAGACAAGTGAAAAGTAAAATAGTGAAATTTATGATTGAGCATTTTTAGTAAATAAACTCTATTAACTTAATTTAAAAGACGGTGCGTTTTCACTTTCCCGGAACATTTCAACTATCGGCCACGAACCATAGCACGCGAAGTGTCGCGTGTGATTAAATGACTTTTTTGTTTCAGATTCTAAGAGTTCTAACCAAGACCTTTAATTTGAAATCTCACTACTCACTTGAAATCCCACTACCTATCTTTGATTTAAAAACATTATAGGGGGGAACCACTCTTAAAAAATTTTTAATGTTTGATAAGATCTAAACTTTTGCGAACTACCACTTCTGGCCTTTTCACAAAGCTAGAGCTTTCTAGCTGCTTTAGTTTCTGATGAAACTTGGTGTGACGCACGGACAGATAGACAAACGGATAGACAGATGGAAGGACAGATGGACAGACGGAATGACAGGACGAGAAACGGGTAAGTCTTTATAAGAAAATTTTACAAAGCCCTAAAAACTAATTAATTACCCTAATTAGGCATGCCTAAACGGGCTTTGGGGCCTAATGCGGATTCCATATTAGGCCTTAATTCCGAACGTAATGTTTTGCTCCTAAATTAGGCAGTGATGGGGCTTGCCTAAACAGTTCCTAGTTTAGACTGTGATGGGGCTTGCCTAAGTAGTTCCTAGTACAGATAGTGGTGGGGCTTCCCTAAATCGTAGTTCTTAATTTAGTCAATGATGGGGCTTGCCTAAACACTTCCTAATTTAGGCAATGATGGGGTTTGCATAAACAGCTCCTAAACACAAACAACTTTATGGGCAAAATCAACACAAAAGATATAAATTTGTTCATAATATTTATCATTCTCTTCACTTCGAAAAATACTTTCTCGTTTTCGATTTTTTCAAGAAAATCTACACATTTGCGATAAACCTAATATATATGTAGCCCCAACAACATAGCTCTGCTGCAAATTATATGTAATTAAAATATTTTGATTGAATTTGGGCATGCCGCATTAGGACTTCATTAGGCCCAGATTAGGTATGCCTAACTTAACATGCCGTATTAGGGCACCATTAGGTATGCCTATCATGGGAAAAGTGACCATCACATCTCCACTTAAAACTATTTAAAACTATGCACTCTCATCTTCTACGTCTAATGATTATTTATTAGCAAAAAATTTTTATTTTGTTTTGATTTTACTCAACAAGAAATTTTCTATTTAGGGGTTGCTTAGGCAAGCCCCATTGTAATGAATCATGTGACGCCCCTGGCGACCACTACTAACACACTTTGCTGCTAGGTGGCTTGTCATTTCACGTTGGTTGCGACGAGCGCACATCCCACGTCAATTTTGTCGTGGGATGTCAAGAGGATTTGACAGCCACATGGGAGTTAAGTGTGCACGTAGTGGCCGCCACCCATGAAGAAGTCCCGGAGTGTGCCGACAGTTCCACAAAGGTCAAATCGGTCAAATTCAACTCAACCAAATGATGTTGAATATTGGCAATTCGAATGAGTATACCGACGTCATTACGTCATTATAATACACTTCCCATTTATTGCCCGAACCCAGTGTACAACTTGAATGTTGGTGAGAATATTCGTGGGCAGGCTAATACAGACAGATCACCAAGCGCCGCTTCTAATACGGTATATGCAGCCAAAACGGTGCCAACAAGCATCAAAAGGTTTAAAAATAACAGGAAGAAGAACTTTCCTACAAAATAGTCATCACAGATATCCATTGACTATTCAAAAGTAGTAGTAAATTTATCAGAAATTGGAATTGGTAAGTCGGCCAATGCAAAGTTTGTTTTTCCGCTTCGAATTAAAATAACGTTTTTTGTAATAGTCAAACTAACCGCGGATATCATCAATCAATCTATGAAGTATATAAATTCATACAGAGAACGTAAACTAGATCTACGAGGATACAAAACACCGAAAATAGAAAATTTGGGAGCTACACAGGACCAATTCGATACTATAGACTTCTCTGATAATGATCTACGCAAACGTGATGGATGTCCGTATCTGCCTAGATTCAAGTGCCTGCTACTAAACAACAACCGGATAATACGAATTAACGATTACTTGCATGAATCTATTCCCAATTTGGAGTCAGTAGTTCTTACTGGTAGCAATATTCAAGAGTTGGGCGATTTGGAACCACTCACGCACCTCAGAAAGCTGGAAACATTGTGCTTGCTTGTAAACCCCGTATCTACAAAGCCATATTACAGTGAGTATGTTGCATATAAGTTAAATCCGATCCAATCTGAAGGACTTATGAAGTAAACTTGCCACTAATGTAAAGAACGATAACATGTCGGAAGTCCCGCGGAAGAGTTTCTTTAGCTGATATCGGGAAAAACATGAATTTATTGTTGCGTTTTCAACGAAATTCGAGCGTTTCCATAATCCTAGGTATAAACATGTCATGTATGAAAATATGCTCAACATAGACGGTGCAAGTGAAACATCTTGATCGAAAGAAAAATGTTTACGATGATATCCATAGTGTGTGTAGAAGTGATATATTCCGTGGAACGTACAAACGGGGTAAAGCAACAATGAGAACTGTTTCAATTTAGTAATCAAGGACATCCGGTTTATATTATTAGTGTCGCAATTTTTAAATAAAATTTTTATAACCGTCAAATTTTATTTAATATCATGCAATTACTATTCAATAAAACATAAGCAAATTACAATAATCAGAAAAATGGTGGTGCGAGTGATGACCAAGGAAAAAAAAAACAAGATATCATGTATTAAGAGGAGTAGTGATTTACTTAAATTCCCGGTCCAACGATATTCAGTAATGACTATTCCATTATTTTTTTATTTTATATGTATGAAATATTGGATGATCTTGCCTACTTACTTTTAAGATCTGCATTAGCACGATAATTTTACCCAAATGCAATATTATTTATACTTACGATGAAAGAAAGAAAATATCTTTGTATCTGTAAATTTTTCCAATTAGGAGGCGAAATTGAATTTAATTAAATTCTAAGATATTGCTAGGGAAATCAATTAAATTTGAATCAATTTGGGGGCTTTTCGAGATTGAAAATGATGCGCATAAATTAATATTACCTTTTTATTAATATATCAAAGAAAAAAAAAAGGAATGAAGAGAAAGACAAAACACACCAATAACACAATTATATAAAGCTGTATTAGATTCACACTATGGAAATACTGGCATTAGTATATATTCATCTATTGATATGTGAATTAGTAACTGGTAAATTTTTAGAAATTTTAATGAAATTAAGAATTTATGATTGCCATATTTGTAATTTTGAAGCTTAATAATAAATAACTCATAATACAAATAATAATACCAAATAATTTGAACGCTATAATATCTAACAAATAATACTGAGAAATAATACGAACAATCATAATAAATAACCAATAATAATAAGACCTAATACTAAGCATGTTAATGAATACCAAATAATACGAACAATAATAACGCATAATAGATATCATAATAATAAATAGCAACCAATGATACAAATAACAATAATTGAGATATTGATGAAAGTCAGATTCAGTATTTTTTGCGAGTCTTTTTTCTTCTCTTCATACTACAAAATAAAGTACAATAGTGTGTAAACAAACTACCGAGGAAAATATGTAACTTTTAAAATTGAGAAATTAAACAAAACTTTTGAAAATAATTTTTGGGCCGCCACTTAGGTGCAAGAAAGTTAACACTTGCTAACTTTGATTCTTCCAGCTTTTTCTAATTGAAAACTTCCAGTCAATGGCCCATTAAAATTACCAAATTCGGTCCCATTTGTATAAATTTCAAAAGGAAAGTGTCCTTACGCGAAAATTACCTACAAAGCAATTTTTAAAAGAGAAATTGAAGGTTTATATCGGAGGTATATGAACATACATGAAATGATTTCCTACATTACTTGCAGTGAACGAGGCGGTTCAATGAACGTAGTTGCTAAATATTACAATCCTTTTAATAATTAACAAAAAGTTTTATATTATATCCCTAAGACATTGATAATTATACCCTATTATTGTTTACATAAGGTTGTAAATAATTTTTGTTAGAAACCAGTAAGGAATTTGTTCGATTAACTATAAATTGAACAGGTCACAAATTTAGTATTGAGACGCAAGAAATAAAACGAATAATATGAATTGCTAATTACAAACACGACTTTCCTTTCCAGCGGTTCTTCCTTTCAGCGGGAAATAGAGTGCAGGGTAGGTATGCCGTCGCGAGGGTAGGGTTTGAGAAAATCCGCTGAGGTCGGTTTCGCGTGGCGCTTGGTACGCGGTACCTTTGTTGTTTTGCCTTTTTATCAGCGTAGCTTTCGTCGGGTTGAGTTAGCGTAGCATATTTTTCGGTACCGCGTCGGAAATTCGGGAACACGAAGTAAAAATTAGATTGTTGTCCTTGAATGGTTAAATGAAGAAATACGGAGTAACGTAAAGTAGGTTTCCTCTCCGTATGGTTTTGTTTTGTGACGCGTTTGAAAACGGGCATGTATTGGTGGCTGAAGATTGTAGATGAGCGTAATCCATTCGGAGACCCGTGACCGAAATCCTCTACGATCTAGCTGGCTGACAAGCTGCCACCGCGTGAATGGATTACGGTGCACGGATTGGTTGACCGGTGGGTACCATCCATTGGCACTACTCAGGCTAAACGTCTAGAACCGATGAGAGGTCGGTTCCTCGTTCGGACGTAGACTTATAAAATCATTACACCATCACCGCATAAATTGAAATTTTTTTTATGAAGTGAAGAAAATTGTAAATATTTAAGCTCTTACCAAGAATTTAAGGTTTTTTGTTTTTTAACACGAAAAAATGTATGTTTAGGAACACAGGGTAAGCGTCATCACCGCCTAAATCGGGAACTTCTTAGTCAAGCATTTCACAGCCTAAATTGAAACTTTATTTGTAAAGTGAAGAAAATCATTGCCTTTTTAACGAATGTTGGTAAAACTATAGTTTTTCGCGAATGTTCGTAAAACTATCCTTTTTGACGAATATTCGTAAAGCTAATATTCGTGAAATGTTCTAATATTCGTGAAATAGACTAATATTCGTGAAATACTAAATTCTTACTAAGAAATTTTAGTGTTGTTTATATTTTTCACGACAAAGATGTTTCTGTTTAGGAATTGTTTTCGAAAAACCCCCTTAGGCCCAAATGCGGAGAGCCCTAACAGCGCCTAAAGACGTTGCGTTTAGGAATTGAGGGGGTAATGCGTTACGGTCGACATCAGGGCTGTCGAGAGGGGAGGGGGAGATGGGGGGAATCCTCCCGGGCCCCGCCTTCCTAAAGGGGCCCGTAGGTCTTATTCACCAATAAAAAAATTTTGTATGATCCATCTGAAACGCGTATTCAAAGGCAACTTCAAAGAAGAGTTGTCACCCTTTACATTGCCAAATGCAATCTTTTTTCGTAATCTGGAGACGAATTTTCCAAATGTGTGTGTTACCCTCCTCATATTTTTCGCTATGCTTGTTACTGTCTCCAGCGCTGAACGTTCATTTAGTGATTTTGCTCGCAATAAAAATTTCATCGATTATGCTCTTCACAACTGCGTGTTTCAGCACTTGGTACTCTTTGCATCGAGGCCCCATCAGCTAGGGAGTTGGATTTTAGTACTGTGATAAGAAAATTTGTAGCCAATAAAGCGAGAAAAGCGAATTTACAATTATAATTAAATATGTTAACTTGACATTACAATAAAACTCTTAACTCCAAAAAGTGCACTACTTGCTTTCTATTTTCTATTCAATACTTGGATATACCAACTCAATTTGTTCCAAAAACAATTTGCCAAAGATTTTGTAACCCTTTTCTTCATAGAATCAGCATGTACATATTGTATAGTTGTGTTTCATGTGGGCGGAGGGGGGTTTAGGGCCCGTAATTATTTACCCCCAGGCCCAGATTTTCTCTCGACGGCCCTGTTCGACATTAGGGCCTAATAGGGTTCCCAAATAAATACTAAACTAAACAACTTTAGGCATAACTAATTAGGACCTCATTAGGCCCGTATTAGGCATGCTTAACTTAGGCATGCCCCATTAGGATCCCATTAGCTCCACATTAAGCATACCTAACCTGAAAAAAAATGAAAGATGGCTAATTTAATGTAATTTGCATGCTTTTCATTCGCTCATTTTTGTCGTTCTGCACGTTACACTAAAATGCGAGACTTTCAAAATTGCTTAAGTTAGGCATACCCAATAAGGCCACCATTAGGTACTCATTAGATATGCCCCATAAGGGCCTCATTAGGCCTACATTAGACATGCTTAACTTAGGCAAACCCCACTGTTTCCATATTAGGGCCTTAATGCTCGTGTAGGCAAGCCTAAAATGATTTTCACTCGGGTATATCGTTGAATAATAAGCCCCAACTAAGGCCAAAACTGAATTGCAATGAACCATATTTGGGTAATGAATCGAAGGATTTCCTTCAGCAGTTTGTGAGAAATATGAAACACGTCCATACTATCGAGCAAGTAACACGGTGGTTGATATTCACCAGCATGGTACCCTAACTAAAATGATACCTCTGCAATCTGGGTTCAGAATAGCCCTTGGCAACAGCCTTTTTTTTTATTGTGAGCCTAACGAGAAATGTGACAATGCCATTTTTTTGAGCCATCAGACAAAACTGTCGAGGTTCTCGTTGGGAAGTGATTTCAATGCTCGAGACATTGAATGCTATATGGCTCAACTTAGAAAGGCTTTTCAAGTTCCGGAATATCTTATTGAGATTTTTAGAGACTTTCTGGCAGACTAAAGCTTGCTTTACAAAATGAAGGAAGATTGAACCAAACCTGTGAAGTATCTCGTATGATGTGCTATTCTGATTCTATCTTCCAGCCATATGGATTATAATCCGGGATTTTTTGCGGAAAGCTGGATTATACAAGCGCAATTCAGCATAGATATTTAGATAGATGGATAATTAATTGTAGTTTCATCCTAGTACCGGAGAAAACGGAAGTGGCCATCTTGTCAAAAAAGATAATCTTCACAGTAAGGAATCAAAACCAGAGAAAAAGCACTTGAGGTGATAAACTTAAAGCTGAAAAATCAATTCAAATGTTTACAATACTCTTCTTCTTTGTAGCACTACAGCCTTTCTTGGGCCTTCGCTTCCTGCAAATAGTGTCTCCAACTATCTCGATTTATTGACCGCGTCCGCCGATTTCGGAAATTGGAGTATTATAGGTTTGTCATGCCTTATTTCGATGAAGTACTCCCCAAAAAACTGGGAACATCATGCGTACTGAATACTGCTGGCCAAGGCTATCTGTAGGATACGGCGAAGAGCAACGCCTCTTCAATGTCTCAAATGCCTTGGCTATGGTCACACCGCCCAAGTATGCAAAGGATCCGATAGGAGTTCTCTGTGTAACAAATACGGTAAAATGGGACATAAAAGGAAAGAGTGTACGAAGGAGGTACACTGTATTCTTTGCAAGGATGCTGATCCAAGATATGATTTTCGACACGTCTTGGGATCAGGAAAATGCCGGGTTTCCCAGGAAACCCTAGCCAAGGCAAAATTAGAGATTCGATGACCTGCATCCTGCAGCTAAACCTACACCGCAGTTCAACCGCCCAAAATCTGCTTCAGCAGTTTGCGAGGAACATGAAAGCTGACTTTTTGCTGCTGAGTGAGCAACACCATGATAAAAGTTCGGCATCATGGTATCCTGATGAAACTGCTCCTGCCGCCATCTGCGTTCGAAATAGTGATTTCCAAGCGGAGAGATGTGGACGTGGAGACCATCTTCTTCAGTGTGTACCTAACGCCAAACGACTCGATATCATCTTTCCAAGCCAAGCTTAATGTTTTGGGGGCGCTGGAAACGTGCTCGATGGGGGAGACTCCAACGCGAAAGCGATCGAATGGGGCATGCCTCAAACAGATCCACGGGGAAGACGAATACTAGAAATGGCGGCCAGGAAATCGCTCGTCGTACTAAACACCAGAAATACGCCGACTTTCCACCGTATTGGCTGTGAAGGAACCATACCGACGAAACATTCGCCTTGGAGTCCTTGGTACGGAGGATACACAACTGGAGAGTATTAGAGGACTACTCAGCCAGTGATCATCAGTGAATTCTGCTTGAGATAAGCGATGTTGTCTCCCGACGCCCGCGCTCTCGGCTTTCTACAATTGGATAAAACCTTGGAAGGATGGACGTCGAGAGGTTCGTCGAGGCTCTCACAGCAGGTGGTTCTCACAGCAGGAGATCCGGAGGGGACGGAAGAAACGGCAGCTCAAGACGTGGTTAACTCAACTATGAGCATCATCACGACTACTTGCAATGCTTCTATGCCCGCAAAAACCTCGGCACGGTAAGCCTCCAGTGCACTGGTGGTCAACTCAAATCACTGAAATACGAAGGGAGTGTCACAAGCTTTGGCGTGAGGCCCGACGGGCGCGGAGCTGTCACGAGGAATGCAACCAGGTGGCAGCATATAAGAAAGGCCTTCGCAAATTGATCAACAACAGCAAGGTACGCTGCTGGCAAGATCTAGTGGGCAATGTGAACAAGGATCCGTGGGGCCTTGGCTAATAGCTAGTTATGCAGAGCCTTGGTGCCCTACAGAAGCCTTGCATACATGGTGCGGAAAAGATGGATGAGATAATGCGGGCACTCTTCCCCGCATATCCCTTGTTTGCGCTGGAAATGGTCAAACAGCAGTCAAGTATCCACTCTTCACACAGCTGGAACTGAAGAAGGCAGTGCTTTCATTGAAAGCAAGGAAGGCTCCAGGTCCAGATTGTATTCCGGCTGGGGTATTGCGGCTCGTCTATCACCATTGTCTTGACTTGCTGCTTAGCACATTCAACGCTTGCCGACGGGACTGGGTTTTCCCGGTACGATGGAAGGTGGCAAGGCTCGTGCTGATCAGCAAGGAGAAGGGAAATCCTAAATCGCCGTCTGCATACCGCCCGTTATGCATGCTAGACACGGCTGGGAAAGTGCTAGAGAAACTCATCAAGGGAAGACTCATTGACGCGATTCTTGCTGCTGGGGACCTTTCTCCTCGGCAGTACGGCTTTAGAGCAGGACGTTAAACCATTGATGCGATTGCAGAAGTGGTGAACGCGGTCCAAAAGGCGGAAGCATATAGTCGCACCAAGCGACGGATCGTCCTGTTGGTGACACTCGATGTCAGGAACGCCTTCAACTCCGCTAGATGGGTGGATATTGTGAATACGCTGGAAAACCCTTCTCAAGTACCAAAATATCTAACGCGGCTTTTGAGGAACCATTTACAGGACCCAAGCATGGTCTACAATACGACACAGTGCCAACAAAGGACGGAAATTACATCGGGTGTTGCCCAGGGATCTGTCCTTGGTCCGGCGGCTCTGATCGACTCAAAGATGAGTTTCTCTGAGCAAATCAGGGCAAGGGCTGAGAAGGTTGCTTCAGGAATATCCACTCTAAGTTGACTTATGGCCAAGGTAGGGGGACCCAGCCCATCAAGTAGACGCCTCTTGATAAGTGCTGTAGAGTCAGTGCTATTGTGCGGAGCAGAAAACGCTTGGCACAGTGCAGAGAAGAGGGCTGAGGACTACATCTGCCTATCTAACAGTCTCTGTTTCGGCAGTGAGAGTTATTGCAGGCGTGATACCTGTCGCCCTCTTTGCTACAGAGCGCCGCTCTATTTACCTGCGCCGAAACGAGGATGCTAGGGAGATGGTTGTCTACGAGGAGAGACAGCACTCACTCAAGGATTGGCAACAGTCTTGGGTGAATTGCACCAAGGAAAAGTGAACTGCATCATCCCGGATGTGAGACCGTGGCGAAATCCAAGGCAGGGTGAGACTGACTTCTATCTGACCCAGCTTTTGAGAGTGCATAGGTATTTTCAGTCTTGCCTACACAGGATTGATAATTCACAGTCGTCCAAATGTTGGTTTTGCCCAGGAGAGGAAAACAATATCTGCAACTCCTTTTTTGCGGGCACAAAATTGGACGCAGGGACCTGTACAGGGAGCTGGGAGAGCTCACCCGGATAATAAAGTCACGGTGATGCTCAAATCAGTTAACAAATAGAACCATCTGGCACATCATTATCGGGCAGTCCTAAATGATAATAAGGACCGACAGCAGTCGGAAGCGTTGGGGCTGGGGTATCGCTTGTGTGGCAATCCCTCTTCTCTGCTGCTAGGAGATGGATCTTCCAGCTTGAAAGCACCTTACAGTGTGACGAAACGAGAGCTGGCCTTAAGTGATGTATTAAACGGTTCCGGGCTGGGTTCTCGCTAATATATTGTTACATGTACAAATAATTCTGCGAGCTACTGTCGCAATTGTTTTCACAACAATGAAGAACACGAATTCACTCGAAACCCCGAGAACCCAACAAGCATGATCAACATCTGCAAGTGACGTCACTCCATTCATTAATTTTCTCGGTAGAACATTCGCCAAATAAACGAGAAATGGGTGAATAGGTAGAGACCCTATATAAAGGCGAGCTGAATGAATGGGGGATCATCATTCATTCGAGCGCGATAAGAACTGCGATAGTAAATTTATGGAGTGTGTTTCGTAATAGTGAAGTGATTTAGAAGACAATTGCGATAATAAATTTATGGACAAGTGTTAGATTTATTTTAATAGTGACAATTAAAATTAGTGAAAGTGTTAAACTGATTATTGTGCATTTTCTGGAATTAAATAAACTCTTTTAACTTAAATTAAAAGACATTGCGTTTTCACTTTCCCGGAACATCAAAATTATAGGCCGCGAACCAATAACACGCGACAATGGTGTCAAGAAGTGCGAAAGAAAAATTTTGAAAGTGAAAATTTGAACATTTTTATAGTGCACAATAGTAAAATTTAAAGAAACATTAAAAATGCCACGAAGCTTAAACTTAAAAATTAATGAATTGACCATATCGGAGCTCAAGGAGGAGTTGGAACAACGGAATCTGGCCACACAAGGTACAAAGGCCATACTGATTGCACGCTTGCGTGACGCGATCGAGTCGGAAGGCGTGAATCTGGATTCGGGTGAGCTTTCCGATGCGGAAAAAGGCGCAGAAGGTGGAGAAGTGGACACACCAAAATCAAAGGAGCCAGAAAATGCGCTGATGCAAATGTTGATGCTAATGTCATCCAGTCTGACTGCGAAGCTAGATGAACAATCAGCGAAGCTAAATGAACAGTCATCAAGTCTGACTGCGAAGCTAGATGAACAGTCATCCAATTTAACTGCGAAGTTAAATGAACAATCAGCGAAGCTAGACCAACAAGCGTTCGAAATCAAGGCAGACATCGCACAGAAGCTGGAAAAACAGTCAACCGAAATAAAAGTGGAGCTCAGTAGTCTCAACAGCCAAATTAAATGCGTCGAGGAGAAGGTATACCAGGTCGAGGAGAGAATCAACCTTGAGATTAGCCAGGTCAACCATGAGATGGAAAAAGTGAAAAAAGAATTGGAAGCAGCGAAGGCAGTAGTAACCACCTCACCAGCCCCGCTTATAACCGCAGCGCAAAGCACATCCAGAAATGTCCAAGCACCAATATTCGATGGGCAAACGGTCTGGAGTATTTACAAGACCCAGTTTGAAGCTGCCGCAAGGGCGAATCGCTGGAATGACCAGGAACGAGCAACTGCATTGATTCTTGCTCTAAGAGGCCCAGCTGCCGAGCTGTTGCAGACCATCCCCGATGAATTGCACTCAAACCCGAATGCTATAATGAATGCGCTCGACATGCGTTATGGAGACGATCATCTAAAGCAGATTTATCGGTCACAGCTAAGGCATCGGGTGCAGAAGTCTGGTGAGACCCTACAGCAGTTAGCCCAAGACATTGAGCGACTAGCACTTTTGGCTTACCCAGCCTACGACCCAGAACATCGAGATGATGCAGCGACAGAGGCATTCATCAGCGCACTAAAGGACCCGGGATTGCAACAAGCCGTGCGTTTAGCTCAAAAGCAAACGGTTAAGGACGCATTGGTTTATAGCCTGAACTATGAGGCAGCGAAAAATGCGACTCGTACCACTGCCCGGGTCCGTGAAGTGGCGGCAGACGAGTGCAGGTGTAAGCGCGTGGAAAATGAGCGAGAGCCGCAGGGTAATGGTGCGCCTAGATGCTGGGATTGTGGAGAAAAAGGGCACCTGCAAAGAGACTGTAAGAAGCGAAGAAAATGGACCTATTGTCCAGGATGGTGGAGATTCAGACCGTGTCAGGAGCCTAGAATGGAGGACCATCAAACTGCAAGAGCCAAATTTGTGGGGCAGAGGTTGACTAGGAGGATCGAAGTCCCCAGCACCACCATCACCGTGTCAAGACTACATCGTGGAGAAGCGGACTTATGCCTTCCGGGTCAAATTGACGGAGAACACTGCACCATAACAATCGACACTGGTGCTACCCGATCGATTATCCGACCAGACCTAGTTAGACAGCAACAACTTCACAAGGGCAGAATTTTCTCACTACGGACAGCTACGGGAGAAACTGCACCTGTTCATGGAGAGGTCAACCTCCAGATTCAGTTGGGAGACCTTGTGTTCCGACATAATTTTCTGGTCGCGAACATTATGGATGACTGCATTCTCGGAATGGATTTTCTCCGACCACATGGAATCACGTTAGACTTGGGCAAACGTGTGTTGAAATGGCAGAATGTCGAAGTACTGATGGAGGATCCTAGCGTCCAAATCCCCAAGATGAATGTAGTGGTATGTACTGACACTGATGTACCGAATTCCTCCGAAAGCATTGTATGGGCCAAGCTTGATGGTGATTCTGGAGACCACCGATCTTATCTGATAGAGCCAACGAAGACATCCGCATTGCGCAGCTTGATTGTAGGACGAAGCCTTGTAAGATCTTTAAGGAACGGATATGTGCCGGTTAGAGTCCTTAACACCGCAGACTCAACCACGAGCATCAAAGCGGGAGAAGTCATCGGCAGCTGCCAGCCTGTTTCCACCATCACCTCTTTGGAAGCTTCTCACAACCATCATTGGAAAAGGAGGCAAGATACAGACAAAGCCCGGGAATCCACGTCTGCAATATTGAAGCAAGTCAAATTACCGGTGCAGCTATTCAAACGAGCCTCTGATCTAGTCACCAAGTACAGTGACATCTTCTCAGCAAGCCCGGATGACCAAGGCCGAACGAGTCTGGTAACTCACGTCATAGATACACAGGGAGCCAAGCCGATTCGACAAGCACCAAGACGTCTCCCTATAGCCAAACAAGGAGAAGTGAGCGCGCTGATCTCGGACATGGAAAAACAAGGCGTTATTGAACCTTCTGTCAGTCCATGGGCCGCGCCTGTAGTTCTAGTAAAGAAAAAGGATGGTAGCACTCGCTTTTGTGTCGACTATAGGCAGCTTAACGACGTCACTAAGAAAGATAGTTACCCGCTCCCACGCATCGATGACATCATGGACACTTTAGCCGACGCCAAATGGTTTTCTACACTCGATCTCAAGAGTGGCTACTGGCAGGTAGAAATTGACAAGAAGGACCGAGAGAAGACCGCATTTTCAGTTGGGACCGGATTGTGGCAATTTGTGGTGATGCCGTTTGGGCTTTGCAATGCTCCAGCCACTTTCGAACGCTTGATGGAATACGTGCTACGTGGTCTAACCTGGAAAACCTGCTTAGTGTACCTAGATGACATCATCGTCATCGGGAGAACGTTCGAAGAGCATGTGCGGAACTTAGAAGAGGTTTTCTCCAGACTGCGACTGGCAAATTTGAAACTTAGTCCCGACAAGTGTACTCTTTTCGCAGCTGAAGTAAAATACCTGGGACATGTCGTATCAGCAGAAGGGGTCAAAACAGACCCTGAGAAGATTGAAGCCGTGAAAAGCTGGCCATCACCAAACAACAAGCGCCAACTACGAAGTTTCCTGGGTCTGGCAACCTACTATCGAAGATTCGTCAAAGACTTTGCCAAAATAGCTAAGTGTCTCCATCAGCTAACCGAGAAAAATCGTCCGTATGTCTGGAACGAACAATGCCAGACAGCCTTTGAGACCCTGAAGGAAAAGCTGTGTGAATCACCCGTGCTGGCGTATCCGAAACCCGGAAAAATGTTTGTAGTTGACACTGATGCAAGCCACGGCGGTATTGGAGCTGTACTCTCCCAGCAGATCAATGGCGAAGAAAGAGTCCTCTCGTATTACAGTCGAGTTCTTTCAAAAAGTGAGAGGAACTACTGTGTGACCAGGAAGGAGCTATTGGCTATAATAGAGGCCACCAAGCAGTTCCACAAGTACCTATATGGCCAGAAATTTGTTCTTCGAACGGACCATGCATCGCTGAGATGGCTACTTAACTTCAAAAACCCCGAGGGACAAGTTGCGAGATGGATCGAAAGATTGCAGTCGTACGACTACGAAATCGTTCATCGAAAGGGCGGAGTTCATGGAAATGCTGACGCCCTATCTCGTCGCCCATGTCCAGCTAACTGCAAGCATTGCCGACGGATTGAGGAAAAGGAGCCGCCCGTTGATCTGCGACTGATAACGGCTGAATTCGATGAAGGTTGGTCATCGGAGGAGATTCGAAATGCCCAGCTAGCCGATGAAGACATCGGACCATTGCTCGTATGGAAGGAGACGACTGGGCGACCTGAGTGGAAGGACGTTTCAACGCATGGCGCAACCCTGAAAAGCTATTGGGCACAATGGAACTCCCTTCAGGTGGAGGGTGGTGTACTCAAGCGGAAATGGGAAACGGCGGATGGCAGCTCCTACAGGATGCAAACTATACTACCCAAAAGCCGAATCCACGATGTGGTTAAGGAAATGCATGAAGGATCCTCGGGAGGCCACCTTGGTGTTAACAAGACCTTAGCGAAATTGCGGGAACGGTTCTACTGGCTCCACGCTCGAGAAGACGTAGAGGACTGGTGTCGCAGATGCACAATTTGCGCTTCCGTCAACGGCCCAAAGCGATGACTGAGAGGACAAATGCAAACCTATAACGTAGGGGTACCGTTTGAAAGGATTGCTGTTGACATCGCTGGACCCTTTCCTGAATCTGAATGGGGAAATCGATACACGCTGGTTGTAGCCGATTATTTCAGCAAATGGCCCGAGGTCTACCCCATTCCCAACCAGGAAGCAACTACTGTAGCTGAACAGCTAGTGTTAAATTGGGTCAGTAGGTACGGCGTACCTGGCGAACTACATTCGGATCAAGGCCGAAACTTTGAGTCACTAGTTTTTGGCGAAATGTGCGAGCTGCTCGGAATACGGAAAACGAGGACAACACCGCTGCATCCCCAATCCGATGGAATGGTCGAACGTTTCAACGGCACGCTCAATAAACACCTTGCCAAAATGGTTGACGAGAACCAAAGGGACTGGGACCGACATATCCCACTATTTTTGATGGCGTATAGAGCCGCTGAACATGCGTCGACGGGCCAAGCCCCAGCCAAAGTCATTTTTGGAAAGTCTATTCGTTTGCCAGCCGATATAAAGTTCGGAACACCCCCTGAGAAACCCCAAACGGTCTCGGAGTACGCAAGTGATCTAAGACAACGGTTGAACCAGATACATCGGACAGTGCGAAAACACCTCGAATCGGCTACTGACCGCATGAAGACCAGGTATGACTAAAGGCTAATTCTACTGGCTTCCAGCAAGATGACTTGGTGTGGCTTTATAACCCGCAACGGCGAAAGGGTAGGTCTCCAAAGTTGCAACATAATTGGGAGGGACCATACCGAGTTAGAAAGCGAATCAACGACGTCGTATACCGAATACAGGAACATCGTAAGCCGAGAGCTAAAATGAAAATCGTGCATCTGGACCGTCTTGCCCCATATTACACCCAGGGAGAATTGACTACAACTGGCGACACATCTTTTCGGGGCGAAAAGAACTGAGGTGGGGGCAGTGTTACATGTACAAATAATTCTGCGAGCTACTGTCGCAATTGTTTTCACAACAATGAAGAACACGAATTCACTCGAAACCCCGAGAACCCAACAAGCATGATCAACATCTGCAAGTGACGTCACTCCATTCATTAATTTTCTCGGTAGAACATTCGCCAATAAACGAGAAATGGGTGAATAGGTAGAGACCCTATATAAAGGCGAGCTGAATGAATGGGGGATCATCATTCATTCGAGCGCGATAAGAACTGCGATAGTAAATTTATGGAGTGTGTTTCGTAATAGTGAAGTGATTTAGAAGACAATTGCGATAATAAATTTATGGACAAGTGTTAGATTTATTTTAATAGTGACAATTAAAATTAGTGAAAGTGTTAAACTGATTATTGTGCATTTTCTGGAATTAAATAAACTCTTTTAACTTAAATTAAAAGACATTGCGTTTTCACTTTCCCGGAACATCAAAATTATAGGCCGCGAACCAATAACACGCGACAATATTTTGCCCATATTTCATTGGATTATATGCAAGTTACCCAGTCCAGAAGCTGATATTGCTCCCCATACCATTGTTGAACCTAAGCCGTGCTTAATTGTAGGACGAAGGTTGGCCTTCTTGAGCTCTTCGTTAGCTTCACGCCAGATATATGATTGCCCGTCTGATTGGAAAACGTTGAATTTACTTTCAATTTTAAATATAACTTCTTCCTAGAATGAAAAATTGTCACTAACCACGTTTCTGCCAAACTCCATTCGTTTATGTATGTTGGCCTTGCTTACAAATGGTTTTTTCTAGGTAGTCGTCCATAGTACTGATGCTTTCTAAGCATAATTATAACTGTTTCAGGAAGGCTGTTTTCCCAAGATACTTTTTCGCTTCTGATATTTGTTTTGGCGCACTAGTTTGTGGATTTTTCTTAACAGTTTTTAGTAGCCAACGTTTATCTGACTCCGGAAAAATTTTGCGACCACTCGGTTCAACTTATTTTTAAAGTTTGTGGTATTTTTGTGCTTGATGATGGTAAAAACAGTTGTTGGTGCTAGATTAGCAATAACACTAATATCTCGTACAGATTTAACGGCAGAGATTCATAGATAAAATGAAGTTAGCTGAAGTTGCAACAGTGAGCTTCGCATAATTTTAAATAATGTTCCGTTATAACTTTGACGCTGAAGTACTGGTTTTGTTATGCAATGCAATTTCTTTTGTTTTTAATGTGAATGTTGTTAAAGTTTTTTCGTTGATAATAAATGTACGAGTATATCAATTATACTACTCAAAATAAAAAACAATATTAGCAACAGATTTTTAGTTAATTTGTATTAAGACATAAACTGTTCCGTTATAACTTAGAGCCACTGTATGTATATGTCTGGGACATCTACAATACAATGCAGGATGACTCTCTTTAGAAGAGCTCATGCAAAATGATTTATCATTAGTACGGAGACCACTACAAAAGTTTTTATAATAGTGATGCTATAGAACGTTTCGTCAAATTTGACATTGGCATCGGAAAATTTAACTTTTTTTCACATAAACATGCTCAGATCATTTTGATGTACGAGCACAATTTGTGTTGTTTACAGTAAGTCGAAAAAATAAATTTGGCTGAAATATGGAACTAACTCGTGAACATTTTCTTGCGATGATTTCCTACAATTTTCGAGTTGGATTATCTCAACAACAATGTGCTGATCGGCTTGATTTGGTTTTTGAAGCCGAACACAATTTTTTCAAACAATTTATAACCAGTTCAATGAATTCAAACGTGGATGTCATTTGTTCAAGAATGAATTTGGTGAAGGCCGTCCCAAAAAACTATTGTGCTTGGAAACATCGATGCCGTACATGAATTTACTATGCAAGATCGGCATGTAACATCTGTAAGATAAAAGCTTCGGTTTTGCTTCACCACTACAGCCCCTTTCGGTCCTTTACAGAGATAGTTAGAGTATTTCATTATCTAAATCGAATGTTTGGCTCTCGAGACGGTGATACGGTCAATACCACGCTTTGGCCATGTACCCGTCCACCCAGCTGCTGCACGTTCTAATTTTAAAGCAGTGTGTATCATAACTGAATATGTTTATAGTCTGTACGAAGAATCACTCGAAATAAATCTCGTTGTCACCAATGGAATTCGAACCAGGAATGGATGCCAAATAGAAGCATCCTTAGCGAAATGCCCAGGGATGCTTCTCTGTCCCAGGCATTATCTGATACTGTAAATACGCTTGGGTATAAAAACTGTTTGCTTTCGCTGGATTGATAAACCGCACAAAAAAGCTCGCACTGATTGTTGTAAAGAAATTATCAAAAAATTCCATCGTAGTACACCAAATGACGCAAATAAGATTGTCATAGGTGACGAATCATCGATCTATATCTATGAGCTGGAAACGAAACAGTAATTGACAGTGTGAGTATTCCAAGATAGGCCAAATCCAAAATAAACCCCCGTTGACAGCACCAGCCGGAAAGGTAAATTTCTCGTATGTAGCATAAGATTTCGAAAAAGAATTTGGCTTGCCAACTACTAGACTTCTTACTGCAATTTTTGTAGCACCACATGGGTATTTATTGACATAAATGGAATCTGCCGACCTTTGAATTTAACGACCCTTTATAGAGGTTAAAATATTTTGCGAATTCAATTGAGTTGCACCCATGGTTCACATATTGAAAATCGGTGGATAATAAATTGTTGTAAACATATACATATAGGTGCTGTTTACACATTTCACAGTGGTTACCACACAAAGGTGATAACTTGTCGGCTTAAATAGCTCAAATAGTTAATTTCAAAAGATTGCCATGAAAGTTTAATCAGCAATTGCGTTGCCATTAATATAAACATGTTCAATTCCTTTTTGAACCATTAGACCCCACCATTTTGAATTTTTATTGAAAACGGCTGCTAAAAATTGTAAATTTTTGACTTTTTGATTTGTCATCCGATTTGTATAATTAACGTGCCTTAATAACTTATTGTATAATTTCAAATTTTATCGGAAGTTGTTGAAAAACTTGGCCACTAGAGGGCTACAGAAATAAAAAAAAAATTTAAGACACCCCCTGTATGGGGAGACCAACCCTTAAACGTCCTAAAATATTTTCTTGCGCTGCAAATTTCAAGAGGCATCACTTTTGACCTACGTAGAAAATTTCCTCATTCTAGCTCATGTGGTTTGCGAGAAAACTTGTTGTGACACACAAACCAACGGACAGACAGACAGACAAATTGCAATTTTAGAATTTTTTGAGGGTAATGTAAAAATATTTTACAATATCCTTCAAAATAGTCTGCTTTATAAAAGTTAAGTGATTTAAAACGATTCCATGAAAAATATTCATTATTTTAGTTGCTACTAAAATAGCGAATTGCGCTTGCCTTCACCATTTTGAATGCATGCATTTGATTTTGGATTATTTTAAATTTTTGTGTGCTAGAAATTCATCAATCAATGTGCCGAATTTCGTTCAAATTGGAGTTTCACTCTAGACAGGGCAAAAGTATTCAATTTTTAGTGAAAATGGCAACTGAAAATATTAGGTTTTGAATTTTCGACTATTTCAATTTTCATTCGATTTTAATAATTTTTTGCATAATACAAGAACTTAGTATAGAGATCCATAATCTCATCAAAATCCGCTAGAAAATGCGATCACTAGAGGGCCACAAAAACCTGAAAAATGACATATTTAAGCCGCCGCCATTTTGATTTTTATCTTAACACCAAGTTTCATATATATCGGATCAAAATTGCGACTTTTAGAAGGCTTTGAAGTTTTGAACTTCAACTGGTCGCCATTTTGTTTTGTGTGTCTGACTTCCAGTTTTTTCCATAATTCTTCAGATGCTTATAGTTTTCATCAAACAACCGAATTTCATGAACATCGGTTGAAAGCTTTGGTCACAACTACAACAACAAAATTTTGTACGTTTTTCGACCTTTGAGCGGCCGCGATTTTGTTTCAGAAGAGCCTACTTTGGATTTTTTATTGTCAGATTTTCCACATATATCAGTAAACCTTTGTACCAAATTTCATGAAAATCGGAGCTATACTTTGGTCAGAACAGAAATCACGATTTTTCGTCTAAAATGGCCGCCATTTTGTTTTTGCGTGGCTGATATAGCTGGTTAACAAACTTAACAGTGAGAATCGGAGTAAAATTGCAATCTCCAGCGTGGTTACAAATTCCGCTATATCCCATATATCATCATCATCATATTCAGCTTGTTCAACCATAATCCTAGGTTATAATTTATATGCAGCCTTCCTTACATATTGACTCCTCATTGCTTTCTATATCTTTCTGTTTTCAGCAGTTTTCTTCCAGGCTGTGCCAGCTATTTTCTTTATATCATAATCCCATCGCATGTTTGGGCGTCTTCTTTGTTGTTTGATTCCTCTTGGCTACCACTGCGTTATTTTCGTGGTCCATCTGCCGTCCGTCATTCTCGCCAAATAACGCCATTTCAATGATTTCGCTGTATGTATCACGTCTGTTACTTGGGTCCTTTCTCGTATCACTAGAAATAATCGAAGAATATGCATACTTTGGTCAGCTAAAACACAAATCCGGTTCACTACTACCACAAATCAATCGACGAATAAAGATGGCATGGAGTACTTTCATTACATGGCATGGAGTACATTTTTTGGGTAGAGCCATTATTCCATCTGTGTAGAACTTCTGTGGTTTATCGGCGAAAAACTTGGCCAAGTGATTTACACATTCCCTTTTTGAAGTGAATTCCTTTTCATTAACGAAGCTTTTCAGAGACCGAAGCATATGGTAGTCTGATGGTGCGAGGTTTGGACTATATGGTGGATGCATCAAAACTTCACAGCCAAGCTCTGTCAATTTTTGCCGGGTCATCAAAGATGTGTGTGGTCTGGCATTGTCATTATGCAAGACAACATCCTTTCTATTGATTAATTCTGGCCAGTTTTTTTGAATTGCTTATTGCAATCTGGTGACAGAACAGAGCCGAATTGAGTGTTTGACCAGGTTTTAGCACCTCTTGATAAACAATTTCTTTCCAATCCCACCATACACACAGCATGACCTTATTTGGTGTCAATCCTGGCTTTCAAGTCGTTTGTGATGATTCGCCTTTTTTTGACCATGATCTTTTTTGAACGACATTCTCGTATCTTACAAATTTTTCATCGCCCGTAATGATTTGCTTCAAAAATGGCTCAAATTCGTTGCGTTTTATTAGCATTTCGCAAATGGAAATTCGGTCGATCAAATTTTTATTTCTTAATTCATGCAGCACCTAAACGTCGAGCTTCTTTGTGTATCCAGCCTTATGCAAAACTGTGCATCCAGCCTTATTCAAAACTGTTTGGTGATGGATATTCAGTTCCTTAGCAATGTCATGGCTGCTGATGTATCGGTCTTCTTTGATATTTTGTAAGATTCCATCGACTTTTTCAGTGATTGGTCGACTTGAGCGAGGTGCATCTTTGACATCAAAATTTCCAGAACAAAAGCGACGAACAATCTCTTGGCGGTGGTTTTTAGTAAAGTATCTTGACCGTAGACAACAAAAATGTTTTCACGAGCCTGCGATGCATTCTCACCTTGATCGTAGTGATATTGTTAAAATAAAACTATTTTTTTCAGCAATTTCACTCATTTTTAAATGAATACAACTTTTGGCACGAATGACAAATACAAAACTGTCCGTATGAAAATTGTAGGCTGGAATGTCAACTTTCAAACGCATGTCAGTTTGACTCAATCTGATTAGTATTGCCCGATATATGGCAACGAACACAATATCGTGACAAAAAAGGCTAAATACTTTTTAGAATATCCAAGTTGTACAATATATATAAGGTACTCTCCGCAATACGTTAAATTTCTCTCGAGAAATTTACCTAAAATTTCCGCACGAAGTACTGCGAAGCCAATGGTTGTTTTCTCTTGTTGTAAATTAACAGTAATGACGGATAAAATTAATTTTAAAAATTCGTTTGATAAGAATGAAATAAAACATGTCTGAACGGTAAGAATGCTAGACGTAGAATACCCATAATGACACTGGTAATCCCATAAAAGTTCCAGTTTTAGATTTCCTTACATTCAGATGCATGAAAAAATAAACTATATATTATTTGACAGTCTTGTTAAATTTGAACAAAATTATGCTTTTTAAGGTAAATTTCACGAGAGAAATTTACCTATATATACGATATAACGAAATTTGTGACCACGCTAGAGGTTGGAATTTTGCTCTGATTTTCACCAAATTTTCAGGAATGGTGTATTGGGTTAATATCTCGGTTAAGTTCGTGAACCAGCTATATCGCCCGGGCAAAAACAAAATGGCGGCCGTTTAAGACGAAAAATCGTAATTTCTGTTCTGACCAAAGTATAGCTCAGATTTGGATGAAATTTGGTATAAAGGTTAACGATGTATGTGATGAAGCTCGCAATAAAAAATCTAAAGTCGGTGCGGCAGAAACAAAATGGCGGCCGCTCAAAGGTCGGAAAACGTGCAAAATTTTGTTGTTGTAATAGTGGTCAAAGCTTTCAACAGATGTTCATGAAATTCGGCTGTTGGATAGAAATTATAAGTATCTAAAGAACTACTGGAGGTCATGTCACAAAAAACTAAATGGTGGCCAGCTGAAACTCAAAACTTCAGGGACTTCTAAAAGTCGCAATTTTGATGCGATATATATGAAACTTGGTTTCAAGATAGGCATTACTTAGATCTGCAGACTTTGATATTTTGGTGATCATGCATGCACAAATTTCAAAATGGCGGCGGTTTAAATATGAGTTTTTTTCAGGTTTTTGTGGCGCTCTAGCGGTCACAATTTCCAGCAGATTTTGATGAAACTTGAGATTATGAATCTCTGTACTATGTTCTTTTATTATGAGAAAATTATTAAAATTGAATGAAAAATAAAAAAGTCGAAAATTTAAAACCCAATAGTTTTAGCTGCCATTTTCACTAAAAATTGAATTATTTTGCCCTGTCTTGATTGAAACTCTGATTTGAACGAGATTTGGCACATTGATCGATGAGGTCCTAGCCCACAAAGATTTAAAATAGTCCAAAATCAAATGCATGCATTCAAAATGGCGGCCCCCAAAGGTCAGGAGGCAAGCGCAATTTGCTATTTTAGTAGCAACTGAAATAATATAGTAAAATGTTTTTAACAATACCCTAAAAAATTATAAAATTGCGACTTGTTTGTCTGTCCGTCCGTCCGTTTGTTCGTGCGTCACAAGTTTTCTCGCAACATGAGCTAGAATCAGGAAATTTTCTACGAATGTCAAAAGTGGTGCCTCTTGAAATTTGCAGTGTAAGAAAATATTTTGAAGTGTTTAAGGCGGTCTCCCCATACAGGGGGATGATACAAACATTTTTTTATTTATGTAGCCCTCTAGCAGCCAAGTTTCTCAACAGATTCCGATAAAACTTGAAATTATAAGTTATTAAGGCAAGTTAATTTTATTTAATTATGCAAATCGGATGACAAATAAAAAATTCGAAAATTTACAGCTAAATATTTTTAGCAGCCGTTTTCAATAAAAATTCAAAATGACGGCCCCTGATGGTTCAGAAAAGAATCGAAAATGTATATATTAATGGCAATGCAAGTGCTGATTAAACTTTGATGGAAATCTTTTGAAATTAACTATTTGAGCTATTTAAGCCAAAATGTTATCACCTTTGTGTGGTAACCACTGTGAAATGTATAAACAGCAAATGTGAGAAGGCTGAAACGAGTATAAATATGTTTATAACAATTTATTACCCGCCGATTTTCAATATGTGATCCATACGTGTGCATATCAATTTAATTAGCAAAATATTTGCATCTCTATGAAGGGTCTCCAAACACGAACGGCAGCAGATCCTTTCTGTTAATAAATACCCATTTAGCGCTACAAAAATTGCAGTAAGAAGTTCAGTAGTAGATAAGCCAATTTCTTTTTCGAAACCTTACGCTACATACGAGAAATTAACCTTTCCGGCTGGTGCTGCCAACGGGGATTTTTTTACCATGGTCTCTCCCTCAATGTAAATCATAATTTAAAAATCGGTAGCAGGAATTTTATGTTGTTTTTACCAAATTAACTGATTTCTTGAATTTGAAGTTGACCATGTCAAATTCATTTACTCAAATAAAGCTCAAGGACTGTGATTTTGACTTTCTTCTTTAGCTTAATACACTTATTTACAGTGCATACGTAGTAGCATGTATGAGCTTTCCGTAATCTCTCTTGGACCTGAAGTACTCTATCCAAATTGGTAGACTTGTTTATTCTTGATCAGAAATTCCCTCTATAGCTCATAGCTTATTTCAAGGGATACCCCCTAAGCACTGAATGAGGTCGGATTTGAATTGTTATTGGAGAAACCTTGCCAGGAGCAGTATTTTGGTACTTTTTATGTACCTAATACTTTAATCTAACATTGCCCATTGATCCTTTAGGCCTCGCACATCACGCACCATATTATCCACAGTATCAAGCTCTTGTTGTTGCGATTGCCAGGATATCCATTCCGTTTGGATATCCTCAACTTGAGCTCCCATTGAAATTCAAATGGCATCCTCCACTTCCCGTTTCGAGCGTGACGTGTAACTTTTAATGAAGACCGGTCTGTAATGAATTTAATAAAGCTCACCGTGCCATAATTGAATTGTTCGCACACGGAGAAAGTGCTGATGATGATGATGGGGTGGTGGCCAAGGTGATGGCAATGTGGGGATGGAATTGGAAGTGGTTGAAGGTGAAACACAAACGCTTGCGGGCGTATCGTAGTGGCCGTGTGAAAGCCGAGTACCCACAAACACATTCTGACCTACAAATCCCCATTGCAAACAATAAACAACATACGTAATATTTATGTAGTTCATAATTAGCTTCCGGCAAATTTTCAACATTAAATTAGCTTGAGTTGGTTGCGCGGCTACCAATTGGTGCTCCAATGCCATTGCATGGCTCTACTGCTTACCAGTGGCAAATGGTAAATGGCAAACGGAATAACAAGTTGTTGTTCGGAACTTTGTTGTTTTGTTGGGAGTTCTGTTTTGATGTTATTTATTTCTACGCTGATTGTGTTGTTGTCATTGAGATTCTGTGAATTGAAAAAGTTTTTCGATTGTTCCACACAAAAGTTTAATGGCTAAAAATGTCCTCACGTACGGTGAAGCACATTTCCGTTGAATTTCTTATGTGGAAAGAGAGACAGAGGGATTGAGAAGCACCAGGAGCACAGAGAAAATAGTTGTTACTAGAAAGTTGAATTTGTCCTCTAATTGTTGCGAAAATTTCATACAATTATTACACCACCGCAAGGTTTTTGTATAAGCAATGATGTTTGAAGCCTTGACCAATTCAAACTTTATTGCTGTTCAAATTTACCTGTATTTTTCGATAAAAATCAATCATTTCACTATAGAGAAATTGAAATAGACATGAATTAATTTAAGTCAAATGTTAAATAATCTGTGCTGTCCTAGCTAATCAGGATTTCGAATGAACTATCCTTCAGGACTAAAAAAACTTTGAAAGCACAACTCAAACGTTGGATTAAACTTTGATACTCACCAGCTGCTCCAGATTTGCTCAGACCACACGGTGATCCGTTCTTTTTGAATACATCTGCAGGACATTCGCCACTCTGTCCGTCGCAATACTCTGGCAAATCGCATTCGTTGGTAGAATCTCGACACATGACACCTTGTTGTTTCAGCTATTCAAATCGAAATCGGAAAAGCAAAGATACGTTTGTAATTAGTCGGGAAATGTGTTTCTAACGCTACAAAACGAGTACACCGCACATAATAGCCATCGAGAAAGCTTTTGTGTACGTGTTTTGTATGGATTCAATTTTTTTTACTGTATTATTGGATTCATTGCCAGGATATGCTGGAACATATCTCGGCTCGTTGAATACATACATACCTTGCAATTTTCACAGCACGGTCCTTCCGCACACTGTGATTCGAGCTTGAGCTTGCACGTAATCGGGTCGCAGCATGGATCCTTGAGGCATTCCTCTGTGGAGCCACAATCGCATTCTTCATCCTCTTCGACGATTTTGTTGCCGCAGTTTCGATTCATTTCGATCTGGAATGGTAAGGATATAAATGAAAAAAAGTGGAATTTACTTTATGCCAGGATAGTGGAAAAATGTAGAAACCATTCATGTAGGATGTCGCATTAAGGATGGTATTTGAGTAGAGTCCTGTTCCAGGGTCGCAAATTGAAAAGAATTCTTTCAAATGTGGATTCCGAGCTACACAAACTATTCAGCGAAATTCGTTCAATAATGGCAAATTGGGTTACATTACGAAATTTGAATGGGAATATGATTGCGATTGGAATGGTCGGGCCATGGTAAAGGAAACCGAGAAAATGTCTGACGGAAATTTTTTGAGCTTAGGGAATAAGTGTGGGATGAATAAAATAAAGGTTAGTGGGGAGCATTCTATTTATGTTTTGGTAGAGATAGGAGAAAATTATTTATTCGTCAGATCACGCTTTCAATACTGCCAATAATTGAAATCCTTAGTAATACCATAAATGACACAGTGCCTTCATGAGGTATCATTTTGGAATTGCACAAATGATACCTGTCTGCCTGTACATCTAATTGCATGTCAATGCTTCAAGCACTATTCAGTGTACAATTTTCTGGCTACAAAATAATAGTGCAACGTCTTTAACCCTTATATGAGCACCCGGAATCATCGACCTTGTAGAGCACCTAAGTATCTGAGAACCCACAGGCGAAAGACACGAAGGTTAAACAAATTAAAGGAAAGGAAAGTGTGCATAGGTTCGGCATGAGTAATGATTTGAGAGTGTAAACAAGGAATCTACGTCTAGCACTCGTTGCGTGTGGATGTGTTTTTAATCGCTCCAGTCATCAATTTCAAAAATTAATTAGTTTTTCACAAAAGTCAGTTTCAAAACATTAAATTCATTTTTTAACAAGTCAGTCAAAAGCAAATTTTGATTTTCATTGGAAAAAGCATTTATCGTCAAAGGAATGGACCCACGGATTTATCGAATATTATCTGATTTCGATAAATCGACAAAAGCAAATAAGCCGAAGACTAACTCGGGACTGCTATATGGAGGAGCCCGACGGCTTCCCTCCGTTGGAGGGCCCCGGAGAAGGTAGCAATTTGAAATTGGTGGCAAGCGTCAATGTGAGAAGATACACGAGTAACCTGGACTCCACAGATGGCGAGCGTAAGACTCATGTATAGAAGACAAACAAGAAGTGAGTCAACTTCAAGCTGAAATAAAGGAATTAAAACTACGACTGAAAACGTTCCAAGATATGTACAAGAGAGCGAAGAAAATTCAAGGTGCAGAGCCGAAAAGGCCAATAAATATGGAAACCAAGGCAAAGAAAGCTGTCAAACAAGTCATCCCAGAAGATATACTAAGAGCTGGAGGCGCTAACGACAGCCAGAACTACTATGGTGCGCTGGACGGACACCAACAAGAAATGGACGTTGACGAAAGAACTGAACGTAATGTTAGTTAAAATAATAATGATAACTTTATCCTTTATTTGAAAAACAAAAATAAGGAGAAGAAACCAGCTTGAAATTCTACTGGTCCTCCTCAAAAAGTTGCCAAATAAAAACAGAGTTCGGTCAAAGCGGAAAGGATATGGTTCGGCTATTGGCAGCCGAAAATAAATTAACGAATTTCGAGATTAAAAGAACCAATGCCGAAAAGTTAACTATCAGATCAAAATCATTGGTTCACTTCACATATACCCCAAAAAGTGAGAAGAACCAGACCTTTTTGTTGAAGGGCTTGGACTGCGGAGAGGATACCGTCGATCTTCTTCAGGTGCTCAAGGAAGCAGAACCAGAAATTGAATTTATTTGCGTTAAAACGTTCGCGACAAGAAGGTTGATGGTAGGAAAAAAATATTTGCCCCTTTATTTAGTGCAGATATCAAACAAAAGAAGATCAAGTGCTCTTCAACAAATAAGATACTTGAACTTCCGAGTGGTTAGGTGGGAGCACCTCCAGAAAAGAGAAGTCAATCAGTGTTATCAGTGTCAACGATTCGGGCATTCGGCTGTTAACTGCGCCATGCAATACCGATGCGTCAAATGCAAGGACGTGCATGCTCCCGGTGAGTGCAAATTGGCTCAGACGGAGCCAAAAGAGAAATTATACTGGGTTAACTGCGGTTTTTTTTTTGTCACCCGGCATCATATTGAGGATGCTCCCTATATCAAGATGCGAGAGTAAAATTTGCCCCAAAGCCAACACAACTACACCGATGTGTCTTAGCTCCGAACTTCGTCAAGCCCGGAGTATCATTTGCACAAGCTGCTAGAGGACCAGCAGAAAATGCGGTAAATAATATAAATAATGTGAGTGGTAATAATGAGCTGCTTCTCAAAATTTACCAGCAACTGAATTCTTTATCGGAGAGAATCGATAAACAAAATATTAAAATTAATTTTGTTTTTATCGTAAAGGGGTTTCAAATGCCCCAAAATAATTTGTCATCCTGTTACATTCCCATGGATAGGATTCGTCTCATCTCGATCAACGTCAACTCCATTGTTACTATACATCGGTATGATCATCTCCTTGAATTCATCGTTAAGCAAAAGCCTGACATCATGCTTCTCACTGAAACCCATCTCAATTCATGGCACTCCATGACATTCTAGGATTTCAAATTCTTAAGAAACGATAGGGTAATAGATGATGGCGGAGGTGGCACCGAGATATTGGTTCGAAGACCCTATTGTTTCCAAAATATTGAAAAAGTTGAGTTCAAAAGCTTTGAATCTCTTGAAGTGTCCGTTATCAAAATCTGACAGCCAGGTGGGGATAACCTCTTCGTTATCTCTGTCTATGCAACTGATGGAACTATTCTCAAGCCCAAAGAGGAGCTCAATTCCTTGTTTGTAGTACTCAAACTGAACAGGCTGCATAATTATTATATTCTTGCTGTTGACGTGAACACCAAGCATACATCATGGCTGAACGCCACTAATAATGCAAGAGGTGTATTCCTGAAATCGTGGATAACAGAGAACCAAATTGAATACAGGTGCAATCTATATGGCTTTGATGTTAACGTCTCGCCAATGCGATCATTGGTAGCGTTTGCTGATGATTTGGTCATCTATAATAAAAAGCTACAATAATTCAGACCAATCTCCAAAAACTGTTCAATGATGTGCAGCTCTACACTGACAATTGGGCAATGAAAATCAATGCGCAGAAGTGCGAAAGAATTTTGTTTTGGACAACGCTGCAGGGAGTCAGTCAAGACCTGAAACGTAATTGGAAGTATTTCCACATCATGGCTGGCGAGGGTAGTTCAGAACGGGTTCCACCTAAGTTCTGTGTTCGATACCTTGGTGGTCATCTCAATCAGTATCTGTACTATACTGAACATGTCAAAATCATGCGCAGTAAGGCACAAAAAGTAGTAATGGCCCTACGAAGACTCTTTCATTCCAAAAACAGTGATCAAAAGGCCAAAATTATCTGTTACAAGACCCTGGTTAGAACAGTTTTGACATATGGATCTCAGATCTGGTACAACCAGAGTGCTAGTACTATGGAGAAATTAAGAGTTTTCGAAAGGAAATGTCCTCGTGCATGTACTGTTTTGTACAGAAAGCCTGAGACGGATTGTCAGCATTATATATCGAATAGAAGAATTTATCAAATTGCTCAAGTGACAAGAGTCGATATCGACATATTGAAAGTTCTTCGGAATCATATCGCAAGATCTGTAACTGTGAGTGAAAACCCTTGGATTTCACAGCCGTTCCACCCTACAGACGGGTATATTGCGACTTACCTCACTACTGGCTTCGTTCCTCCAGAAGAATTCGTGTATTTGGACATAATCGATATGTTTTTGATTCTGACGGTGTCCCAGTCATATATCACATATATAGACGGGCCACCGATAAGAAAATAGAATATCCTCCGAATTTGAGTTCACGTGACCAACAATTTCAATAGAGATGCTCATTTGCTAGATTCGTTGAAGCTGGTCGAGCAGAGACGGAGCAATCTAGGTATTGGTGGCTGAATGACAGTGTCTAAATTATTCGTGTTTATTTTCAGTTTTTTTGTGTTTTTCGTTGCTTAGTTTTTGAGTTTCAGCTTATTATTGCTACATTTAGATTTGTTGTTTATTTGTGTTAAAAATTAGGGATGGGCTAGGTATATGTTATGTTAATTATATAAGGTTTAGAGATAAGGTTAAACGCGTAGGTTAGGAATATTGTGATAGAACTTTTTAAGCATAAGATAAAGTTTTTTTGAAATTTTTATTAGAATAAAGTTATAAAATATTAGGTGTAGGATCAAAGTTCACTGTTGTGTTAAAATTCTAAATAATTTTAGGATAGTGTTGGTGGTTTTTTCTCCTTTTTCCAATTAAATCATAAAATATTTAAAAATCTTAATTAATTTGAATTTGCTATAGTTTTTTGATAAAATGTGCTTAACTCATAACGTGTAAATTTAGAGAGCCATTTGGGCCATTAAGTCTTTTATTGTTATTTGCTTTATATTCTTTTAAAATTTATATTGATTAGTATTGAATTAAGCGCTTTTGACTTTGACTTTGAAAGCGTAAACACTAAACTAGAGGAACGGACCAGTGTAATTGCAGTTCTTTCATTCTGAGTTTTCTGTATTCTTTCGATGCGTGTAGTTGTGTTGTTATTAAGTATTTTTCGTAGTGCCATAGTGGGTAATTATGTACACGTTTGAAGCATCTTATTGATTTGTAATTATGGAAGAATTATCAAGAACCGAGTTTGCGAGGTAAGTCTAGATAAATACTTCACAATTTTCGTATATTTTGTTTTTGAAAATATATCTACGAGTATACGCTTTTCATTTCATTTTTTTTTTTTTAATTTAAATTGTATTACCATGATGATCCAGGTTAACTGTTGTGGAACGGGACGCGTATTTGAAAGTCATTCCAGTTGATCCTGACAATGAAAGCCTAGCTTCATCAGAAAGCGAAGATGAAGACTGGTTCTCCGCGGACGACGATGTTGGTGCCTCCTGCCTCTCTTCTCACTGCGAAGATGCTGATCAAAATTTTTCCGAACATTACCAGATCAGGAAGAAGAAGTGTTAGAAGAAACACCGATGAAGCAGCAGTAGCTGCAACAGAGGGGATTTTGATTTTTTGTAATTTGGAATACTATTATCACTCCTAGGATTTCTGTGCTGTTAATTGTTTTGAAGTATTATAATTTCTCAGG
This sequence comes from Odontomyia ornata, assembly GCA_963969285.1. Taxonomy (NCBI): domain Eukaryota; kingdom Metazoa; phylum Arthropoda; class Insecta; order Diptera; family Stratiomyidae; genus Odontomyia; species Odontomyia ornata. The sequence goes on along the minus strand of OZ017739.1, from coordinate 355,141,735 downwards.
CGACAAGCTCTTCTTATGTGGTGAAACACAAAAAAGTGAAATATTGCCAGTTAGAGTAAAATACCAAAAAGTCAACCTCAAACGCACATGAGAAATATTTTTCGCTAAAAAGCGCGTTCGCATGGAAGCACGGCAGCTTTATCTTTGGCTAAAACTTCCAAAAGCATAATGACACCCGAAATTTTGGATGCTATTTTGCGATGTACCAACCAGAAAGCAAAAGTAATTAGCCCAGACTATAACGGGAAAATCTCCGCAAACTTCCCCGAAAATGGAAGGAAGTCACGGTGCAGGAAATGTATGGATTCTTCTTTTTCTTCTTCTTAGCAGTACAGCCCCTCTCGGGCCTTCGCTTCCTGCAAATAGCGCCTCCAACTGTCACGGTCCATTGACCGTGTCCTCCAATTTTGAAATCTGAGCAGCGATGAACTGTCTTCGTTGACCGAGACATACCAGCGTTTCCTTGGTTTCCCCACTGGTCTCCGGCCTTCAGTTCATGCAGGCAAGAAAACAGGCAAAATATACGCTGTCACCGAAGTGTCCGAAGAGCGAAGCAATCAATGCCCGAGCTGTGAACGAACCCACGTGCTATCGCAGTGCCCGAACTATAAAGCAATGACGATTGAAAAGCGATGGGACTTTGTGCGCGGCAAGAAGCTTTGTTTTAAATGTATACAGAAGAAACACAGACGCATCTACTGCAAAGCAAAATTATGTGGTGTTAATCCGCATCATCCAACGCTTTATCAGGATCAAGACAAGACACATTTTGAGCAATTGATCCTATCGGAACCAGCCGCACAAATAACGCAGAGCAGCACCGAAGTGGCAACCCCAGCTGCTACCACCCCACGAGCTGTTTTGTTGAAGATGTGTCCAGTTGTTGTCATCGGACCACGGGGGGAGGTCAACACGTACGCACTGCTTGATGAAGGTGCTACTATCTCTCATATCGATGAACAGCTGGCACAAAGCATCGGTGCCGAGGGGCCAAAGCAACCTCTGCACTTGAACGGCGTCAACATGTCTCAGCAGGTAAGAGACAGCAAACTCGTTACCGTTCAACTGAGGGGAAAGGAAGAGAAAAAGTCATATAAACTGCGAGCACGAACCATCAAGGACTTGAAACTGCACTAGCAGTCCATTTCGGCTACGCTATTGCAGCACAATCACCTTAAAGACCTGCAACAAGAAGCAGTGTGCTGCGAGTTCGCGCGCCCTGGTATTCTGGTGGGGACAGACCACTGGGAGTACATTGTATCTCGAGAGCTGCGAGTAGGTGAACCCGATCAACCGGCTGCATCCAGGACACAGCTGGGCTGGGTAGTACACGGAACCGTACCACGCAGCATGATCTACAACCACGAAAGCATGCTGCACATCTACGAACCTAAACAGCACATGGTCGGACAACACGACCAGCAACTTCATGAGCTAGTAGAAACGCACTTCCGGATAGACGCACTTGGCGTCACGTGCAGGCCACGAGTGAATGAGGCAGACCAGCGAGCAATAAATATAGTCTAGCAGACAATTAAAAAGATCGATAATGGATACGAAGTCAGGCTGCCATGGTGGAGAGACGATATGGCATTTCCTTCAAGCTACAAGACAGCCTACCGCCGACTGAGAAAAATTGAGCAGGAGATGGACGATGACCCCGAGTACGCCAACCAATATGCAGCCCAAATAGAGAACCTGGTTCCATGCGACGGATCGGAGCAGAAGAGTGCAATCTGCTGGTATCTGCCATACTTAACCGTGCGGAATTCGAACAAGCCCGGTAAGCAACGCTTGGTATTCGACGCAGCAGCAAAGAGTAGCGGTGTGAGCCTCAACGACCAATTGCTAGAAGGACCGGCTTGCTGTTATCACTGCAAGGCATTTTGTTCCAGTTCAGAGAGAAACCTATTGCAATCACCGCAGATATTCAGGAAATGTTTCTGCGGGTGAAAATCCGCCCGGAAGTTCAGCCAGCACAGCAATTTCTATGGAGACGTGACAACAGGATGGAACCTCCTCGTCACTATAAGATGACAAGTATGATCTTCGGCTTAAAGAGCTCACCCTTTTTGGCAATTATGTACGCGACCACAATGCGAAGATATATGCGCAGATTTATCCACACGCCTTTAGAGCCATCACACAAAACCACTACATGGATGATTTTGTGGCAAGTTACAATGATGATTAAGAAACCCGGCGTACCATTAAGGAAATAAGGACGGTGCACGCAGATGCTGGATTCACACCACGTGAATGGAACGCTAATAGCAAAAGCGTGTTGTACGAAGTGCCTAAGGAACTGCAAACAACTAAATTGGCGCGACTAAGTAGAGGTTCTGAGAACAAAATTTTTGGACTTTATTGGAATGCTGAACAACCTGAGCTAGGTTCCAACACATCAATGAATCGAGTTCCAGCCGCGGTGCCTACACAGACCCGGATGCCAACAAAACGAGAAGCACTCAGCGCGGTCATGTCAATCTACGATCCACTGGGGCTGTTAAATCATTTTACGATCCGAGCAAAGATCATTCTTTGGAGCCTGTGGCGCCTAAAGATCCACTGGGATGAACTAATTCCAGAGAAAGAAGGAGAACTCTTCACCGATTGGCTAAAGTGTCTTGTCGATATTGCAGATCTTCGTCTCGGACGGTGCTACACGCTTAAGGATTATGCAAGTGTAGAACTCCACGTGCTATGCAACGCAAGCACGCAAGCTTACGCAACTGTAGCTTATTGGCGGATCATCCACTGTGTCGGCAGCATCAGTGTCGCCCTAGTGGCAGCCAAGGCTAGGTTGGCACCACGATGCACACAGACCATTCCTCGTCTCGAACTGCAGGCCGCCGTTATCGGAGCCAGACTCGCTGAGACTATTAAGAAAGAACATAGCATCGAAGTAGTAAGAACTATATATTGGACCGACTCGACCACAGTAGTACACTGGATACGTGATGACACGCGACAATACACACCTTTTGTCGCTCACCGAATTGGCGAGATTGCGGAACTTATGCATAAAGACCAATGCCGATTGCTACCAACCAACGACAATGTAGCTGACGACGCAACGAGATATGCCCGCACGCCTATCAACCAGAACGACCGCTGGGTTCTGGGCCCTAGCTTACTCTACAAATCCGAGGAGCAATGGCCTACGCAACAAATATTCGCAGCAGAACAAGAAGAGGTTTTGTTCCACACAAAGGAGGAGGACTCACAACGCGATGGCTGGCTACCTGATCCCGCTAGATTATTAAAGTACGAAACGCTAGTACGAGCAACAGCGCGGGTATTAGCCTTCATCGACATATGCCGAAGCAGATCGACACGCATGGAACGTCGACACATAGAATGCGCCGAAAGGGAACTCATACGGCGCGCACAGAAAGAAAACTTCAGTCCTGAGCTACATAGGATTGAATCATCCCGCTCTATTACAAAGGCAAGCCGGTTATTCAGATTAGATCCGGTGCTGGAGGAGGGTATCCTGCGGGTGTGTGGTCGAATTGGAGCAGCAGCCGCATTGAATGAGGCAAATCGACCGATAATCCTGGATGGACGCCATCCCTTGACGAAGCTCATTGTACTGCGAGAACACTGCGCTGCTGGTCACGCAAATCGAGAACGCGTGACGAATGACCTACGACAGCGTTATTGGATTATTTGCCTTCGACCCACCATTCGCGCTATAGAACGCAGCTGCACCCTCTGAAAAGTCCGACGAGCAAAACCCCGAATACCAGTCACTGGAGACCTACCACGAGCCCGCCCCGATGCCTTTCACCGTCCATTCACAAACTGTGGGATTGACTACTTTGGACCAATGATGGTGAAAGTTGGACGGCATCGAGAGAAATGATGGGGTGCACTATTTACGTGCCTCACTTCACGTGCCGTGCACATAGAAGTTGTTGCATCTCTCTCCACCGACTCCGCGATAATGGCGCTGCGACATATGTCGGCGCGCCGAGGATGGCCCCGACTAATGTATTCGGACAATGCGACGAACTTCCGTGGAGCAGATCACGAATTACGAATCGCTTACGCCGAATGGGCACCACTACTACGAGACGAGGGACTACGACACCGAATGGAATGGCGTTACATACCCCCTGGTGCTCCCAACCAAGGTAGCGCATGGGAACGATTAGTACGATCAGTAAAAACCGCACTGGGTGTCACGTTGCGAGAGAAGGCACCACTCGAGGAAGTCTTAAGAACCCTTTTGGCAGAGGCAGAGTTTTCAGTTAATGCTCGACCGCTTACCCACGTGAGTGTAAACCCAAATGACCCAGAAGCACTCACGCCGAACCATTTTCTGCTAGGATCATCCATGGGCATGCCAACTACTGGACCATGTGACGAGGCCGACCAACGATCGTGGCGAGCAAGTCAGGCGCTCGCTGATCACTTCTGGCGGCGGTGGATAAAGGAATATTTACCCACGCTGGTGCCACGTGGCGAGTCAACGAATAAGGTGCGACCGCTACAAATTGGCGATATCGTGATCGTAGCCGACCACACGCTTCCCCGGAACATCTGGCCAATGGGATTTATCGAACGCACCTACAAAGGACCAGACGGTGGTATACGAGTCGCTGACGTAAGAACGAAAGCAAGCATTTTCAAACGCCCCGTTAGCAGGCTCGTCGTGTTATTATAAAAAGAGGCTGCGCAAGCTACGCCGGGGGGAGAAATGTTAAAGACAACGAGCCTGCCCAGCGCCGAAGGAATCGTTAGTTCTAAGTCAAAAGATTTCAAATAATATCAGTGCCGTTCTTTTCGCTTCTCATTTGTTAATATACCAATTACGTGTTTTGATCTTGTGAAGGAGGTAAAGTTGTTATAGATATTTGCATGAAGTAGTAAAAGTGAAAAAGATATTGTGAGCTAAATACAAATACAGCTTTTGAGTTCGTGTAATATAAATACAGTCCACCCGCAACATTATTATTAACAAAGTTGAGCGAATTTTGATTTCTGAGACATATGTTGCCCTTGTACTCATTAAGGCCCATCTTCGTGATTATTTTCAGTTTTTTCTGCTCAAAGGTGTGTCGCGAGGAGGAGGGGGGTACACAAAATGTTGGTACATTTTGGGACCCCTGGATCCACTGATGAATAAAATGAGCTTTCTCTTTCAGATTCTTATAGTTCTAATCAAGGCTTTTCATTTGATACCCAACTCGACTACCTTTGATTAAAAAAAACTTTTAAGGGCTACTTCGTTATTGGGGGACCCCCATTGAAAATTTTTTAAATTTTTAGTAAATTTTTGAGAGACCATTATTTCTGACCTTTTCACAACGTTTGAGCATTATATTTTTATAGTTTCTGCGGAAACTTGCTGTGACGCATGGACAGACAAGTTGGGAAAGGCTACCAAGCTTGCATTTTATACGAGCAAAAGAATATTCACAGGAGAAATTCTATGTCAAAATTTGTAATTTTTAGATTTTGCAATGAAATTCTTATGATGCAATTTTCACGCTCACGTTCCACATGAAAAAAAAAATTTGACGCTTGAGCGGAAAAAAAGCCTTAAAATCTAGGAAAAGTAACCATACTTTGCAATGTAAAAGCGTACAATCGTTTGGGAGTTCTCAGAATAACATCAGGTAGCTGTTAGTTAACATGTATTTGTAAATTAATGAAAACAAAATTTTTTACTGAGACCCTATTTGAGTAGTTTTGATCGTGAAACAATTTGTGAATATTTCTGATGCAATAAAAAGGATAGAATATTTTCACAAAATATAAATTCATAGAAATTCAAAATGGAAATTCCCAACTGAAACGAAAGAAAAACTCTTACCTCGTTTGGTTTGTTCAGCAAACAGAGACCATGCCCTCCACGCAAAGCATCGAAATAATCCGTTTTGCTGCACTCGGAAAACTTATAGGGTTGAACGTTTTCCAATCCGACAATAGATTGTGCCATTATACATCCGTGCCAGTCCCGACAAAAGCACTCCTCACCTGTGTGCAGAATACATTGGTATTTTCATTGAAAGCATACATTTATCACATATGTACATATATATATGAACACTCGCAAATAGATAAAGGATACGAGTGTGAAAGTGGAAGAATGAGGAAGCATAATGTGCATTAATATTGTCAGATCAATAAAAGTGAAGGAAGAAGGATGACAGAAAATCGTACAATATATAAAGCTGGATTTCTACTTTTGTGTTATCTTGCAAAGGAAAAATATCTTAACACTGAATGAATCAACAAATATACTGTGCACTATACTCTTAGTATATTTGATTTTCGGAAAAGCTGTTTTGTGTGTAAAAGAATTTCATTTGAAAGGGTTTACAGAATTTATTGGGATTATTGGAATTATTGGAAAAAAATTTTACCCTTTCTAATTTTGGATAGACCATTTTTCTGAGCAAATAGAAAGTTCAAGCGAATAACTTAAAAGGATTTGCCTGTTGCGATGCAAAATATGAAATATGATACCAATAAAAGTATTCTTACGTCCATCATCGTGTCCCATTCCGATGTTGTGTCCTATCATATGCGCCATTGTTCCGGCTAGGAGATGAGGTTCGTAAACGTTGATATCTACACTAATACCAACCGCTCGAGGAGTACACACAGTATCTGGCACAGCCATTCCTGCTTCCCCTCCGGCGAACGTTTCACCGCTGCAAGCAAACGAGGAATACATGTGAATTGAAATCAGTGAATTTGCATAAATCAGCATATTATAGGTGTACAAATTAAATAACGTGCGTATGAATTATATTGTAGGATTCGTTCGCGCTTTAATTCGATAATTTAATATAGCATTTGTTTATAATACTGAAATTACTTATGTACCTTAGGAATGAATCTTCATGAATACCGAAACAAAATTAAAATTGGAAAGGACACTTTGGCGGGACTCTCATTTGTATTAGCAAACATTTTAAGATGAGAGCTCGTGGATTAGTTCCAAGGCGAAAGCTAAATGAAGGTAAGTTTTTGTTTCCGCTAAAGAAAAATGCGGTTCAAGTGGAAGACTTTTTATTTTTTATTTATTTCAAAAAATTAACTTACAGACTAGTAGTCCAATTACAAGTCAATAGATGAATAGAAATGTACGGATTTAAAATATGGAAGAAATTAAAGAAAAAAGATCACAATACGATATCAAAAATTAAAGTTAAAGTTTGATTTTTCATTGAAGTTTTGAATACGCCAAGAGACTGTGGTAGAGGACCAAGACTTCGCTGGTTGTGCATACAAGAGTGAAAGAAAGTGTTAGTACGTGCATAGGGAACCTGAAATTGAAGCGACGATCTATGAGGGCGAGCAGCGTAGAATGTATTAATTTGCCTGCAAACATGAGGTAGAGGTAAAAGACTATGATGAAGCTTGAACAAAAGACATTCGTCAAGGAAAGAGCGTCTGGACTCGAGGGTAAGAAAGTTCAAAATATGTAATCGGTCATCATAAGGGGAGTTAGGAAGGTTGAATTTGAAGAAGAAATTGCGATAAGCTGACTCAAGAGCATTGATGTGCTTCCTGTGGTACAAACTCCAAATGTCGGAGCGGTACTCGAAATAACTACGTACTAGTGAGAAGTAAAGGCACATACAGGATGTGATATGTTGGAATGACGAAGCAGATCGTAAAATAAATACAGTTAAGCGGGAGGCTTTCTTAATAATTAGAGCGATGTGGAGATCAAACTTCAGTTTACAATCGAAAAGCACACCAAGATCCATAAAGGAGGTTACATTGCTCAAAGGGATACCAACAAGCCTATACGTTCAGAAAAGAGGAAATGTTTTACAGGAGAGTGTCATCTGATGGCATTTGGAAAAATTTAAGGAGAGATGGTTTGATTCACACCAGTCACTAAACGCTGAAGATTGGTTTGAAACCACGTCTAAAAGAGAATCAATAACTCGAAAAAGCTTGAAGTCATCAGCATAAAGGAGATAAGGAGATGTGGTAACAGAAGGTAGATCATTGACAAAAAGTAAAAATAGTATGGGGCCAAGTATTTAACCTTGCGAAACTCCTGAGCTCGGGTGAAAAGAAGAAGAGAACCAAGAGTTAAAAGTGACTAAACATTGACGATTCAGGACATAGGAGAGAAGCCAGGAATAGAGGCAAATAGGGACATTGAACCCTAAAAGTTTCTCAAATAGGAGAGAGTGATCCACTGAATGAAAGGCTATAGAGAAATCCGTAATAATAACGTCCACTTGTTGTTGCTGATCGAGGGCAGCTACAATATGATGGGTAAAAGAAAGTAAATTTGCAAGGGTAGATTTGCCTCTGACAAAACTATGCTGTTGATCTGCTAAAGATGGGAAGACAAGTATATACAGCACATCAAAAACTATCTTATCTAGAATTTTACCAAAACAAAGAAGGAGGGAAATAGGACGATAGCTTGAGACGATATTACGATCACCAGATTTGAAGACATGAAATATGTGGGCAATTTTTCATTGGGAGGGGAAAGCCCCACAGGGAAATCTCAAATTAATGATAATTCAGAGGGGAGCACAAAGTCAAGAAGATAAAGATTTTGCTAAAAAATTTGGAATGCCATTAGGGGCCACTGTTGTACTGTTGTCAAGACTATTTAAGGGGTTTGTACGAAAAGCAGTAGAGAACAAGTTGGGTAAACAGACCTACGCTCATGTCAGAAGGGTTTTGTATTCAATTTACAAAATGCAGTCACCAGATCGAATCAAATCAAGAAACATGTCAAAGGCGATTTTATCGGAGAAAATATGAAATATGAAGATCATACTATTTTTAACAACGTTGAACGAATTTCGACTTCTGAGGTATTTGGTATTATTATACTCATAAATATCTCCCTTAATAATTATTTCAGATGTCCATCCGCGACGGAGGAAACACATTTTTCATGTATTTCCCCCCTGTGCCCCCACTGAAGCAAAAACTGACAGTTTAAGAACTGTTTTGAAAAGCTCCCATGAAAACTTTTATTTCATACTCGTATCGGCTACGTTTGATGAATTTTATTTTTCAGGGGCCACTCTCCTGTACTGTTATCATCGATTAATGGCCAATTTTTTCGAATCCTAGAATGGTTACAAAACCCTTTTGCTAGGAGCGCTCTCCCACCTCCTTGACTTGTTTCACTTATGAGCATTAATTGTAGGTACTCATCTTCAGTCATTCATTAAATTGAATCAAGTGTTCAAAGCATGCACCTTAAACGTTGAAGTTTTGAAAAAATAACTCAAAATTATTCAATCTTCGCATTTAAAACAGCCACTATTTTGTTTTACGACTACTCATACCACTAGCTGAACCGATTCTCAAAGATATTCATGATACCTATCATTCCTGAAATTTTCATGCAAATCCTAGCAAAACTGTAGTGTCTGAGCCGGTAAAAAGCGCATGTTGTTCCATAGCCATATGTTGCCATAGTAATAAATGCAGCGCATATTGTTCCATAGTAATACAGGAAAATTCAAACCGCTATAACTTCGCTGAATATAATTCAACCTTTATGAAACTTTCAGGATAGATCAATCTTATAAATAGACATCTATGTACTGAATTTCATTGAATTTAAGGGTACCGTTAAGATTTTATTTGAGAAAACATAAAATCGATAAATCATACTATTGCTAACAAAGTTGAGTGAATTGCGACTTCTAACGTGTTTTTTGTTGTTGTACTCACCAAGGCGTACATTCCTGATTTTTTTCAGATTTTTCGGATCACAGGTGTCCAATCGCGAGGGGGGGGGGGGACACAAATTTTTCGTGTATTTCCCCTCCCTGTGCGCCCCTCAAAGCAAATTTTGCCAAACTGAAACCTGTTTTGAAAAGTTTTCATCAAGACCTTTCATTTGATATCCATATCGGCTACCTTCAATGAAATTTTTTTTTGGGGGGTCATTCTCCTATATGGGGAGACCCCCCTTAAATACCTTATAAAATTTTTTTGTAGTTGAACTTTGAAGAGATCACCACTTTACACCCACACACGAAATTTGATGTTTCTAGCTTAAGTAGTTTCCGAGAAAAACTGCTGTGACACACGGACGGACGGAGGGACGGACGGACAGACGGACAGACGGACAGACTGGTCGCGAAACTAGTAGGGTTTTGTAAAATTATTTTACAAAACCCTAAAAAAGAGCAAGAAGATGGTTGAAGGAAGGGGAATGCTTAGCCCTGCCAAAAAGGAAGAAAAATAAGAAGCAAAGAGTTCACAAGAGTCTTGAGGAGTAGACGATGTCACGCCACCTAGACTAAAATTATCAGGGGCATGATGAGAGGTCCTTAAAGATTTTACGTACGACTAGAACGCACGAGTTTGATTCGACATTAATGTAGTTTCAATGTGGTAAACATATGCATGAATTGCAGAGGTGGCGATTTTCTTGGCCGCGGCACGACGCTCTTTAAATTTAGTGAGGTCAATTGGAAGACCACTTGATAAGAATTTTTTTCGGGCAGCATCTTAAGCTTTGATTGCAATGGCAACATCTGAATTAAACCAGGGAGCATCTTTAGGTCTTCTTGCTGGAAACACAGGAGTAAATTCCGAGATTAAGGACGAAAGAAGCGTATGGAGCATATCAATACAATCTTCAGTGTGGAAGTAGCTGAAAAAGGAATACCAATTCATTAAAAATGAAAAAGGAATACCAATTCATATTCGATAAATTGGCTTTCAAAAAATTAAAGCAGGAAGGTGAGGAGTTCTTCAGAGAACGACAAGATGTGTTAGCTAGCTCAATAGAGAGCGGTGGATGGTGCGGATCAGATTTGACATAGAAAGAGAGTGCCACTGATGCGGACAGAGAAGAAAGTGACGAGTTGGAAAGAACAAGATCAAGCAATTTGTTATTGGCATTAGGAAAAGTGTTGCATTGGGTGAAAGAAAAGAGGGAAATAAAAGGAGAAAAGACACGCTGCCGCCAGAAACTACGGAGACATACATATCATTTCAAACAAAAAAGGGCAAATTGAAGCCACCACAGACCAATATAGGAGTAGAAAGGAAACGAGCATTAATGTAGCTCGAGAATTTTGCAAAAAACGTTCGTAAACAATTGCAGGACTGCTACAAGGGATTTAAACAGATGATACGAGGAAGGATAGAGAGTCAGATAGAGAGACTAGCACAATTATACACTCAACAGATGAAGACCGAGTGAAGTCATCACAGAATTTGCTAGTAAGGAAAACATATATACCCATCAGAATGCCTCCACCATCAGACTTACGGTCTTTATCGCTGCGAAAGATTAAATTGTTTGGGAGCAGCTCACTATTACTAATGTCATTTGTCAGCCATGTTTCTATTAGAACAATTATATTATACGGAAAAAGGACGGAAGAAATGCGAACTTCAGTAGTTTTGGTCCTCAGGCCACAGAAATTTCGGTAATAGTAAGATAAGAATGAATGACGAGGCCTAAGAGATGTTTCTTTTGGGCTGAAAGGACACAGGATGGTTCCGCTTACAAATCAGGGAGAAATTTTTCACGAATGCGCCAGGGGGCCAAAACTCCTTCCAAGCAAGATACTTAGGTTAGCTGGAACAGTAATTTGAAAGACACAATCAATCTGTTTGTCTTTCCATTAGGCGTACGCTTGATACACTGGAGCAACTCAGGATTAGAGTTCAGTTTGTGTTTTATATGAGCGATGATGTCTTCAACTGGTGTGCTATATTGTAATCTTGAAAGAAATATTCGTAGCGGGGGGATATAGCACGCAGTGGGACGCCAAGCTTCATTGCAGTATTGTTTGTCGTCATATCGCCTACAGGTGAGGGCCCCGACTAGCAGATGTAGATCCTGGTGAGCCAACATTTCTTATCATCAATTCGGTATCAGCATTACTTTGAGCTACAAATCTTGTACCAGAGGTCTCAGGCGGGCATGAAGACTTTGGGTTGGTCCCAATACCAACTAAACGTTGCGGTGTTATGGAAGCAGGCTGCAGAAGTTCAGGTTGCTGCTGATTAGATGTCAATTGCAAATGTTTCGGTTGTGCTTGTTGCTGTAGTTGTTGTAATTGATGATGTTGCTTTTGGGAATCAGGTGACAGTCGCTGTTGAGGTTTCTTCGGAATGGCTCCCTTGTTAGTATCACCCGCAGTACTCACATCAGGGCTTTTGGCAGCTGAAGTAAAGCATAATGTTGGCGATAGTGCAGGAGGACTGTTCACTGGGCCTTCCATATCGTTGATGGAAGAAGTACATACTTTGCTGTGAACTTCCTGTAAAATTTTTGATTGGTCTTTTAATACTCTTAGCGTATCTGAGACTGTCACTCCGCGACAGTGATTGCATCGAAAGAAAATGTTTGAATCGAATTTCGCCCGGATATTATAAAAGGATGCAGGGATGCCTAGGCATTTGACATGGAAAGACTTCGCACAATATCCATCACACTCAATAAATTGTAATGATTCGGGTTTATTACACTTTTGACATTTAATGTCATAGGTTGGAGAACTTACAGCCATTTATAATGAAGTAAAAAACACGCGCAGGAAAAGAATAAATAAATTACATAAACTGAGCGAGGGTATGAGTAAAAAATCACAAAAAGTCCGAACCTGCTTAATTTCAATAAATTTCTTTAGGTTAAAAGTATTTATTAAATTTTATCGTGTTTCTAATGTTAAGAGTTTTTAGGATTTAGTAATGAAAATCAAAAAATTTAATATTAAAAGCGAATTTTGCCTACCGTTAGGCGTACTGTCTCGTGTTATGGTCCCCGGCCAGTAATTTTAATGTTCCGGGAAACTAGAAACGCACTGTCTTTTAAATTAAGCTAAAAGAGTTAATTTACTAAGAATGCACAATCATCAATTTAACTATTTTGCAAGAATAAATCAAAATGTTATTTTCAACTTGTCTATAAATTTATATTTCAACTGTCTATATCACAAAAATCAATTCACTCACTTTACTATCAATCAATATGACCTTAACATCGCGCAGCACCCTATCGCAGTTTTACTATCGCGGTTTTACTATCTCTCCTCATTCATTCAGGTCGGCTTTATGTAGGTTGTCTAGTTATTCAATCCATTTTTCGTAAATTGGCAAATGTTCTGACGAGAACTATCTGGAATATTCGAGCAATTCTGAGTGGTCGTAGTGACGTCACTTTCAGATATTGATCATGCTTGGTGGGTTCTTGCGCTTTCGAGCACATTCGTTTATTGATCTTCGAAAACAATTGCGACAGTAGCTCGCAGAATTATTTGCACATGTAACAGTATTTTGGTGAAAAAAAATTTATGGAATATTGAAAGCAGTTGAAAGTAAACTCAGATGTTTGCCTATTATAAGCGCACGAATAAATACAGTAGCCAATGGTTACACTGATCACTTCACAAAAGTTACATTTCAGTCCACAGAGCATTAAAATATGGTACTGACAATCGCAAATAAAGAAAACAAAGGCCAAGAGCTCAATTCTTGGCAAATAAATTGATGATTGACACGATGTTCACACTTCACATTAGCCAAGATGCACCACCTTTAGCACAATGACGCAATCTGGAATCGGGTCACGTTACTCAAACTGACCGATTCAATTCAAGAAAAAATACACAGCGAAAAGAACACAACCAGGCTCGTTGACGTTTATTCAATTATCAAAAACTAGTAAACATACGCAATGGAGCAGCCCTGCGGTGATCAGACCTGCTTAATGTTTTATTTGACCAGGTTATAATCAACTATACCCGTCAAATTTCGATGATTTAGGCAGGAATGAGTGGTTCGCTCCAGCCACTAGAACATCATTTGGCTTATATATGGATAGTTTCCATAAACTCTGCCCTTGTGAAGTAGTTGGGGCCTCACTAGGTCTGGTCGGATAGTCGATCGGTTTGCACCAGTGTCACTTGTTATGATGCAATGTTCTTCATTAACTTGACCCGGAAGGCATAAGTCTGCTTATCCACGATGTTGCCTTGAGACGGTGCTGGGGATGTCGGTCGTCCTGGCCAACGTCCGCCCCACGAAGTTGTTCCCTCCAGTTTGATGGGCTTCCATTCTAGGCTATTGACATGGTCTGGATCTCAACCATCCTGGACAATACCTCCGGTTCCTTCGCTTCTTGCAGTCTCTTTGCAGGTGCCCCATCTCACCGCAATCCCAGCATCTAGGCGCACCATTTACATGCGGCTCTCGCTCATTTTCCACGCGCTCACACCTACACTCGTCTGCCAATACGTCACGGACCCGGGCAGAGGTACGAGTTGCATTTTTTGCTGCCTCGAAGTTCAGAATATAAACCAATGCGTCTTTAACCGTTTGCTTTTGAGCTAAACGCACGGCTTGTGGCGATTTGTTGTCCTTGAGTGCGCTGATGAATGCTTCTGTTGCTATCTCATCTCGATGTTCTGAGTTGTACGCTGGGTAAGCCAAAGGTGCCAGTCGCTCAATGTCTTGGGCTAGCTGCTGTAAGGTTTCGCCAGACTTCTGCATCCGATGCAAATCTGCTTCAGATGATCGTCTCCATAACGCATGTCCAGCGCATTCATTTTAGCAGCCGGGTTTGAATGCAACTCAATGGGGATAGTCTGCAAAAGCTCGGCAGCTGGACCTTTTAGAGCAGAAATTAATGCAGTTGCTCGTTCCTGCTCATTCCAGTGGTTTGTCCTAGTGATGGCTTCAAACTGTGTTTTGTAAATACTCCAGACCGTTTGCCCGTCGAATATTGGTGCTTTTACATTTCTGGATATGCTATTTGCTGCGGTTACAAGTGGGGCTGGTGAGGTGGTTACTACTGCCTTCGCTGCTTCCAATTCTTTTTTATGTTTTCCATCTCATGGTTGGTTCTCTCCACGACCTGGCTGATCTCATGGTTGATACTTTCCTCGACTTGGTATACCTTTTCCTCGACGCATTTAATTTGGTTGTTGAGACTTCTGAGCTCTGCTTTTATTTCGGTAGACTGTTTTTTCAAATCTGCCTTCAAATCAGTTGACTGTTTCTCCAGCTTCTGTGCGATGTCTGCCTTGTTGTCTGCCTTGATTTTCAAACGCTTGTTGGTCTAGCTTAGCTGATTGTTCATTTAGCTTCGCTGATTGTTCATTTAGCTTCGTGTTTAAACTGGATGACTGTTGTCGCTGCTCTTGCTGCATCAACATTAACATTTGCATCAGCGCATTTTCTGGTTCCTTTGGTTTTGGTGTTTCTGCTTCACCGCCTTCTGCACCTTTTTCTGCATATGAGCGCTCATCCGCCATGGTAAATTCATTAATGTTAGCTTCGTGGTATTTTTATTGTTTCGACTATTTTTCCACCAGTTTCCACGATAAATTTTACTATTGTGCACTATAACAATGCTCAAATTTTCACTTTCAGAACTTTATTTCTCACTTCATGACAATATATATGTATATATATATACTCTTTGACCAAAAAATAAGGTGACATTTGAATTTAAACCGCACGCGTCAAAGAATTAGGAGAATTATTTTTTAAGGTTGGTAGTACTGTCAGTGACATCAATGTCAAATTTACATGTCAAAATATTCATAAGCGTTTGAGATTTTTTTGGACACATGAGTATATATATATATATATATATATATATATATATATATATATATATATATATGTATATATATATATATATATATATATATATATATATATATATATATATATATACATACATATATATATGAGGTACTCTCCCTAATACGTAAATTTCTCTCGAGAAATTTACTTATAAATAAGTCGTTATATCACAAGGGGATTGTCAAGCCTAATGACGTTCCTGCCCAAATTATCGAAACTTGACGAGTACAGCTGACTATAACCTAGAAAACAAGAGACTAACCAATTTTCAGGAAAAGTGTATTGAGTAAATATCTCGGTTAAGTTCGTGAGCCAGCTATATCGGCTAAGCGAAAACAAAATGGCGGCCATTTTAGACGAAAAATCGTGATTTCTGTTCTGACCAAATATGGTACAGAGGCTCATTGATGTGTGTGATGAATCTCACAATAAAAATTTCAAACTCGATTCGTCTGAAACAAAATGGTGTCCACTCGAAGGTCGGAAAACGGACAGAATTTTTTTGTTGTAGTTGTGGCCAAACGTTTTAACCAATGTTTATGAAATTTGGTAGTTTGATAAAAACTATATCTAATGAATTCCTTAAAGAAACTGGAGGTCAAGCCTCAAAAAAACAAAATGGCGGCTAGTTGAAAATCAAAACTTTAAAGGCTTTTAAAAGTCGCAGTTTTGATTCGATGCATAAGGAATTTGGTTGTAAGATAGAAATTGATTAGATCTAAGGACTTTGTCATTTTGGTGAATATGCATGTGCAAGTTTCAAAATAGCGGCGATTTAAATATGCAATTTTTCTCAGAACGACAACATGCTCTAACAAATTATGATGAAAATTGAGATTATGGATGCATGTACTAAGTTCTTGTATTGTGCAAAAAATTATCAAAATCGAATGAAAAATAAGAAAATGGAAAATTTAAAACCTAATATTTTAAGCTGCCGTTTTCACTAAAAATTGAATACTTTGCCCTGTCTATAGTGAAAACCGGATTAGAACGAGATTTGGCGCATTGATTGATAAGATTCTGACACACAAAGATTTAAAACAATCCAAAATCAAATGCGTGCATTCAAAATGGCGGCCCCCAAAGGTCAGAAGTTAAGCTCCATTCGCTATTGTTGTAGCAACTGAAATACTGAATACAGCCTTGGCTAAAAGTATTTGCCACTCCACAAGTTCTTTGAAATCTCTTATCTTTTGGCCTTCATCGCATCTATTGTCGCTTAGTACACGCGTAGGGATAAAAATGAGCCAATTAAAATAACACATAATGTCATAAAACTATAAACACAATAGAAGATTTTAGGAAAATTGACAGTTTACCACGATCCTTCGTAGTATAAACAAGTGTCGATAAATTATTGCGAAATTGTTGTTGCTTTATTTGAGGCAGTTCATAAAGACCAGAAAATGCCCAAGAACCGTGAATTAAAAAACGAGAAATGTTATAAATCCAGGTGTTATCTGAAGAAGGCAAAAATAAACGTGAAATTGCGAGGATTATGAAATGTCTTGATAATACTGTGAGGTATACCTTAAATCGTTACAATATGGCCATAAGTTACGAAAACGTGAAACAAAGTGAAAAGAAAAGGGTTACATCTGCAATAGAAAACCGCAAGTTAATGCGAACCTCTGAAAAATCGTAAGAAAACATTCTCTGAGTTAGCTGCTGAGCTAAGTGAGACCTTTTTTTTTTTTTTTTTTTTTTGTGGTAGGGAGGCATTTATGCCCGCCGAGTCTGGCAGTGTGGGACTCCCATGGAGGATACCTTTGGACTACCCACTAAACACCTCCCCTGTCAATCTGAGAACCTAGCCTGGAACCGTTTGACACATTACTTCGGGCCAGGTCTCATTTTGTTACGCCGTGGGGCGCCTTCAAGCTGGGGAGTCCCTTTCCTAGCGGGAGGGGAGGGGAGAAGAGGAATTGCCAGAAGAGCGATCCCTCAGCCCCATTGCCTCCGGCTGCTGTGAGTCCCTTTTATATTTTAGGATTGCCCGAGCATAATGTGCCACCTGGTTCCATTTGTCAACCGATTCGAGCATCACCGCAACTATATTATCCGGGGTGAGCTCTCCCGTCTTCCTGTAGAGTTCCCTTCGCAGCCTGGCCCATTTGGTACACGCAAAAAATGTGTGACAGGCATTGTCCTCCTCTCCTGGGCAAAACCGACAATCGGGAGACCGTGACTTGCCGATCTTGTGCAGGTAAGACTGAAAACACCCGTGCCCGCTCAAAAGCTGGGTCAGATAATAGTCAGTCTCACCATGCCTTCGATTTAGCCACGGTCTCACATCCGGAATGAGGCGCGCAGTCCACCTTCCCTTCGTGCAATTCCTCCAAGACTGCTGCCAATCGTTGAGCGAGCGTTGTCTCTCTTCGCGAACAACGATCTCCTTCGCATCCTCGTTTCGGCGCAGGTAAATAGCGCGGCGCTCTCTAGCAAGGAGGGCGACAGGTATCACGCCTGCAATCACTCTCACCGCCGAGTCGGAGACTGTTGGATACGAAGATGCAATTCTCAGTGCTCCTCTTCTCTGTACCTGTGCCAATCGTTTTCGGTATACCTCCTTGCTGAGAGCGTCGCCCCATACCTCTGCTCCGTACAGTAGCACTGACCCTACAGCACTCATCAAGAGGCGTCTTCTTGATGGGCTGGGTCCCCCTACGTTGGCCATAAGTCGACTCAGGGCCGATATTCCCGAAGCAGCCTTCTCAGCCGTTGCCCTGATTTGCTCAGAGAAACTCATCTTCGAGTCGATCAGTAGCCCGAGCTAAGTGAGACCTTGGGGAAAAGATTTCTGCTAGAACTAGTAGAAGAAGGCTCCAAGATGCTGGCCTCAAAGGTTGCAAGGCAAGGAAGAAGCCATGGTGGTCTGAGAAGAACAAGAAGTTACGTTTGCTGTGTGTTTAGAACACCAACTTTATACCGAAGAAGATTGGGTCAATAACGTGTGGACGGATGAATCTAATTTCAAGGTATGTTATTTGAACAATCTTATCATTACTTAAAGATGTTTGAGACATATGAAGTTGGTGATTTATTTTTAACCTATTTTAAAAAATACTTATTATTTCATTGAATTTCAGGTATTTGGTACTATTGGTGCCACCTACGTGAGACGCAGGTTTGGAGAAAAATACATGCCGGAGTGCATGGTGCCTACTGTAAAATACGGCGGAGGTAGTATTATGGTGTGGAGCTGCATGTTGGCGTTAGGAGTTGAAAAAATGATCCTTTTTGAAGGCACTCTCTCACTCTCTTTGAACATGATGTTTGGTGACACTAACCTCGACGGCGTCCGTTTCCAACAGGATAATGGGCCATGCCAAAAATCTAGAGCCGCCATGAGTTGCTTTGAGAAAAATGGCATAGGGCTTTTGAGTTGGCCCCCCAGTCACCGGATGTCAACCCAATAGAACATTTGTGGTCGATATTAAAGCGCAAAATAAAGGAGCACTCAACATTGTAGCAAATTTTAAAGAATTGCCTCATACACTCCTGAAGAGTGCAAAACGTTAATTTCCTTATTACCAAACAAATTAAGGCGGTAATTAAAGCAAACGGTTTTAATACCAAATATTAATGTAACGTAATCAATAAATGTATTTTAAGCAGTTGGTATTTTTTTTCGATTCCAAGCTCAAATATTTTTTAAGTTGCTTGTTATTTTATAAGGTGGCAAATAACTTTGGCCAAGGCTGTATTTTTCATGGTAACGTTTTGAATGGCTTCACTTGGAAGTATGTATAAGGCAGACCATTTTTAGAATATTGTAAAATATTTTTACAATACCCTAAAAAATTATAAAATTGCGACCTGTCTGTCCATCTATTTTTCTCGTAAACCACGTGAGCTACAATGATAAAATTTTCTACCTAGGTCAAAAGTGGTGCCTCTCAAAATTTGCGGTGCAAGAAAATATTTTAAGGTATTTAAGGGGGTCCTCCTATACAGTGGGTGACTTAAAAAAAATTTCCTATTTTTGTAGCCCTCTAGCAGCCAAATTCCTAAACGAATTCCTATGAAACTTGATATTATAAGTTATTAAGAAAAGTTAATTCAACTGACAAAAAATTATGTAAATCAGATGATAAATCAAAAATTCGAAAATTTACAGCTTAACATTTTTAAGCACCCGTTTTCAATAAAAATCGAAAATTTTTGGTATGTACAGAGTAAAACTCCAACTCGAATAAGATTCAGCACAGTAGCTGAGAGTAAACGATTGATATCTGTGAAAATAATCAAAAAATAAACGCTCGAATTCAAAATGATGGCCCCTGATGGTGCAGAAAAGAATTGAAAATGTTTATATATATTAATATGAACGCAAGAGCTGACTGAACTTTTATGGAAATCTTTTGAAATTCACTATTTTAGCTATTTAAGCGGACAAGTTATCACGTTTCTGTGGTAACCACTGAGTAATGTGCAAACAGCAAATGTGAGAGCAACGAAAGCTGTATTTATATATTTATAGCAATTTTTTTTATTTGATGTTTGCATTTGTCTCGAACCTCCGTGTCTGCCTTGGTGAGGCCAAAATTTTGAATCACTGTAGGGTAACTTAATTTGCACATATAAGAAAATTTCTAAAGATAATGAAAATCGATCGGGATGTCGCATGATAAATATCGGCACCAATTTATTTAAATACTCCGATTCACTACAGTGGATATTAGCGTAGCACACTTTCGAGGGTCCAGTAAAGTAAAGATAGAGTTACCGATAAACTTTCTTCTGGTATTGTGTTTTTTCTTGTCTTTTGGATAGAAAGGTCTGTAGCATCTTCTGGAGTTCTTCATACATGATGACTAAACAGCCTGAACACACCGATGATCTTGTGGAGCACAACATGCCTGAGTGTTACCAGAAGAAAGATTTGCAAGTTTTTATACAGTTTGAAGTCGGTCAGGTCTAATTTCGAATAAAATGATGGTGCCTAGGATTTTCAAACACGCTGCTAGGAATTGCATCAGTTTTGGCTAGGAGCTAGTCTGATGACTGGCAGTGATGATATATGCATGACCAATTAATCCTGAATGACACTGTTTTTTTGTGATTGGTTTGCAGGTTTTATTATCATACTTTCAAAGAAGATAGGGACTTATATTCAAGGAAGAGAGGCCTAAAATTACTTGAATTATCCCTCCAATCTGGAAACAATTGTTTTTTTATTAGTCACGAGTAAAATCCTTCAGTCTCTCCATGCCTGAGATGGCAATAGACTTCTTTATAGTAAACATAAGCAGTACTAAGTGGTAGGCCGGAGTGGCTGCGTCGGAAGAGATGAGCCGTTGAAACTGCTTAGTTTGTTGTTTTACTAGGCCAAAGTCCATTACACCCACAAATAGCTAGCCGATAAGCACGGTTGTAAATCAAAGCTAGTTAGCTGAGCCCGGTCTTCTTTATAGCATGCCAATTCTTGAGCCAAATAATTGGCGCCCATGCCCTCCACGGAGTTAAACATTCCGATTCACACCGAAATAATTTGCCTGAAAGAACTTTTTCCAGTTATTCTCATTAACCAAAGCTGTACTAATTAAACTACTGTCTAGTTTGAAGAAGAATCAATAACCCAGAAATTCAACAAGCGTTAAGGGATGGCAACTGGCGCAAAGAATGCTGTTCAATGTAAGATGTATAGTAATGTTTGGACTTATAAAAAAGCAACGGGTAAATGTCTATAGAATGTCATAAAGTGCAAACCACAAGTATGTTTGCAGAAGAGAATGAACATGAACAAAGTATTTCAATACATTCCTGATCAGCGACGTATATAAATAAATTGTGAAGGAAACGGTCTGGACTATATGTAAAAAGCGAAGGATAAAAGCTGTGAAATGCAATTTCCTGGAGATTAGCAGAGTTTGAACTAATAATAAGAATTGAATCCAAGATCCTCAATTTCAGGTACCAATTGAAGAGTAGAGTATTTACGGGTGTTATGCCAGACCATAAGCACGATATTTTGGAGGTCAATTAGTCTTTATTGGTTATTTCCGTCATTAATATAATCAACAAAGTATAAATCAGAAGCTCAAACAATATACGAGGGCGGTCCCAAAAGTACTCGACCCAACAAAGAAAATAGTAAAAAAATTGCAAAATGTTTTTTATTTTTCAACATATTCTCCTTTCAGCTTGATAAATTTGATGTTCAATAGCTTCGATACCCGCTTTATATTAGGAACCGTCAAGCTCCTAAAAATAGCTACTAACCGCAGACTCTATCTCTTCATTGTTGGCAAATCTTTTGCCGCCGAGCCATTTTTTCAAATTCGGAAAAATAATCCGACGGAGCCAGATATAGCGAAAAGGGTGCGTGATGAAGCAATTCGAACTTCAACTAATTGATTTTAGCCATTGCAATGACGCACGTGTGGACTGGTGCGTTGTAGTGATGAAAAAACACTTTCTTTTGCGTCAGATGGGGCCGTTTTCTCTTGATTTCATCCCTCAAACGTTGCAATAAGGCTGCATAATATGCGCTGTTGATTGTTTTTCCTTTTTCGAGATAATCAATAAATATTATTCCACGTGCATCCCAGAAAACGGATGCGATAACCTTGCCAGCTGACTGAAATTTCTTTGCTTTCTTTGGAATGTATTCTAATGCTTTGAACGAACAAAAAGTCAGAGGAAGATTACTTTTAAATCAGGCTGAATCAGACGTTGGAATCGTATGCATTGTTACGAGGGAAACTGATTTTCTTCAGAGTCGGTCTTCCACTCGGCTTAATTAACTTGAAATAGATAAAAGAAAAGATTCTTTTTTGAGTCGAGGTCATCGCTTTGCGTAGTTAATTTATTTGAATAGTCACTTGATTATCGTGTCTTGGGTAATTGATATCGAAGGGACTCGTCGTTCGAGCGAAGAGAGTCGTTGAAAGTACCGGACGCTGACAGCAACAGCATCAAATATTCTAGCCTTCAATCATCCTCGCTTCAGCAACATCAGTGAAGACCAAAAGTTGACTCTATTCGCACCCACAAAGGAGAGACGTAGCACTAGCATTCACGTAACACAATGGCAGAAGGCAAATCTTTTAAACAAACTACTATCGCACACGAAAACTCTCCCTATTACATAATAAAACTTTCGTTACTGCAGATATAACTTTTAGTGGAACATTCAATGCGCCAATGAAATGTCGTTGACGAAAAAACTGTAAACATCGAATTCAAATTGTTTTCCCTACGATGGCACTAGAACAAATAAATTAAAATTATCTTCAACGGATGAATTATGCATCCCGCTTTTAAGCATCTTACCATTTTTGGGCGTTGCCATCACATTTCATGCAATACACGCAATAATGCGAACAAACTCTTAATTGAGAATTTATTCCACGAGCATGGCACGCACAAATAAACATGAATAAGCCACCCGAACGTCACTTTTGACTTGTCGCAGCAAATTAGCTCAAGTAATTGATTGAAACTCGAACAAGTTGATTTGCGATATTTTGGATATTGGTTTAGGGTTACGCTAAGCGCAAACAGTCGTCAGTTTGGAAAACTTCGAAAAATAAATATGTTACCAATTGGAACTTGAACAACGAAAGGTGGCTGGCCATCGTCCCTTTCAGTTAGCGTGCGACCCCCATTGTTAGCTGAAGTTCTTTAAGGGAGCAGAACAATCACACGAGAACTTTTTCTTCGTTGGTACTTCCCGGTAATTAGTGGTGAGTGGTGACTGAATATTCACACACTGTACCCTACAGGTGGCAGTTTGTCTTTACTCTCCTTTTGGTTTTATTTTTTTTTGCAGCTTCACTTCTCTGGGGTCAGAAGTTTGGTTGCTAGGGCACTGAAGGATAGTTTTTTCCCCTCTACGATTAATTGAGATCAAGTTTTTATATTCTGGTGGCCGCATTCTTGCTTGGCGGCCTACTGGCTGAGCAAGTGGCACTCACGCCGATTCTGCGGTGGCTATCTGGATCCAAAGGCTCCCAGCCAGAAATTGGCACCAAACGGGGGCTTTTTGACCAGCCATGGAAACATACACTCTATCATCGCAACATACACCCCAAAAGACTTAGCTCTCCCTTAGTTGCGGTGCCTAATTTCCTCCCAGAGCTTATCGTTGTAGTAAGGAGGTAAACATTTTTTTCCAACCCCACACACAGTTCATCCCAACAATAAACTTTTGTAGCCATAGATCGGAACCAAATTAGTGTTCTGTCCTCAAGCCACTTGGCAGCCATCTGGAAGAGTCGCAGCTTAGATGCACCTTTAACCCGCCCGCAGCTCTTCAACTCTTTCCAAAAAACAAAGCATTTAAAGAACCGGGATATCTACTGGAAAATGTTATTCCCTATTTAGAAATATCCAGCTACTTAACCATTTTCCGATCAACTCTTGCGGCTTAAATAGCTGCCGATTGAGCTCAAACGTTGGTTTCTCCACAAGTTTGAGTAACCTCTACCATAGGAAGCTGCTACTTCCTCTCATCCTCCTCGCCTTTCGCTTTCTCCATCAATTCCTCCACAGGTTCCCTTCAATTTAGAAACCTTTTCCTCCTGAACGTGTTCCAAGCGCCTCACTCTGAACTCGATCTTCGTTTTTAAGTTTAAAAGTCTTCATTATTTGTGTTATCCGTGAAGGTACTCATCAATGTCATCCCTGAGAGTAAACGGGTAGGATTTCCCTTCAATCATTGATACCTTAAAAGCTTGCTTCGCTCTCAAAGTATCTCGTCGACATTTCCGTACTGCTGGCCTCTGATTTGCAACTCATAAGTTGGCTCAGCCAATTCACCAAACTAAATTAATTACGCCTTATTATGGTAGCTACCACTAAATAAAACCACTCATTCCTTAAATGAAAGATAAGCATAGTATTAATGAAACCAAAAAAAAAAAAAATACTCAATTCGATCCAAAATCTTCTAAGAGTCAAAAAGACACGATTAGAACCAGTTCACGTAGAAGAGTTCAATTTTGTGACTTGTTCAAAATCTTGCCACTAAGCGGATTGATCCTCCTGCAAAATTGAAACAAACTCTTGCCTCTAAGGGAATTGATCCTCCTGCAATATTAAAATGAACTCTTGGCTTCCGAACGATGGGCCATTTCCCCTCATATCATAACTTCTTTCTCTTTTGCTTTTTGTAGCACTACAGCCCCTTTTGAGCCTTCGCTTAGAGATAGTAAGAGTATCTCATTGCCATGATCGAATGTATCGTCACTCCACAAGGTGATATGATAACTTTCACCGCACTGAAAAGACAAAAACTATACACTCCACTGTTTAAAACTGACGCAATAACACATTTTTCACTTCACTTTTCACCTTTCGATACTGTTCGTACCGTGAACTTGACTCAATTTTATTTCCGCGCAAAGATTACACTGATTGAGTACTTAGGGCGCCAATTTGTTAACCTCCTCCTACGGGGGATTCTGGTGACCGCATTCTCACTTGGTGGCCTTGGGGGCCCACTGGCCAAGCGAGTGGCACTCAAGCCCATCCTCCAAAGGCTTTCCGGGTCCGAAGGCTCCCAGCTAGAATACCCTCTACGAGGAGGATGACATCATGAATATATATTTTGTAATGTGCTTTGCACTGGTGAAAATAATCCGCTCCACGAAATCGCAGAAGCAAGTTGCCAGCTTGCGTACGCGTCGTCAGGCAAAGTCATTCCAGTAAGCCAAAATCTTAGTTTGCAGAGTCTGTAAATAACACTGCTGTCCTACACGATGCTAATTGTGAGTCACACCTTAACGTCAAGTTTTTCGTCTAACTTAATTTGATATATCTTTGTTTCAGTTTTTGTCAAATTCAACCATGGAGAGGTACACAATTGAGCAGGGCGTTAAGGTTGTTGAAGCCTTTTACGAAAAAGGGCGTTCAAATCAAAAGGCATTTTGTATACTTCGTGATTTTTTTGGTCAGCATAATCGACCAAATGTATCAACAACTGGGGAATCGTGCGGAAATTTCAGCAAACTGGGTCTGTAGGAAATATGAAACCACGTGTCCATGCTCACCCAGTTCGTTGTGGGAAACATTGCTGTTGTTCGGGATAGTGTAGCAGAAGAGTCGTCAACCTCGACTCGTCGTCGTGCCCAACAATCGAACATCTCACGAACATCACTGATGCAAATTTTGAATAAAGATTTGAATTTTTAACGCTTAAAAGGTTCAATTGACTCAAATGTTGAAGCTTACTGACCATTTCAAACGTCGGCAATACGCTGAATGGTTGGTTGAACAGACAGAAAGGAATGGAGACTTTACAAAGAAAATCATCTTCACCGACGAGGCACACTTTCACCTCATTGGACTCGTTAACAAGCAGAATTGCCGCATTTGGGCAAATGAGAATCCACGAGTGATTGTTGAAAAGCCCATGCATCCGCAAAGAGTGAATGTTTAGTGCGGTTTATGAGCTGGCGGCGTCATCGGGCCGTACTTGTTCGAAAATGAGTGTTCGCTATTGCGAGATGATAAGGGACTTCTTGTGGCCAGAAATTGAGGTTATGGACCTGGACAATATGTGGTTCTAACAGGATGGTGCCACTTGCCATACAGCCAATAAAACAATGGCTCTTTTGCGCGAGAAATTCAACGACTGTGTTATCTCACGTTGTGGCGATGTTAATTAGCCACCACAATCATGTGATTTGACACCGTTGGACTTGTTTCTCAGGGGATATTTCAAATTTAAAGTGTACGTCAATAAGCCAAGAACAATTCAAGAGCTAACGGATGAGATAATTCAGCACATTAACGACATTGAACCTCAATCATGTCTCAAAGTCATTGAAAATATGGACCATCGGATAGAAGTATGCCGCCGTAGCCGTGACGAGCATTTAGGCAATATTTTGATTCACCCATAATTGTCATAGATCCTTCCATTAAAAAAAATTACATAGTCCCCTGAAAACTGTTTGTTTTATTTACAATTAACATTGTGCGTTTTAGTTGGACCACCCTTTATATTAAACATTGCATAAAAAATATATTTTGGTATTGGGCAAGGTCTGGATCGGACAGCCCTTGCATTCTATTTATTGTGCCTTACTCATACATCAGTTGTACGTTACCAGCTAGAGCAAGTTGGGTAGTGCTAATGCTTCAGCAGAAAGGACTAAGATCAGCATCTCAGTGATGTCAAATCGTATGTTTTTGGTCAATACCCTTGAGTTCTAGGAATGATGGAGTCCTAAAAATGAGCGAAAATACAACAAGCCATGAAGTCGCATTATATTCCGAGATTAGCCTTCTCTAGTGCAATGCCTGTCGAAATTTTTTTCGTTGCCCGCATTGAATTTGTATTTTATGTTGCACAATATTGTATTTTAGTGATATTGAAATTCTTCAATATCTTCAATTCTTCAATATAACATTATGGATACTGAAGAAAATAATTACCATCTAGTGGGTTCCATGAAAAGTTTCATTCTACTTTAATGATTTCAATACATTCCTGTCCAGTCAACTTTTCATAAAGAATTCGTAGGAAGTATTTTATATTGACAATTATTTTCAATATGCGAAAAAGTTTCTGAAATTTTCCAAATGATTTTCTAAGGGTTCCAATTCGAAACGATTGTGTGCAATAAAAACTTATCACTCCCTTCCCCTGTCGGTTATAATGAAGCCTCCCATCTTTAACTTTAACGATACTTCTTTTACTGATAGTAGTAACTCCTCTATCAGCGTTGACCTCGCGAAATATCATTCAAAGTCAATGAACTAAATCCTAAAACATTTCAAATGCCATCAATCGTAATTTCTTGTCGAAGAAAATAAAATTTCGACATAAAAATGAGCTGAAGCAGAAATGGCATTATATCATCAGGATAAGAAGTAGGCTCAAAAGCACTCTAGAAAATCAAATTTACCCCACATCCTGCACGCATTCATGTTTGATGAACTGTTGAATTGGTTCGGAAAGACAATGCCCCACATTCTCGCAATAGTCATCACCATCATCCTGCTCCTAATCATGTACAACATCCAATACCTTACACTTAATAGCTGTCAGACACAGGCACTATCCTTGCGCTACTACACAACACTATCGCGACCATTCTATCTTTCCACGTTGCTGCAAGGAGAAATATTTTCAAATTATTATTGCCGAAGACGCTGAAAATGACTCAGAGATAAGTGAACCTGTCTATCAACGTGCTGAGTGGGATCCAGACTTGTTATGTTGTTTTCTGCAATCGAGTTGCTCGTTGTTTCTTTCGTCAAGGACGAGGACATTTGCTGTTGGCGTCGTCGGGGTCTCCTATTCCCGCGCCCTCTTAGGCCACTGGCTCGAGCGGAGATGGTTGAAAAAAGCAAAGAACTCGATGTGAATGGCAATAGAGGCTACGTTGAGTCTTTAAATAATAAATAAATCGCCTCTCCATCAAACGGAAATTACCCACAAACTGTGTCATCCTGCTAAATTACTTTCCACACTCAGCCCTTGAATGCAGCGGTAAGGGGGGGGGGAGAGATTAGGAGTTGTGCCGTTCAAGCAAAATTGAATTCCATAAGATGCTGTTGATTGTATGGATTGGAGTTGCTTGATTAGGACAGCCCGCGAAGGATGCTTCAAGGACACGTCGTGCAAAGAACTTTGCGCGGGCCAATACATATGGAAATTCGTGGGAAAAGTTGACAACAAGTTAATTTGATTTCTGTCGCTTTCCCTTTTGAAATTTATATAGCAGGCAAGACAAGCAAACATTTTACTTAATTTTATGTTGGTTTTTCAACTTAAGCTAGCTGGATGGCGGGGAATGTACGTTATAAAAGAAGAATGAAATATATTTGTGCGATAATTTAGGATTTAATTTAATACTGTTTTGAGCGAGTTTCTACATTGAGGTTTCACCCTTTTAAGTCACAAATTAAATTGCTAATTATTTATATTTAACTTTTTTCTGTTTAATGTTTAATTGTGGTAAAAAAAGCTAAATGATGATCACCATTTGTTTTTTTTCAGAATCCTTGGTGTGAACCTCAATATTTAGAATACTGACAATTTTTCAAAATCGTGTTTGGTTACAAAAATTCATTAATCAAGTTGATACTTACGTTAGAAGTTGCGTCGTATCGCGCTCAACTTTGTTGATGGTATATCGCTGGGCATAGTCGTTGAGTCGATTCAGCGTTTGACTGATATTGGTCGTATTTATAACTATTTGATTCTTCCCCCAGGTCTCGATATAAACGACTGAGACCCTTGTATTAAGCGTACGAAAATACTGCAATATAAAGAAATTAAATATTTAGTGTATTTAAAGTACAAAATTTATTGCAGGGTGTAGCTCATGTAACTTGATTGAACGAATTTTTAAAAGCTTAAGATGACGGCTTGAAGTGGAAGATGAAGCCTTCTCTTTTAATTTTTCAAACTTATAAGACTCGCCTTTTATTTGAATCCTAAGGTAGCTAACTAGGGCCGTGCAATTAAAATTAAACTCCTATTTATATTGAACTTTTACTAAACAATTTGCGTAGAAACGTTGTATAATTCATTGGTTACTTAATTTATTCTAGCCATATTCATCATATAAACTGACTAACCGGGATGTTATTTTATCATAGTTTTACTTTGGTAATTATTTAGTTAGGTGCCATACTCCCGATTTGTTTTGAAATTTCAGTATGTTATACAGTTTATCATGCTGAAAAAGAATATATACATATGTTGGGCGCGGAAAACATTCCTTTGCATAGTTTTTAAGGTTTGAAAATTGGGAAATGTACACTATCGTAAAAAGTTGGTATTTTGCACATACTTGATGTTGGAGAGGATTGAGAGTGGGGTGTCCCCACCCCCACCCTGTCGAGCAGTGCCTGTTACCGCAATCTTTGTTGGGTTTTCTTTCTCTTCTGTTTCGCATCAAGTCTTTTCTCTTGATGGGCATCAGTGCGAACTTTATTGTCAGGCACTTTTTGAAAGATTTTCTTAGCGGCTTTATCGGCTCCTTTTGTCAGCACTATCTGCAATCCCTGATCTGGCGTTCTACGCCTCATCAAGTGCCTCTTCCTTCTTTTTTTCATCCTGATCTCCTATGATTGGCCTAGATGCCATTCTTTTATTGATGTTGGATGGCGGAGCTATCTGCGAGTGCCCTTTAGACTTAGCCATCAGTGCTTCTTTAGCCTTTTGCTCTTTTTTAGCCTTATAGTTATCTTCGCCCTTTAATCAGCTTCTCCGATTATGCCCTCTGCGGTCTAGGAGCTCCTTGTGTTCAGGGAGCCCAATCTTTACTCCATTGCAAATTTTTGGTGAGTCGCATGCAGATTGTATTCTTTTCAGAACATCTCCCACTTTTTGAATTAGCATTTCTTTTTCAAGTTGCTGAGTGGCAATTGTACTTTGCGACCACCTTACTTTGAAGAGGTTATCGGCTTCCATTTCCAAGTACAGAGCTTCCGCTACATTTCCGACGGTGGCGATGAAATTGCACAACGGCCCTTTATTTTTTCCGTCACTCCTGTCTTTTCCTGCAGTAATCCCTTTGTGGACTACCTGATGGCTCGCTATTATTTTGGGGCTTAGCACCCTTGCTTCGGTCGCTTCGGTAGCGATCGCAGCAGTGACCATCGAATTCTTGATGTTTTTTATATTTTCCCTCACCACTCGAATATCTGGCGCATCCTATAGATTTTCCCGCTTTTCTTTTATAGGACGCTCTAGCGTTTTCTTTTTTTTTGCTGCGCCGAAGGGATCTGTCTGGACAAGACTGTCTGTTCTGTTAATCTTCATTTTTTGTCCGTCTTTACTGCCATTGTATTCATCACCGTTTTTGCCATCGTTAGTACCGCTCTCGACGTGTTGTTAACATAGTGGCTACAGCCGCTTGTTGCGTCATTATTGTTGTTACTTTTGCTTTCTTTTTTGGATGTTTTTTGAGGGTTTTTAGTTGCTCCAGTTCGATTGGGTCCCCCTTGAGAGGCGCTGTCTCCATTCATGTGTGTAGTCGCTTTTTTGGTCCCATGGTTATCTTTGTAGAGCAAGAAGACCATGCGAGGATATGCATAAGCCCTCATGGGGAAAACTGCTCAGAACCAAATCAGTGCAAATTGGGAGTCCATCTCAACTGAACCTACACCATCAACCCAATGATGTGAACATCGAACGTACTCCGAGGCTTGCCAAGAGAGACAGTATGATAGTTGAATTGGAGTCGTTCACGCACGAGTGTCACCTCGACACTTCCATACAAAGCAACTAAGTCCAAACTATCATATCCGCTAGCCCAAAGCGTCAATTCTAGTTCTTTGTCCAAAACGTTGTCCAGATTCTATCAGGGTTGTGACCTATCATATAAGGAGGGAGCCTCACGGCGCCCTCCGAATCCTCGAGTCCGTGGGGGCGACGCTCCCCAAAGAATGCTAGCCACCCAGAATGCTCCTGTCAGTCTGCATTCCTCGGGGGTGTGGGGGTGGAACTCCCCAAAGAATGCTAGCCTCCAAGGTATTCCTGTCGGCCAGCGTTCAACTCCATTAGCTGAGTGAATATTTTGGATACGCTGGAAAGCTATTTTCAAGTTCAATAATATCTGATCCGGCTTTTGAGAGACTACGTTAAGGACCGAAGCCTGCTTTACGACAGGACATAGGACCAACGAAGGATGAAAATTACAGCGGGTATTGTTCAGGGATCTATTCTAGGTCCAAACTTATGGTACACTTTCACGACGGGCTACTGAGACTGGGGATACCAGATGAGTCACGCTTGATCAGCTATGTGAATGGTATTGCAGCTCTAGTCACTAGACGCACCATTGAACCGGCGCAACTTAGGCTAAGTATGTTAATGCGTGGAGTGAGAAACTGGATGACTGTAGGTGTTTTTTGTCTAGCACTGCCGAAAACCAAAGTGGTCATCTTGACAAAAAAGAGAGTCCCCAGAGATAGAATGATCATTATTGGATACGTACGAATTGAATCAAAGCCAGCAGTGAAATGCCTGGGGCTGCTAATCAACTGGAAGATGAGTTTCTCTGAGCAAGTCGAGCCTGCAGCTGAGAAGTCTGCTTCGGGCGTACTGGCTCTCAGTCAACTTATGTCTAATGCGGGGGACCCAACCCTGCAGGGAAACACCTCTAATGAATGCCGCAAAGTCAGTGCTATTGTATGGAGCAGAAATATGGGCCGGTGCTCCCATTAAGGAGATATACTGAAAACGCTTAGCACAGGTATAGAGAGGAGGAGCACTGAGGATTGCCTCTTCATATCCGGCAGTCTCTGATTATTTGGCGTGATACCTGTTGTCCTCCTCGCTAGAGAGCGCCACGCTATTTACCTGCATAGAAGCGAGGATGCGAGGGAGATGGTTACTCTCGAGGAGAAATAGCGCTCACTCAATGATTGGCTGCAGTCTCGGGTGAATTACACAAAGGGAAAGTGGACTGCACACTTTCTCGTTGTATGTGACGCTGTGGCTCAATCGAAGGCATGGCGAGACTGTCTTGTATCTGACCCGGCTTTTGAAGGTTCATGGGTATTTTCAGTCTTATCTTTACAAGATTGGTGAATCACGGTCCTACGATTCCCGATTTCACCCAGGAGAGGAAGACGGTGCATGCTACACATTTTTTGCATGAAAAAATGGGACAGACTGCAACGGAACCTTTACAGGCAGACAGAAGTGTTCACCCCGATTAGTAAAGTCGCAATGACACTTGGATCGGTTGACATATGTAACCAGGTGACATATTGTGCTCGGGCAGTCCTAAAAGACAAAAGGAGCTCACAGCAGTCAGGGCTAAGGGATCAGTTGTCTGGCAATACTCCTCTCTCCTCCCACTACAACAAGGATCCTTCAGCTAGCAAGTGCTTCACGGCATAACAAAACATGAACTGGCCTGAAGTGATGTGTTTAACGGCTCTAGGCTGGATTCTTGGGTTGACAGAGAAGGTATTCAGTGGATGATCCCGCCGCTTGTGAGCACGTAAGCTGCATAAATGAGATTCACCTCTCAAACACAAAAAAAGTGTGCAATTACCTTAGGTTTACCCTGTACGATCAGCAGTAAAATGGCATCATAGCTGATCAAAATCACATCGATGTATAACTCGATTGGCTTATTGGGATAAAAAGTTGATAGCACTGGTTCATTTGTTATCAAGAGGGAATATCCGGTCAGATAACTTTATAATTGGGCAACCAAATCGCGTTATTTTTCAACCTGTCAGCTTGTGAAGGAGGAATTTTTTCTCTGAGAATAATGGTATAAAGAGGTGAAAATATGAGGCCAACTCAATCAGTTGCCAAAGACCTGTGACTGTATCAGGTAGAGGGAAAAATCACACTTTAAATTTCCTAAAAGCTATAATTTATATTTTTTGAAAGCAATGGTATGTTGCCTGCAAATTTGACAATAATTGAACAATGAAAAGCTAAGTTACAGCCGATTGAATATTTAACAATTACAACAACATTAACACGTGATACTAGAGATACACGTCGGCAACAGGCCCGGACACTACAAATATGAAGTAAATTTGATAAACATTTTTGATATGATTTATAATATTGATGTGTTATCAAGACTAACTAAGCGACGGGGTCAGTCAAAAAACTTGAAACAAAATGGCAGCGAATTTAAAAACATAATGATCATAATAATTTTTGAACTCAATTTATAAAATCTGTATATTCGTCAAGTTTTGATATGCAGAACATATTGTTTGATTTACTAATTATTCTACAGCACCCATCCGGCAGGAGTACTCTCCTGCTGCTTCAACTTGTTTACCAAAATTATCGGACTAGAGAAGGAGAAATGACTGGAGCGGACCACACCTGCTGAATCAAGTTCTTCGGGGGGATACGCATGAAAAATCTCCACTCAACACCTTCAGATTTTTTTACAGGCATTTGCAATATGGCTGGCTTCTCCACATTGAAAGCAGATGCTAGTCTTCCAAGAAACTTCACTTCTAATAAGCTTTGGTACACAAGTAGTCAGCGTCGCCAGTTTGGATGTAGCTGTATGGATCAAACTCAGAATTGATAATTTCTCTACGCTTTTTTGGAAGTACCAATCAGCAAATTTTATTTTTAATGCAGTATTGACATTTAAAAAAGACAAAGATATTTTTGCGCAGTTAGCCACGTCTTCTTCTAACATAGACACCGCGGGTAACTTTAATGAATCAATGCCTTTAATTCTTCCACGACCCGTTCTCCATAAAGACCAGACAATACAGACACACGTTGCTGGAGGCTGGATGGGCAAGCGTAATAGCGAACCTTATTTGTTCGACACTTTTCCCTTGATATCGCGAAATAACCATTGCAAGTTCACCTTTCTTCAATCACGAGTTTTTGAAATGCACGAGTATTGACGCTGATGTGTCCATGTTATCGAATTCAACCTTAAAATTTTCTTTGAATTGATTTCATGTCACACCGACGAAAGATACATGCGATAGCCAATGCAACGTAGAGCACCTCAAAGCTTGATCAAGAACGATCACCAACTCTCCATCTACTAAAGTGTCCTATCCCATGCACATATCAATCGTAGTACCTCACACACGAGAGCACTCTATTTGAATGAACAGAATTGGACTTCTCCTTCGAGCGTTCGCTTCAGACTGACTGCCCATCGGTCGGTAGCTTTTCGTTCTAGTACCCAATGCTGCCGCTGCATTTCTCCCATCTGCAGCTTAGTGGACTTATGACCTGCCATGAATCTTACTTCCATTCTCCTTTTACATAAACAACACAAAAATAATTATGGGTGATTTCAACGTTAAGGTAAGCAATGAACTGGCGCATCGAGGAATGACTAGAGGGTAAAGCGGCCACTATGAAATAAACGACAAGGGCTAGCGCCTGATTGACTTTGTACGTAGCAGAAATTTAGCCACGCGTCCAACTTGCTTCCTACATCAACGCATACATAAAATGACCTGCGTAGCACCAGATGGCAACAAAAAACCAGATTGAGTATGTTCGGATCGAATAACGATGAGCCTCAAGCATACTTGACGTTCATACATACGGAGGGGCCAATCGTAGCTCGAATCACTACTTAATAACATTAACCTATCAAGGCTGTGTATGCCAAGGCTTGGACGGTGAATCAGTCCTCTACAGAAATTCAACATCAAAAGGCTCCAAATAGGGTCTGTGGTAAAAAAGTTCACGTAGACCCTTGACAATCACCTGGCTCCCATCTTATTAGACACATCACTGAAAACAAAGAAGGAGCAGTGGGCGGAAGTGGAAACGGTAATTAAGACCATGGAAGAACAGACAATCGGGCATTAAGCTCAGTCTAGTGAGCAAAAATACAAGACAAGCCTACAAAGTAGTGAAAAGCATGAAAGGTGGATATCAATCCAAGATCATGTTTTGCCACGATGATATCGCTGATAAAAATAGGATGAAAGAAAGGAAGGCATCATACTTGGAGAACCTTCTAATTTCTCCACACAACTTCAGAACATCGGAGCTTATAGTCCAAAAGAATAGTAGAGCGCCGGGCATCTATAAGATTCAAGTATAGTTCATTAAATATGGAGGTAGAAGTGTTCAGAAAGCCATACACAAGACCAGCTGTATACACAGAAAAATAAAACTCCAAGTATACAAATCTATGATAAGACCTGTGCTATGCTATGGGTGTGAAACATATTGAACGCTTTCGAAACACGAGTCATAAGGCAAATAATTCGAGTGGAGCTAGACGAGGAACAATGGCCAATTCGATACAACCATGAGCTGTATCAAATTTTTGACGAGCCAAATTTTGACGAGCTACGTGAATTGTATGGATGAACACCAGATACCCAAAAAGGTATTCGTTGGACGAACTGAAGGGTGGAGACCAGTGACCGAGAAAACGCTAATCTAAATTCGTGGATAAAGGCAGTTCATCACTGCTCGGATACCAAAAATTGGCGGGCGCGGTCAATGGACCGAGACAGTTAAAATCTTTGTTGTAGGAAGTGATGGCCCAAAAGGGGCTGCATTGTTATGAAAAAGAAGAAGAAGACGATATTTGCTGATTATTTGAGGACTTGATATATGTGTCCATGGAAAAACTTGCTAAAAAAGCTTGCATGAACTTAAACTACTTACATTTACAAGTTGACTTAAATACTATATCTTAAGAAACTTATAATGTATCTTATACAATCTAATGAAATTTCATGTTAGGAACTTTGAAAAGAATGCTGACAAGTCTGAAACAATAAGATGAAGTAGCGCTTATTTCAAGTACGTCACCCAGCTAGGAGGGCGTTCGACGAGTTAAAAGCTTTAACTAACTTTGGCATGTTCGTGAAGCTTTCGAGTAGACAGTAAAAAAATTTGCCATTTCTTTACTTGTCACGTTAAGGCATGTGTCATCAGCAAATGTTGCTACTTAGCAGGCATGGTTTGATGGAAAGTCACATGTGTGAATATTGTACAGATTGGGGCTCAGACAAGATCCTTTTGGAACACCTGCAGTTATATGTTTCGTTGCGAATGACATGGCACTTTTTGTTATGTAAGAAGAAAGAAAGCAATGAGCGTTACTAGATTTGATGAAAATTTGTTGCCTCAAAGCTTTTATACACGCTATTCGTACCAAACGTTGGTGAATACCATGCTCAGCAATCTGACAGAGTATTTAACTTAGCTTTGATGTCTTTCATGAGCCGCAATAGTTGATGTTCCGTACAATATCTACGCTTGAAGCCAAACTGAAAGTTTTAAAATATGTTTTCACTATTCAAAAAGCCTGTAAATCGTTTCAAAATGCGTTTTTTGAACAGCTTTTTGAAATCTGACAATAGATTTATTGGCCTGCAGCTTTCGGGTAGGTGCGAAACTTTATCTTAGCTTCAGGATTGGAACAAAAACAGCATATTTCGAATCGGATGGAAAGCAATGCAGTTTAAGGTATATATTGAGCTATTAGCATGTAAAACTATTGCTCGCTTTACAACTTTCTTTAAATCTATATTCGGCATCCTATAATTCTCGAGACCTTTATTGTTTTTCATATTTTTTAGCTCATTCGCTACTTCTCTTGGTTTGATTAATAGCTAATATGCTTGTGGAGGAGGTCGTTTGTTCAAGAGGTTTGGTGAAAATGATTTCAGCTGTGAAACTATGTTTCTTGCATTAAGGTATGGAAAGGGTGGAGCTTGTTAGCAAAAATCTCTGTTTTTTCCTTATTCGAAGCTGTTGCATTTGTACTTCCAACATCCAGAGAATATAAGACGCTGTGTTGTTTTCTTGTAAATATTCGATTAAGCTTCCATATTTTTGAGAATTGAAGTCCAGATTTTGTTGCATTTTACCAAAATGTTTGCCACTCATGCCCCAGAGTGTTCTTAATCCTAATATACAAGTGTGTTTCATTATCTAGCACAAAGCTTTTATATTCGTGTTTTGCTCCAGGATAACTGAATTTTATATCGTCCCGTGCGATACTTTTAAATCTTTCACTGCCTGCATCTAGTGGCTCAATAGAGTTTTTTCGTGTATTTCCCCTCCCTGTGCACATCTCGAAGCATACAGTGTCAAATTGAGATCTGTTTTGAAAAGTTTTTATCAAGACCTTTCATTTGATAGCCAGATAGGCTACATATGTTGAAATTTTTTTTTTGGGGGGCCACTGCCCTATATGGGGAGACCCCCCTTAAATACTTCATAACATTTTTTTGTGGTTTAATTTTGAAGAGATCACCACTTCACACCCGCATACAAAATATGATGTTTCTAGCTTAAGTAGGGTTTTGTAAAATTATTTTACAAAACCCCAAAAACGACCGACATGAAACAACAACACAAAAAATTATAGAAGTCAAACTTTGTAGAAAGGTTAGAAAAGGCGTCTTTTTAAAAATTCCATGATTCAAAAACTTTAAGGAGAGTTCCCTCATGCAAGGACGAGACGTCTTAATCTTTTCTTCTTTGAAGATAGATAAGTAGAATATTAAATAAAAAGTCTGGTTGAGTTCTTTTAACACCAAGTCTTAACCCCTTTATCTGCTATTTAATTTCCCAAACAAGTGCCCAAATTTAGTCTATGGGAACCACATATCAAGCCATATCACTCTTTTCGGCATACAAATCTGCCTTCTTGTGCAGGATATAATTTTTCAAATACCACGAACAACGCTCATACTTATCGTTTTTTTGCCAAAGCAACATACTATGGCACTGACTCCTGTTTATAATTTTTGGCTTGCTCAATGTACCATGAGTGTAAGTCGTAGTTATCATTTTGAGCTCAGATAATCTACTTTGAGTGTGGCTCGATATTGTAGGCCAAGAGGTTAAGGCTCATAAATGTCCAACAAATATAAGCGCCAGAAGTGAAAAAAGCCACGATGAAGGCTCTATTAGAAGGCACTGCACGTAAAGGCCAATGATGATCGATCTTACACTGATGTGTTGCAGGAAATCACCAGAGGCGTAAAGCTATTACGATAGGAATTTCTTTAACGAATAGAAAAGAATTCAAAACACTATTGATCTAAACTATTCGAATATTACAGTGAAAAGTACAAACACTATTGATCCATTACGAAAAAACTTGCATAAATTCTAAACTGTTCGAATAAAAAAGAAAATAGAACAGTGGAAAGAACAACATCGTACGTTTTAAATAGCTCAAGAATAGAAAATATAACAGTGGAAACAAGGACCTCGTACAAACTCTAAACTGTTCCAATACAACAACCTTATATCGACACATTGATCGTAAATATTCAAAGCATCTACCAGAACTAAAATAAAAGCGAATAAAAGCGAAGAGGCTTTGATAATTATATTCTTTTCCACTCTGTTGGGAAAGACTATTTCACTGAGCAAGCAAAAATAAAATATATAAACAGCAAAGCAGGCAAGAAAAATTCAACCGACTACTAAACGTTGCTTCGTGAGGTTGACTTTATCCTCACCGACTTTTTAAAAGCTACTTGGCCTTTTGTCTAGTTTAATTGGTTGTATATTTCAAACAAAACCATTCTTACCTCTTCCTGGTTAGCCCGTTAGCTCAGGAAGAAGAAAGCAACTGCTAATCGTTGCTTCTTGCTGGTTGGCTTTGCCTAGCAATTTTCGGAGGCCAGTTGGCCTTACGCCTGGCTAAGTCTAGTTGGCTTAAGTGCTTGAACGTATTTTATTTAACCTTTCTGCTTTACCCAGCAGGATCGTTTGGAGGGAACCAATTGGCCTTGTGCCAGGTTCGGTCTAGTTAGCTCAAGTACCTAGACCTGTTTCTACTTACCTTAGGAAGTATAACGCTTTTCTGTTTGGCCTTTTGGCCTAGAATACCAACCGCATATCTGAGTGCTCTAGTTGACTATTTGCCTAGAACCCTAAGATGCCGCCAAGACTGTTTGGCAGATGCTATTGCAGCGGACCCCCGAGCCGGCCCCAAACCCATCAGCATCGCTGAATACCAGGCCCGACAGAAGAAGCTGCTCGACACAAAGGTAGTAGAAGCCAAACCACCGGCATTGCATGGTGGCTGGTAGGTGTAGTTACGCTAGCGCATCTACGAATCAAAGTGGCTGGCCAAGATCGCATTGGCTGCAGCGGAACGCGAGAAATTTCAGCGCCGGGTCAGCAAACTGCGGTGAGATGGCAAAAAGTCGTCAAGAAGACGGAAAAGGGAAGGCATCTCAACTAAGACACGCCAGACAGGCAGTCTCCGACCAACGAGGTAACACTCCCAGGCAACCAGAGCTGCAATAGACACCTCCAACCCCGCAGCTCAAATCTAAGATCTGCTGCAGATTAGGGTCCGAATTTCTTAAGTATTAAAGTATAAATGAATGAAATATGAACTTAATGTTAATGATATTTAATTAAATATGATTAAAATAAATAATACCCAATCTTTCACTGGAGTGTGGCAAGAGTCCGAGTAGGTTCAAGATAAAGGTAAGTGTGTTGGGGCGCAGACAAAAGATTTATGGCTCGAATAGTAAGGGCATAAAGATAATAATATAACAAAACTTCAAGACACTAAAACTGTTATTAAAACAATGCAAAAACCCCAGTCTGGCAGTGTGTGGAATTTGGAAAAGAGACCAATAATAAAGAAGCATTATGTGATACAGTCAAGAAGGTTCTCAGCAAAATAGCAACTGAGCCCTCATTTGAGCTAATGGTAACAATTAAAATCAG
Source organism: Odontomyia ornata (assembly GCA_963969285.1). Classification (NCBI taxonomy): domain Eukaryota; kingdom Metazoa; phylum Arthropoda; class Insecta; order Diptera; family Stratiomyidae; genus Odontomyia; species Odontomyia ornata. The sequence goes on along the minus strand of OZ017739.1, from coordinate 355,102,044 downwards.
GGACATTGACTACATCATAAAACTGGCCAGGGTAGAGGAGTCCATCAAAAGGGAGCAAAATTAAAGCGAGGCAGATACCAAAAAATAATAAAGGAAAATATATGGCCAGCATCGAATTGACGGAGATAGACGCCAAACAACTTCTGACTAAGGTAAAAGTAAGAATAGGATGGTTTAGCTGCAAGAAACGCTAATGAGCAGTATCCTGCACTCCTTTAATCACTTTGGTTATGTTCATACCATACCGGGATGCAAGGGACCAGATAAAAGTTTCCTATGCTAAAAATGTGGGCACATGGGATTTAAAATAAGAGAGTGTATAAGGGAGGGCCACTGTATGTTTTGCAATAATAATGATCCAAAACCTGCTTTCAAGCCCATCTAATGGTTAGAAAAGTGCCCTAGCCAAGATAAAAGCAGAACTTCAGTTCCCCGTATTCTGCAGATAATCCTACACTGCAGCATAACTACTCAAAACCTGCTAGAGCAGTTTGAAAGGGACACAAAAGCAACCTTTTTGCTGCTGAGAGACTAACATCATGACAAAAGCTTGTCATCCTGGTACCCTGACAAAACTTGTACTGACTTAATCTGGGTTCAAAATAGTGCTGATTTCCTTGTGGAGGGCTATGGGTGGAAGGACGGTTTCGTGTAGGTTCAGTAATGCCAAGCAAAACGCTACTGCCATTCTAAGCCAAGCTTAATGCTTTAGAGGATGCTATCTTGAACGCAGATAGCCACGTAAGCGTTGGCGGAGACTTCAATGCTAAAGCAATCGAATGAGGCATGCAACAAACTGTTTTGTGGAGAAAACCAGTCCTTGGTATGGCAGCCAGGACAGGACTTATCGTGTTGAACATCAATGATATGCTGACTTTCCGCTATAGGAAGTGTGGAAAAAATCATACCTATTGTGATATTCACTTCGGAATCCCTCGTACGGAGGATACATATTGTAGAGTATTAGAGGACTTCTAAGCCAGTGATTATGAGTAAATTCTATCTTCCAACAGACGTGCTCTTGACCTTCCACGATTGAAGGATGAATATCAAGAGGTTTGTCAATGTGCTCTGGGTAGGTATGCCGTTGCTGGAAGATTTGCAGGGAACTGAAGTGTTAGCAGCAAAAGATGTGGTAAACTCAACTATGAGCATCATTACGTCTGCTTTTGGTGCTTGTATTCCCCATCAGAGCCCTAGTACGGCTAACCAGAGGTGTACTGGTGGTCAACTGAAATCGTAGAAAAGCAAAGAAAATGTCACGAAATCCGACATGAAGCTCAACGGGCACGGAACCGCAACGGGGCATGCAAATAGTTAACAGCATACAAGTCGGAAAAATTATTAACAGCATTAAACCTCAATATAGCAAGACCCAGTGAATAATGTAAACACGGATCCATGGGGCCCTGTCTACAAGAGAGTTATGCGGAAGCTTGATGCTCTTAGCAAGCCCTGCATATGTGAAGTAAAAAAGATGGACAAGATTATGCGAGCACTTTGCCCTCGATGTCCATGTTGATGCAGTCTATGACGAAACCGCAATCAAATGTCTACTCTTCACACAGCTGGCACTGGTAGAGGCAGTCCTATCATTGAAACCAAGGAAAGCTCCAGGTGCATATGAAAACCCAGCTGAGTTGTTGCAGCTCGTCTATTAAAACTGTCCTGGCTCACTGCTCAGTGTATTCGTACGATGACAAATGGAACCGCGAAGCACATTATACGCGACCCGTCCTGGAGGACAAAAACTACTTGAACGTCAGGAAGCACCGAGGGCAGGAGATCTTTTTTTTTGCAATCTCTTCTCCTTCCTTTGTTTCTTCCTGTAGGCGAAGGAAAATGAAGCCTAGCCCGAAGTAATAGGCCAAACAGTTCCAGGCTAGATTATTTGTTCATTTATTTACGATAACCAACCTAACAGGCCAAAGGCCCACTCCCAAGGTTTAAAATTCAAAAATTAAAAAAGAGTAAGAAGAGAACAGAAGAAACCATAATATTTCAGCTTAATTAGTAGTATATTATGTGGGACTGTATCAAAAACCTTGCAAAAGTCAATATATAAGACTGTCATTTGAGCATGAGAGTCAAGCGTCCTGGCAACAAAATCCGAGAACTCCAATCAGTTAGAATTAGTTGATTTTTCTGGAATGAAACCATGTTGCTGACTACAAAGTGAAGTAGATAAAATAAGAATAAGTTTGGCTAGCAGAATTCTTTCGAGGATTTTGGGTAAGCCAGAGAGTATTGGTATAGTTCTATAATTGGAAATATCACGGTGATCACCGGACTTTAAAATTGGGAAGATATATGCTACTTTCCAATATGCAGGGAATTTGCCCGAAGATAAGCACAAGTTGACTAAGATGCAAAGGGGAAGAGACAGATCAGAGGAAAGGAATTTAATTAAAAAGCAGGGAATTCCATCAGCGTCGCTTTGGTTTCAATGGGACTTATGGAAAAGCTAGACAGGATCTTAGGATGAGAAAAGTTCAGAGAAAATTTCCACATGGCTATTGGAGTATTAAATGAAGAAGAAAAAAAAGTTGGCAAACAATTGACGAACAGACTCTGGAGTGGAGCCTGTTAAGTTACCGTAAGAAGCATTGTCATGTATACGAGGTGTGACAATTAAATAATGAGACTGATTCGGAAGCGTACGCAAAAATTGTAAAAGTGCATGGTGATAATGCTCTTAGTCGTGCTCAGGTGTTTCGCTGGCATAAAGAGTTTAAGGAGGGGCGTGAAAGCATGGAAGATCAGGCGCGGAGCATTAGACCAGTCGAGGTGCGGACTGACGCAGCGGTGCGCGCCCTAATTCATGAAGATCGGCGTCTAACAGTTCAAATGTTAGCTTCGGAGCTGGGTATGAAGTGTGAAACAGTCAGAAAAATTTTAACCAACGATTTTAGGATGAAAAAGTTGTGCGCGAAGATGGTTCCAAAGAACGTTTCTGAGGAGCAAAAGCGTACCCCAGTATTGGGCCTCTAGAGGGATTGCTGTGAGTTAAAGCCACCTTATTCATCAGATATGTCACCCTGTGACTTTTTTTGTGCCCTAGAACAAAATCGGTGGCCAAAGAAATCCATTTTGAGTTGGTTACGGACATCCAGGCGGCCGTGACAAGGAAACTTGCTAACATCCCAGTCGAAGCGTACAAGAAATTTTACGAAGAATGAAAACCGCGCTGGAATCATTGTATAGTTGCCCAAGGGAACTACTTTGAAGGGGATGGCAGGGATGTAGAATAATTTCTAAATATACGGTTTTGATGGAATTAGTCTCATTACTTAATTGTCGCACCTCGTATAGGGGTATGACTTCAAAGATCGAATGTAAGACCAGAATGGTTTGGGTTGATTTGTGTAAACGGGTTGCTCGACAGAAGTATAATAATTATAAAGTGGTCGTTTAATCTTGGTTTTTGTGATGGAGCGTAGTTTGCAATAATCATTGCGAGCGTTGGCACATCCGTCTAACTGAAACTTCACTCTGAGCTTTTAATAGCACGACAAACCTCAGAAGTTAGCCAAGGAGCATCTGACTATTTTTTGACGACGAAACGTTGTGAATCCAGTTAATAACTGATTCAGCAGACGATAAAACTTGGAAATAGCGTCATTGCAAGATAAGCCAGAAAAAAACCAGACCAAATTACAGAATTGAGGGCATCAGATGAAGCTTGAAAGTTAGCTTTTTCAAAATTAAAAGACAGAGGAAGAGACGATTTTTTGCAATAAATATCGGAAAAATAGAACTCAAAACTCGAAGGAAGATGATGGGGGTCAGATGGAATATATGGATCAATGGAAGAAATAGACATGTTATTTGAAAGGGAACGCACTGTCTCTCTTGTAAAGATTCAAGTGAGCTTTTATTTTGTTGAGACTCTTGCAGCTATAGGAAAGATTGATTTTGATGAAATGCCTGACACTGAGTTTGAATGGAAGCCATATATCTTGTAATCATAGCACGAGCAGGAGTAGTATCACGTACGGAAGGCAATTCCGGCAGTTTTGGCGATGTCGTAGGCTGTTCCACATCTGCAACTTTAAGTAGTTAGAAAGCATCAGACTTAGCAACCTCCAGCTTTCGCTGAAGATTTTTAAATTCGTTCATTAGTGAGTCCATGGTCGGTTCAGCAGCACGAAATCTATTAACATATGTAGAAATAGAGTGAGTTCAGCTATTCTCGCGGAACCAATGAAGACCGGAATCGACCTTGGTTACCGAATTTGCCACAGGTAGAGGAAAGTTTATACATTTGACATGAAAAGGTAGCCCACAAAAACTAAAACAAGTTATTGATGGCTTTTTATTGGCCTTATAATTGCATACTGTAGCTGCACAATATTCCATTGCAAATAGTAACTTTTATCAAACAAGAATAAACTCCAAGGTTGGGAGATTAGCTTAGATCTTTTAAAGGGAGAAGTCTACACTACAATAAAAGATCGAGAGTGTATTCCTCCTAAGATGGCACTAGAATCAATTGGGAAAAAATGAAAAAAAAAAAAAACGTGTAATGGGTGTATGTCTCAGCTAATTCCATAAAGTACAAAAATGTACAAGCACTTTAATCATTAACTATCATGAACGTAAAAAGTAAACAAACTATGCTTTGGAAATCCAGGTTTTCGAAGAATAAAGAATATCACGAAATTAGCCACTTTTACTTCATGCACCCACTTATTCAGTTAATCACTGCACACTACCGATCGACTGACTACACAGCAAGTAACTTTTGATAGAAGGTTTTCGGCACCAAAAGTAAATACATTTCAAGGAGCATGAAATGCAAAGGCTTTAATCTGACAGATGCTAACAAGGATATATTTCGGAAGACTTCTCTGTGATGACTGGGCAATTGTTACCGTCAATTACTAGCTGACAGAGGAGGTGTTTAGTGGGAAGTCCAAAGTACCTAGTGTGCATGGGAGACCCATAATCAGGGCGTATATAGCCTGCACCGCCCAAACACAAATATACATAGAATTATGTACTGTGTGCTGTGAAAAATGTTTTAACAAAATCCTTAAAAAAAACAGTCTCGGAACCTCCAAGCACTGCTTGGTTTTATTTGAGATTTTAGGAAACTCTGCCCTCTTTCAGCCACGTGTGAAAAATCAGCTACCAGTTTAAGAATAAGTCTAATCTTGGAGTGATATTTTCTATCCAACTTTTACACAATCATCATGAGGGCGCCGAAGAATAGAGCTTGCACATGACATATTTAGTTCAATTTTGACGATCTTCAAGACCAGTTGCATACACAGAAAAACACAGCTATAGTAATCGAGCAGTCGCTTAAACAAACTTCTCGAAAACCACCATAATGCTGATCCAAATTTCAATTGTAAATTAAAAAAAAAAACAATGATATAAATTTGCGATTGAAATCTGGACACAGCAGCCCCTTTCACAACGGAGCTTACCCACGAATTACACTTTCGCCATACAATTGGAATTGGATAGAAGGCTCGTCAACTGCCATTTTGAGAAGTCCCGCAAGGCAATGACGGATAACAGTTATGAATCGTTACGGCGAACACGCCGCGACGCCCAAGAGGCTTTCGACTTTTCTGCTACGAGTGGAGAACCGCACCGGGGGATTCCGCGTTTTGGATTGTAGCAAGAAGACAAGATCCCGAAGCTCTCGTGCATATAAAATGCGAGATTTTTATTTCCAACGTTGTTTTGCTAGGAAGTGTATATTGATTAAACCTAAAGCCAACATCGAATCGTCACAACGTGATCGCTTCGCGGTTATCCCATTCAAGGCTTCGCATCAAGCGAACTCGTTTCTTTATATTGTGATTCTGTCGATCGGTTTAGCAAGGAATTCGTTGCCTTGCCAGTTGTCAAGAAAAAGAAGTGAGCTGCAAAAAGGCTAAAGAAAATATTGCTTTTTGTGCGATAGCCACCAACACTAGTGAAGTTCTTCGTGTCCATGACCGAAAAAGATTTGTTTTGTGGAATTCCAAAGGTGTGCGAACAATACAAGTGCCGATTCCGGGTACTGGTTCGGGGGAAAAGTGAAATCAAATGATTCTGGCACAAAGCAAAAATTTATTAGCAGAGTGCTCTCCTAATCTTTATTTGCCGCAATTTTGCCGCTGAAAACGCGAAAAGTGATCTTTTCGGATTGTGTTTATACGCAAAAGTATGCCTGCAAGACAAATAGCGTATCTGCATGGCAATTTTTGTGTACACCTGAAGTGTATTTGTGTATTTACATGCGACAGTATGGAGTCAGATTAGCACTAACGAGAGATTAGTACAGGAAAATTGCATTGCGTCGGTCGGCATGGCAAGCGAAACCGGCAGAAATTTAGCATTTGGGCGGAAAAGGAAAGTGTCATCGTCCATCGTCACCAAACACTTGAATGTCTTTAAATAACACGAGGATTTTTTTCTACGGCTTTTTTAACAACTTTGATTATCGTGTTTCGTCGTTTTGTTTCGATTTATGCCTGGCATGCCCCAAATTAATCATCAGCTTCCATTTAATTCTACGTACCTCGTTTCCATCGCGAACGTCTCGAAGCTGAGTGTTGGGAAGATATTGTCATACTGGTGTAGCGGTACTATTTGAGAAAGACTGACGTCAGTGTCAACCCTATCAATTTGAAGATTGTTTTCAAAGCCGAGATCGCTCGAACTTAGTGGATTATGCATGGCAGGAAAAGTTGAGTTATAATGTCTGAACAGATTGGATGCTGTGTATTTTTCTCGAATCAATGTTGGATACGGTGTTGTTCGCAAGAGATGCGTGATAAAAAGGAAATGGAAGGGGGTTTATGGGTTTGATATGGGTTTTATTCAAAAAATCATCATAACTGGACCACGTGTTAACGTAATTGACCCAAAGCAGCTTTTCTTGGCATCATATATGATTAAGAAAGTTACTGTATATAAAGTGAAAAAGTATGGTTTGAAATTTTCTTCCCAATTCCAATGAATGTTAAAACGCGGTAATTTTGAGCAAGGACTTGTAATTAAATTTGAGTTTCAGGACCACCCACATCATTAGCGGATGCCCGGCGAGGATGGTGGGTAAGTACCCTGTTTTTTAGGGTTTTGTAAAATAATTTTACAAAACCCTACTAGTTTCGCGACCAGTCTGTCCGTCTGTCCGTCTGTCCGTCCGTCCGTCCGTCCGTCCGTCCGTGTGTCACAGCAGTTTTTCTCGGAAACTACTTAAGCTAGAAACATCAAATTTTGTGTGTAGGTGTAAAATGGTGATCTTTTCAAAGTTCAGCTACAAAAAAATTTTATAAGGTATTTAAGGGGGGTCTCCCCATATAGGAGAGTGACCCCCCGAAAAAAAAATTTCATTGAAGGTAGCCGACATGGGTGTCAAATGAAAGGTCTTGATGAGAACTTTTCAAAACAGGTCTTAGTTTGGCAAAATTTTTTTTCGAGGGGGCACAGGGAGGGGAAATACACGAAAAATTTGTGTCCCCCCCCTCGCAATTGGACACCTGTGATCCGAAAAATCTGAGAAAAATCAGGGATGTAGGTTTTGGTGCGTACAACAACAACAAATACGTGAGAAGTCGCAATTCACTCAACTTTGTTAGTAATAGTATGATTCATCGATTTTATGTTTTCTTGAATAAAATCTTAACGGTACCTTTAAATTCTATGAAATTCAGTACACAGATGACTATTTATAAGATTGATCTATTCTGAAAGTTTCATAAAGATTGAATCATATTTAGCGAAGTTATAGTGGTTTGAATTTTCCTGTATTACTATGGAACAATATGCGCTGCATGTATTACTATGGCAACATATGGCTATGGAACAACATACGCTTTTTACCGACTCAGACACTACAGTTTTGCTAGGATTTGCATTAAAATTTCAGGAATGATAGGTGTCATGTATATCTTTGAGAATCGGTTCAGCTAGTAGTATCAGTAATCGTAAAACAAGAAAGTGGCTGTTTTAAATGCGAAGATTGAATAATTTGGAGTTATTTTTTCCCAACTTCAACGTTTAAAGTGCATGCTTGGAACACTTGATTCAATTGAATGAATGACTGAAGATGAGTACCTACAATTAATGCTCATAAGTGAAACAAGTCGAGGAGGTGGGAGGGAGCTCCTAGCAACAGGGTTTTGTAACCATTCTAGGATTCGAAAAAATTGGGCGTTAATCGATGATAACAGTACAGGAGAGTGGCCCCTGAAAAAAAATTCATCAAACGTAGCCGATATGAGTATAAAATGAATGTTTTCATGGGAGCTTTTCAAAACTGTTGTTAGACTGTCAGTTTTTGCTTCAGTGGGGGCATAGGGGGGAAAAACCTGAAAAATGTGTTTCCTCCGCTGCGGATGGACATTTGAAATAATTATCAAGGGAGATATTTATGAGTATAACAATACCAAAAACCTCAGAAGTCGAGATTCGTTCAACTTTGTTTATAATAGTATGATCTTCGTATTTCATATTTTCTCCAATGAAATCGTCTTTGACATGTTTCTTGATTTGATTCGATCTGGTGACTGCATTTTGTAAAGTGAATACAAAACCCTTCTGACATGAGCGTAGGTCTGTTTACCCAACTTGTTTTTAATTGCTTATCGCCTTCGTTCATTGTTGAAAAAAAATTATCTATTACGGTGATTCACATGTTTTGTTTTAAAATTTTTTATTGCATCGGAAGTTAAACATTTTTATCCCTCATTTTCAACTAGCAGATATTGTGTACTTAATGAATAATAAGCAAATAGCAATCACCAGCTTCAAAAAGTCCTTTTTGCACTTATCATAATCTCAGTTTGGTAGCTTCTTTTGTATGATAATGTACTAGAATTTAAATGGTAATGATTTATAATTGCTATGCTAGATGATAGTCCACTGAAATAATTATTGACGTACCGAAAATTTTGTAGTTGTACATTTCACAGTTGAATAAAGGAAATGTCTCGTTAAGCCACTACTTGCGGGCTTCCACTTCACTTGAAATGCTGACCGGGTATGTGACCCGCAACGATGGCACGCCACTCCACTAAAATGAATTGGCCATCGGGCGAGCTCTTCCCTTTTAGTACGTTTAAGGTGCTCTCGCCCGGGTAGAGTGGCCTTCTGCTCGCCTGCCCTTTTATGTTATGTGATTCCATCACCTAATAATATAACATAAATTGGCCACGTTTATATTTCACATTTAATGGAAAAATTCATACAAATTATGTTTGTATGAGCTTATCACTCAAATGGGAAATATATGGCCACGTCTACATTTGGATCTTGATCTGGTTGGGAGGATGCGAGAGGGCACCGCGTCCACCTGGATGCCCCGCTTTTATTTGTGGGCCATAAGTATCGTCGGTAACGACGAAGTCTGCGCTCAAGTCCGTCTGTTTTCTCCCGGCCCAGTTTGTTACTGGCTGTATAAAAGTTCAACTCTTAGAAGGTTACCCCGGCCTCGACACCAGTCGATCGGTATTAGATCGCTCGAATTCGTGAAAGCAAAATGTTTTTGTAGTGGGTCTTGAGCTGGGAAAAAGAACCAACCCCACGAAACCACAACGACAGCCTGCCAGCGCATTCACGCGTCCCTAGACAAGGCCAAACCTCGGCAGATACTACCATGCTCTTTCGCCAAGGCAGTAGACCATCGCTGCAGTCACAAACAAAGCTCCAAGTATACAAATCTGTTATAAGACTTGTGTGAAACATGGACCCTAACTCAAGTATCTAAAAACATGTTGGACGCCTTCGAGACAAGTTCTGAGGCGAATAATTGGAATAAGGCCAGATGGGGACCAATGGTAAATTTGATACAATGAGTTTTGTGAAATTTTTGACGAACCAGTGGTCTCAACGATTGCAAGACTGCGGAAGCTGCGATACTCGTAGATTGGCCACGTAAATCGTATGGATGAGCAACGCAAACACAAAAAAGGTATCCGTTGGGAGAACTGAAGGGCGAAGACCTGTGGGGAAATCGAGGAAGTGCTAGTCTGACTCGGTCGATAAAGATAGTTCAGCACTGCTCGGATTTATAAGGTGCTTGTTGCAGAAAGCGATGGATTAAGAGGAGCTGCAGTGCTGATTGATTATTTTGTTAAAATAACGAAAATTTCGATTCAATTGAGATGAAATGCAACCCAAAGAAAACAAAAAGCATACGATATTTGGTTTGTCGACTAATAATATCTTGATGAACTTACACATATTTGTAGTAGGTTTAAAACGAAGAATAAATGCAACGAATTTAGACGATTTGATAAGGGTTACTTTTTCTTTTGCAAATCATCTTCATTGAGTCAAAACAAAGAATCTTCTAGTTTTTTACTCATGCCTGTTCTTCATTTATAATATAATTAATTTATTCAATCCAATCGACACGAAATTGTTCTTTGGCCATTCTTCACTACCAAGTTCATTACACAAAGAAATATTCCTTATAAATATGCACAGCACGACTATGATTTAATAAGCGCTCTTTTAATCATTTCTAACATTTTCATAATCATTTTTCATACAAATGTTATTCAAATATGTACACGGAGCATATCGTCTTACAACATCACGTGAAAAGCACGGTCCCATTACAAACGAAACAAAGTTGTCTCATTGCAATAAACAAATTCTGTATAAACAACAACAGCAAACAGCACAAACAACCTCCAGAACAGGCAACGGTGCGATGGTGGTGTCATTGTCATCAACAAATCTTTACAGTGATAATTTTAAATTATAACTAAAAAGGTCCTTTTAGCTGAAGCAAACAGATTATAGAACATTGTCCCCATTTGAAAGTTGTGTGTTATGTTGCCTTGCTTTGCTTTACTACTTTACATGGCCGCCATGTTTCAGCCATACTTTATACGCTCAGCCACTTCTTAACTGCTTCCCTTGTCCTGGCGCCGTGGCGGAATTAAGAAAACACAAGGGGGGCATAGCCAGCGGCTGAGGTTGGAGGGTAGAGATTTGTCGATTGGGTTGAGAAAAGTTTTCGGGTTTGCATTACAGCCGGTGCTAGAAACAAAGATCTAAGAGTGCGAACATTGAGAGGGCATAGCAAGCAGCATCCTGATGAAACTTTTTCTTATAGGAAAGTTAAATGAGAGCACCAACGTCGTTGTCCACGTGATGAAAGAAACAGCAAGGGGCAGCCTCCTTTTTCCACGCAGAGTATCCGCCACCGAGAAATTATAATGGCACAGTACATAATTTGCAATTCTTTGCGGTTACTGTATAGTGTAATTATGTGAAGCAGTCGCAAGTCTTTATCCTTTGTGAGAGTATGCTGAGCCAAAACCAACAAGGACTAAGATTATGGCCGTGCTTTGCTCGAGTCTGATCGTAAAGTGTGAAATAATAATTTAAAATTTTGTTTACACTCGCTCAGGTTTTATATGGGACCTGGCGCCACAACTACGAGAAAGTATTTTACCGCGAGCCAAAGTTGGAAAGTGCGGCCTCAAGGATCCTTCGGCAGTGAGTACTTGAAGCAAGTTCAGATGTATAATTCAGAGCCAGATTTTAATGAATTCCAATGAAAGCAAGACGCGCTGCATAAATTTCACCTGCCTTGGCACTAGTTCGCATTCGACCAAGGCGCGTGAGAAAAATAGGAGCGGTTCCGCATCCAATACCATTCTCAGGATAACGTCACCTTAGTTTCTTTTCTAGCCAAGCAAGCAGCACCACAGCATTGCTGGATCTGACCTTTCATCTTCGCTTCCTTCGCACTTCTCGCCTTTGTGTGACCATAACTGCAGGGAATACACATTGGCATGAATCTATGGAAATTTCACGCTCGACCGGAAAGGAATATCTGAAAGGCAAACTCCACTAAAACTCTGATTCAAAACCATTCACAACGCAAAAGACAATTTTTCCAAAACTTTTCTTTATTAGCGCGAACGTGCGCGGAAAATTATAGTCGTGAAAAGCTTCAATAATTGGGAAACAACATTGTTATGAAATTAAATGAACCGTAGAATAATGAGCGTAAATTGTAATTGAGGAAATAAAAAAAAAAAATTATGAGATTTTTTTCCCGCAGACTTTTGGGTATATTTTTTAGGGATTCTCACAATTAGTGTCGTTTAGAATTTTATTTTCGGGAAGTAGTTAGAGCGGAAAAAGGTCTTTAGATGTTGGGGAATAATTTATGTTTCGCAGAATGCTGAAATTTTATTATTTTAATTGAATTTTTATTTCAACAGTGGGAGGTTTAAAACGGAAATATGAAAGGATTTTATCGGGTAAAAGTTTACTGAATTATGAGATTTAAATTAGGAAGGGATGAAAGGGTCATTCATATTTATTTTTCACTCAACATGCTCTGAAGGGAACAACTTCATAGAAAAGCGTTTTGTGAGTATGATGCTGTTAAGGAGATTGTTTACAAGGATTTATGAATTAAATCGTTCGTTTAGTCGGAAATTGTATGAAAAAATCTTACAATCAATTTGAATTCATTGAAACAGGCTTGAGTTGCATTTTCTGATTAATGGGTGAATTTTAACTTCTAGCATTTGCAGCGTTCAAATGTGCTTTTGATCAATTGCTGTCAATAGTTTGTTTTAATATTAAATTATCTACTTAAATTATTTATCTATCAGTTAATTATTATTGATATGTTTAATTCGACTCAAGCTTATTGAATTTTATCATTGGGACCCTAAGGAAACTGGGAATGGTAAGGTATTTTATGTTCTGCATTCGTGATTATCTGTCATGTTTTTAGTCGCTCCTGTTTTAAAAATTGAACAGTTTTTGAAATATCAATTGCAAAGTAATGGTTTTTGGTATCGACAATACATACCGGCTTTTACAATGTTGAAACCAATCAACTTGAAAGAAGATTCGAGAAGGCAATCAATTATTATGAGCAGAAAAAGTATATTTGAATTACTTTCCCCACTGAGAAGTGGAATGGAAAAGTAGGACGACAAATTTCATTTAAGGTGAAGGAATGAACCTTCAAACTTAAATAAACTTCCAACTTGCTCTTTTTGGATCCTGGTATAGCATTGAGGAGAAAAATTGAAAAAGATATGTGATATGTGAAAAAATTAAAAATTCTTGATGGTGCTCGAAGTCATGATAAAATGGGAAAAACCTGGAAAACAGAAGAACGAATCTCATCTCTTGAAAAGATGGTATAGAAATATTTATAAAGTAACAAAAAAATTAGAAGCGCAAAAAAACTACCGGGAACTCAAGTAATACTGAAAAAAAACATTAATTTCAAACAAAGCCAGAAATAAATGATGCCAAGAGATATTCCTCGCGCAGGCATTGCCATGGTTCACTGAAAACTCAAGGAATCGAAAAAATCACATCACTAAATCAAGGTATTTATGATAAAATTATTTTTAATAGAAATTTTGTTGAATCTACCAACAAGGTATAAATATAAGGGAAAAAACCAACTAGTAACAACATGAAAGAAGTTCCGCCTAGAAACACCGTCGGCTAGCGCAGGAATACAATAACATAGCTCGATGCTGACGGACGAGCAAATAATCAATAATTTTGAGATTTATTTTGTGGTTGGGCTCTCATGCTTACAAAAGACTGGACGACCCACTAAACACCTCTTTTGTCAACCCAAGAACCCAGCCTGGAATCATTTGACACATTACTTTGGGTCAAGTCTCGTCCTGTTACGTCGTGAGGCAACTTCAAGTCTTCTCTAGCCGGAGGGGAGAGGAATTGCTAGAAAATCAATCCCCTAGCTCCGACGTCCCAGGCTGTTGTAAGTCCCTTTTATCTTTTAGGAGTGCCAGAACATGATGTGCCACATGGTTCCATTTGTCAACCAATCCAAGCATGACCACGATTATACTATTTGGGATGAGCTCTACCGTCTTCCTGTGGGGATCTGGTCAAATTATTTGCACACACAAAATGAGTGACAGGCAATGTCCTATTCTCTTGGGCAAAACTGACAATCGGGGGACAGTGACTTACCATTCTTGTGCAGGTAAGATTGAAAACACCCACGCTCGCTCAAAAACTCGGTCAGATAGAAGTCAGTCTCACTATACCTTCGATTTAGCCACGGTCTACATCCAGGATGAGGCGTGCAGTCCACTTTCCTTTCGTGCATGTCACCCAAAACTATTGCCAATCGCTGAGTGAGCACTGTCTATTCTCGTGGGGAACCGTCTCCCTCGCGCCCTTGTTTCGATGCAAGTTAATAGCGTGGTGCTCTTTAGTAAGGTGGGAAACAGGTATCGTGTTTGCAATAACTCTCCCCGCCAAAACAAAGACGGTTGGAATTTTTTTTGAATACCTCCGTTCCCCACCACTCTTTCATCGTCGCACAACGCTCGTGTAATCTGCACTTCACGCTTCGTTGATTCCTACGTGTGCCTCCAGGCAATGCTGAAACATTGGTATCCTCTCTTGCTAGTCTATTTCGATTCGTTAACAGTTCTCAGAGATGCAAAAAAAAAATTTATAATACGACGCAGTAAAAAAAACTTTATAAAAAACTAGCTGTGCTTAAGTATCTTAACGTTAGGATCTAAAATGCCCTAAGATACTGCATTTTCAATCTCTGGACTTATCATTAATTTGAATTTATTAGATGTTCTTTAAGTCTTTTTTTAAAAACCAATAATGAGTTTGCGTTTATCAATGTTTCTTGAAAAATGTTGTATATACGTAGAGCATCATTCGTTGCATTGTTCTTTAGTCAACCAGTTCTGGCGTAAGGTACTGCAAAATTATTCGCATTTCTTGAATTATATGGATTAATTTGTGATACTTTTATAAAGGGGTTCTATTCCAACTCACTGGAATTAAACATTTGAAGATAAACTTAGCTTTCTCCATAGAAATGATTTGACGGAAAGTGAGTGCATTGGTCCGTTGATACACTAGTCTTGTTGGAGTGAGAATTGTAAGGTTTAGATATTTTTATTGGCTTTAGTTAGTATTCTGGGTATAATATGAAGATTTTGCTTTGGCCGTTAACTCTAAATGACCACCGCATAATATAGCTTTATCAGTACAAATCCATTTAATACAAGTTTCTTTATATGCATTGGAAAACCTTCATATCTTCTCAAAATTCCTATCACTGGTGCTAGTTGTCTCCTCAAATTATTTATGTGTGACATGCATATCAAAAGATGATCTATGATCAAACCGAGATATTTAATTTCAAGCACTCTTTGCTATTTATTTTAAGGCCGACTTCTATTTTTAGGTCAACTTCTATGTCTTCCTTATTCTTCTGTTTAAAAATAATGTATTTTGTTTTTGTAGTATTCAATGCTTGCTTGTTTTCTTTAAGCCATGTACATTATTTATCTAGATCCTCGTTGACGATATTCTTCATGGCAACTTTATCATGTCCTGAAGAAGGAAGTACAGCATCATCAGCATATAATGTGTGGTGAACTTTCAGTTTAAATAAAGAGTGGTTCAGACATGATGCACAATCTTAATTGTGAGTCACACCTTAACGTCAAGTTTTTGGCCAAACTTAATTTGACATTTCTTTGTTTCAGTGTTTGACAAATTGAACCATGAAGAGGCACACAATTGGGCAGTGCGTTAAGATTGTTGAAGCCTTCTACGAAAATGGGCATTCAAATCAAAATGCATTTCGTGCACTTCATGATTTTTCTGGTCAGCAGAATCGGCCAAATGTGTCCACAATCGGGAGAACTGCGCGCAAGTTTCACCAAACCCGGTCTATAGGCAATATGAATCACACAGCCATCAACCTTGACTCGTCGTCGTGACCAATTGAACATCTCACGAAAATCACTGATGCAAATTTCGAGTAAAAATTTGAATTTACACCCTTACAATGTTCAATTGACTCAAGAGCTAAAGCTTACTGACCATTTCAAGCGTCGGCAATACGCCGAATGGTTGGTTGAACCGACAAAAGGAAATTGTGACCTTACAAAGAAAATCATCTTCAGCAACGAGTCACACTTTCATCTCAGTGGATTCGTTAATAAGCAGAATTGCCGAGTGATTGTTGAAAAGTCGATGCATCCACAAAAAATTACTGTTTGGTGCAGTTTATGGGCTGGCGGCGTCATCGGGCCGAACTTCTTCGAAAATGAGGACGGCCAAGCAGTTACCGTGAATGGTGTTCGCTATTGCGAGATGATAACGGACTTCTTGTGCTTATGGACCTGGACGATATGTGGTTCTAACAGGTTGGTTCCCTATGCCACACAACCAACGAAACAATGGCTCTTTTGCGCGGGAAATTCAATGGCCGTATTATCTCACGTTGTGGCGATGTTAATTGGCCGTCACGATCATGTGATTTGACACCGTTGGACTTGTTTCTCTGGGGATATTTAAAAGAAAAAGTGTACGTCAATAAGCCAAGAACAGTTCAAGAGCTTACGGATGAGATAATTCAGCACATTAGCGACATTGAACCTCAATTATGTCTCAAAGTCATTGAAAATATGGACCATTGGATACAAGTATGCCATCATAGCCATGGCGACTATTTGGGCGATATTTTGTTTCACGTGTAATTGTCATAGATTTTTCTATTATAATAAAAAATATTAACATAATTCTCTGAAAACTTTTTGTTTTATTTGCAATTAATACCGTGCATTTTGGTTAGACCACCATTTATATTCAAATTATTAGTATATAGCAAAAACAACCAAGTATCAACCCTTGAGGAACTCCCGATCTTATTGGTAATACATTGCTCAAGACATTATTAGCTGATGTTCTTTGGAATCTTCCTTCCAAATGACTTTTAAAAAGTTGTTTTGGTTTGCCTTGAATACCATACGATTCAAATTTTTAAAGTGACAGGTCATGATCAACCGTATCAAAAGCCTTCTTTAGGTTCACAAAAATTGCAATAAGGTAATCTCCTTTATCAAGTCTTTCATTGATGTAACATGAGACAGAAAGTAACGCATCGAAAGTACTCTTGTTCTTTTGGAAGCCAAACTACTTCGGATTTATGATAGAATTGTCCATTTAGAAAGATTTTAAGCGATTATTTACAAATTTTTCGGATATTTTACTAAGGGCTGTCAAAAGTGCAACATGGATGTAATTATTCGCGTCCAGATGATCTCCTCCTTTGAATATTGGAATTATTTTTACCAGTTTCTCTTCGTCTGGAAATGTTTTATTTCTAATATCCTCTTTTATAAGATTTCCCAGTAGTTCAGCTACGTCCTCTTTGACTAGAATGATTTCAAATGTGGTGATGTTGTCGATACCAGGTAGTTTTTACAAATCTTTGATTATATTTAGTACTTCTCTTTTATTTGTTTGATGAATATGAAAGATGGTCTTAGATGGGCTATTGATATTGAAATTGCTAGTTGACTTCTCACCAGCTCTTTGGTAGTTTTCTCACCAAATTGTTGAAAAAAATTGGTTTAGCGAGTTTGCTGTTCCACTTTGGCGTGCTGCATTACTAGAGTCCATGCCAAAAAATTCAGTATTTGATGACATGATCCAGGGTGATTAATTATTTTTCACTTCATTTATTATTTTGCATATTTCGTGCGAGTTGTCCGCGAGTTTTGTTCCTTTGAAGGCTTGGTTATACATATATTTAAGTGCGTGTCTCCAGCGTTCTTTTTGTATTTCTTATAAGCCTTCCTTTTGTTAACACTAGCCTCAGTAACATTCTTTCTTATCCATGTATGTTGTGGACACCTGTTTTTTCTCAATGGTAGAATCATGCTTGGACTCTGTAATCAAATTTTCAAGCTCTATAAGGTTTTCGGTTTGTGAGCAACTGTTGAAATTTCGATTCGAAAAGATCCTTGTCTAAATAAAACCTCAGTGCATTTCCATTACCTTCTTCTCTGTACCTGTACCAAGCATTTTCGGTACACCTCGTTGCTGAGACCGACACACCATATTTTTGCTCCGTACGGTAGCACTGGCCCTACAACACTCATCAAGAGGCGTCTTCTTGATGGGCTGAGTCTCCCTACGTTGGCGCCATAAGTCAACTCAGAGCCGATACTCCCCAAGCAGCTTTCTCAGCAGCAGCCCTGCTTTGCTTCGATTCGATTAGCATGCCATCAATACTGATCATCCTTACTCTAAGTATTTTCTTTATTGTCATGATGATTACTTCATTTTTTTCCAGTGCTAGACTGAAACTACGATTGCGTTTATTGAGCGTCAACATCATCCACATACTCAATCAACCATGACCAATGTGGCACCTCCAGTCACAGTAGCCGTTCCATTTTTCCGTCTTTTACATTTTTTTACATTGGGCTCTAAACTGAAATGCGCTTTCATTGACTAACCCCCTTTTTTCATTTGCCGAGCATCCGAAGATCACCGTAAATAGGAGTAAGTGAATAATTAATGATCCATCGCATAACAGTCGAAACTCGAACCATGACATTGAGATTTATTGTTAGGGTATCCAATTCCATGACCGCTACGGAATTCAAGGCGATATGGTCAATATCACGTTCAACTATGTGATTATTACCTAATTTTTTCAATGAGTTCCCTTCATAGCTAGTCTTACAATCGTTAAGACCTCCGGTTCGTCAAAAATTTTATACAGCTCATGGTTTTATCGAATTCACCATTTGTCCCCGTCTAGCTTCGCTCCGATTATTCGCCTCAGGAGTCGTCGCTCAAAGGTGTTCAATATGTTTGAGGATGCTTGGGTTGGGGTCCATGTTTCACACCCGTAGCATATCACAGGTCTTATCACCGATTTGTATACTTGGAGCTCCTGTGTACGCAACTGGTCTTCAAGACCGTGAAAACTGAATAAAATATTTTCTTTGCGATCTGTATTCTTCGGCATACTTGGTCTCCTTCATTACCCGTTTTCGTTATTTCAGCGGTTAAATACACAAATACGGTAACATTTTAGATATTGTATTCGCCAAGTATGATATTTTGTAGGCTTGAGGTATATTTCCTTGACTGCATCATGAGCTTTGTTTTATTTTCATCAATTTGTAGACATATTAGTTTTGCTTCGCTGTCGAATTTCAGGAAAAGTTCTTTGGCAGTTGTTTATTACTGTGAAAAAATGTCGATGTCGTCCACATAGGCTACCACTTGGCTCGACTTGTATAGTAATGTACTTCGCGTATTGACAGGTAGCTTCCTTATGACGTACTCCAGAGCCAAATCGAATATAAATGGGGCCAGCCCATCTCCCTGATTCAGTCCGATATTTATGTCAAAGGCATCGGTGAGTTGGTTATTGATGTGGTCTTGGGGGGTCGTTGACGTTATTGTCATTTTGGTAAGACGGACTAATTTGGCTGGGATGCCAAAGCAAAGCATTATTTGATAGAGTACAGTACGACTAATACTCTCCTATACTTTATCTTAAAGTGAACGAAAATTTTTACGTTTATGTTGAACTTCTAGTATTTTTGAAGTACCTGCTTAACTGTGAACACTTTGGCTATGAACACTTGAAGATACTCTTACTAGAATAATTTATTTTTCCTTTTATTAAAATCATATGTAATTTTTTGCATAAAACATTTCTAGGGGCCTGTCTCAATTTTTCAGGGTTCGGTAAAATAATTGTTCAAAACCTTTCTAAAATCACGACTTGTCTGTCCATCGTTTATCGAGGGTTCCCTGGAGCAACCCATGTCATAACTGAGCGCTAGGAAGCCTCGGTATGTTATCCCAGTTCAAGCATCCCTTTGTCATAGCATAATTACTGCAATTGCGGTAAATACAGCGGACATAACAATATATACCATAAATTAAGCTAAACTAATAAAAGGTTTTTATGCATTTTAATTTACCGCCATTTTATTTTCAGGGTGTGGACCTTATTGTTTGATTAGTCATCTTAACATATCAATGTTACAAAATATCTTAAGTAATCATTAACGTTTTTAGGGTTTTGTACTAAAATACAAAACCCCATTTAAATCCCGACCTGAGTCCGTCTGTCCGTCCGTCCGTTTGTATGTCGCAGCAATTTTTCTCCGAAACTACAAGAGCTACAGCCATACATTTTTGTGGAAAGGTCAGAAGTGGTGACATCTTGAAAGTTTCGGAGTGGCAAATTTTTTTAAAGGGGGTTAAGGAGGATCTCTCCATATAGGGATGTGAACCTTCAAAAAAAATTCACCATTGGCAGTTGAACAGGGCGTCATTGGAAAGGTTTCAATGAGATCTTTTCAAAACGAATCTTAAAATTGCCTTATCAGTACCGTGGGGAGCAGGTTGATGGGAAATGTACGAACTTTTCGCGTACAGATTGTCCCGCCACTTCATGGATGATGATGATCATCAACGTTGGCGAGAGTAAACAACAAATTTAAGTTTATTCCGTATACAGCAATTCTAGGCATTTTAAATTGGTCCTTCAGGGACCTGCTTTTAAGGCACAGTTTTTAAAAATTTTTGCACTCCCTATTTGTATTGAATTTTGGAAGTAGGAGTACAACAATGTACTGATTAAGCATTTATGCACGATAAATTCACTGTTACATTCAACAAAATTTGACTGCACAACGGAGGGTCATCAGTTTATTTTTTAAATTTAGTTGTAGTTTGGCTCACTACATTTTTATATTCTTCTTCTTTCTTTATGTATTTTACTTTGACATCAGTCACGCAGTTTTTTGATAAAATTTCTAACTACCTCATCAATTTCCTATATTTGGCGCTCTACTCAACTATTTCTGGCCACAAAATCGTCAAGATGTAAGCTTCAACTTCGATTCTCTGAAAAAAATCGTTAACTCAGAACTTTAAAGGCGTCATCATTGGAGACTGTTAACAAAATTTGATAGATCTAGTTTCAAGACAAATCTTTTATGATGCGTAGGCAAATAAATGTAATTTAACGTACATATACATGAATAGTTTTTTTTGTGAATTTCCCAAGCTTTAATAAAATTATGTTTCTTAAATGAATACAAAATTATTTTACTCACCAAATCTGCAATATTGGCTACTTGTATCGCATCATGTATCACTTGCGCTCGCGTACTTCCGTTACGTTTCTCGAACATCGCTTTATCTACAAATATCGCTGTTTCGATATATTTAGTCGCTTCGCGGACATCACGTTTATATCGTCCAGCACCGTTTGGATGAGATTCTTCGATGATTTCCGAAACGGACGGTTTCAGACGTCTAACATTGCGCCATTTCAGATGACCAGTATTCGCACAACCCTTATTTGCTTTCGTTCTAGCCTCGAATATAACATGCGGGTGCTTCTGCTGAAACAAATTTAGAAAAAATTCGTGTCAACAATTTTTGCAGGTCTTTTTGTGAAATGATATCGTTTGGAATATTCTGGTAAGGTGCAAGGCTATTATTTATTTAAAGATAATAATAACCCATCGCACAAGAGTCCAATTCTGAGCCCAGGCGTTGAGATTTATTTTTAAGGGTATCTCATTCCATAACCGTAACGGAATTCGAGGTAATATGGTCAATATTACGCTCAACCACGTGATTATTACCTTATTTTTCAATTAGAACCCATCACAGGTGGGTAGGCTGCTAGTCCGAAAGCAGCATCAGAAGCTCAAACTCGATGTTACCGCCAAGGTTTAAACTTGGGAGCTGCTGCGTAAGTTTCAGAAATATCAAGACATAAACTGACTTTATTTTTTTAAATTATTAGCTGGATATCTGCTCAGGAAGTTGGTATGAGATGGAGTGGTTATTGAAATAAAACGTTAAACTTTAAAATATAACAGGTAAAATAATTTTATTTACAAAATATTCGAATTATTTACAATATTTGCTTATAAATGACATTTTGTTATCTCGGGAATATATGTACGTATTTGTTACTCAAGAGGAAGCCAGTTGACCGTGAGGGAGGCAGACGTTTTTGAGGTTGATGCCACAGTGTTCGAAGTTATATATCCTTGTGCTTTGTTTGAAATGAAACTATAGGCTAATTTGATTGAAAATGGGAGCTCAGTAGATATCAGCGATCTATTGGGGATAAATATTATGTACCCCATGTGCTCTCGAGCCATAAATTCAAGTTTGATGATATTATTTGATAGCTGTTCGACAATCATCTTTGTTCCATGGCATGGTTTAAGTGGGTAGATACTTTTAAGTAGTATGACCGGAGACCCAATTTTCTGTCGAAGATAGTGTGATGGCATTGACACTTTCTTCAACGTTTATCATCATTGTTACACCCTTTAATTAGGGTACTCTGGTTGGACCTTCAGACTCAGCTGTCCTCAGGGCCTCAAACAAGCTGCCAAGCAAAAAGAAGAGGCTTGATAGATGGTATAATTGCAAAACAATTTCAAAGGATATTAGAGACGCTTTGAATAACTAAGATCTCGCCGTTGAATGATACTGAATATCACCTAAAATTTCCCACCAAAATTCAACTCTCTCGTAACTTGGATATTCACTCGTCAGAGTAAGAAGGAGGTAATCTCCAAATGTCCCTGACTTACCTGATATCGACCTAACAAATTTACTCCTTGGAGTCACAAAACTCTGTGAGATGAAGTAGTTCCGCACTTTTTCGAACCACAAGATTGTTTATCTAACCCCTCGTTATTTACCACTGAAATTAAATACTTACTAATCTTCGATCAAAGTAACACCGACAACTTATCTGAGCCAACACGCAAAGCTTGAACATATCAAACATCAATATTCCATAAGAAAATTTTTTTCTCTAATGCAATTTTAACTACAAAAAATCCCCGTTGGCAGCACCAGCCGGAAAGGTAAATTTCTCGTATGTAGCATAAAGCTTCGAAAAAAAATTTGGCTTGCCTACTACTCAACTTCTTTCTGCAATTTTCGTAGTACCACATGGGTATTTATTAACATAAAAAAAATCTGGCCACGTTCGTTCTTAGAGACCTTTTATCGGGGCGCAAATATTTTGCTAATTAAATTGAGTTGCATACGTATGGATTACATATTGAAAATTGGCGGATCATAAATTGTTGTAAACATATAAATACCGGTTTCACCCTTCTCGCATTTGCTGCTTACACAGTTCACAGTGGTAACCACACAAAGGCTTAAATAGCTCGAATAGTTAATTTCAAAAGATTTCCATGAAAGTTTAATCTGCACTTGCGTTGCCATTAATATATACATTTTCAATTTTTTTCTGAACTATGAGGGCCGTCATTTCAATTTTTATTGAAATCGGCTGCTAAAAATATTAAGCTGTAAATTTTCGACTTTTTCATTTGTCATTCGATTTGCATAATTAAATTAAATTAACTTGCGTTAATAACTTATAATTTCAAGTTTCAACGGAATCTGTTGAGAATCTTGGCTGCTACAGAAATAAAAAAAATTGTATGCCAACCCCCTGTATGGGGAGACCCCCCTTAAAATACCTTAAAATATTTTCCTGCACTGCAAATTTCAAGAGGCACCACTTTTGACCTACGTAGAAAATTTCCTCATTCTAGCTCATGTGGTTTGCGAGAAAACTTGTTTTGACGCACGAACAAACGGACGGACAGACAGACAAGTCGCGATTTTATAATTTTTTTAGGGGATTGTTAAAAAGATTTTACAATATCTTAAAAATGGTCTGGTTTATAAATTCTATCAAGTAAAGTCATTTAAAACGTTATCATGAAAAATATTCATTATTTCAGTTGGCACTAAAATAGCGAATTGCGCTTGCCTTCTGACCTTTGGGGGCCGCCATTTTGAATGCATGCATTTTATTTTGGATTATTTTAAATCTTTGTATGCTAGGAACTCATCAATCAATGTACTATCTCGTTCAAATAGAAGTTTCACTCTAGACAGGGCAAAATAATTCAATTTTTAAAGAAAATGGCAGCTAAAAATATTAGGCTTTAAATTTTCGACTTTTTTATTTTTCATTCAATTTTAATAATTTCCTGCATAATACAAGAACATAGTACAGAGATTCATAATCTCAAGTTTCATCAAAATCCGTTGAAAAATGTGACCGCTAGAGGGCCACAAAAACCTGAAAAAAACGCATATTTAAACGGCCGCCATTTTGAAATTTGCTCATGCATGATCACCAAAATATCAAAGACTGTAGGCCTAAATAATGTCTATCTTGAAACCGAATTTCGTATATGTCGGATTAAAATTGCGACTTTAAAAAGCCTTTGAAATTTTGCCTTTTAACTGGCCGCCATTTTGTTTTTTGCAACCTGACCTCCAATTTTTTCACGTAATTCTTTAGATACTTATAATTTCTATCAACTTATCAAATTTCATGAAAATCTGTTGAAAGCTTTGACCACTATTACAACAACAAAATTTTGCACGTTTTTCGACCTTTGAGCGGCCGCCATTTTGTTTCTGCCGTACCGACTTTGGATTTTTTATTGTGAGATTCATCACATACAGCAATGAACCTTTGTACCAAATTTCATCCAAATCGGAGCTACACTTTGGTCAGAACAGAAATCACGATTTTTCGTCTAAAATGGCCGCCATTTTGTTTTTGCCCGGCCGATATAGCTGGTTCACGAACTTAACCGAGATAATTACCCAATACACCTTTCCTGAAAATTCGGTGAAAATCGAAGCAAAATTGCGACCTCTATCGTGGTCACAAATTTCGTTATATCCCATATATATATATATATATATATATGATGCTCTCCGCAATAGGTAAATTTCTCTCGAGAAATTTACCTAAAAATATTCAGAAAAACTTTAACTACCTTACATAAACTCTTGAGGTTTCGGGGCCCTGGAATTTTTCGTTTGCCACTGCATGCCAGCTAGCTGATATACAAGTACTTCATATATTATTCTTTCCGCTTCGCTCGATGTCTTACATCAATTTTTTCCCACCAGAGTCCCCATTTCCGTTTTATTTTTGATTTCCGTTCTTAAATATCGCTTTCGTTGAATTCACTTCTCAAACGTGAAATCTTCAGCCACACCAATATACACAATAAACTTTTCCCGTTGAGTTGATTCGCTGGCAGTGAAAAAAGACAAAGAAGAAAGGACTAACCCACACATCCACGCTGTTTTATGAAATCCGTCTTAATAGCGATTCTTTCACTACAGGGGTCAAACAAATCGGTGGTTACTGCTCGGTCTCTTCGAAGTTATCTTGGCAGAAGATACATTTTACTGGAACTTAGCAACTCCAAAACTTTCTGGAGGAGTAGTGTTTCGGATACCAGCCATGCCGGCATTATCTCATTCACAAATTTAAACTTCTACCTTCTTTTGGCCACTCCTCTCCTTTTTCCATCTTTTTCTCTGTTTTTTTAGCGTTTTGTGAAATTTTTTTTTAATAATAACCTATTGATATCGGTTCTTTTCTGTCGTCCGTCCATCCTCTGTCCAGCCGCCGTGTGTCCTAGGGAATACAAATCTCGCGAGATTGGGGCTCAAGCGAGATCCCGCGAGTTTATGAATAACAATATTGCGAGATCTCGCCAATTTCGAGATCTCACGAGATTGGCAGTTTTGTGTATTTGAATTAGGAAAAAATAATAAAAATAATAAGTGTCATAAGATAAACATTTATTTTTACGAATTTCTTCTATAGAATTTTACGCATCAATCATTGTTTGATGTATCTGTCTATAATTTTTTAATAAACTTCTAAGTAGTAATCTTTGACGTACGTATCTATCAAATAACAAATGAAAGAAAAAACCAGTTTTCTCTTCTAATATCAAACAAAAATCTTTTGGTAATAAAGCAGTTCTTTTAAAATAAACAAAACAACGAGAAGTCAAAAAAAAAAAAAAATGAAACTGATTATCTAAGTTGAGTTGACTATTAAACTGAGATATTATTATCAATTAAATAAAACTATATCTCTTCAGTAGATCCATTAGATATTACAGATTAAATAACAAAATATACTAATTAAATGAAAGATTTGTTCAATTCAAATCACAAATGCCCGAAGAATCGTCTGTTAAACGGCTTCTTATTTTGTTGGCTAGATAACCAGCCACAGATCTGAGGCAGTTATCCACAAACTGTAAAAGTCTGCTTTTTGACCACCCGGACTCGTATAAATTGATTTCCTTTTTGAACAATGCCTCCAGGGAGTTCGTAGTTAGTTTTCTGTCTCTACGTTTTTTGAACGTAGCAGTCAATGTTTCCTGAAGTTCTTCTTGCAATGAAATACTCTTGCGTGTCTCAGAAAGAGATGAAAGCGGCTCATTATCATCATCAAATCCAGCTATATCATTGGCGGTGGCAGCTGATACTGATGCGATTGGCCAAGATGGATCTGAATTTGTCTGTGTCTGTGAATTAGTTAGACTGTGTTGCGGATGCAAACGCTCTATAAGTGATTTAATTTCTGTTCAAATCACGTCTTTTGGAGGAAATCTGAATGTTTCATCTTTTGCAAACTCTTCTTTATCTGCTTGGCATTTAGCTGGATCTCTAATATACATACAACAAGCATGCTGTCAAATTTTTCCGATGCTCAACAATGCGCTTTCTCAAGGAACCAGCTAGTTTTTATGCCAATGGAGTTTTCAGTTCTTCCAGCTCTTCGTAAACGTAAGTATTGTTTCTGTGATGGCCTAGTCTGTATTTGGACAACATACGACCTCCGCAGCCAGTTTTACAGGTTGGAATGCCTTGTCTTAGTTCGCTAAAACCGCATGTTCTTCCACATTCAAAGAGTAGTTCGGATCAGCTTCCAGGCTGAGGTGTATTAAAGCTTTGCTGACACATAGCTTGATTCTAATAAATGTAGGATTCATATCTGCTAGGCTGGACCATCGAGTTTTACAATCAAGTCGTAGCTTAATACCTTTTCCAAATTCTTGCTTTACGTATATTTGTAGAGTATCATTTTTAGTAGTTGACCTTTTAAAAAGTTTCACCAATTTCCTAACTTTCACAATTATACCCGTATATTCTGCATAGAGCAATGAAAAACATCATCTTCTGAGTCTAAGCCTGTGCTAGAAATTTCGTCCATTTCCAAAGGAATCTTATTGTCGTTTTCCTTATTTTTAAAACTCGATCACAAGTTCCTCAACATCAGTTTGTTTTTTATAAATAGTATCTATAATGCCAAGTTGAACTCCATGGACACAGCAGAGCTGATATGAAAGTGATATCAATCGACCCAACTTTTTCATCACACTTGCCCCGTCTGTAGTAATATTGATAATATCTTGTCAGAATAAGGCCAAATTCGATTAACTTTGTTTTCAAAATACTGACACTACTTGCAGCAGGCATACTTTCAAAGACGCAAATCATCCCCAAGTTCGAAAACGGAGCATTGCCATCCAAAAATGTGTGTACGTTTACATTCATGTACCGCTTGTTCATAGAAGGAGTCCACTCATCAAATGTTAGCGTAAATCTGTGATTATTCTCCTTCAGTTGAGCCAATACATGCATTATTTTCGATTTCAATGTTATGTTAAATTCATAACAATACGCTTAATAGTGTTTGGGGACATAGGCAGTTTGTGTCCCGAAGAACTGAAGAGATCTCTCATATCTTTGGAAGTACAGAAAATACGGAAAAGAAGTCTATCTTTGGCTACCATTCTTGTTAGTTTTTCTCCATAGAAGTATCTTCAACAGGAAGTAAATGATCAGTGATTTTTTGCCTCTTCTTTCTTACTGGTGGCGCTGGTGCCGACGATCCTGGTGATTCTGGAGTAACATTCGTCGTAGATGCGGATGCTGTTACTAATTCCATTTTTTGATTAGTAGCCCCAATATTTGATGAGGGGGGGAGCAACGGCAACGGCGGGAGTGATATGACATTCTTCGTTTTCCTGTCAATTTCATGAATCGATTTTAAATGCACATGTAAGCCACGCGGAGATCGATCTTTGGTTTTAAGAATCTTCGTCAAAAGTTTGCACTTAGCACTTAATCCATTTCCCGCTCTCAAAAAGTATTTCCATACTTTCGACACACTCTCATAGTCTCTATAAACTATATTCATCAACATTGTTCGTTATTCCATTCGTAAATCACATTAGAAACTTTTTTTTGCATGAATAGCCAAAAAAATACTCGAACGCAATCAAACTCAATCACGTTAGGTAGCAACAACGATTAGTAAACAAAACAAATGCACACTGATGACGCTGCACGTCGCCTTAATTTTCGACCATTCGCACGCACGAACGAATCTGAGAGACACCTCGTTCCGTGACCGCTGCCTCAGGCTACCGCCTCCCGCGCATCGAACGAAACCGACAGATCGCAACTCCGTCCGTGCCATTCCGCGCTTCGAATAAGACGTTTTCATGCTCAAGTGCAATCTCGTCAAACTCACAAGATCTCGCCCTTTTTTCGTCCGAGATCAATCTCGCTAAAAAACAGCCGAGATCTCGCGAGAACAAGATTGCATTCCCGAGTCCGTCCATCAGTGCGTCACAGCAATTCTTCTCAGGAACTACAGAAGTTACAGTGATCAAATTTTGTGAATAGATCAGAAGTTTCTGGTGATTGTAAGTTCCGTAGTCAAAGAAAATTTCAAAGGCTTTTAAGAGGGGTCTCCCCATATACGGATGTGAGCCCTTAAAAAATTTGTTTCACCAAGTATGGTATCAAATGAAAGGTCTTAATGATATATCTTAACGTTCATTATTAAAATTGCAGGGTAGGAAGGGAAAGAGGAAGAGCACAAAAAAATTATGCCCCCCCCCCACCTCGTGATTGGACACTGAAAAATCTGAAAAAAATTATTGAGTTAGTTCTCTATGGGTACACTACCGACAAATACCGGAGAAGTTGAAATTCGCTAAATATTGTTAGTAATAGTACGATTTATAAATTTTATTTTGTTGTATAAAATCGTAAGGATACTCTTAAAAACATTTGCATGGCCACTAATGAAACTAATAAACTGTGAAAATTTCAGAAGAATTGCATAGTATTAAACGAAGTTATAGTGGCTTAAATTTTCGGTCCTACAACAACAATACGTGGTTATTGAGCACTACGGGCTTGTTAAGATTTACATGAACATTTTATGAGGGATGTGTATCATGTACATCTTTGAGAATCTGTTCAACGAGTAATATTAGTTATCGTAAAACGAAATCGCTACTGTTTTGAGTGAGAATATTGATTAAATTTAAGTTATGTTTACCAACTCCAGCAATAAATTTTAGTGCGTTTTGCCTCCCCCTGGACCCCTTTATCCACAAAATGACTTTTTAAATTCAGATTCTAAAAGTGCTGGTCAAGATTTCTCATTTGGTACCCCACTCGACTACCTTGGATTAAAAACAATTTTTAAGGGCTACTTCGTTAAAAGGGGAGACCCCCTTTAAAAAATTTTGAAATGTTTGGTAAGACCTAAATTTTTGGGAGAACACTATGCCTCAATAGTTTCTGAGGAAACTTTCTCTGACGCGCAGACAGACGGACGGACAGATGGGCAAACAGGTCGCGAAACTAGTATGTCTTTGTAAAAAAAAATTTTTACAAAGACCAGATAATTTATGTGTATTTTTGAAGCGGTATTTGATTTTTATGCCTACTAAATTACTGAAGTCTAATGTATTTTTCATAAGATGTAGTACGATGTAATAAAAACATAAAAAGTAATAAGACTCGGCAACAGAGTTTATTTATCAACCAAGAAGTCATATTACCTGGGTCCAATCGGACTCGAAGACCCTTAGCGTTCATCATTTTGAGGAACTTTGTTGCCCCTAACCCCTGGGGTGCTTCGGCATCGGGGGCCCTGCAGTCCTAACTTTGCGTGCCTCAGACGGGCGTGAGCACCTACTCACTGCTTTGGCCTAGGTCCTACACTTGACCGCCCAGCGAGTAAGGCGGTTTGCTGAAGCTCGTTCTACGAACACACCTCCAACTAAAAAAACGCACAAAATACACTACTCGGGGCGAACCCTATCTGCTCCAAACACCGCTTTGCCACTCAAATACCACCGAAGATTCAACCTAACTAAACGTAAACCCACGCGCGATGTTTCTCCGAGCCAACCCTCTAAACTTCCTGACAAACGAAATTTGTATGTTCGAAATAAATTGGTTAAAAAAATACTACAAGTTTCCTTTATATGAGAGGGATTTATTTTGAAATCGAGAAATCACAAAAAAGCAATTTTCCATACAATTAATAAAACAAGGTTTATCAGCAAAAATTCTAACAATTTTGACTAACCTCTGTCACCTAACGTAATTAAAAAGGAGTCCTCCTTATAGAATTCCCGTCGTCGAAGGCACGGCGAAAAATACCCTACGCTGATTTCACGCATTCTTCTAAGGCCGCACTCGTGCATTGGCCAATCAATGTTAGTTATTCTTCCGGGAAACCTTGGCTTTTCCCGGTGGCGATTGAAGTAGACAACAATTTTTTTAAGACTGTTTTTCCTTTTTCTCCTTTTTTTGCAATTTCTTTTGAAACACCTCACCTTTTTTATAAACAAACACTTTTTGCCCTAGTCACTTCACGTTCGGATACCAAAAGAGAGCATTTTTTTAAAGTTTCCTATCCCAGTTTGGCTCGAGGATGCATCCTTCGTACCACGTTTCTTGATGGTGGTGTTTAAGTTGGCTGATTTCTCAAATTCCCCGTAACAATTTATGATAGTTAAAAGTTCCTTGGAGGGAAGACCGCAAAGAACTCTAATCAGCAATGTCTTGAGCGACCGAGCACCTACAAAAACAGGAGCTCCCCAAGGCTCAATACTTGGCCCAAATTTGTTCCTGCTGTACACAAATAATCTAAGTACATGTCGACTAACAGGATACCAAACAATATATGCTGACGAAATAGTTCTACTTTATTCGGGATGAGACAAAATCTAGGATATTTCCATCATTGGTTGATTGAAAGCAAACTAGTATTGAATACTGCAAAGACAAAATATATTGTTTTCAATTGAAATAACAAAGAAGACGTAGATGTCGACCAAAATATGAACGGCGAAAAATTGCAAGGAGTGCAAGAGATGAAATATTTTGGTCATATCATAGATCATCGTATGACTTGGTTGCCATACATGAATAGCTTAAGGAGGCAATTAGCCACAATAATAGGCTTGTTAAGAAGATATAAACATTTTCCAATGCATATCAAAAAAGTTGGTCTAAATGAATTTGTGCTGACGAAATTACATTAAGGAGTAGTTATTTGTAGTCAATCGGCAAAGCAACATCTTAATAGTATATCTAGGCTGCTGACCAAAAGATACACACACATTCTAAATATTCCAATACTTACTCAAACGAATTCGGTTTACCGAAAGTGAATTCATTAAACTTTATCACTTTGACTACTCACACTTCACTTTTGTTTTTATTACCTCACTGCACTACATTGGAATTTTCACTTTTTTCTTGGTTCTATTCTTGGTCACTGATGAGCAACTGACTTTTGAGTCCGCAGTGAATGATGCTTCCACTATACCAATAGATAGTCCCATTCCGACTAAATACAATATTCCACAATGATCTGGGATGTTCCCAAACATTCCAGAGTGCTTCGGAACATTCTGGTATGTTGTGAATTCTTTAAAATACTCTCAAAAGTTCCTGGATTGTTCTAAATATTTCTATAAGGCAAAACTTCCAGCCCTTGTATCTCTCATATTTATCGTGGATGAGGGTACTGCATCATATAACTCTCTTGCTTGTATTGAAAATTATTTATGAATTTTAGCGGCACGTAAATTGTAACCTGACTTTTGTAATATTTAAAGGGTGGTCCAAAAAACGCACGATGATTATTGTAAATAAAACAAGAAGTTTTCAGAGAATTATGTTAATATTTTTTATTATAATAGAAAAATCTACGACAACTATGCCTGAAACAAAATATTGCCCGAGTGCTCGCCACGACTACGATGGCATACTTCTATCCGATGGTCCGTATTTTCAATGGCTCTGAGACATAATTGAGGTTCAATGTCGTTAATGTGCTGAATTATCTCATCCTTTAGCTCTTGAATTGTTCTTGGCTTATTGACGTACACTTTTTCTTTTAAATATCCCCAAAGATATAAGTCCACCGGTGTCAAATCACATGATCGTGGCGGCCAATTAACATCGCCACAACGTGAAATTACAAAGCCTTGAATTCTTCGCGCAAAAGAGCCATTGTTTCTTTGGCTGTGTGGCAAGTTTCACCATCCTGTTGGAACCGAATATTGTCCAGGTCCATAACTTCGATTTCTGGCTACAAGAAGTCCGTTATCATCTCGCAATAGCGAACACCATTCACGGTAACTGCTTGGCCGTCCTCATTTTCGAAGAAGTACGGCCCGATGACGCCGTAAGCCCATAACCCACACCAAAAAGTCATTCTTTGTGCATGCATCGCCATTTCAACAATCACTTGTAGATTCTCGTTTGCCCAAATGTGGCAATTCTGCTTGTTAACGTATCCACTGAGGCGAAAGTGTGCCTCGTCGCTGAAGATGATTTTCTCTGTAAAGTCACCATTCACTTCAATCTGTTCAACCAACCATTCATGCCTCTGTTCAACCAACTATTCATGCCTCAGCTCTTGAGTCAATTGAACCTTGTTGGCGTGTAAATTCAAATCTTTATTCAAAATTCGCATCAGTAATGTTCGTGAGATATTCAATTGTTGGGCACGACAACGAATCGAAGTTGACGGCTATTCTGCCACACTATCCTGAACAACAATAATGTTTTTCGCAGAATGAACTGGGCGAGCATACACAGGTGATTTCACTTTTCATACAGACACGGTTTGCTGAAATCTACGCACAATTCTCCCGGTTGTGGATACATTTGGCCGATTATGTTGGCTAAAATGCATTTTGATTTGAACGCCCATTTTCTTAAAAGTAACGTGCTTCCCAATTGTGTACCTCTCCATGGTTGAATTTGTCAAACACTGAAACAAAGAAATGTCAAATTAATTTGGACAAAGAACTTGACTTTAAGGTGTGACACACAATTAACAATTTATTGTGGATGAAGTGCAAGTATTTCATTTTATGAATGTAATTCTATTTCACTCATATGGCCGTTTACAGCAGTCGATTCTTCGTACCCAATTTTTCACCACTCTACCACATATTTCGATTGGAATGTAGGCAATTTCGCATTGGATGTTGACTTAGAGCTCGTATGAAGTTGCTGGCTTTTTGGCATAAACCAATGACTTAATATAGCTCTATCAAGAGAAATTTAATCACGTTAGATCTTATGAATAAGACGGCCATTCGACCGGATAAATTCTCAAGATAACACGTTCACCAAATTTGCCTTTCAACAAATCGATAGTAAGTGCAGCTGTGTGGCTAGTAGCACTTTCTTGTTGAAACCACAAATCGTTGATGTAAATTTCATCCAATTTCGGCCACAAATATTTTTTAACATAACACGATAGCGCTCTCCATTGACAGTAACATGACAGCCGTTTGCATCTACGATAAAATACGGCCCAATCACACTTCCGGCATGTAAACCCCAGCAAACATCTCAACAAGCACATGTGGGTTTGTTGCTGACAAAAAATGCATATTTTGCTTATTGCCTTTTAGCCGGAAATGAATTTCATTGCTGAAGATGATTTTTCGATGAAATTTTTCATTTTCTTCTAGCTTTGCCAGAGCCCAATTGGAGAAATTCCTGCGTTTCGAATGATCAAGTGGCTTAAGTTCTTGAGTCAATTTGATCTTGTAACCTTGTAGGCCAAGATTTTTTCGCAAAATACGCCACAGTAACGTTTGAGCGATGCCCAATTCTTAAGAAAAACGTGAAATCGACTGATTTGGATCATTTTGAATTGATGCACTAACGACTGCGATATTTCCTTCGCTTCGAGCGGGACGACATCTTTTTGGTACCGAAATGTCCAATAGTAAAAATTCGGACTCGAACTTATCCACTATAGCCCGCATAATATGTCAGGTGGAACGATTATTAGGGCCGGAAATTGGAGTAAGCGCTCTTCAAGTTGCGACAACTGACTCAGAATCTCGGTAGTAATTTTTCATGATTTCCAAACGTTGCTGATTCAGAGCCTTTATTATGGTGAAAAAATTGATTTGAACTAACGTTTTGAGATTGACAATTTATTAAAAAAGTTTAAGGGTACGTTTATATAAAGATACAAATTTGTTATGTCCCTAATGGAAAATCCTATATGAGTACTAATGTGAAAACACAATTTCTAAGCAACAAATTGCTTTATAATACTACCTCTTTATCTCAATAGTAATCTTAATCTAATTTACGTAATCAACCAAATCCGCAGCTCCTAGTACTATTTTCGCCTATTTGAATGTTCTGTTGAACTTTTCCTTGATCCTTCTAATCAATCAAATCTACCAAACTGCCGTAAACAAATCGCTTATGGTTGCTTGTATTCCGTTGAATCTTTTCAGATAAAAGAGAACCATCTCACTTGCAAAGGATATTCACCCTTCATCAAATCTTTTGCAGCCTTAGCACTAATCCGTTCAATTTTCTAAAAAAAAAAAACGATACAGGAAATCCTTTCATTCATTTTTCTTCGTTTTTGTATCCTTGAAGCTTAAGAAACAAATAACACTTTGATTGACAAAGAACTGTAACAAACATTACATTCCGAATGAAAGGAGCACTGAGTCAACCGAAAAATAGAGAATCACATCAGCAATCTCGTAATGTCATCATTTGTTTCAAGGACGAGTTGAATATACTACTGAAAAATAAAATTACTGATATATGAGAAGAATCAACTTGAGATCATATGGGAATACAAGAAAAAAAAAGATGGGGAAAAATTATGAAGAGAAAATATAAAATGTAGAAAAAAAAGGAAAAAGTGAACACTTACAATTTTATGGTAAATAAACAATACAAATGAACACCTGTTGTCGGGATCATTCGTCCTTTGTACCATTACATTGTTATCAAGGCAGTGTGTGCGCTTCCTTTGATCTATTGTGCTTTTCTGAAAAGTTTGCGAATTTGATTGTTCGTGCTTGCGGCATCTGGAAGCACTTTTCTATTATGCTGTCAGTCACGACATGAGTGATTCGTAGAAAATGTAATTTGCTCTCTTTTTTCAACATGAAAGCTTTCCTTTTGATATTGTAACTTTTTTTTTGCAGTCCTCGAGTTACATCAAAACATTTCGTAATTATTGTTTCGTGTCATCTACGTTGAGTGCAAAGCAAATTGGTTTGCGAGTTGGGTAAATAAAATTGGAGAAGGTATAGCACAGGTTCGTTTGCTATATTTAGGCAAGTGCTGGTTTTACAACCAAAAAGGAATTGAACAATGAACGTGGGGGATACTGATGAATCAAAGCAAATAAAATTATGTTTGAAATATTCAAATTGACAATTTTTATAGCCTACGGGCATTGGATCACATTTTGTTTTAGGTAAATTGAATTAAGGAGAGAATTTGAAGGTGGAATTCTACCATGGAAAATTTTGAAAACTTACAAGGCTGAAATAATTTGAAATAAGCCAACAAGAGAATGGAAAGGGAAACGTAAAGGACCATTTAATTACGGGTATATGATGTCTTTCCTTTTATATTCTTAGAATGAATTTTATTGTGTGCGATCATTTTTTCTGTGCATATATTTGACATGACCAGCAATTTCACAATCATACCCTCCCCTGTTTTATATGATTGCTTACCAAGACTGATTTAAGAAATCAAAAATTTAGTAGCTCGACGATAAAATATGTTTTTGAAGCATATAAGAATAATCGAAAATTGCCAGGTGTTTTAACGTTCGATTATCAAACGAGATTATCAGTTTTCAGAGTGAAAAAGACGTGACACTGGTGTTACGTTTACGCAACCACCCTGCCTGTGCTGGCATGATGATTGCAGCTCACCATACACTACCACAATCCTTGATACCTAGAGGGGAAGGGGGCTGTCCTTTAGAAATGAGAAGAACCTTTTTTCATCATTGAAGTACAAATGATATTTATTCCCGTTTGACAATTTGCTTTGGTTTAATACATTCAACGTCTGAAACTCGTTTGGCCGGTAGTGCTCGGATCCTAGCTACCACCGCTTGCCTATACCTTCGCTTCTGCTTGATTCGTTTCTTGAGTGACCTGGCCCAGGCTGCGAAAAACTCCCGCTCCTCGTCGGACTTCACGCCTCTGGCGAGACGTTGTAAGTTGCCCAGCTCTTGCCAGAGCCTCACGCGTCTACCACCGCACTTCGGTTCCGCCGGGGACTCCCTGACTGCGACATCCAACGGGACTGCCAGGCGTGCTAGGTATGTCTCGAGAGTGCGGAGTAGTCGTGTTCCTCAAGTGAGATCCTAGGGAGTGGGCTCCGGAGTTGTCCACTGCTTCCGAACTGGCTCCCTCTTCATTGGAAACCTTGTCACCGGTCAGGAACCCGCCAACGGATCAACGCGGAGTGCCTCTTCCAGGCTGGGCTTAGTACACCTGGATCTTCGGCATCTGCTGTTGCTGCCAGGCTCCTCAACTGGGCCGTCCAATCCGGTAAGCACGGCCATGGTTTAATCCTACGGTGTACGTAAATGAAGGCTAGAACTGGAGTTCGTTTAGGCCTAAGCTCCTCGACTGGCCCGTCGAATCCGGTAAGTGCGGCAATGGTTTAATTCTACGGTGTACGTGAATGAAGGCTAGAACTAGAGTTTCTTAGACCTTAAGAAACTCTAAATTCAACTCCTGCAGGTGTCTATTTCAACTCCTGTTGATGCCTTCACTAGGAAATTACTGGTGTTGAAGTATTGTTGATGATGAAATTGTCTCCTCCTGGTAGCGAACTTCTATGAAACTTGTGATTATGCTGGCCCCCTTGTAGGTTAAATACTAACGAATTGCTTGCATTATCCGTGGGAGTCGTAGATCTTCGCTCAATTTAACTACAAAACGCTGAGCTTGTTAACGTGCTATTACCCCTTAATTTGCTTTACTGAGTCATTCCTCTCCCGTTCCTCGGGAACAATCTTGTTGCATGAAAAGGAACGCCAGATCCAATCTTATGTTTTTGCTCTTTTCGTCTTCAGTATTCATATATCTGAATGTTCGACGACTTCTCTTCCTATGATTTCTGAGTTGGTTGTTGCGGCGAAATGATACTCAGTTGAGCGGATTGCGCATGGCACACACATTCAATTGTGTTCGTGTTCTCCATGTGCCGGGGAGCCAATTTAGCGGCTTGACCAATGAAACGTAAGATATAAGGTTCTTATATACAAAAAATTGCGACTATGTATTCTGTAAAGGGTGTCGCCATTCCCTAAATACGGGCTGTGAAGCATACATTACATGTTGGCTCGCAGAAAAACGCTACGTGTGACGAGCGAGGCATGGGGACGCTCCCCATGATCAACTTTTATTCGATTCCGATTCGACTAGTATTCACATATGTTAATGATTGTTGTCTTAACGTGTCGCAAGCAAGGCATGGGGAGCGTGATTAACTTTTATAGAATTCCGAGCAATGAGTATTCACATATGTTAATGAATGCTGTCGTAACGTGTCGTAAGCGAGGCATGGGGGGTGTGATCGACTGTTATAGAATTCCGAGCAATTAGTATTCACATATGTTGATGAATATAGTGCATAAATAACGGTGCATGCATTTTTGGATTGACGAGCTTAATGTCATCTATAAATGCAATTTTTTTGATTGTTTACTGCACTTTTAAGTAAACACGCACCAGGTTATCCTGCAAAGTTCATAATAAACAATAAATCAAGTACGCGTGGTGTAGTGGCAAGAATGCTCACCCTGCAAGTCAAAGCTCCCTGTTTCAATTCCATTGGTAACAATGAGATCGAAGCTGGGTAGATAGAGACACGTTTAAATCGTAGTACTGACGGCATCACCTTCTCGAGTGCCAATTCATGCGATCAAGATAATGCGTTAACCTAACTTTTTCTAAGCAAAGGTTGGAAAGGAGATAAAGTGCTAAAAAAAAAAACAATAAGCAAGTGGAATAGGCAGAAGAGTACTCTTATCAGAAGGGCTGTGCAACTATCCTAGGGTGTGAATTACTTTTCTGATAAAATCATTCAATGAATCGAATTATACATTCCGAAAAAAATGGATGTATAACTCAATTGATCAGCTCATGGCATCAAAAAATAAGGAATTTTTTTTTTCAATTCCACCGTAGATGATCCCAAGCCCGTTTAAGAAGAGAACCCAAAATTTCAATGATTCCTTATTCCGAATTCTCTGACCAGAAGGGAGCAAAGGGTATTGGGGTCGCATACTGGGCTCACTGGGTACCAAATAATGGGACACTAAGTGCCAACAACTGTAAATACATTTACAGTTCTGCTGCTAAGCCTTACTTACACGTCCTTTGTGGGGACGAGAGACAGTGAAAGCGAGTCTTCCGCGCCTGATAATGGAATTGAAAGTAATAACCATGCCGCCAGAATGAAGGCTAGATGACAGGCTTACTCGCTATCCCTGGAAAACCCTACATTGAGCCTTGGTATGGATTGGACCTATGGCAATCACCTCGCACGTGAAAGCAGGACTATGACATTTGATCCTAGAATGTTAGTTCAATGAACTACCATGTCACTGTTAAGGACCTTTTAAAGCAGGTCAGCCAATATAAATTAAACATACTGGCAATCCAGGAAATGAATTGGATCGAATGTCATATTAAAGACAAGAGAATAATATTCAAAAGTGGTAAGCCTGCTGGAAAGCGAGGATTTGGGGTGGCTTTTATCGTGGATAGGGAGTTCAAATTGCATGTTATTGATTTTAAGGCAGTCAATGAATGAATTTGTACGATCTGTACCAAAGCAAAATTCTTCAAAATTTGGCCGATACATGTTCCGACCGAAGAAACGAAGGAAATGTTGTAGCAACCACGGAAGTCACCGCAGTTGCAGACATTAAATATTGGCAGAGGGGTGTGTAGCCCGGGGTGGCATACTGAGGCCGGCTAGCGCTCAGTCGTGCCGTGGGTCTTCCGGGACACCCTCTGCTCGTGCTGAGCCACCTTACATAAAAACTAGCACAAAGGGAAAAGGATGGGAAAGGGAGAGGTCATTTTGAGAAATGAAAATAAGGTTTTTTTAATATGACATGGCCGTTTATTTAATTCAAACAAGAACAAAAGAAAAAAATTCTAAAAAGTGAAACTTACAAATTTTAACTCCCCGTTTTAAAATTTATGCAAGCATAATACAATTTATATACAATTTATTGACAAGAAAAAAAAACAAAAAAAGGAAAATTATTTATTTGAGACAAAAACTAATAGTATTTTTATACAAAAAAAATTCAAATAGTTACTTACACTTTCCTTGTTGAACTCCGAGCGCTCGGCGAAGAACAAAAGAAAGAAATTCGGGGCACCTGAAACTCAAACTTCAATTTACTAATTAATGTGAACAAAGTCCAGAAATTAAAGCACTGAACGGCCACTTTTCGCAAGACGCTGATTCCACTTTCTTCACCAATTCACTACCCTTCATCCAATAGGATACTTTTGAATCCGACAAATTGTATGTTTTTTACAAAGTGCTTCACGGAAACTTTACTCTTTGTTTTTTTTTCGTTTTTCTTCTCGTTTTTTCATTAAATCAAATTAAGACACTTTTATACTTTACTTTTAAATGTCCAAACACTCTATTATTTTTTCTTTGATATTATTTTCTACAGAATTTCGGATTTGAGTCGTTTTGGACCATTTTATTCCCGATTCACTCCACAACTTAAGTTATTATTTCCTCTGAAATTCACACTTAGCTCCACTCGCATACGCCACAAGCAAAATTTATTAGTTTTTATCTTGAATTTCTCACGTTTATAATTGAATTCAAATTCAAAATCACACGTCGCCAAACACAAATCCTTTTATCTACTAGTCAGAGACTAACTCCTTTTTTCCACACTCCTAACACCTCCAAAAATCACCTTCACCGCGCACCGGAAACACCTTTCCTTCTCCAAATCAAAAATCTGACTCCCCAATTCCAACCACTTAATTTTCACCTTCCACCTTCATGCCATTCGATCCCGCAATCCCTTTCATTTTCCAATTACCGCTGCCACATCTGGGTTACGTAATCGAAGTTCATTACACTTCGATTCCGCTACCCACACATCTTTTGGTCCGTATCGACAATCACAGTAGTTTCCATTGACTTGCATATATGGCAATTTACATCCCCAAGAATCGCTTGATTGAATGTAAAGTGTCACATATACGAGTACATTACGAAAACTATTGATTTTGCCGATACCCCAAAAAAAGAGTGCTTCCGTGCGCCCGGGGGAACTTGAACTCAGGGTTCCAGCAGTCGCACGGTCGAAACTCGCGACGTATCCAATGGAGCTATGCCTTATCGATCTCCCATTCATCAGATTAGCAACTTCAACGATTATCTGGGCATGGGATTGAATTTTGTTAGTAGGGAAACGTGAATTAATTTTCGTTAGTAAGAAAAATAAAATTTGTTAATGGGAACTAGAGAATAGAATTTGTTAGTATGAAGGAAGGAATTAGGTTTTGTTAGGAAGAATGAATAGAATGAAATTTTGTTAGTGGGAATTAATGTAAGGAGTGTTGTTAGTGGGAAAATTGAAATTATTAGTATGTATTATTTTTTTTTTTTTTTTTTGTAGTTGGAAATAAGGGAAAGGGTAAGATTGTGATTATGGGGAAATAAAAATTATAGGAAAAATGGAAAAATGTTAATAAAATAAATAAATTTACAAAGGAAAAGGTAGAAGTGCCCAAAGGGAGGTGGAAATATTACGACGGCAGTTGAAGTTGCGAATGGAAGAAAGTCGGTACGCCGGAATTCGCAACAATGTTCTATAATCACTTCGAAAAACTAGTCCACTTATTGCCTTCAAATGACACAAAAATAACTCTGGGTGATTTTGACACTAGACTTGGCAATGAGCTATCTCATCGCGAACGTTCTCCCCATGGCCGTTCAAGTTTGGCTCATCCGGCAGCTCAAGTTTTAGCAGCCCATTGTTTGAGATGACCATCGATTTGGGACAAGGATAAAGTGTTTGGTAAATCCCGATGTTACTTTCAAATATCTGGTTTGAGTCCAACAGGTCATCGTGCGATCCATATAAAAGTGAAATTTGGCAACGAGCTATCTCATTGTAGAATGACTGGCATACATAACTTCCACAACGAAACATATGACAACAGCCGGCGCCCGATTGATTTTGCGTGTAACATAACTCAGCCACACGTTTGACTTATTTCCCACATCAACGCACACATAAAATGACCTGGATATCACCGGATGGCAACACATAAAACTAACTTGACCATGTTCTGATCCAGCAACGTTAAGCCTCGAGCATACTTGGCGTCCGTATATACCGAGGAATCAATTGTAACTCAGATCATTACTAGATCAAATTAACCTATCGATGTCCTCTGTCAAAGGTGTATTCGGCAAAGACCAGCCCGCTACATAAATTCTACATTGAAAGGCTCGAAACGACGTCTGCGATTGGGCATCAAGCCCAGCACAAAAGAAATGATTGGTTCGATGATGAATACAGTATGCGTTAGATAAAAAGAATCACGCGAAGAGTAATATTTAGTTAGGAAATCTATATGAAGAGATAACACTATGATCATCTTAGAAGAGTAGGAACAAGATCATTTGAGAGGATTGATGTAAGTCTAGTGACCAAAAACAAAGTAGTAAATAGCTTGTAGCAAGGTTATCAGTTCAAGATCACGCTATGCCGTGACTACATTGAGAACATCATCGTTGATGAAAACAGGATTAAGGAAAGATGGGCATCATATATCAAGAGCCTCTTTAGTCCTCCGCAAAGCTCCAGATCATTGGAGCCTATAGATATTCCCGGAGAGCTTCCATTGTACCCATCACCTTTGGATGAAGTTTGTTTGACCATTAAAGCTCGAAAGAGTAATAAAGCGCCAGAGATCGATGAAATAGTGGCAGCGATCTTCAGAAAGCCGTTTATTAAGTCATCCAACACATTTGACAACAAGAACATATGTCAGACAAGTGAAGCTAACGAATTAGTTTCCCTATCCATAAAAAAGGTGATAATCTACAGTGCGGAAACTGTAGAGGTATATCAATAATTTACTTTATACTCTTTATATTTGAAAGTAAAATCAGGTCATATGCCAGCAGTATTATTGAGGAGTATGTTACGTTTCTTCAAATGATTCCGGTTGGGAGCCTTGGGGTTCCGCCTAACCCGTGGAGATGGGGTATAAAGGCGCCACTCGCCAACCCTTGAACTGCCTCCAGGAGCCGATTTGCGAGCTTGAGGCCCCCCGGAATGATTAGGACACTATTAAGATACTGAGGTGTGTCACACACCCGACCTACGCCTTACCCTGACTGGTGAATATTTCATATCCACTAATCGTTCTTTCTCGGCTCATTGAGCCACCTGCCAACACTTCCACAAAAACTAACTTGTAACCCTCTACACAACCACGACCCACACATTTGGAATCCCCATCGGGGAGGATTCTTGCCACTCTAGGGGTGATTTACGTATTCCACTAACACTACATGCTCCACACAAGATCTCACCACTGGCTGAAAACACTAATTGCATGCAAAAGTTCCAAAATTATAGTCCAAAAATTATTGAATTTTTAATATTTTCCTTCGGAGGGTAAGGATTTACAAAACTTACAATTTCGTTTAAATTCCTTGCGTTCGGGGCCTGGTTGATGGTCAAGCTGCAGTTCATAAAATTCCAATGCCTTCCAATCCCTCCACTTCTTCCACTTCTGCACAATTTGCACCGCTGGCCAATTCGATTTCTTAGTTGTAGCTCCCACGCTGTGCATCCACTTTGCTCTTGATACTCGTGCCTATTGATTACTGGTGGTGGTGGCGATTGATTACACTCATGATTACCCAATTCTCAGAAAGATCGCTTCGACCGTCGTTAGCTCTTTTATTAACTTGTTACAACGGGTATTTTTTCTTGGGGTGAATAACTCAAGTTTAAGGCCACAGCAACTACCACGGCTGCTCAATCTTACAGCGCTTTCCTTGGTTTCGAGCCCAGTTTTTCTTGGTGGCCATCTTCCTCTCGCGCACAATCATTTGCATTATTGATAACAGTAATATCGACTTGCTTTGGTTGTAATGTCATTCGTCACTCTGATACTTTGTGGAGTATTTACCTGGCGTGTGTGATCGAACTCACATTACAGTTACTTCAGCAGTGTCTGATCGGTTTGGATACCCTGCTGCTTCAAACATTGAGTTCTTATTGCATCATCGATAAATAAATATGCGCAGTTTATACATGAAAATGATGAACACGTACAGGACAAAGCATAGTACAATAACTCCTACAACATTTTCTATTGCCTTATCCGGCTCTTCCCAATTCAGGATTGAGTAGATGTAAGGATTTCCAAATGGATCTACTCCACCAGCAACATAGTAGGTAACAAAAAAGAAAGCATAAACTAATCCAAATGCAATTGGCAGGAACATGTGAAGAAGTCGAACAAGGTAGGCTACAATCCAGAGATCGGTGATCATAATGACTGAATTGAAGGCATGTGTTAAAATATCTACAGCAGTCACTTCAATAAATTGGTTATATAAAACACTCCAGTAGATGATTGGGATACAAATTGACGGGATCAACGTAATCACATGCATTGCTCAATATATTTTGAATGGAATGGGCATTTCGTTAGAGTCCTATATTCGTCTGCAAACTCAAGATGTCAGTACCATGTGACAGCTAGAATAAATCCAATAATTGATGTGATCATACAAAGGCATGATTCCCCAATGTATTAGATATATAAAGTAGAGGCCACCAAGTGTGTCTTGTACATAAAGTAAATAACGACTCCTAAATACATAGAACGCTGCGATGATTGTTCGGTAAAGTAAAAACAAAAAGCTTTTCGTTCTCGTTTGCTATTGTGACTTGACAAATCATCGGCGGATACATGCTCAAATCCACAGTTTGTGATTTTTAGTTCTTTGACCACTGGTTGGTCTATTGAATTAATTTTTGTCATTTTGTATGATTTGGTTGAGCTCTTGTTAGTATCTTAACATAGTATTTGGTGTGTTCCGAATGATTTGTGATTAATGGATTTGAGAATTTTGATGCACTCGTCAGCGCTTTTCAAATAATCGCATCATGTTGAAAGTTACGCCAGCATATCTTCCAGCAACAGTGTTTCTAAAGTTGCACTTCCTTCTTGTGCTCCTAGGCAACAGACATTTGCAGATTTTATATTAATTCGGAGGAATCCCTTCGTGTTTTGATTTTGTATATGCTACAAGTATATCTACTAAGTTATCAGCCAACCATCCATTAACCATCTAGAAGCCAACGAAGCATTACAGTTTCCCGAGCATAT
Organism: Odontomyia ornata; assembly: GCA_963969285.1. Taxonomy (NCBI): domain Eukaryota; kingdom Metazoa; phylum Arthropoda; class Insecta; order Diptera; family Stratiomyidae; genus Odontomyia; species Odontomyia ornata. Next base: position 355,057,825 of record OZ017739.1, on the reverse strand, counting down.
GCTACAAAAATCGAACCAAAACTGTAACTTCTTAGCATTGGATATCTTTGTGCACCCCGGAAGCATTCTTTGGGAGGTTGAACGTCCCTAGCTCCGAAAATGTTGCAGAATTGAACTTCGGTGGTGAAGAATAGCTGCTTCCTTTTAATTTAATCCCTAACCTCACTTATCACTAATAATTACAGGGCTTATACAATTAATTTTTCATACCAGTCCTTCAGCCTGTGAAGTGGTTCCTTGACAATATGCCGATAAAAATTTTGGAGTGTAAGGAATGCTTCCCTTCTGGGAGTGGCTCTGGGCCATTTTTGGTGTTTAATATTATATTTCGTAACAAGTTTCATGGCGGCTTTAGAGCAGGCAGGTCGACAAAAGACTAATTGCTTACAGTAAGCAGATACTTGAAAAGTGCTGGGAGTTGAACATACACGTACACCAAATTTGCGTTGACTTTAAGCAAGCATAGGACAGTATCAATCAATCATTACTGTACCAAATAATGCTTTTCGTTGGTATCGAGCCAAATTAGTCCATCTCACCTGAATGACAATCACGTCGACAACCTCCCAAGCCCGCATCAATAACCAAATTACCAATGCCTTTGACACAAATATCGGACTAAATGAGGGATGGGTTGGGTCCATTACTATTATATTTGGCTCCAGAATATTTCATCAGAAACTTACCTGTCGATGCAAGAGTTATGCTTCTATACAAGTCAAGCCAAGTTATAGCCTATACGGATGACATCGAAATTTTGTCACGGTTGCTAACAACCGCTAAAGAATTTTCCTGAAACTCACCATTGAAGCGATACAATATTGAAAATCTAGGAGCCAAAATAATGAAAACGGGTAATGAAAGAGATGAAACGCGCTGAAAAATGTAACTTGCAAAGAAAATTTTTATTCAGGTTTCACGATCTTGAAGCCCAACTGTACACGCAGGAAAATTCGTTTTTCAAGTATACAAATATGTGATAAGACCTGTTCTATGCTATGGGTGTGAAACGTGAACTCTAACCCAAGCCTCAGCAAACACACCTTCGAAGAGTGAGTCCTGAGACAGATAATTGGACTAAAACTAGACGAAGACCAATGACGAATCCAATACGACCATGAGCTGTATGAAATATTTGACAAACCGGTGGCCCCAATGGATATAAGGGTGCAGTGGGTTAACCACGTGAATCGTATGGACAAAAACGAGTACATCGATTGCTCGCATCAGGACCTGTATTTCGAAGGCATTTAATGTGTTTGCGGATATTTGATATAGGGTGCATGTTTCATACCCATAGCATAGCACAGGTTTCATCATAGATTTGTTCACTACTTTAAGCTATTACGAGTACATTGCAGTATTTATTGAGTTGTTCGAAAGTCCATAAAGGACTAAAACGATGGCCTGCTGCCTCAGCGACCGAAGATATTAGTGGCCTTGTCTGAGGTTGCGTGAATTCACTTGCAGGCTAGCGTAGTGGTATCTAGGAGTGGGTTCTTTTCCCCAGCACAAGCGCCTACTACGAAAAAATTCCGCATTCACAAATTATAATATAAAAGAAAATGCTCGATCGAACCGATAGAAGGTGTCGACGCCTGAGACAACCTACCGAAGGGATGAACTATGAAATCAACGCCGGTGCTCGATTAACGCTTGCGGGATGCAAGAAGATTTCTTCTTTTTTCTAAGCATTCACAATCTCCACTAAGAGTGGGGCATCCAGGTGGAAGTGATGCCCCGTCGCATTCTCCTTCCGGATCAAGCTCCATTATAGACCTGGCCATTTTATTTTCCATTTGAATGAAAAATTCATACAAAAGCCATTCATATAAACTTTACTTTTAAATAAAAAATAAAAATGTTTCAGATTTACATTAAAGTTTTATATGATGGAATCATATAAGACTTTAACATAAAAAGTAAAAACCATGTGGAAGGCCATTCCACATGAGCACCTGTAAGAACAAAAGAAAAGAGGAGAGCTCAGCCGATGCCTAGCTCATTACTGGAGGGGCCAGTCAATGTGGCGGGTTTCATACCTAGTCAACGTGGCGGATTCCATACCTAGTCAGCGTTCAAAAATGAAATGGGAAGATAAGTTTTTTAACCCTGTAGTAATCGAGGAACCCACCTAGGTAAACTACTCAAGTCCTTCACGAAAAGAAGCAATTTCATAATAACAGTTACGCAATAAGTGCGGGACAATTGAATAAGCAACTCAACAATATTATTAGTACTATCTCGAAATAAACTCTCTGCCTATCTTCTTGCTCGTTATCCACATTCTAAAATTATAATTTGTGGGGGATTCAATCTACCGCCAGTGGAATGGGACCCCTTAACTACACCTGGCACTTCCTCAACAAATAATCCTTTTTTGTTAGTTTCTTCCTTTCTTTCCCTTTGTTCTTTTTCACAGTTTACTCATATCCGTAACCCTAGTGGTCGCCTTTTGGACCTTGTCATGTCAAATGTTCAAACTGGGTGTCTATCAATAGCTCCTGTTTTACATCTTTATATTCATCCTGAGCTCCATCATCCATCTTTGTCTCTAGCACTAACCCTTGATACCCTAAAACCCCAGAGAATTACCACAGTTTATCGTTGCAACTTCTTTAGAGCAAATTATGAGACAATCAAAACCGATCTGGACTCGCTCAACTGATGCACATTCTTCACTCGTCTTGACTACGATAGTGCTTTGAACAAATTTTACGGCTACCTTAATAATCTGATTGCTCTTTATACTCCACTCCAAGCTCCTCGCAAAGCGAAAACGAAGCCTTGGCTTGCTCGAAGAGTTCTTCGTGCCTTGAAAGCCAAAGACAATGGGCATAGGCACTATAAATTGACCGGAAATGACGATGCTGAACAGAATTTCTGTAAACTGCATTCTTTGGCTAAAAAAGAACTCAAAACGGCCATAAAAAACTACTTTAGCAGTTTAGAGAGTTCCCTCCTGACAAATAACGCTAAACCCTTTTGGTCATACATCCGACCCGATCTTCCTCTACCATCCCGCATACTGTCAAATGGAATAGCACTGACGCCTCGTCCCCGCAGGGTATTTCTAACTTATTTGCCGAACATTTTTCCTCCACTTTGTCCTCTTTTGATATACTACACTCCCCCATAAATTCAATTCAAACTTATCTAACATCAAGTACATCCGAAACCACTGATCCTTCCGAAGTTGAATCCCTTATTAACTTGCACGATCTGAATGTTAGTCCTAGTCCCGATGGATTGCCTAATATATTTGTAAAGTCACTTTGTTCTTCTTTGTGTTTTCCTCTATCCCTTATATTCAATCTCAGTCTTGGTACTGGCACCTTTTCAACATACTCGAAAGATGCAAATGTTGTTCCTATCTTTAAAAATGGCGACCCATCATCTGCCTCAAACTATCGTCCCATATCACTTCTCTCCTCTTTGTCTAAGCTGCTGGAATGACTTGTACACAACAGGCTTCTTGAGTCACTGAGTTCATTTGTCACACCACAGCAACATGCATTCTTGAAGGGTCGTTCAACTTCCTCGAACTTGGCTGAGTTCGAAGATTATATTGCAAGAGCTTTAGATAAACAGCTACAAGTGGATACAATATTCACGAATTTCTCCAAAGCTTTTGACTCCGTGAACCATGTTCTCCTCCGTCAAAAGTTAGCTTTGCTTGGCATATCTGGTTTCCTACATTCTTGGATTTCATCGTATCTATCCTCTCGTTCATATCGTGTTAATCTCTATGGCACAATCTCCTTTCAATTCAATCCTACATCTGGCGTCCCTCAAGGGTCAATGCTTGGATCTCTTCTTTTCGTACTGTTTATCAATGATCTTCCCTCTGTAATTTCCTCTTCTTGTCTCCTGTTTGCTGATGATTTCAAGATTTTCCGGATAATTAGATCCCTTGAAGATTATCAGTAACTCCAAATTGATCTTTTTAACCTCTATAACTGGTGTAATGTAAACTCAATGTTTCCAAATGTTTCAAAATGACTTTTACTTTGAAAATTGTTCCTTTAACTTTTAATTACACCCTATGAGATGTTGTTCTCTCCTCTGCAGACTCATGTAAAGATCTTGGTGTAATATTTGAACCTTAGCTTAAATTCGATGCCCATATTTTTACCATAATTACCAGGGCATCAAAAGTTTCGGGTTTTCTTATGCGGCGTTTGCACAAGTTTGCTAATATTGCTACCGCTATTCGCTTGTTCACATGTCTTATCCGCCCGCTTCTTGAGTGCTGCTCAGTAGTGTGATCTCCTAGACATTTATATCTTGTGAGCTCACCAGAAGCTGTTCAGCGTAATTTCACCCGTATTTTGTTCTTCAAATTCAACTTAGCCTATGAGTCTTATGAGCGTCGTCTATCCATACTTCGTCTCCCTTCTCTAAGATCAATGTTTCCTGTATAAGTTGTACCGCCAACAAATTGCTCCCACTCTCAGCGAAGACTTGCACTACAGACTATTTTCGCGTCCTAGTCGGTCTAATAACATTTTCGCGGTTCCGTACGCCCGGGCAGATTAATATTTCCAGTCAATTATGCCTCGAATCATCAGAAAGCATAACAACCTCGAACTTGGTTCTCTATCCACGTCCTACTTTGTTTTTAAAAATAAACTATAGACGTGAATTTTTGTGAATAGTGATTGATGTTTCCTTATCACTTAAGCTAGACTCTAATTAAATTTCTTACAAGTTTTAATTAACTTTTTTCTGCTTGATTTTGTTGCGTAAAGGATTTTTGTAATTGGAATTTTGTCTGTTAAATGGATTTAAATAAATAAATAAATAAATAAACATTAGCCATTAGCCATTATCACCGCTGCTATCATCGATGAAAAAGTTTCTCCGATCACTACTCAATTAACATACAAGGGGTGTTCAATATAATGTTGAGATCAGCAAAATCACAAATTTACTTGTCCCAGTTAGATTTATGTAAAAGCGGTAATAATAAACGTGGAATTGGATTTTTAAATCATTACGGGAAATTGTTAACAAAATCGTTAAATAACGATTTCACTAAATAATCAGCAATAGCAACATCGGTGCTACGCGAATGAGCGAAGTAATTCTAACATTCCACTTGAAACTGAATACACTGCAAGCGGATGAGGAAGATGACATGTGGAGTATAACGGAGAATGGAATCGGACTTGATCCCGTACCGGGGGAGATCGGGGAGTTTTAAGACAACCACAAAGGAAACGTGGTCGAGCTTCAAAAATATTTATTATTGGCGGAGATTGAGCGATGAGTTTTATTGTTTGGTTAACGCTTTTATAAGCAGAGTTAATGAGCGAACAAATCGGCATCACAAGCAGTTGGTGGCTACAATGACCATTTTTTCGACTTGGCTAGTGGCAGAGGAATTTTTTGCAGAAGATTTTATTGAAATATAGAGTGCAACAATCAATTCTTAACCAAAAAATTGTAAAAAGTGGAAACATAATAGGTGACGGGTTATTCGTACAACATAATCCACTTGATAATTAAAGGTTTGAGGGGAGAATCGTTGCCGACATTTTTTCTAACGGATCTTTCAAATCTCATTCTTGCAAAATTTTATGGAAGGCCAAGCGGGCATTTTGAAAAGTAAAGGGTATCCGGGGATCGACACCTTTAAATTTATTTATTTATTTATTTATTTATTTAGGCCAAGATCAATAGGAGTAATCCCAATTACAGATTTGGTACAAAAAATAAAATATTAACAAGTTGGGTAAACAGACCTACGCTCATGTCAGAAGGGTTTTGTATTCAATTTTCAAAATGCAGTCGCCAGATTGAATCAAATCAAGAAACATGTCAAAGACGATTTTATTGGAGAAACTATGAAATTCGAAGTTCATACTATTATTAACAAAGTTGAAAGAATTTAGACTTCAGAGGTTTCTGTTATTGTTATACTCATAAATATCTCCCTTGATAATTATTGCAGATGTCCATTCGCGAGGGAGGAAACACATTTTTCATGTATTTCCCCCCTGTGCCCCCACTGAAGCAAAAACTGACAGTTTAAGAACTGTTTTGAAAAGCTCCCATGAAAACTTTCATTTCATACTCATATCGGCTACGTTTGATGAATTTTTTTTCAGGGGCAACTCTCCTGTACTGTTATCATCGATTCAGGGCCTATTTTTTCGAATCCTAGAGTTGTTACAAAGCCCTTTTGTTAGAAGCTCCCTCCCGCCTCCTTGACTTATTTCACTTATGAGTATTAATTGAAGGTACTCAGCTTCAGTCATTCATTAAATTGAATCAAGTGTTCAAAGCATGCACCTTAAACGTTTAAGTTGGGAAAAAATAACTCAAAATTATTCAATCTTCGCATCGAAAACAGCCACTATTTTGTTTTACGATTACTGATACCACTTGCTGAACTGATTCTCAAAGTTATTCATGACACCTATCATTCTTGAAATTTTCATGCAAATCCTAGCAAAACTGTAGTGTCTGAGTCGGTAAAAAGCGCATGTTGTTCCATAGCCATATGTTGCCACAGTAATACATGCAGCGCATATTGTTCCATAGTAATACAGGGAAATTGAAACCGCTATAACTTCGCTAAATGTGATGCAATCTTTATGAAACTTGCAGGGTTGATCAATCTTATAAATAGACATCTGTGTACTGAATTTCATTGAATTTAAGGGTACCGTTATGATTTTATTCAAGAAAACGTAAAATCGATAAATCATACTATTACTAACAAAGTTGAGTGAATTGCGACTTCTCACGTATTTGTTGTTGTTGTACTCATCAAGGCCTACATTCTTGATTTTTTTCAGATTTTTCGGATGGAAGGTGTCCAATCGCGAGGGGGGGGGGGGACACAAATTTTTCGTGTATTTCCCCTCCCTGTGCGCCCCTCGAAGCAAACTTTGCCAAACTAAGACCTGTTTTGAAAAGTTCTTATCAAGACCTTTCATTTGATACCCATACCGGCAATCTTCAATGAAATTTTTTTTTTCGGGGGGTCACTCCCCTGTATGGGGAGACCCCCTTAAATACCTTATAAAATTTTTTAGTAGTTGAACTTTGAAGAGATCACCACTTTACACCTACATACAAAATTTGATGCTTCTAGCTTAAGTAGTTTCCGAGAAAAACTGCTGTGACACACGGACGGACGGACGGACGGACAGACAGACGGACAGACAGGACGCGATTTTAGAAGGGTTTTGTAAAATTATTTTACAAAACCCTTAAAAAGTAAGGAATACATTAATTCGCAACCAAAAGAGACTAATGCGAATACAATTCTTAAACAAATTAAACAGTAGCAAAAAAAAATAATTAAGAAAATCCAAAAAGCAAAGATTAAAGTGAGTTCTTAAAAAACAGCTAGAAGGAAAAGAACCAAGCCTAAGTTCATTGTGTACCCGGAGCAGACGCAACATAGTTGAATTATAGTATAATTCCGTTCTTGCAAAATGTATACAAAGTCGAGAAGGAAGACGATTTAGTCTATCAGATTCCCTCCATCGTATATCATTTGCCAGTGGAGGATAAATCAGACGGTGGTGAAGTTTAAATAACAAACACTCATCTAAAAACGTAGGTCAAGCTTCAAGGGAAGGAAGTTTTAATAGGACAAGACGTTCATTATAAACTCTGTAAGCAAGCACCTTGTGAATTTTCGTTGAATACTTTCAAGATCTGCAACTAAGTAAGCATGGTGCGGAGACCAAATCTGAACAGAGTATTCCAGAATACTCCTGACCAGAGAAGTATATAATAGCAAGGCAGAGGATATTTCACTTTAAAATATTAATATGACGGAGAATGAATCCAGACAACCTAGTCGCTTTAGAAGTGACATGCGATACATGTTTATCAAACTTGAGTTTGGAATCAAAAACGACTCCCAGATCTTTCATTTTAGAAACCAATAGCAGAGGATGATTATTTATAGTATACGTAAAGGAAAGGAAATGAGGCTTGAGAGAATAACTCATAGCTTTACACTTGGAAACATTTAAGGGTAGTTTATTTGACTCACACCAGTTCCTTAGGAAAACGAGGTTATCTTGCAAAGATCCACAATCTGATTGTGTATTAATACACCTATACAATTTTAAGTCATCCGCATAAAGAAGTGAGTTAGACTCAAATTGATGCGGAAGATCATTAATAAATATGATAAATATAAGAGGGCCTAAAATGGAGCCTTGAGGTACACCTGACGTTGGATAAACACCACATTACGGAGGGATACAGAGCAAGACCGATTTGATAGAAAAGAGGAAATCCAGGATACAATGGGATAAGGGAAACCATAACATTTCAGCTTATTACAGAGAATATCATGCGGGACCATATCAAATGCCTTACTAAAGTCGGTGTATAAAATATCAACTTGCGAGCGAGCATCAAATGATTTGGTGATAAAGTTAGAGATTTCCAACAAGTTACTAGTCGTCGAATCCGTGCTGCGATTGAGAACAAAACGGTAAAAAACAATTAAGGAGTCTAACATACATGATTTTTTCAAAGATTTTAGGGAAGCACGAAATAATGGAAATAGGGCGGTAGTTTTTCACAGATGATGCATCACCATCTTTCAGTATCGGTGTAATAAACGCAGACTTCCATGAAAAATGGAAATGAGGCCTCTTCTAAGCTTATATTGAAGAGAATAGCAAGAGGAAGGAAAATGCCAGGAGCTAGTGATTTAACAAAAAAGCTAGAAACCCCATCAGGACCCGGACCCAAGCTTGCATCTAAATTAGAGATCACAAACTCAACATCACTAGGACAAATGGAAAAGGAAGACATGCACTGTGGATATGAAAAATCAGACTGGAACGAATTTGATATATTGGCGTTGTGGTAAATAGACGCGAAATATTGAACGAAGAGCCCTACGATATCAACTAGTGTATCAGCACTAGAATCTTCATAATGCATCATATCAGGAACAGTGGATGATGTCCTCAAAGAGCGAATGTAAGACCAAAAAGGCTTAGGCATGTTAGTTTTTAATGATTTCTCATTGGAAAAGTAATAGTTTTTCATAGCAGTCTGAATCTCAAGTTTAGCCAAAACTCGGAGTCTTGAAAATTCTGCACATGCTTCATTAGAGCCAGTCAATTTAAAAAATCTATGGGCTTTATCTTTAAATTTCAACGCAGCAGAACTCTACAAGTGAACCAAGGTGGTTGCGAAGACAATGATCGACAGTAGACTGGAGTATTTCTGGCGATAAGACAATTCAAATAAGAGTAGAATTCATCAAGAGCAGAGTTAACATCCAAATCAAGGAAAAATGAACACCAGTCAATAGAAGACAAACCCTCAGCAATGGCAGCATAATTAGCCTTACGAAAGTTATATTTACAAGGGAGCACATCATGCCTACGTTTTAACAAAGGGGAGCAGAACTCTATGCGCAGCGGTGGGTGATGACTGTCTGCAATCACATAGACGTTCACGGAAGGAAATGGCAGTGGAATAGATGCAGCACTAATCGTAAAAATTAAGTCGAGAATGCGGTCGTTACTATTCAAAATTTGATTTAGTTGGGAAAGGGAGCAATGGGACATAAAGGAGGAAAAAATAAATGAAAGACGATTGGAACTAATGATTTGTGCATAGTTAAGAGGATCCCAGTCAATCAGAGGTACATTAAAATCACCGCAAAGCAGAAGTAAATCTGAAGGGTAATTTGATAGCATAAAAACAGACAGCTCATCAAGAAAAGTTTCAAAGAGAGCAAGTGAAGATTGACACGGTATATAAATAGATGCAATAAGCAGAAATGAGTTATGCGTTATACGAAGTCTAACAATGACACAATCAACAGGAACAGATGGAAGAAAGTCATAACAAGGCACACTGAAAAATGATTTCTTTACACCAATAAGAACCCCACCACCAACTGATTTGCAACTAGAAAGCGAACAATGATCTTGTCTATAAATGTTATGAATTGAGGAGATATGAATATTAGAAAAAGATTCATTCAACCATGTTTCCGTTAGGCAAAAAACATCATCATTAGCGGTAATTATTGAAGCAGAAAGATTTTTAAGCTTGGTTCTCAATCCTCTTACATTTTTATAATAGATTGAGAAATGACTGTTCATATTTATCAACGGCGAAGATGCTTCTCTGGGTGCTCCAGCTCTAAAAAATTACGACGATCTCTGGCAACAAATGGTTTAACAAGCAATCCAGGAGGCCAAAACTCTTTAGTTGTCTCATGGACGCAGGCACAATAAGCTTAAAAGAAGCAAGGAGTTTGTTAGGTAATTTCTCCTTGGTTAGCTTCTTGCAGCTGATGATGCAATTAAAATGACCCCAGCTTCGATTCAATATAATCAGCAATATCATCGGGAGTAGTGTCATAATCCAAGTGAGGAATAAATACACTGAGAGGCGGTGATATTACGACCAAACGCCCCTTTTCCTTGGGTTTATAATTCGATGCAGTCACAAGCCTAGAGCGCTGACCATCAGACTCCTTACTAGTACCTGGAAAGATATTTGAAGGAGCATCCATCACATGAATTTATACCTTTTAGTTGCGTAATCACAGGCGATGACAGATTGGAAGATGAGGCAGTTTCTGACGCAGGATTTAATAAAAGGTTCCCATTGGTAGAACCATCTGCGACTAATGAGCCAGCAATTCCCAAACCGTAAGCAATGGGACTAACAACCAAGTTCGGGTCTGATGAAATGCTCGTAGTTTGCAGTCCACGATGATCATTAATGGAAGGCGAAGGAGAAGCAATTACAGCATCAACTTAAATGCATTCACTCCGCTGTTGATTATCTACAGGAGTGTTAACTGTAGCAGCCGAAGGAGGTGAATTTTGCAATACTCTAGAATTTTTCTTACTCCTAGTGATAACTGACGGCACACACAGCACTCGCTCTATCAGGTTCGATAAATCTTCGGAGACATGCAACGACTGCAATAACTTGGCAATGTCTTTAACAATAGCATCAGCAATATGATCTGAAAGCTGTGCACACTTAGCATGAAAGGAACACGCGCAGAAGCCCAAACATACAATAAGAGGAGTTTTATCGATTGTTTCAATACACTGTGAAGCAGATGGCATTTTAAGACTTTGCGTATAAAATAAGCAATTACAAATTCACTTCAGTATGGGTAGGTGAAAATTAAGTGTACCAAAATGCACTAAATAAATGAAATTCAAACAGTACAACATTAAAAATGAGCGAAAAAGCACTACAAAGCTCAATCACGGCACTCTACCACTGAATACCCCCAGGCGGGTTCGTGTCCAAGTAGAGTTTAAAAACTGAACGAATCGATCACTGCCATGCAAAGCGAAGAAATCAACCACTAGATGGCACTCCACACCTGCCACCTCAACAAAAGAAAAACAATGAGAATGTCTTAAAATGCGAAAATGTTTAAACTAAAAATCCACGGTACAGCAACGCGGAATCGCACCCCCGCGAACACAATAGTCAATATAACGCAATAAGGCACAAAACCCGAAAGCACACCACGAACAAACGTGCAAAAGATCACAAGAATTCAAGGAAATCGGCGGAACGCAAGAACTGCACGACTGCTCCACTTTCGTACTACGTACTGCACAAAGGACGAAAGAAAAAGCTAGATTAGAAAAATCTTCACGTACATAATATTTAATGGCGATTTGAAGTGCTAAAGAAAAGAAATTTGATGAACAAGTTTTGTCATCTTGAACTGCAAGGTTCCGTTGATCCGTGGCGGAAGAATTAATGATTTGGTATGTGTTTTTAATTACGAAGGAAATGCGTTCTCAAACGGGAACGTGGCGGATAATTTTAAAATTCGCTAATTAACTCAATCAAGTTTCGGGTTTGAATCGTTAAGATTTATAAGTGCGTGATATAACTTACTACTGAATGATCGTAAGTCAGCAAATTAACTACAATAACTGAAACGGGAGCCCCTGAGCAGCGTGAAGCAATCGCAGTATCGAGAATAATAAGTTGGTTTCAGTTAACTGCACTTACATATCATCAATTAAATAGTGAAACTCCGATAAGTAGAGCAACGGAATGAATTTCTAAATTTTAAATCAAAACAACAAAAACAAACAGCTTAAATTTTTTCGCTATACAATAAAATCCAGTTACTCACCTCTAAGTTAACAAATAAAAACTAAACAATGAAAATAAATGGAGCAATTAAATAGCACCGCGATGGCAAGACAAGTTTGAACGAGTAGTAGAACCCTTTCGTTTGACTTAAGTGATAAGAGTTTACATTAGGCCTGGTTTAGCAAGGCATTAATAGCCGTGTCGTAAGCCATTCCAACAAACCAAACCCAAGACGATATTCTTTTTGTACAGTTTATAATTTTCGCGGCCAAGTATTGTGCGCTCTCTTTCTAATTTTATGTTTGTTATGTTGTTTTTCTGTTGTTTCGGCGTGTAATAAACTTGCTTCAATTTAATATGATGAACATTAATATGGAACATGCAGAACTTACATTAAAAGGAAACAAGAAACAGAATAAAAGCAAAACTTTTAAAGTTTACAATCCCCGAGGAGCCACCGCTTCCACCAGGATGCCCCACTCTTAGTGGGGTCGTAAGTGCTAGGAGTAAAGACGAAATCTTCTGGCGTCTCGCACGCGTTAATCAAGTATCGGGGTCTAGTACATCCCTTCAGTAAGTTGCTTTGGCCGTTGACACCTTTTATCGGTTCGACCGAGCGCTTCCCATTATCGTATAATTCGTGAGAGCGAAAATTTGTAGTGAACCCTTGTGCGGGAGAAAAGAATCCACCCCACAACCGCAACGCTAGCCTGCAAGTGAATTCACGCGTCCTCAGACAAGACCGGTTCCGGCGAGTACTAACATCTTCGCTCGCTGAGGCAGTAGAACATTGCTGTAGTCCTTTACGGACTTTTGTACATTCAAAAAAAACCCTACAACATTCTTTAGAGACTATAATAACAAGATCTGCTAAAGTTGCTCATTTAAATACTATAGTAGTGCTCTAGAAGGTGTTATAGCCTGTATATTATAACAATAGGCTGCGTAGCTGAGACTCAATACTCATAACAAATGAGTGTACTTACAGTTCGTTGACAGAGGAACTCTTAGCAGACTTACTTGCCACGAAAGAAATTTACTTTTAACACATTCGTCCGTATCATTAGCTGCGAGCGGTATAATTACTTCACTACCTGAACCAAACTATTATACAATCCTCCAGTCGTTTCACTCTCTATATCACTCCAATTACAATGCTGATTTCAATTTATATAATCTAATATCCTCTAACCCGATAAACTTTCCGAGAAAAAAATTTATGAATAAAATTTCAGCCCCTATATGGATTCAAATATACGGAAAATTACGTACACTGCCTTATTTCTTTATTTTCTGAAAGGAAAAATGATTTAGTAATGTTCTCAATATCTTCTATCTATGTATTTGGGTATCCCATATTAAAAAAAAAAAAGATTTTAAATTTCCTAGAAGAAAAAATTTCAAACGAAACTAAAAATTGATTCATAGAATATTTTCCCATGCAATATGAGGTCAATTCCATCAAGGTATATCAAATACTTGCTCACAGCAAATAAATATCAAAAACTATGACATGAGTCGTTTCAACGTTGAAATATTCCCCACATATCATAAGAATGTTGAGATTGAAAAAAAAATTCTCTATTTACTTCACGTAAATACCAAGGAATTCGCAAGAATACGTGCTATTCTGTTACCAAGCATCTTTCACAATATAACATAACTCAAGCGAACAGTGACGACAACGACGTGCGCATTTAAGGATGAAATCGATCAGATAAAGATAAAACTGATGAACAAGAAAAGAATATTCACCAAATCGAAAATATCATAATCGTATTGAGTTTGATGTGAGTTTTGAATGTAGTACCTATTTATGTTTATCTTCTTGCAAAGTTTTTGGCTTCATTGAACTTGGAATTCGCTCTGACAAGGTGTGATTATGAACTCTTTTGGGTTAGGATAGGATTTTGAGTGGATATATGATAGTCTACAGCGTTAAGCATACCCACTTTTTGATTAAGAAATGGACATGATTTAGACTTATTTTAATATGAGAAAAAATGGACCACCTTTGGGAGTAAGCGATCTCCTATGTGAAAGAACCCAACGTAATCCTTTGAAAATATGATACCAATAATTTTATGGAGAAGTTACTTGGAATTTGCCCACCAACTTTAGCATTCGTAGCTTCAAATTTTCAGAGAAAATCATACACAAAAATGGAAAGATCGATCAGAATTTCAATAGAAGTATGAATGTTGGTGAAAAACATTTGAAAGTCTAAGTATGATACTCCCATCTGCACAAGACTTCTAGAATACCTACTAAACATCTTCGCTGTCAACTTAAGAACCTAATTTGGAATCGTTCAATACACTCTCTTGAGTTAGACCTCGTTTTCTTATACCTAGAGGTACTTTCGCATTATAGAAATACGAGTATCTTTATAGCAGGAAGCTAGAAAGGGTAAGGGACTGCTAGAAAAGATACCCCTCCGCTTCCAACGCTTCTGGTCGCTCAAGAATTCATTTTATATTTTCCAGGACAGCCTGAGCAAAATGTACTGCATATTTCCATTTGTCAAACGATGTAAGCATCATTCCCATCATACTTTCCCAGAGAGAGAGAGAGAGAGAGAGTTCTCAATTTTTGCACCTTTTCTAGTTTCCGCAAGCAAAAAATGTGTGACATATGCCCTCTATTCTTACTACGCACTAAAATCAATCATCGAACCATGATTTACCAATCTTGTCTAGACAAGACCGAAAACATCCCTCTAAAGAGCTAAGTCAAAAAGGAGTTAGTCTTCCTTTGTCTTCGATTGAAGCAAGGCGTTAAGTCACGGATCAGATGTACATCCCATCTTCCCTTTTGTGGCATTGTCCTAGGACTACTTTCAACTATTGAGAGAGCATTGTATCTCCTCCTTAGCGACTACTTTCATGTCACCTTGGCTTTTTTACAGTTGGATATTTTTTCACTTTCTAGCCAGGAAGGCGATGTGTATCACCCCTACGATCCCCAACACCACCAACCCGGGGACTGTTCACTGTGCTATTTGCAATGCTCTTTGTCTCCATACCTGTGCCACCCGCTTTCAGTGCAGCTCCTTGATGAGAGCGCAAGCCATAGTTCTGATACAAAGCATAATACGCAAGGCACAGAGCCCATCTCCTTTATATGCTAGGGTCCCCTACGATAGAGTTGAGTGAGTTCCATCACACTTGCTGCCGCCTTATCAGCTATTGGCCTGAAAAAACTCAACTCAACTCAACTTTCACTGCTATTTGTCATTTGAACAGAATTCCCCTGTGACTGATAATTCTTGCTCTAGGGATTTTCCTCTTTACCAGGATGAGCTCTTCGATCTGTGCAAGGCTGAAGCTGTGAACAGTAACCAACTTATAAAGAACGCAGAAAACAAATGTCGAATTTCTGATGAATTTGGAAACAAGTTGGGTAAACAGACCTACGCTCATGTCAGAAGCGTTTTGTATTCAATTTACAAAATGCAGTCACCAGATCGAATCAAATCAAGAAACATGTCAAAGACGAATTTATTGTAGAAAATATGAAATACGAAGATCACACTATTATTAACAAAGTTGAACGAATTTCGACTTCTGACGTTTTTGGTATTGTTATACTCATAAATATCTCCCTTGATAATTATTTCAGATGTCCATCCGCGACGGAGGAAACACATTTTTCGTGTATTTCCCCCCTGTGCTCCCACTGAAGCAAAAACTGACAGTTTAAGAACTGTTTTGAAAAGCTCCCATGAAAACTTTTATTTCATACTCATATCGGCTACGTTTGATGAATTTTTTTTCAGGGACCACTCTCCTGTACTGTTATCATCGATTAATGGCCAATTTTTTCGAATCCTAGAATGGTTACAAAACCCTTTTGCTAGGAGCTCTCTCCCACCTCCTTGACTTATCACTTATGAGCATTAATTGTAGGTACTCATCTTCAGTCATTCATTAAATTGAATAAAGTGTTCAAAGCATGCACCTTAAACGCTGAAGTTGGGAAAAAATAACTCAAAATTATTCAATCTTCGCATTTAAAACAGCCACTATTTTGTTTTACGATTACTGATACCACTTGCTGAACTGATTCTCAAAGATATACATGACACCTATCATTCTTGAAATTTTCATGCAAATCCTAGCAAAACTGTAGTGTCTGAGTCGGTAAAAAGCGCATGTTGTTCTATAACTATATGTTGCCATAGTAATAAATGCAGCGCATATTGTTCCATAGTAATACAGGTAAACTCAAACCGCTATAACTTCGCTAAATGTGATGCAATCTTTATGAAACTTGCAGGGTTAATCAATCTTATAAATAGACATCTGTGTACTGAATTTCACAGAATTTAAGGGTACCGTTAAGATTTCATTCAAGAAAACATAAAATCAATAAATCATACTATTACTAACAAAGTTGAGTGAATTGCGACTTCTCACGTATTTGTTGTTGTTGTACTCACCAAGGCCTACATTTCTGATTTTTTTCAGATTGTTCGGATTAGTGGTGTCCAATCGCGAGGGGGGACACACATTTTTCGTGTATTTCCCCTCCCTGTGCGCCCCCCGAAGCAAATTTCGCCAAACTAAGACCTGTTTTGAAAAGTTCTCATCAAGACCTTTCATTTGATACCCATATCGACTACCTTTAATGAAATTTTTTTTTCGGGGGGTCACTCTCCTACATGGGGAGACCACCCTTAAATACCTTGTAAAATTTTTTTGTAGTTGAACTTTGAAGAGATCACCACTTTACACCTACACACAAAATTTGATGTTTCTAACTTAAGTAGTTTCCGAGAAAAACTGCTGTGACACACGGACGGACGGACGGACGGACAGACGGACAGACTGGTCGCGAAACTAGTAGGGTTTTGTAAAATTATTTTACAAAACCCTAAAAATGAGATGTGGTACAGATGTACTTCATGTGGGCTATGGGCTCATGCAGCCTGCAACGGATGGGACTGAGCCAAAGGTTACGTCTGTGATATGAGTTGAAATTTAAAATAATTACCCACAAGATGACCACCTTTGCCCCCACTTCAGTGCTACGGGGGTCAGCATTATTATTTTTAAAACAGTCATTATTTAAAACTGAACTCAATTCATAGCTTATTAAGTACGAGTATATCTGGTATTAGGTGGTTGAAATAAAGATTTTATTTGAAAATAAGCTTTTATTAGAATTCCCGCTAAAGTGATCCACATTACCCGCTCATACCATTCTTCTTCTTCTTTGTAGCAATACAGTTCTCTTGGGCCTTCGCTTCCTGCAAATAGCACCTCCAACGATCTCGGTTCATTGATCGCGGGCTCCCATTTCTAAATCCGAGCAGCGATGAACTGTCTTCGTCGACCCAGTCAGGCTAGCGTTTTCTCGGTTTCCCTACTGGTCTCTGGCCTTCAGTTCTATTAAAGCTGATTGAGTTCAGCGTGTTTTTGTATTGGAGTGTACAGACGCACGACTTTTGTGCGTAACTGTACTCGACGTAGCAGCCGAGCACGACTCAGTTTTCTTTATAAATACTCGAATGACGTTGGTTAAGTCAGTTCGTTTCGATTGCTCCTGTAGCACGCTCGCAAATAAAATATTATTAAATAAAATAACAAAATTATTAAACTAAAATCAACGTTTATTTATTCACCTAAACTTGTTCTCCCATTCCTGATCTAACAGGTTATGGGCCCAGTTTACGTAGTATCTGTGAAAATTAGGAGAACAATAAAGTGGACAAATTAACTTGACGAGTCCCACGTGGCGCGGAACGGACGTCGGCCATTGCTCGGTTGTGTCGAAGTTAACGAGAGTGAAAACTTGCAGAGTGTAAATCGAATCCGTGATGTCAGTCGGCATCTCAGTAAAGGGCGTGAAGCCATTTGACGGAACGAATTTTCAAGGCTGGAAAGCACAAGTAAATGCTTTATTTGTGATGAATGATGTTTTCGATGTCGTCGACGGCACGAGGCCGGAGCCTCCTGCGGGAAACGGACAAGCGGCCACGTTGAAGAAAAATATTAGGACGATGCAACGGCAAAGTTTATAATACTGTCGAATCTCGACGAGACGCAACAGGTGTGTGTATTGTCCTGCGTTTCTGCGAAAGAAATGTGGGATAAATTGTGCCTAATTCATGAACAGAAGGTGCTGTGGACAAAGACTCAAGTGATGAAGGCCGATCAGAGCGATGTCTGGCTGATCGACAGCGGCGCATCGCGACATCTAACTCACCAACGGGAATGGCTATCAGACTACAAGTCGGACAATACGGGTGCTACAGTATCGCTTGGCGATAAACAAAGCTGCAATGTCGCCGGTGAAGGCACAGTGAAAATTAAAAGCTTGATCGATGGAGTGTGGAAAGATACAAAAATCAAAAATGTGCTACACGTGCCAAAGTTACGGAAAAATCTGTTCTCTGTCGGAGTATGTACTAAAAAGGGATTCCAAGTGCGTTTCGAAAATAATTAAGTTATTGTGGCGCCTGACAGTGAAGTACTTGCCACGGAAATGAAGCAAAACAATGGCGTGTACAGAATGTTTTTCAAGGTCGCAAAACAAGAGAGCAACACGTCGGGAAGCGTGCAATTCGTGAATTAGCGGAAAAAGGACTCGTGAGTGGCGTAACATTTACAGACAATAGTGATGTTTTCTGTGAGCCGTGCAGTCTTGGAAAAGCGCACAGGTTACCCTTTACTAAGAAAATGGAGCGCGACAAGAAAATAAAGCCAGGTGAAAAAATGCACTCAGATGTCTGTGGGCCCATGTCGACGGACTCGGTCTGAGGATCAAGGTTCTTTTTGACATTCAAAGACGAAGCAACAGGCTACAGGTACGACTATTTGATGTAAAGGAAATCCGAAGTATTCGGAAAATTCAAAACTTTCGAGAAAATGATCGAGAACAAATTCGGAAGAAAAATGAAGACTCTTCGCTTCGACAATGGTCGAGAATTCTGTAACGAAGAGATGGACAAATATCTTGAGGAATGTGGCATCAGACGAGAAAAAACAGCGCCGTACAACCCGGAGCAAAATGGAAAAGCCGAGCGCGACAATCGGACGATTGTCGAAAGTGCCCGTACAATGATAATCGCGAAGAATTTTCCATTGACTCTATGGGCAGAAGCAGTAAATTGTGCAGTGTAGGTGTTAAATTGAACCGTATGGACGAGTGGCACCGTATCTCCGTACAAAGCGTGGACTGGGAAGGTTCCGAGCCTAAAGCATCTCCGAATTTTTGGATCAGATGCAAACGTACACACTTCGAAACGATTCACGCGAAAATTTGACGCTCAAGCAACCAAGAAAGTTTTTGTTGGATACACGGAAGAGTCAACAAATTACCGGGTATACGATCCTGAAAAGAAAAAGGTCAGCGTTGTCCCAAACGTCGTATTCAACGAGAAAATCGGGCCGCCGTCGGTAGAAGCGAACGAGAAGGAAGATTAATATGAAATATTTCTTCCAATGAACGAGGCACGAGAAGATAACGAAGGACATGAAATCAACGAGGAAGAAGAACACGAGAACAACGAGAAGAAGAAGATCACAACGAGGACAATGCACAAGAGAACGAGCAAGAAGAAGAAGATTGCGAGAATCGAAGAGTCCTGCGAGATCGAAACGCAATTCAAACTCCGAGAAGATGCAAATGCAAATGTAGCCGAATACGTGATTTGATTGACATACGAAGAAGCAACTGAAGTCACGCAGTGTGCAAGTGAGATTCATGACGAATTTAAAGCGCATGAAGAAAATCGTACGTGGGAACTTGTAACAAAACGCCGGACATAAGGCTAATCGATTCGAAATGGGTATTCCGCGTGAAGACGGACGTCGACGAGAAGTCACACCGCTTCAAAGCCCGATTGTGCACGAGAGGTTTTCTTCAACGTGAAGGGATTGACTTCAAAGAAACATTCTCCCCAGTCGTGAGATATGACTCACTAAGGATTCTGCTGGCAACGATAGCAGCGAAAAATCTCGACGTAGTGCAGTTCGATGTTGAAACTGCTTTTTTGTACGGGAAACTTGAAGAAACAATCTTCATGAAAGTTTCGGAAGGACCGAAGCTGAAAGAAGATGCAAGAAACGTCGTATGCAAGCTCGAGAAGTCTCTCTACGGGCTTAAGCAGGCTCCACGCTGTTGGAACCAAAGATTTACAAAGTTTCTGAGTGAATTTAACTTCAAAGAATGTGAAGCAGATAAATGCGTGTTTACCGGGAAGTTTAAAAACGACGAAGTATATCTGGCGCTGTTCGTCGATGATGGGCTGGTAGCCTCAAACAATGTAGAGACACTTAAGAAAATCATTCAACGATTAAGCGAAACGTTCAGAATTACGATCGGAGATTCTAACATTTTTGTCGGGTTACAGATTGAAAGAGATAGAGAAAAAGGAAAAATGGTAATTCACCAGAGCTTGTACACAAAGAAAATAATCGAAAAATTTGGCATGGTAGACGTGAAAACGGTAAGCGTGCCGGCGGATCCGCACGCAGCACTGACCCCGGTCGTAGAAAGCGAAATAAAAATAAACAACGTACCATATCGCGAAGCAGTAGGCTCTTTAGTTTTTCTAGCAGCCGTTTCGAAACCAGATATTGCTTATGCAGTAAATGCAGTCAGTAAATTCTTGAACGAGCACGATTCATCCCATTGGAAGGCGGTTAGAAGAATATTCACGTATCTGAAAGGCACGGTTAACTATGGCATCGAGTATCAAAGCGGCGGTAGCGAAGCAAAGCTGATAGGTTTCTCAGATGCTGACTACGCCGGAGATGTAGAGACGCGGAGGTCGACGACCGGGTATGTATTCTGTCTGTCAAACGGAGCCGTAACATGGTCGTCACAACGACAAAAACTGGTGACGTTGAGCACAACAGAAGTCGAGTTCGTAGCTGCATTGGCAGCTGCTCGGGAAGTAGTCTGGATTAGAAAATTGTTGTCGGACATCGGATGTCCTTTGTGGTAAGGAAACAACGCTTTATGTTGTTAATCAAAGGGCAATCCAACTAGTCAGAAATCCAGTTTTTCACAAAAGAACCAAGCATATAGATGTTCACTTTCACTTTATTCGCGAGAAAGTGAACGAAAAAGAAATTGTTGTTGAATACGTTTCATCTGCAAATCAAAGAGCAGATATGTATACAAAGGCGCTGCCGCAAAATCGCTTCAAGGATCTATATTACAAGCTAAACATGATAACAACAAACGAGCAACACTCGAACGGCGGTAGTATTAAAGCTGATTGAGTTAAGCATGTTTTTGTATTGGAGTGTACAGACGCACGACTTTCGTGCGTAACTGTACTCGACGTAGCAACCGAGCACGACTCAGTTTTCTTTATAAATACTCGAATGACGTTGGTTAAGTCAGTTCGTTTCGATTGCTCCAGTAGCGCGCTCGCAAATAAAATATTATTAAATAAAATAACAAAATTATTAAACTAAAATCAACGTTTATTTATTCACCTAAACTTGTTCTCCCATTCCTGTTCTAACAAGTACCCCCTACGTATACCTTTTTGGGTATTGGTTGTTCTTCCATACGATTCATGTGGCCAGCCCATCGCAGCTTCCGCTGTCTTACAATCCTTGAGACCTTCGGCTCGTCAAAAATTACATACAGCTCATGGTTGTATCGAATTTGCCATTGGTCCCCATCTAGCTTCGCTGCGATTATTCACCTCAGAACTCATCGCTCAAAGGTGTTCAATATATTTACTTGGGTTAGGGTCCGTGTTTTAGAACCATAGCATAACACAGGTCTTATCCCAGATTTGTATACTTAAAGCATTGTTTTCCTGTTTATGGAGCTGGTCTTCAAGATTGTCAAAACTGAAAAAAAATGTTTTATTTGTGAGCTGTTTGTCTCTTTCTTTACTAGTTCTCGTTATTTTGGCGCCTAAATACACAAATTTGCTCACATTTGGTGTACTTGGGATATTTCTCCTCGACTACGTCATGAACTTTGTTTTATTTTTATTGATTTGTAGCCCTACTAGTTTTGCTTCGTTATCAAGTTTCAGGAAGGGTTCTTTGGCAGTTGTTAGTGACCGTGACAAAATGTTGATATCGTCCGCATAGGCTCGACTTGTATAGTCATGTACCTCATGTATTGACAAGTAGCTTCCTGATAACGTACTCCAGAGCCGAATTGAATAGTAAAGGGGCCAGCCCGTCGGATGTTTTAGTCCGATATTTATCTCAAAAGCATCGGTGATTAGGTTATTGATGCTTACTTGGGAGGTCGTCGACGTCATTGTCATTTTGATACGATGGACAAATTTCGCTGGGATACCAAAGCAAAACTTTATTTGGTATAGTGCGTTACGATCAACACTATCGTATGCTTGCTTAAGTCAACGAACATTTGGTGTACGACTGTGTTGAGCTTCCAGCATATTTCAAGCACCTGTTTGATTTTGAAAATTAGTCTTTAGTCGATCCACCTGCTCTAAAAGCACCTTGATACTCCCCAATAATACTGTTGGCATCTGATCCGATTTTAGTTTCTAAGATCTTTGAAATATTTTGTGGGCCTTACAAAGTAGTGATATGCCTCTATAATTTTCGCACTTGTACCCTTTTTTTGTGGATAGGGAATATAATTGATTGACTCCACTCTTTCAGCATTTGCTATTCTTTCCAAATGTGCTGGATGACTTTGTGAATAGCTTGATGAACACTACTGCCACCATATTTGATGAGCTCCACTGGAAGGTTACTCCGAATTCTTGTTTTGCAGTAAGCTTTTCACTTTTGAATATTGTGTGCAATCTAACATCTTGAATGTCGTTTCGAGTCCAGCTCGTTTTCTGATTTGCCTATATTTTTAATTGATACTGACTGGCCTGTTGTAAAAAGTCCTTAACAGCGCCAGGGTAATTGAGTGATCTGACATTCCAGGATCCAATGCCATAGTCCTTTTTTCGTTTACGAGGTTCTTGCCGAGAGTTCAATCCATTCCGAGGCCCATTTACAGGTTTCGAAATATTTTGAGGTTTTTTAGGGATGGAGAGTTAGCCCGTCGTTATTACGTCGCCCGGAAGATTCACCTTCCCCCTGTTACGTTCTCACAAAGGAGGTGTAAGTAGGATTTAGCAGCAGAACTGTAGATGTTCTTAAAGTTGTTAGCATTTCCTGGTATTTAATGTCCCGTTATTGTGGAACCAATAAACCCAATGTGTGACACCGAGAGCATTTACTACCAGGTGGGGCTCGGTATGAAGAATTGTGGAAGCTATAGGTTGGGGAAGTAAGGGGTTCTCTTCTCCTTTCTCAAACGGTGGCAAAGTTCCACTCCTACCCCATACCCGTAATCATTTCTCATAAAAATCGAACTTATTGTAGAACCAAAGTCAATTTTTTTCATAATTTGATTCGCTAAGATTTAAGTTACCAACATGTTTTCGACATAAATCATTTTTAATTGTTTAGCTGTCTTTTCAGAGTTATCTTCGTTTGCTTTTTTATTCAACTTTTCTACTGTTACTCCAAACTGTACAGTTATAAGCTGCATGTCTTTAAGATTAAAATCAATAACAAAAATAATTGATAGACTAGGTAATTTGTTCTTCAAATATAGATTAAATCTGAAGTAAAAACAAGTTATGAAGTCAAACACGCAATAATGAAAACCACGCCTAAGGCAACCTGTGTCCGTCAAAACTTCTGACGGTTCTGTGAGAGCTGTCAAGCCAGTTGAAGTGAGAGGTACGGCCCACCTGGTGGGTTGATCAACTTGTATAACTCGGGTCGGAGCTAACGAGCAGGGACTCCTGTTGCGATACAGTCAAAAATGGCCTTGGAGAGAGTGGTACTATAACCTCACTTGAGGTTATGGTAGTGCTAGGTATAAAGAATAATGACTGCATCACGGGATTGAGCGAGGTGGATGATACAATCATGCGTAAGTTCCAAGGCGTAACTGAGGTTAAACATTGGTTAATCAAAGAAAATAATGGACGGTAACGCATGGCCATCGTTGACCTTCCTGAAAAAGAAAAAAAAACTAGTTCTTAGTAAGGTTAGAATATGAATTTGTAGGGTTATTTTACCATATCGCAAAAGATACAAGAGGCCTGACAGAAGCGCACTGTACTTCAAATATGCTAATGACTTCAAGCATGCCTAAGAACAAGAACGTGGCAAGTATTTAGGGAAGACCTAGCCCAGATAAAAGCAGCTCTACAATGATGTCTGGGGGAGCAGTTTTCAGCTGAAAGGGAACCAATTCACTGCTGCTCAGCAAACAGCATACTGATAGAAGTTCATCAGCATGCATCTTGATGGATTTGGTGCTACCATCAACTATGTTTGAGATACTGCTATTTTTTTACCATGGGTGGCTATATGTATGTTTAGTGTTTGGGAACAACATCAATTAGTGTTTACTTAAAAATGAACAAATCATACCCATTCTTTAAGACAAGGGACAACGCTATAGAAGACGCTGTTCTGAATGCAGAATGGCAAATTTACGTTGGGGTAGACTTAAGTAAGAGAGCGATTTAATTGAATATTCTCCAATCTATGGTAGTATCTAAATGAGAAGTATCCCATTCAATGGTTTTTCCATTCAAGTCTCCCTTAAAGAGGATATACTATTCTGCGTTCGAGACGGCGTTTTCTAGAATTAAGAACGTGGGAAGCGAGTTCTTGAGATAGCAGCCATAACTGAACTTGTCAAGCTGAACACCGCCAACACCCCTACTTTGCGTCACTGAAGTAGCACCGAAAGCTTTTCAGATATGATATTAGCATTTGAGCCCCAAGTTTCAAGGGTATGCAACTTAATATTTCTAGAGGACTGACCATTCGGTTCAGTGACGACGGGCATATATCACTTCATATGAACGATGATGCTTCTTGAAACACATATGCCTAGCCTTCTACTCTCAAGTGGAGCACTAGGAGGATGGATGTCAATGGGCTTATCAATGAGGTCATGACACAAATATTACGGTCTGGAGCTTTTCAGCAGAGATTATGAACGTGGTTAACTCAACTAAGAGTATCATCACGTTTTCCTGCAGAACTTCTCTACTCCGTCAAAGATCCCGGCATAACAAGCCTCCGGTGTACTGGTAGACATTTGGAATCGCTCAACAGCAAAACGAATATCACTACCTTGGACGAAAAGCCCAATGAGCTCGGATTTGAAGTAAGGCATGCACCAGGCTAGCTCCATATGTGTCAAACAGAAAACATCTCCATAAAATTATTTCTCACAGTAAGACCAGCTGCTCAATACGGATCTGTAGGGTTAAGCTACAAGCAAGCCATATGGAAGATTAGTACCCCAACGTTGCCGTGCTCATTGGCGGAAGAAATTATGGACAACATAGTTTGGGCCTTTTTTGGCCACTCCATATATTTTGATTCCATCATGCTGAAATCCTGGTAGAATATCAATTTTCAAGGAAGATACAATCAGAGAAAGCAGTCTTGTCTATTAGGATAGAAAGGCTCTATGACAGATGGGATCCCAGCTGAGGTACCACAAATAAACTTTCACTTTTGCCTTGATTTACCGCCCAGTATGTTTAATGCTTGCCTGCTTGAAGGGGCATTCTCCGAACGCTCAAAGCTGGCATAGCTCACGTTGAATCGCAAGGGGAGTAGAAGTTTCTAGTTGCCGACTGCATAGCGTCCATTATGTATGCTAAAAACAGCTGAGAAAGTGTTTTAAAAACTTATCAGAAGAAGGCTCACTAATGGGGTCCATGCAGTGGACCTTTTTTCTTGGCAGCATGGCTTCAGAGCAGACCACTCTACCATCTATGGAATCAGTGGTGAGCGTGGTCCAGCGTGCAGAAGCACACAGCAGTTTCACTCGATAGGTTGTCCTGCAAGTTACTCTTGGAGTCAGAAATACGTTCAATTCCACTCAAAGGTTGGATATTCTGGAAGCACTGAAAAGCTCTTTCCAAATTTCAGAATATTTTATGTAAATTTTGAAGGTCTATCCATATGCCTTATGACATAAGAGAAGGTCACAAAAGAGTGAAAGGCATATCAGGCATCACCCAGGGCTGGGTCTTTAGCACTGATTTGTGGATCGTTTTCAGGCTAGTGAAGTTTGAACTACCAGATAAATCACGCTTGATCGCCTATGCAGATGATATTGTGACACTGGCCATCATAGACAACATATGCTAAAGCAACGAGAAAGGTACAAACTGGATGACTGTTTGTCACTTCAGCCTAGCGCTGGAGAAAACACAAGTGGCCATCCCGACAAAGAAGAGAATTCTAGAGTCAGGAATATCAGTATCGGAAAAATGCTATTAGAATCAAGACCAGTAGCGGAATACTCGTACTTAGGCATATTGAAAGACTCAAAGACGAGTTTTTCTAAGCAAATATGGGCAACAGCTAATAAGGTGGCAGGGGAGTAGTGGCAATTGTGCGAATGATGGCCATCATAGGGGAACCACCTCATTAAGAAGACGATTCCTGATGAGCGCTAACTAGCTAGTATTAGTCTAAGGACTAGAACTATGGGGCAACGCTCTGAGCATGGAGCTGCACTGGAAGCAAGGAGCGCTGCGAATTGCATGTGCGAATCAAACAGTTGCCGGGTCGACGCAGACGGTGATTGTACGAATGATACCTAATTCCTAAACTAGAGCCTTGATTCAATTGAGGGCATGGTGAGATTGACTTCCATTTGACACTGGTCTTGAGTAGGCACGGATGTTTTCAGTCTCTCCTGCCCAAAATTGGTAAGTCATGGTCTCCTGACTACTTGTCTTGCTTAGGGGGGGGGGGGGGTAGATGAAACCTGCCACATACTTTATGATTGAAATAGATGAGACAGGCATAGTGACTACTTTAATGAAGTTGAAATGCTCTCTCCGAAGGCTATAATCTAAAAGATGCTTACGTCGATTAATAAATGGATCCAACTAGCACATTATATTTGAGCTTTCCTGTAGTATACAAAATGCATACTTGAGTATCCGGAGGCATCGAGGGCAGGTTGTTTCTTTTCTAATGGTTCCTTCTTATCCTTTTTTTCTACTAGTAAAGAGATTCTTGTATCCGATAATCACTACTAGGTGTAGGAAAATGACTCCTAGCCAGAAATAATGTTGAACGGTTCCAAGATGTGTTGACAGCTGACAGGAGAGTTTTTTAGTGGGTAGTCTATAATGGCGTGGGCGTTTGGGAGCTCCAAACTTAGAGCGTAAAGGTTTAACCTCCCTACCACAAGAAGAAAAATCTATTGAGGCTTAATTTATTTTTTCACACCTGCTATTGAAGTGCCGCTAATTTTATTCGACCGCAAGCACCAGTTAAATTCGAAATTTTGCTCATATTTTCATAAATTTTGATTTTATTGCTATTATAATTCTTTTATTTTACTTTCATTAACGGCTCAATGTATAATGCAGAAATGGCTTAAATGCTTATTCCAAAGACAAACAACAAAGATGATGAAAAAAGACGATATAAAGTAGTTAGAAAATTAATTTTACTTTAAAATTAATTTCTGAAAATCAAATGCACTCTGAGGAAAAAAACATATTCATGTAAGTAACAGCAGGAGGAAAATTTTTTAACAGTGTATCCTCTAGCATATTACGAAATATGATTCCCAACCATAGAGCTCATGTATGTAATTTAAAGAATATTTAAAGCTAACTCAATTAATTTTGATACAACTAAAATAAATTTGCTGTACAATTTTATTCCATGAAAATTTCATAAATGTATGAAAAGCAGCGTAAATATGGGTGAAATTTTAAAACTGTAAAAAACCGCCTTAAATTTTTGCATTAGTGACGCGACCTAGTTATATAATTCAGTACGTTACGACAGAACGGTGTATGAATGCTGAGTAGGTGGCTCGGTATGGAAATCCAGGCATGTTTTGGTGCTCCTTCTTTTCATTTTTCCGCAATCCACCACTGAGATATGTGGCATTACGGGCACTTGAAAAACGAGTGCGAGGTATGCTTGTTCGCATACAGATATTTCCACGATGTAGAAATTGTAATAACATGTAAACATATTTTCAATACATGAATGCATAACGAGCATGTTAACGTACTTTCCAGGATCCTATTTCGTTTGGAAAGTTGATCAAAAAGACTTCCGCTATGTCCTCTC
Organism: Odontomyia ornata; assembly: GCA_963969285.1. Classification (NCBI taxonomy): domain Eukaryota; kingdom Metazoa; phylum Arthropoda; class Insecta; order Diptera; family Stratiomyidae; genus Odontomyia; species Odontomyia ornata. The sequence goes on along the minus strand of OZ017739.1, from coordinate 355,029,632 downwards.
ACTTAGTTCTGGCATAACATGTTGTATGATGAGGGAAATGTTTGGAAAAACGGATACCCTACACCCAAACAGCAAACATATCAGGGCAATCTTCCTGTAGGGAACACGCATCAACAGGATGAGAGTCAACTTTTTTTCATATCCTGGGTAGTATATAAAATGTTAACCATCATGTTTACATGCATGTTCTATTAAATTTATTTTATATTACAATCAATTTACTGAAAGTCTCGTCTTCAGCTAGAAACCACATCCCAAGGACGAACACGCGAATGCACGAATAGAGTGTGGGTGGCGAGTGTCTTTGTATATCCTGTCAAAAGCAGTCATCTCATTCACTTTACCAAAACTACCACCCCATATTTTCTTATTCACGAGGTGGAAGAAACACGAAACATTTTTCTACTTTCTACACGGAAGAAAAACATTTAGATGGAGCACGCAAACATATACATTTATGAAGCTCTACGTACAAAATAGACTGGTATACCACGGTAATTAATTAGAATCAAGACAGTTGTTTCTTGTCTTCCCAGGAGTGAACAAGTTGGGTAAACAGACCTACGCTCATGTCAGAAGGGTTTTGTATTCAATTTACAAAATTCAGTCACCAGATCGAATCAAATCAAGATAAATGTCAAAGACGATTTTATTGGAGAAAATATGAAATGCGAAGATCATACTAATTTTAACAAAGTTCAATAAATTTCGACTTTTGAGGTTTTTGGTATTGTTATACTCATAAATATCTCCCTTGATAATTATTTCAGATGTCCATCCGCGACGGAGAAAACACATTTTTCATGTATTTCCCCCCTGTGCCCCCACTGAAGCAAAAACTGACTGTTCAACATCTGTTTTGAAAAGCTCCCATGAAAACTTTCATTTCATACTCATATCGGCTACACTTGATGAATTTTTTTTTCAGGGGCCACTCTCCTGTGCTGAAATCATCGATTCATGGCCAATTTTTTCGAATCCTAGAATGGTTACAAAGCCCTTTTGCTAGGAGCTCTCTCCCGCCTCCTTGACTTATTTCACTTATGAGCATTAATTGTAGGTACTCATCTTCAGTCATTCATTAAATTGAATCAAGTGTTCAAAGCATGCACCTTAAACGTTGAAGTTGGGAAAAAATAGCTCCAAATTATTCAATCTTCGCATTTAAAACAGCCATTATCTTGTTTTAGGATTTTTGATACTACTAGCTGAACCGAATCTCAAAGATATACACGACGCCTATCATTCCTGAAATTTTCATGCAAATCCTAGCAAAACTGTAGTGTCTGAGTCGGTAAAAAGCGCATGTTGTTCCATAGCCATATGTTGCCATAGTAATACATGCAGCGCATATTGTTCCATAGCAATACAGGAAAATTCAAACCACCATAACTTCGCTAAATATGATTCAATCTTTATGAAACTTTCAGGACAGATCAATCTTGTAAATAGACATCTACGTACTGAGTTTTATTGAATTTAAGGGAACTGTTAAGATTTTATTCAAGAAAACATAAAATCAATAAATCATACTATTACTAACAAAGTTGAGTGAATTGCGACTTCTCACGTATTTGTTGTTGTTGTACTCACCAAGGCCTACATCCCTGATTTTTTTCAGATTTTTCAGATCACAGGTGTCCAATCGCGAGGGGGGGGGACACAAATTTTTCGTGTATTTCCCCTCCCTGTGCGCCCCTCGAAGCAAATTTTGGCAAACTAAGACCTGTTTTGAAAAGCTCTCATCAAGACCTTTCATTTGATACCCATATCGGCTACCTTCAATGAAATTTTTTTTTCGGGGGGTCACTCTCCTATATGGGGAGACCCCCCTTAAATACCTTATACAATTTTTTTGTAGCTGAACTTTGAAGAGATCACCACTTTACACCTACACACAAAATTTGATGTTTCTAGCTTAAGTAGTTTCCGAGAAAAACTGCTGTGACACACGGACGGACGGACGGACGGACGGACGGACGGACGGACGGACAGACGGACAGACGGACAGACTGGTCGCGAAACTAGTAGGGTTTTGTAAAATTATTTTACAAAACCCTAAAAAAAGACAAAATGCTATCTTATATGCATACATTTTGAATTGATGAATCTTTATCCACTTTGAGCATTTTTCCTTTAGTCTGGAGTTAATGTATGAGTATTCTTAATTTAGTATTTACACGTTTGATGTTTTCTCTTAATTGAGCGTTGAGTAGTTTTTAGCAAAACTTTCTTGCCATATTTTTAATTTCAACTTGATCTGTTTGGAAGACATATCCAATATTAATTGAAACGAATTTCATCTTCTGGTACATTTTTTAAAATTCGAGCTTCAATTGTTTATCATAAGGGTCCTGCTAGGGATTACTTCTGAAAAGAGTGGAGCGATCTACGACTAAGAGTTTTATATCTTGTAGAAATAAAATGTCAATCGGTTTCACACTGTCTTTTCGTACATCTGTATGCTGGCCATTTGTTTAACTTTTGATTAGTTCTTCTTTACTGTATCTTGAAGAGTTCTTGGAGTAATTTCATATTGGCTGCACTTGCATTAATTTCTTCAGATTTTTTGAGCTCTACAAGTGTAACCACTTCCTAATTTTATCCATGAGTGGGATGGTGCACGCGATTGAGAAGCTGACGTCAGGGTTCAGACATAGATGGAAGCAAGTTTCATAGCCTGTGGCGACATAAGCTACTCAAAACAACGAATTCAAACCTTTGTAAGGATCGGCAGAGATTTTTGTATGTTCTGGCTCTCTCGCAATCCAACCGCTATATTGTGCTGTGTTTATATTTTGTTGATTAACATATTTGTAAATTATAGTCATTCTTGTTATTAATTTTTTGGATCTAGTGGACTAAATCTCCATAGTGTTGACCGCAACGTAATCCCCTTATTAAAAGTGGCTCTTAACTAAAAACCTCATAAAAAACTCTGTTCTCGTGAAAAAGCTAAAGTATCGCCAACATTTTTTTTCAAAATGGCCAACGCATCAAGAGATGAAATGCCAAAAACGCCCAAAAAAGCACCGCCAATCGCACCAGGGCCTTCGTCATCCGCAAATTTATTTGTTGAAGCGTCGCGAATTACAAATTTTCATGCATTTTATAGACCGGACCTGGAATTTTGGTTCGCTTAGGTCGAAGCTGTTTTCCACACTCATGAAATCCATCAGGATGAAACAAATTCCAGTGCATCATCCAGTATGCTGAGCCCGAGATACTACCACACGCCATTTCCTTGGCAAGAAATCCACCAACGGAAAATAGGTATGAAGCAGTTAAGCAGCGAATTTTAACAGCATTTGCAGAATCCACGGAATCATAACTGAGGCGCTTATTCCAAGGCCAAAATGTGGGAGGCAAAAAACCGTCGCATTATCTGCAGGAACTTCGTAGCACAGGAGAAGAGCAGATAACCGAAACCATGCTAAGGTCACTGTTGCAACTCCTCAAAAACATACTAGTGGTATTAGCCATATCACGCAAGCCTGACGTCGAAAAATTAGCCAAGATGGCAGATTTAATGTTGGAACTTCAAAACCCACCTGGAGTTATAGCAGTGCAGCAGCAGCCGGACAAAAGCCTATCACAAATTTTAGATCGACTTGAAAGATTGGAACTTCGAACGCGAAATCGATCAAAAAAATTTTGCTTCTTCCACACACGTTTCGGAAAACAGGCAAGGACTTGCAAAGCACCCTGTTAATGGAGAAATACTGAGACGGCGCCGGAAAACTAAATTCATCGTCCCGCATTGCTGCAACTGAGGATGACTCACTCCACCAACGCCGACTTATGATAGTGGATAAAAAACCTGGCTTGCGGATTTTAGTGAATACAGGTGCTGATGTGTCAGTACTGCCAAAAACAAAGCATCACACTGTTCCCTCGAAATTTAAATTGTACGCTGCAAACAATACACCAATCGCATCAAATGGTGAAAAGTTATTGTTACATGTACAAATAATGACATGTACAAATAATTCTGCGAGCTACTGTCGCAATTGTTTTCATCATCATTAAGAACGTCAACGAATGAATTTACTCGAACCCACGAGAACCCAACAAGCATGATCAACATCTGCAAGTGACGTCACTCCATTCATGAACTTGCTCGAACCTACCAGGTAGAACATTCGCCAATGTACGAGAAATGGGTGAATAGGTAGAGACCCTATATAAAGGCGAGCTGAATGAATGGGGAGAATCATTCATTCGACCGCGATAAGAACTGCGATTGTGTGTGGGAAGTGTGTTTCGTAATAGCGAAGTAATTTAGAAGACAATTGCGATAAGAAATTTCTGGACAAGTGTTAGATTTTTTTGTAATAGTGAAAATTGAAATTAGTGAAAGTGTTAACTGATTATTGTGCATTTCATTTAATAAACTCTTTTAACTTAAATAAAAAGACATTGCGTTTTCACTTTCCCGGAACATTAAAATTATTGGCCGCGAACCTATAACACGCGACAGTGGTGTCGAGAAGTGAGATAGAAAATTTCGAAAAGTGAAAACATTTAAACATTTTTAAACTGCACAGTTGTGAAATCTAACGTAAAAACTGTTGAAAAAAAAAAAAAACAAAAAGCTAATACAATAAAAATGCCACGAAACTTGCATCTAAGAATCAATGAATTGACCATGTCGGAGCTCAAGGAAGAGTTAGAACAGCGAAATCTGGCTACGCAAGGTACAAAGGCCACATTGATTGCACGCTTGCGCGACGCGATCGAATCGGAAGGCGTGAATCTGGATTCGGGTGAGCTCTCAGATGCCGGAAATGGTGCAGAAGGTGGAGAAGCAGAAACACTAAAACCAAAGGACCCAGAAAATGCACTGATGCAAATGTTGATGCTGATGCAGCAAGAGCAGCGACAACAGTCATCCAATTTAACTGCGAAGCTCAATGAACAGTCATCCAATTTAACAGCGAAGTTAAATGAACAATCAACGAAGCTGGACCAACAAGCAATCGAAATCAAAGCAGACATCAAGGCAGACATCACACAGAAGCTGGAGAAACAGTCCACCGAAATAAAAGCGGAGCTCGGTAGTCTCAACAAGCAAATTAAAGGCGTCGAGGAAAAGGTTGACCAGGTCGAGGAAAAGGTTTACCAGGTCAAGGAAAAGGTCAGCCAGGTCGAAGAGAGAATCAACAATGAGATGGAAAACATGAAAAAGGAATTGGAAGCAGCAAAGGCAGTAATAACCGCCCCACCAGCCCCAATTATAACCGCAGCGCAAAGCTCATCTAGAAATATACAAGCACCAATATTCGATGGGCAAACGGTCTGGACTATTTACAAAACCCAGTTTGAAGCAGCCGCTCGCATAAATCACTGGAATGAGTAGGAACGAGCAACTGCATTGATTCTTGCTCTAAGAGGCCCAGCTGCCGAGCTGTTGCAGACGATCCCCGTTGAATTGCACTCAAACTCGAATGCTATAATGAATGCGCTCGACATGCGTTATGGAGATGATCATCTAAAGCAGATTTATCGGTCACAGCTAAGGCATCGGGTGCAGAAGTCTGGTGAAACCCTACAGCAGCTAGCCCAAGACATTAAGCGACTAGCACTTTTGGCTTACCCAGCCTACGACCCAGAACATCGAGATGATGCAGCGACAGAGGCATTCATCAGCGCACTAAAGGACCCGGAATTGCAACAAGCCGTGCGTTTAGCTCAAAAGCAAACGGTTAAGGACGCATTGGCTTACAGTCTGAACTTTGAGGCAGCGAAAAATGTGACTCGTTCCACTGCCCGGGTTCGTGAAGTAGTGACAGACGAGTGCAGGTGTGAACGCGTGGAAATTGAGCGAAACCCGCATGTGAATGGTGCGCCTAGAAGCTGGAATTGCGGAGAGAAGGGGCACTTGCAAAGAGACTGCAAGAAGCGAAGAAAACCGAGCTATTGTCCAGGGTGTGCAGCTAGGAGGAGATCCAGACCGAGTCAGGAGCCCAGAATGGAAGCCCTTCAAACAGAGGGGTCGGGAAACATGTAAGAGCCAACTTCGTGGGGCAGAGGTTGGCTAGGAGGATCAACGTCCCCAGCACCACCATCATCGTGTCAAGACTACATCGTGGAGAAGCGGACTTATGCCTTCCGGGTCAAATTGACGGAGAACACTACACCATAACAATCGACACTGGTGCAACCCGATCGATTATCCGACCAGACCTAGTTAGACAGCAACAACTTCACAAGGGCAGAATTTTCTCACTACGGACAGCTACGGGAGAAACTGCACCTGTTCATGGAGAGGTCAACCTCCAGCTACAGTTGGGAGACCTTGTGTTCCGACATAATTTTCTGGTCGCGAACATTATGGATGACTGCATTCTCGGAATGGATTTTCTGCGACCACATGGAATCACGTTGGATTTGGGCAAACGGGTATTGAAATGGCAGAATGTAGAAGTACTGATGGAGGATCCCAGCGTCTAAATTCCCAAGATGAATGTAGTGGTATGTACTGACACTGATGTACCGAATTCTTCCGAAAGCATTGTATGGGCCAAGCTTGATGGTGATTCTGGAGACCACCGATCTTATCTGATAGAGCCAACGAAGACGTCCGCATTACGCAGTTTGATTGTAGGTTGAAGCCTTGTAAGATCTTTAAGGATCGGATATGTGCCGGTTAGAGTACTTAACACCGCAGACTCAACTACGAGCATCAAAGCGGGAGAAGTCATCGGCAGCTGCCAGCCTGTTTCCACCATCACCTCTTTGGAAGCTACTCACGACCATCATTGGAAAAGGAGGCAAGACACAGACAAAGCCCGGGAATCCACGTCTGCAATATTGAAGCAGGTCAAGTTGCCGGTGCAGCTATTCAAACGAGCCTCTGATCTGGTCACCAAGTACAGTGACATCTTCTCAACAAGCCCGGATGACCAAGGCCGAACGAGTATGGTAACTCACGTCATAGATACACAGGGAGCCAAGCCGATTCGACAAGCACCGAGACGTCTCCCTATAGCCAAACAAGGAGAAGTGAGCGCGCTGATCTCGGACATGGAAAAACAAGGCGTTATTGAACCTTCTGTCAGTCCATGGGCCACGCCTGTAGTTCTAGTGAAGAAAAAGGATCGTAGCACTCGCTTTTGTGTCGACTATAGGCAGCTTAACGACGTCACTAAGAAAGATAGTTACCCGCTCCCACGCATCGATGACATCATGGACACTTTAGCCGACGCAAAATGGTTTTCTACACTCGATCTCAAGAGTGGCTACTGGCAGGTAGAAATTGACAAGAAGGACCGTGAGAAGACCGCATTTTCAGTTGGGACCGCATTGTGGCAATTTGTGGTGATGCCGTTTGGGCTTTGCAATGCTCCAGCCACTTTCGAACGCTTGATGGAATACGTGCTACGTGGTCTAACCTGGAAAACCTGCTTGGTGTACCTAGATGACATCATCGTCATCGGGAGAACGTTCGAAGAGCATGTGCGGAACTTAGAAGAGGTTTTTTTCCGACTGCGACTGGAAAATTTGAAACTTAGTCCCAACAAGTGTTCCCTTTTCGTAGCTGAAGTAAAATACCTGGGACATTTCGTATCAGCAGAAGGGGCCAAAACAGACCCTGAGAAAATTGAAGCCGTGAAAAGCTGGCCAACACCAAATAACAAGCGCCAGCTACGCAGTTTCCTGGGTCTGGCAACTTACTATCGAAGATTCGTCAAAGACTTTGCCAAAATAGCTAAGTGTCTCCATCAGCTAACCGAGAAAAATCGTCCGTATGTCTGGAATGAACAATGCCAGACAGCCTTTGAGACCCTGAAGGAAAAGCTGTGTGAATCACCCGTACTGGCGTATACGAAACCCGGAAAAATGTTTGTAGTTGACACCGATGCAAGTAACGGCGGTATTGGAGCTGTACTCTCCCAGCAGATCAATGGCGAAGAAAGAGTCCTCTCGTATTACAATCGAGTTCTTTCAAAAAGTGAGAGGAACTACTGTGTGACCAGGAAGGAGCTATTGGCTATAATAGAGGCCACCAAGCAGTTCCACAAGTACCTATATGGCCAGAAATTTGTTCTTCGAACGGACCATGCATCATTGAGATGGCTACTTAACTTCAAAAACCCCGAGGGACAAGTTGCGAGATGGATCGAAAGATTGCAGTCATACGACTACGAAATTGTTCATCGAAAGGGCGGAGTTCATGGAAATGCTGACGCCCTATCTCGTCGCCCATGTCCAGCTAACTGCAAGCATTGCCGACGGATTGAGGAAAAGGAACCGCCCGTTGATCTGCGACTGATAACGGCCGAATTAGATGAAGGTTGGTCATCGGAGGAGATTCGAAATGCCCAGTTAGCCGATGAAGATATCGGACCATTGCTCGTGTGGAAGAAGACGACTGGGCGACCTGAGTGGAAGGACGTTTCAACGCATGGCGCAACCCTGAAAAGCTATTGGGCACAATGGAACTCCCTTCAGGTGGAGGGTGGTGTACTCAAGCGGAAATGGGATGCAAACTATACTACCCAAAAGCCGAATCCACGATGTGGTAAAGGAAATGCATTAAGGATCCTCGGGAGGCCATCTTGGTGTTAACAAACCCTTGGCGAAATTGCGGGAAAGATTCTACTGGCTCCACGCTCGAGAAGACTGGTGTCGCAGATGCACAATTTGCGCTTCCGTCAAAGGCCCAAAGCGACGACTGAGAGGACAAATGCAAACCTATAACGTAGGCGTGCCATTCGAAAGGATTGCTGTTGACATCGCTGGACCCTTTCCTGAATCTGAATGGGGAAATCGATACACGCTGGTTGTAGCTGATTATTTCAGCAAGTGGCCCGAGGTCTACCCCATTCCCAACCAGGAAGCAACTACTGTAGCCGAACAGCTAGTGTTAAATTGGGTCAGCAGGTACGGCGTGCCTTGTGAACTACATTCGGATCAAGGCCGAAACTTTGAGTCACTAGTTTTTAGCGAAATGTGCGAGCAGCTGGGAATACGGAAAACGAGGACAACACCGCTGCATCCCCAATCCGATGGAATGGTCGAACGTTTCAACGGCACGCTCAATAAACACCTTGCCAAGATGGTTGACGAGAACAAAAGGGACTGGGACCGACATATCCCACTATTTTTAATGGCGTATAGAGCCGCTGAACATGCGTCGACGGGCCAAGCCCCAGCCAAAGTCATTTTTGGAAAGACTATTCGTTTGCCAGCCGATATAAAGTTCGGAACACCCCCTGAGAAACCCCAAACGATCTCGGAGTACGCAAGTGATCTAAGACAACGGTTGAACCCGATACATCGGACAGTGCGAAAACACCTCGAATCGGCTACTGACCGCATGAAGACCAGGTATAATCTAAAGGCTAATTCTACTGGCTTCCAGCAAGATGACTTGGTGTGGCCTTATAACCCGCAACGGTGAAAGGGTAGGTCTCCAAAATTGCAACATAATTGGGAGGGACCATACCGAGTTACAAAGCGAATCAACGACGTCGTATACCGAATACAGGAACATCGTAGGCCGAGAGCTAAAATGAAAATCGTGCATCTGGACCGTCTTGCCCCATATTACACCCAGGGAGAATTGACTACAAATAGCGACACATCTTTTCGGGGCGAAAAGAACTGAGGTGGGGGCAGTGTTACATGTACAAATAATTACATGTACAAATAATTCTGCGAGCTACTGTCGCAATTGTTTTCATCATCATTAAGAACGTCAACGAATGAATTTACTCGAACCCACGAGAACCCAACAAGCATGATCAACATCTGCAAGTGACGTCACTCCATTCATGAACTTGCTCGAACCTACCAGGTAGAACATTCGCCAATGTACGAGAAATGGGTGAATAGGTAGAGACCCTATATAAAGGCGAGCTGAATGAATGGGGAGAATCATTCATTCGACCGCGATAAGAACTGCGATTGTGTGTGGGAAGTGTGTTTCGTAATAGCGAAGTAATTTAGAAGACAATTGCGATATGAAATTTATGGACAAGTGTTAGATTTTTTTGTAATAGTGAAAATTAAAATTAGTGAAAGTGTTAACTGATTATTGTGCATTTCATTTAATAAACTCTTTTAACTTAAATTAAAAGACATTGCGTTTTCACTTTCCCGGAACATTAAAATTATTGGCCGCGAACCTATAACACGCGACATTATTAACGCTTGCTTTGGGTTTGCGACGACAATTTCACCATAGCTGATGTTCGACAGCCAATTATCGGAGCAGATTTGTTACGCCATTTTGGACTTTTGGTTGACCTACGCAGAAATATAATTGTGGACGGAAAAACAAATCTTCAATCCATCGCGAACATTTCCAAAATTTTCGATACTAAGCTGTCCACCATTTCATCAGTTGAGGCTTATCATGCCCTGCTGGAAAAGTATCACGATATATCGCTGCCTAATAACATCAAAACAGTCATGTACCACGGTGTTTACCATCGTATTTTGACGAAAGGATCACCAGTCGCCGAAAAAGCACGCCGTCTGACTCCTGAGAAATTGCGTGAAGCGAAAGCCGAATTCGACTATATGCCACACCAGGGAATCTGTAGCCTTCAAGTAAGTAGCCCATGGGCAAGTCCCTTGGATCTCGTACCTAAAAAAATCAGCCAATGGAGACCTTATGGTGACTATCGGCGCTTAAATGCAATCACTGTTTCAGACAAATACCCCATTGCTCAGCTTAGTGACTTTTCTCACCAACTGAATGGATGTATCGTATTTATGACGCTGGATTTGATGCGAGCATATAACCAAATTCCCAAAAAACAAGCAGTCAGAACACCTTTTGGATTGTTTGAATTCAATGTGATGATCTTTGGTCTATGAAATGCGGTGCAAACCTTTCAGCGATACATCGATCATGCCTTATGTGGACTTAAATTTTGCTATGCATACATCGATGATATCCTCATCGCTTCGAAGACACACGAAGAACATCGCGAACATCTGAAACTCTTGTTTGAGCGACTACGGAATTTTGGACTTTCAATCAACATAGCAAAATGCAGGTTTGGCTACCATATTGAAACAAATGGAAGCAGACCCCTTCCAGCAAGAGTTGAGACAATTCTCAAATTCAAAAAACCGACAATTGTAATGGAATTACGCAGATTTCTGGGTGCTGTTAATTTGTTTCGGAAATCATTGAACGATGCTGCAGCTATTCAAGCTCCACTGCATGTATTTTTGATCGGTGCGAAGAAAAACAATAAAAGAGAAATTACATGGAATGTACGCGAAGAAAAAGCATTCAAAGACTGCAAAAATCAAACTGTTAATGCAGCATTGCTGAGACATCCAATTGAGAACGCAACACTTGCGATCAAAGCTGATACATCGGATGCAGCAATGGGAGCAGTTCTTGAGCAGTTGAAGAATAGCATTTGGGAACCCCTAGAATTCTTTTCCGAAAAATACAACGAAACGCAGTGAAAATACAGCACCTACGATTGTGAACTGCAAGCAATTTACAGCGCGATAAAATTCTTTCGGCATATAATTGAAGGACGCGTTATTATCATGAAAACCGACCACAAGCCACTCACATATGCATTTAATCAAAAAACGGACAAAGCGTCTCCACGACAATGAAGACAATTGGACTTTATAGGGCAATTCACAACGAATATCGTCCATATTGCTGGAAAAGAGAATGAAACAGCGGATTCTTTATCTCGAATAAATAATATCGCTATGCCAGTTTTGGTTACATCGAAGGATTTGGCGAAAGCTCAGGAGGAGGATGAAGAATTAAAACATTTAATTCGAGCTGACTCAAGCCTCTAATTGCAGAAACTTCGAATGGACGACAACGCTACTTCAGTTTACTGTGATGTGTCGACACAGGAAATTTGACCAGACGTTCTAAAAGCATTGCGGAGACAAAAATCCGATTTAACCCACCGACTTTCACATCCTAGCGTACGTTCGACGAGAAAATCACAGTGAAGAAGTATGTGTGGTCTAGCATGTCTAAAGGCGTATTGGAATGGGTTCGTACGTACCTCACATGTCAGCGCAGCAAAAAAGGAAGACATGCCAGACCTCCAGCTCGACAAATAGATATCCCGGACTCAAGATTCAGCCAAGTCCATATTGACATAGTTGGACAATTGAAACCCTCCAAAGGATTTTCTTACATTTTGACGATGATCGATCGATATACAAGGTGGCCGAAGGCGATTCCTATTAAAAGCATAACAGTGAACGAGGTTGCTACCGCATTATACAGTTACATTATTTCATGGTTTGGAGCACCAAAAATTCTGACTTCAGACCAGCGTTCGCAGTTCGAATCCTTCTTGTTCCAATCGTTAACACGCTTAGTAAGTTGCAAATTAATCAGAACAACTGCATATCATCCGGCAGCAAATAGGATGATCGAGCGATGGCACTGGTCATTAAAAGCAGCTATAATGTGCCATAATACCCAGGAGTAGATTGACGTCCTCCCAACTGTTTCGCATGGATCGCGCACAAGTATTAAGGACGACATTGGCGTTACATCTGCGGAACTGGTACATGGAACAACCCTTCATATACCAGGAGAGTTTTTCTTTGACGAAGAAATGCCACCCGATCCAAATCAGTTCATGCAAAGTTTTCTTGAACACATGAGGGAAAGTTGAGCAACTCCAGCGTCGCGCCACGACAAGCAAAAAGTTTTCAGCCACAAGGGTATTGCAACTTGTTCGCATATATTTTTACGCGTCGTTAAGAAAACGTTGCAACATCCATACGAAGGCCTACACAGGATAATCGAGCGCTATTCAGCAAACGTTTACAAACCTTTGGAAGGATCGGCAGACTACGAGGTATGGCAATTAAGTAATGAGACTGATTTTATTGGTGCGCTTGTGGTAAACCTGCGACCTTGAAATTCCTTTTCTCTTCCCTGGAATCTTTCGCCTTTTAATTGATATATTCACCACCGCTCTTGCTTGTTTGATTCACCAGCTGTGTCGTGTTGAGTAGACGTGTGTTGGTGGTGCTCGTCACGAAAATGGAGAAACGAAATCAAGAGCAACGCGTCGCAATAAAATTTTGCGCCAGATTGGGTGAAACAGCTTCGGAAACGTACGCTAAAATTGTAAAAGTGCATGGTGATAGTGCTCTAAGTCGTGCCGAGGTGTTTCAATGGCATAAAGAGTTTAAGGAGGGGTGTGAAAGCGTGGAAGACGAAGTGCGGAGCGGGAGACCAGTCGAGGTGCGGACTGACGCAAATGCGCAGCGTGTGCGGGCCCTAATCCGTGGATATCGGCGTTTAACAGTTCAAATATTGGCCTCAAAACTGGGTTTGAACCGTGAAACAGTCATACAAATTTTAACCGACGATTTTGGGATGGAAAAGTTGTATGCGGAGATGGTTCCAAAGAACGCCCTCAGCGTGTCCCAGTATTTGGCCTCTAAAGAGATTGCCGTGTTGCAATAGCTGCCTTATTTACCCGATATGTCACCCTGTGACTTTTTTTGTTTCCTAGAACAAAATCAGTGGTCAAAGGAACCCATTTTGAGTTGATTGTGGACATCCAGGCGGCTGAAGCGTTCCAGAAATGTTACGAGGCATGGAAAACGCGTTGTCCAAGGAGAATACTTTGAAGGGGATGGCAGAGTTGTAAAATAATTTTTAAATATACGGTTTACATGGAATCAGTCTCATTACTTAATTGTCACTCCTTGTATATATTTGAGATTTTTCTGTGTTCTGGCTCTCTGGCAATCTAACTGCCATATAGTGTTGTGTTGATATTTTACTGGTTAATGTATTTGTAAATTGTAATCATTCTTGTTGTCATTTTTGTGGCCTTAGGGGACTAAATCCCCATATGCCTCGCGTTCTATTTTATTTCGTTTGGTGACCTTGAGCGGTGATTGCCGCACGCTACTTGTTATGTCTTACTACATCAGGCCGATTCTGCTTCACTATTTCCGTAATGCTGGCAATTTCTCTTGTTTAATCGACTTAGATGCTTTTCTATTTTTAAATTACTTTTAAACACTTCAAATAAGTTCGTTTATTTGATATCCGCAGGCCAATCCTCTTTTTTCTTTAAAAGCCGTCGGGCCTTGCTTAGTTGTGTGAGCAGACGCGTTTCGACTACTTTGAGTCATCTTCAGTGTCTAAAGGATGTGTTGAAGGGAGCGACTTTATATAGTCGTAGGATGGGTAATTAGCGAATAGGTAATTAGCGGATGGGTAATTAGCGGATGGGTAATTACTGGATGGGTAATGAGGTCAGGAAGTAAATTACTCAATTATGCCACGTAGGGGGATATTATGTTTTTGTTTTTTTGCTTGTTGGCTGTCCGTTTGTTCTGTTTCATCTCGTTTCCGTTTTCGTCTAAGAGTGTGGTCTAGGACTGAGAAAATTGCGTCGGAATTGGTAACAAGTTGTTCGTTGATAATGTCACCGTCTGTCTTTCTATGTTTATAAATTTCAAGCCTTTCTAGGATGTCAAGTTTTGGTCCTTTGTTTTGTTTGTGTAGCAATTTCATAGAGTTTGTCATAGCATCAGGCTCATGTGCGTGGTTTTGAAGGTGCGTCGCATAATTGGAGTCTGCCTTGTTGTATAAGAAAGATCGTAGGTGCTCTTTGTATCTTGTCGTTAGTTTTCGTGTTGTCCTTCCTATATATACCATGTCGCAGTCCTTGCATGTCAGTTTGTATATGCCGCTGCCTTCGTATATCGATGTGTCATTCAGTTTTGGCTTCAGTTTGTTTCCAATGTTGTTGTTCGTTTTGAATGCAGTTTGCAATTTGTATTTCCTAAGGAAGTTTGATAGTTTGTATGTCTCTTTGCCTACGTATGTTAACGATACCCACTGTTGGTCGTTCTTATGAGTTTCCGTCGGTTGGCGTTCCTGTTTTTGTTTGTACTGTGTGACTAGTTTGTCAATGTCGCATTGTTTGTATCCGTTAATGATACCGTGAAAGAAAGCAAAGCTAGTCGGGCAACAAAATCAAAGAGAATAAAACAAAACTTATTACGCAGTTGGGAAAAAATACCAAAAATATGCAACGAATGAGACTTGACAAATAAAATATCTTTAATCTGGAGGAACTTGTTTATTAAGGCGTATTTATTTATTTAGGAGAGTAGAGGTGAGTCCTGAGGTAAATAATCGGAGCAAAGCTAAGCGGGGACCAATGGTGAATTCGTTGCAACTATAAACTGTGCGAAATTTTCGACCGGCCGGTTATAAGGCTGTGGTAGGTGTAATGAGCTGGTTACATGTATTGAATAGATGAGCAAAAAGATATTCGTTGTGAGAACTGAAGGACAGAGACTTGAAGGGAAACCAAGGAAACATTGTTGCAGGTGAACATTGAGGTTTCATAATGTTGCTTACCCTGGACTCTACCATACGCGATTGCGTAAGATTTACACCTACGCAATACCGAGCTGCATTTTATTAACTTTAGTGATAATCTTATAATGTAGCCAACAGCAAGAAATTTTAATTTTCATTCATAAAACGACTATTTGTTAGATTACAGAAGGCAAGCCACATAATATTTTTTTGCCTTTTAGCGTCATGTAATAAAACTTACTCGTAAGTAGCTAGGTTGCTTCCGATTTATACGCAACATTATGGATAAGCGAGCAGTAGCAAGCGACGAAAGTAGCAAGGACTAACGCGAGCATGAAATGAAACGCAAAATTCCCAGCACTACGACTAGATTACACGGGAGCAATCGAAATCTCATCCCAAACAAAATATCATGCAATGATGGGAGGGAATCCGAAATTTGAATCGTTGATCGCGCCATGCGACAAGAGGTGTTCGTAATATTTGCTTTAATTTGCGGGCATTTATAGTACATCATTTCCCTAATCAAGTTTTCATACTGCCTGTGTTTTCGTTGATTCTACCTTCTGACATAGACTCCCAGTGAATGATGATGAAGTATTTAATTCGATTAATTTAAATTCAAGTCTGAGCGCTGTTGAAATTTACATGGAAACGATTTTGAGTGCGGATCTAAACGTGAGGCTGGCAAAATTTCTGTCAGCTGTGCATCCACGGAGTTACCTGCCAAGGATACAAATTTAATGCTCCACCACCGCAAGCATTTTCGCACCCACGCAGATCCAGCAGAGATGCATACAAGCTATCAACGAAGAACGAGCTGAGTAACGAAGCCAAAGCTGCTACTGAGGCAGCAATGGTACGCATACAGAAGGGAGACACTCGCAAATTTAACACTTCATTCGCAGCAATTAACGCAAAAGTAAAGGCGAAACCCATAGAAACGGGAATTAAGAACCTTAAAAATGAAGTCAAAGAAGATATAAGAATCAACGTAAAGAAAGAGTTAGCGAAAGAGAATAAACAATATAAATCCGAAGAACATAAAATCATCAAACAATTAAAAAGTAATCAAGTGAGCTACCTTAAAACAGATAAAAGCAACACTTTTGTAGTAATGGACAAAGCTGAGCACGACGAAAAGGTGTTGAATTGTCTAAAAAATGGAAATTATATGGAAGGTAGAGGTAACCCTCTGCCAGACTGTATATAAAGAGTTTATAAAATTTTTAAAAAATACCGAAAAGTCATAAATACAAGAAATCTGAGAGTGCCAAATCCAGCCCTTCCACGCATCCGCATACAACCTAAAATCCACAAAAACGGGCAAGATGTACGTGAAATAATAACAGGTACTAATACTCCAACGTATAACATATCAAAATGGCTAGCCAAGGAAATTGAAAAATTAAATAAAACCGCAGGTGGTAAAACAGTAATAAATTCAACAGGTTTGATCCAAAAGTTTCAAGAAGTGAGAGATTTGAAACAGGATGAGATCATGGTATCCTTTGATGTCAAATCTTTATTTCCTAGCGTCTAAATAAAAGAAGCTCTGTACTTATTAGAAAAGTGGCTCTTGAGCATTGATAATAGCAGACAGTGGACATATGAGCTTAAATGTTACGTAATATTGGCACGGTTAAGCATGCATGAAAACTACTTCACGTTCAGCAGCAGATACTTCAAAACGACATCCGGTACAGCTATGGGCAGTCCGTTATCACCGCTTATGAGTGATGTTTTCAAGGCTCATATAGAAAGTCTAATCGAACATGCAGGCTTGATGGCTAGATTTTGGGGACGGTACGTAGATGATATATTCGCAATAATACCAAAAGAAGAACTAGAAAATACATTCCAAAACATAAACAATATTCATCCAAAGATCAAATTCACGATGGAAATCGAAAAAAACGGAGAAATACCGTTTTTAGATCTGAAACTCAAAAGAAACGGTAATAAAATTGAATTTGACATCTATAGAAAACCTACTAGTACACAACACACAATTACAAGCGACTCCGGGCATAGTTTTCAACATAAAATGGCAGCATACCATGCCATGATCCATCGGCTGGTAACAACGCCTTTGAACAGTAAAAGATACAACAGCAAAAAAGAATACATCCATCGTACGGCGAAAATAAACGGATATGTTACGACAAAGAATGCATTGAAGCTATAATAAAAAGGAAAATGCAAAAGTAGTCACGAAATAATCTTACGAGCTTACAACCGTTTGTTGAAACACCTAAGAGGATAGCAGTTACATACTCAACACACTCGCAAAATATTAGCAAGATACTCATGAGGTACAAAATTGAAATGGTATCCTCGAGTCGTAATCGCTGGGATGTGGTAAGGATCCAAAACCGATGGACGAAATAAGCGGGATATACAAAGCACCATGTGGAAGCTGCTCTAAAATATACGTTGGACAAACTAAGCGAGCCATACCGGTAAGATATAACGAGCATATCAGGAAAATGATAGTTGCAACGAAATGCCCAAATACGCAGATTAGGTCAGCCATAGCAAAGCACATCGTGGAAGAAAACCATCCCATGGATATCAGCAATGTATGTGTCCTAAAAAACGTAATTAACCCAAGGAAATTTGACGCTATTGAATCAATGGAGATAATCCGAATACCTGCGCACCTACAACTGAATGAAGACGAAGGGAATTGCAATTCAAGCCTGCTAAAACTAATTAAATGAGACGAATAGTAATTAAGTAATATGAAAGTAATACAGCAATAAAACTGTTGAGATAAGATTATTGAAAAAGTAATACGTATAAATTTCATGAACCTAAAATAAGACCAATCGTACTGAAGAAGACGTCAAATAGGCGTCGAAAGTAGCTATTTTATTGAATAAAGTTTTTTTTTAAATAATCTATTGTATAAAGGAAAAAATCTGTGTCTTTTTGTGTTAATTAGTAAACATTGGAAAATAATCGACGTATTAACTATATTATATATGTAAGTGGCTTGAATGTTTATCAGAAGAAAATTGAGGACGCAAAGGAAATGGTTCCCCGTGAGGAAAGACAGCGTTTACTCAACGATTGGCTTTGGGTGAGAAGGTGGATCTGACTCAGCTTTTGAACGGTTGTGGGTGTTTTCAGTATTACCTGCACAAGATTGGTAAATCACGGCTTCCCGATTTGTCAGGGGAGGAAGACAATGCTGCCACACATTTTTTGCATGCACAAAATGAGACAGGCTGCAAAGGGACCTCCACAGGGAGATTGGAGAGCTCAACCCAGATAGTTGCAGTGATGCTCGAATCGGTTGACAAATGGAACCAGCTGGCATATTATTTTCGGGCAGTGCTAAAAGACAAAAGGAACTCATAGAAGCCGAAGAATTGCGCGTCTGGCAATTCCTTTTCTCCTCTCCTCCCGCTAGCAGAGGGATCTCCTAACTTGAAGGCACCTAGCGGCATAACAAAATGGGACTTGGTGCGTAGTAATGTGTCAAACGGGTCCAGGCTGGGTTCTGGACTTGTCAGGGGAGGTGTTTAGTGGGTGGTACAGTTGTTTGCAAGCACGGGAGTCCAACATTCTGTACGTAAATGACAATCACCTCCCACTCACACAAAAAAAGTTCAACCGATAATAGAGAAATAGATTTTCAATATCGTGAGCACAAAGGGTTCATTGCGACTAAGTAGACATTCATTTCTGTGAAGGAGATTAACTTTAAGTAAATCTCTATTTGCTCCATTACATGGCAGCGGGACTCCACAAAGAATACTAGCTTTCAAGTATATTTTTATTGGCCAGCATTGAATCAGCGCTACTAGTAAATGTGGATCAAAGGACAGGTCATCACACAAATCACATTGAAAGTCAGTTAGCAAGCCCAAACAGCCTTAAAAGCCGAGCTAAGAGTGCAACCTATGAACAGCTCTATATCACTGGAGAGTAGGTATTCTTCAAACTCCATGAAATCCATCAATATTAGACGTTGCTGGCTCCATTACAGAAAATAAAACTAGGAACAGATAAAACTTATACAATAAAATGAACGAGGTTTATGTGTACTTTAGACAGCTGGTCCCACAAAAATCCTGATCAATGGAAACTCTTTGAATTTGAATGATAAAAAAATGAGGATTTAACCGGGATCACTTATGTGACTACATACGATTGAACTAGCGTGCAAAAAGGGGAGTCTCTTGAATCACAGGCAATGTAAAATGGTTAATATAGCTTTTTGACCAAAACCAAAGACGCTACCTACCGAACATAGGGGTGCCCAAAACGTTCAAAAGTGTGTAATATTGTGGCATTATCTTTTATTGTTGTTATGAATATAGTACCCTTTCATCCTAATCCAAGCATCCGCAAATATATTGAACGCCTTTGAGCGACGAATAATCGGAGCGAAGCTTGACGGGGACCAACGGTGAATCCGATATAACCATGAGCTGTATGAAATTTTTGATGAACCGGAGGTCTCAACGATTGTAAGACTGCGGAAGCTGCAATGAGCTGGACACATAATCGTATGGACAAATAACGGATACCCAAGAAAGTATTTGTTTGGAGAACTGAAGGCCGGGACCAGTGGCGAAACTGAAGAAACGCTGATTTGACTCGGTCGACGAAGACAGCTCATCACTGCTCAGATTTCGGAATTGGAAGACGCGGTCAATGGACCGAGACAATTGGAGGCACTGTTTGCCGGAATCCAAGGCCCGAGAGGGGATGTAGTGCTAAGAAGAAGAAGAAGACCCTTTCAAATGGTCAGCCATATCGACCGTGAAGTAGTAACAAAGTCTTATTTTCCCTAACATTTCTTCTGGAGGGTTTGGACAATCAGTTAGCCGAAGTGAAGTTATGCAAACTTGGTATACTCGTAAAATAGTGTTCTAACCGAGTTCTAACAATGCCACATTGAAACCAAGGAAACCAGGTTATTAGCTGTTTACAAATATCAAAATATGGCTATAAGCAACCAAGTTACAAGTGAGAGCTATTAGATCGCGGTCGTGGAAATTCAAATTTCAACGTGGAATAAGGTCGGTTTAAATTTGGAAACTCTGCTGAGCGCGGTACGAGATATTTTGTAAGTAATTGCGATTAATTTGGTGTAATTTCATTCAGCAGAATGTAAGTATTGTGATCATGGAAGTTGCAAATGTCGTTTTGACGCGTCAGGGAAGTGTTGAAAAATTATTGCTAATGCTTAGGAAATATACCTGAAAGTGATATGAAATGTATTATGCTGGAAAATCTTTACCCCAATAAATTTTCGTGAAAATATTATAGACTTGAATAGAGGAGGTTAAAGTGTTTGAAAAAGAAAATAAAGCTACCTATTCAGTATTATATAATACGAGTATGTAAAAAATTTTCACTACAGTGAATGCATTTCCTATAGTTGATAAAACTTATTCAAACAATTTAGGGTTGCCTTTTTATGTGCAAAATGTCGACATACTCATACTAAAGTTAAAATCATGCTTTTACACATAGTATTATATGAAAAAAAATGTTTCATAAAATATCCGGCACTATACAATTTTCCTGTCCCACATCCCATTCAAACCATACCAAAAGCCTTCCTTGAAATATACGTAAGAGCTGACAACATGAAAAAGGTCTTTTAGTACGTACACACACAATTTATATTTCATCATAAATCCCTTTAACGCTACTTGAACCATTCCCTTCCAAGATGTCACCAAAATTATATTTTATATTTCTAATGCCAAAGAGTTTTCCTTTAAGGTATTAAAGGATTTCAATACTGAAATGTTCTTATATTTACTCATACAAATATGGATCAAGAATAAGTGTGTCGACATTTTACCACTCTCTCTGCGTTGGTGAAAAAGTTCGTTTTTTTATGTGTTTTCCATAGAATATATCGGCATTTCCAGTACATATAAATTCTCTAGAATAAAATGAAGGTGTAGTGTATTCTTGAATATTTACAAATCGTATGATCTATAGCTTTTTGCGAATACAAGAATAAATTTTTGGAAGGATAGGCCATGGTCTACAAATTTAAGTGTTGGTATTAGTGAACAGCTTATTATTATTTTCTAAGTTAAGATTTTGTTTGATTGGCAAATCCAATCAATGAATCATTCAGATCACTGACTTAGCATAAGGACATATACGGGTAAATGGTTAGTCCTAATTAAAAGCTATTTCAATCATACGAGTACTTAACATCCTATTAAGGAGCTCCAAAAAGAATATACAGTTGCTTGTAATATGAACGTGGAGTCCTTGTAATCAGTTGACCTTTCCACAATTCACTTATGGAAATTTCCCAAAGCTGATTTTCTAAAGTAGCGGTTAACCAAGTTTTCACGTATTTAAAAACTCAAAAATTCCAAATAGATGAACTTTGTGGTATTTTCAAGCAGCAGGAATGGCGAGAATGTAAGCCGTTCACATCTACTGGTTTGAATCTCCTTTCATCCTTCACAATAACTGTTGATTTCCTTACGGGTCTTTGCATTGAATCATTACTTATGGTCTGTTCATGCATGTTCCAATGAACGACGTTTCTACACCTATCAAAATTGTATTCAAACTTTTGCAAATTTTCCAAGGAAGGACGGCAAAAAAGGCAAAAATATTGTACACTCGCTGAATCCAAAGAAAGCAAGTTATAAAAGTTACCATGACATTTTTCTCTATGAAATTTCTTCATCCTTCATCCTCCTACAGTTGGAAAAATAATCCCAACTCGTGCTTTTTTCAGATTTTCTCCTAACGTTTATGAGATTTCCCTTGAATTTTTTCTTCACACTGTCGCTGTTGGGATCTTCTGCGTACCAGAGCAAATCTATGATTTTCAACAGCGAGTATTTGTATAGCGACTCAGGGTGATATGTACTTAAACATACTATAGATGTATACTAGGACTATGTATATAGGCAGTATTTGGCAGCTACATGCTGTACTCGGTCCAACACCATGCGATTGGTACAGGATAACCGGAAAAAGTTAAATTGGAAATATGTTTGTTGGGAAAATTTTTACATTATTTCTTTGGGCATACGTCTGCAAAGTCAGTTTTGTGGCATTTCAAGACTGTCCTGTTGCAAGATCAGGTCGGTTGGGTTGTTCTTGGTTGGTTGAGTTTTCCATCCACTCTATCATCTAATTTGCAAAACCGCTCCTGCTGATAACTTTTTCTTGAATTTTCTTGCTTTTTTCTGCGGCAAAAGTGAAAATAGTGAAGTTGGAACATTTTTTACCCAAGTCCTTGCTACCCGGTATCGTGGAATTTACCAGTGAACTTTAACATTTGTGAAAAGCGTTTTATCACGCGGGTTTTATTTATTTGGGGCTCTGAGATTTACGTGATTTAGGCATACTCGTATAAAGGCTTTAAACCTTCCTTGGTTTAATTTTAATACTTCTAAAAAATTTTCTTTGAGTAGAACGACGGGGTACATGTTTTTGATTTTCATTTGTATTCATTTAGTTTCCATTTCAGAACGATGACGATGGGCTTTGTAATACGAACAGAAACATGAAAAATATAAAAATCAGTAGAGTACAATTTGTAATCAACTAGCCAAGTTTAAAAATAAGGCTTATTTATGAGCTAAATTTAGTTTGCATCGATATTTCAAGAGAAGCAGAAGTAAGCTTGAGGTATGAATTAGTTGGGTTGCATTGCGTTATACTTTGAGTTAAGTAAAAGCTTAAACTGTTTCGAAAAACATTTGATAAAGCTTCAACACTTAAAGTTATCCTTTACAGTTCAGAAATGAGATCGTTGAAATAAACAAAACGTTAGATGTGTATTACGAACATTGTTTATTACAAACATTGAAACACTAGTACAGTGGATTGGGGGAGTTAAAAGTCTGCTCCATAAATTATGTCTGAGATTGAGTTTTTTGAGCAACATTCAGCCTTGCATTCTTCTTCTTCTTCTTAGCACTACAGCCCCTCTCGGGCCTTCGCTTCCTGCGAATAGCGCCTCCAACTGTCTCAGTCCATTGACCACGTCCTCCAATTCTGAAATCCGAGCAGCGATGAACTGTCTTCGTCGACGGAGGCAGACCATCGTTTCCTCGGTTTCCCCACTGGTCTCCGGCCTTGAGTTCTCCCAACGAATACCTTCTTGGGTATCCGTTGTTCGTCCATACGAGCCTTGCATTGCCCGCAATAAAACCTCTATTGGATTTAAACCTAATAGTGACCTACACATATGACGTTAAATTTCTGGCAAACTTATTCATAATTGAACCGCGATCTTTGAAGGCAGAATTTTTCTGTTGGGTAAAATTTTTGCTCAAAAATATTTGTTTGATATGAGCTGATCATGAGCCCATAGGCATAAAGAGTTCGAGTCAATCAGCGGTCAAGGCAGTACGCAGCCAGCAACGAAGCGTATCATTTAGAATTTTTAGGAAAGGAAAGTAAGTCAAACGCCTGGATAAAGCACGTGCAGCAAGTGTGACGGGGGTCGATTTGAGGATTTTTCGAGCGTAAGGAGTTCGAGGAGGGACCAAGTGCAAGTATTGTTTGAGCGTGATGTGTAAAAAACTCAAAGTGAGAATCAGAAATTGTTAGAATCAAATTGGGGTATTTGAAAAAATATATTATTTTTATCATCTACTTGTAAATGGTTATTCTTTTTTTTCAACACAATAATTTTTTTCTGGCTTTTTAGGGACTAGTGTATTTTTTTTGTGGCAGGGAAGTGAATGCCATTTATGCACAGAGTGTGGAACTCCCATGCTCGCAGCAAGGCGAGTGAACTACCCACTAAACACCTCCCCTGTCAACCTGAGAACCCAGCCTGGAACCGTTTGACACATTATTTCGGGCTAGGTCTCATCTTGTTATGCCGTGAGGTGCCTTTAAGCTGGGGGATCCCTTTCCTAGCGGTAGCGGAGCGGGGAAGAGGAAGTGCCAGAAAAGCGATCCCCATGCCTCAGCACCCTCGCCTGCCGTGAGTCCCTTTTATATTTAAGGACTGCCCGAGCATAATGTGCTACCTGATTCCATTTGTCAACCGATTCGAGCATCACCACAACTATATTTTCAGGGGTGAGTTCTCCCATCTCTCTGTAGAGCTTCCTTCGCAGCCTGACACATTTTGTACACGCAAAGATGTGTGGCAGGCATTGTCCTCTTCTCCTGGGCAAAACCGACAATCGGGGAATCGTGACTTACCAATCTTGTGCAGGTAATACTGAAAACACCCATGCTCGCTCAAAAGCTGGGTCAGATAGAAGTCAATCTCACCATGCCTTCGATTTAGCCACGGTCTCACATCCGGGATGAGGCGCGAAGTCCATCTTCCCTCTGTGCAATTCACCCAAAACTGCTGCCAATCGTTGAGCGATCACTGTCTCTCCTCGCGGACAACCATCTCACTCGCATCCTCGTTTCTTCTCTGTACCTGCGTCGAACATTTTCGGTATACCTCCTTGCTGAGAGCGTTGCCCCACACCTCTGCTCCGTACAGTAGCACTGACCCTACAGCACTCATCAAAAGGCGCCTTCTTGATGGGCTGGGTCCCCCTATGTT
The DNA here is from genome assembly GCA_963969285.1 of Odontomyia ornata. Taxonomy (NCBI): domain Eukaryota; kingdom Metazoa; phylum Arthropoda; class Insecta; order Diptera; family Stratiomyidae; genus Odontomyia; species Odontomyia ornata. The sequence goes on along the minus strand of OZ017739.1, from coordinate 355,004,787 downwards.
AGCCATAAGTACACTCAGAGCCGATATTCCCGAAGCAGCCTTCTCAGCCGTTGCCCTGATTTGCTCAAAGAATCTCATCTTCGAGTCAATCTGTAGCTCCAGGTACTTCACCGCTGGCTTCGATTCGATTTGTATCCCCCCAATACTGATCATCCTTACTCTAGGGATTCTCTTTTTTGTCAAGATGACCACTTCGGTTTTCTCCAGTGCTAAGCTGAGCCCGTATGCAGTCATCCAGTTCCTCATTCATCACATTAGCATACCTAGCCTAAGTTGCACCTGTTCAACGGTGCGTCGAGCGACTAGAGCCGCAACATCATCCGCATAGCCGTCCAAGCGCGACTCATCTGGTATCTCAAGTCTCAGTAGCTCGTCGTAAGACAAGTTCCACAGGTCCGGACCAAGGATAGATCCCTAAGCAAAACCCGATGTAATTTCCATCCTACGTTGGCCCTGTGTCGTGTCCTCGTGTCATAGAGTAGGCTACGGTCCTTTAGGTAGTTCCTCAAAAGCCGTCCGGTACGGTTCCCTCACAGCCAATATGACGGAAATTTGGCGTATTTCCGGAGTTTAGTATGACGGGGGCCATCCTGGCCACTATTTCCAGGACTCGTTTTCCCCGCGGATCCGTTTGCGGCATGCCCCACTCGATTGCTTTAGCGTTGAAGTCGCCCCCAACGAGCACTTTGCCCTCTGCGTTCGAGAATTGGCTTGGAAAGATGATATCGATTCGTTAGGCGTTAGGTACACACTCAAGAAGGTGGTCGCTGAGCACCGAACTCACACGAAACCATCCCCTCGTCTACAACTCTCCGCTTGAAAGCCACTGCTCTGAACCCAGATGGTGGCAGTACCAGTTTCGTCAGACTACCATAATGCATGACTTTTATTATGATGTTGCTCACTCAGCAGCAAATAGTCGGCTTTTATATCCCTCGAAAACTGCTCAAGCAGATTGTGGGCGGTTGAACTGCGGTGTAGGTTTAGCTGCAGGATGCGGGTGATCGAAGTTCTGATTTTGCCTTGGCCTAGGGGTTCCTAGAACACCCGGCATTTTCCTGATCCCAAGACGTGTCCAAAATCAGGTTTTGGACCAGCATCCTTGCAAAGAATACAGTGTGCCTCCTTCGTACTTTCTTTTCTTTTATGTCCCATTTCACCGCATAGAGAACTCCTATTGGGTCCTTTGCATACTTATGTGGCGTAACCATAACCAAGGCATTTGAAACATCGAAAAGGTGTTGCTCTTCACCGTATCCTACAGACAACCCACCATATTCGTATTTTTCCCTTGTTCAAGAATTGTTTGGCGTCCTTTCCGGTCAAGTCAACTATGGCCATGCGTTGTCCCCTCTTGTTTTCTGGTGTCAGTCTCACTTTGATCCTTCCCACGCTAGGAAACTCCCTTTTGATGGCCTCTTCTACCTCGGCCAGATCCATGACGCAGTCAATGTTTCTTATTTCAATCGTTGCCATCGGTTTAGCGAGGCTATATTTGCGCTTTTGCCCAGGACTTTCTTTACTGCGTCGCAGTCGCAGAATGCTTCCTTATTGCCGGCCTCTGCTCCGAATTTGACCAGTATGTGGCCTGACCGCGTTGGTCGTACTAGTTTAATGGTAGTATTGGTGTGTTCGGGCCTTACGTTTCCCCTGATGTCCACGGCCATCTTGGGGCTTTACGAGCGGTGCCTGCTGCCGGGGTCTTCGTCGGGGCTTCTGCCTCTCCTGTTACGCATCAGGTCCTTTTTGTGATTGTGCCGGTTTCTTCGCTCCTTTTGTAAGCGCTATCTGAAACCCGTGATCTGGTGCTGCATGGCCATCAAAAGCCTCTCCTTTCCTTCTTTTATCCCGATCTCCTTCGATTGGGCTAGATGCCATTCTTTTATTGACTTTTAATGGTGGAGCTTTCTACATGTCACCTATAGATTTCTCCCCAAGCGCCTCTTTAGTCTTCTGTTCGTCTTCGGCACTTAATCAGCTCTTCCGATAGTGCCCTATGCAATCTAGGAGCTCCTCTAGTTCAAGTAGCCTAGCCTTTACTGCTTTGCTGATTTTTGGGGAGTCACATGCAGTTTGTATTCTTTTCATAACGTCTCCCACTTTTTGGAGTAGCCTTTCTTCTTCGTATTGCTGGGCGGCAATTGTACTTTGCAACCATCCTTGGGGGAGGTTATCGCGTTCCGTTTCCAAATGCAGTACTTCCGCCACATTTTCAACGTAGGCGGTGCAATCACACAACGTCGCTTTATTTGTCTGGTCACTCGTTGCTTTTCGTGCCGTAATCTGCTCGTTAGCTTCAGGATGTTTCTTTACTCTGTCGGGATTTGCGACCCTTGCATCGGTCAATTTGGCAGCGATCGCAGCAGTGGCAATCGAATTTCCGATGCTCTTCATATTATCTTCCACCGCTCGAACACCTGAAGCGTCCTGCAGAGTTTCCCGCTTTTCTTTTATAGAACGCTCTGGTGTTCGCATCATTTTTTCGCTGCGCCCGAACACCGCAGGAATCTCAGTCTGAACCAGACAGTCTGCTAATCTTCGTTTTCGTCCGTCTTCACTGTCATTGTGTTATTCGTCGTTTTTGTTATGGTTAGTACCGCTCTCAATGTACTATTAACATCGTCGTCATTGTTATTATTTGGATATTTTTGATCTTTTGATATTGGTTTCACCAGTTTTATTGGGTGTATAAGGGTTGTAGTTCAACTTACTTTTCCGTGACGGCATTCCAAGAAGTGTCTTGAAATCTATGCTTATGTGGAAAATAATGAATGTTGGGCAGTTTTCCGCCATGAAATCAAGCTTCGCGCAGAAAACCAAAAAATATTTTCAGCGTTTCTGAGAACAGTTTCGGGGAATGCTAGACAAGAGTTTATTTTGGACTTTTTGCAAGATACAACTACAAGTTTCTGAAGATCATGAACATGGTAATGAATGAGGAAGGGAGTTCTTTGGATAGTGGTGATGATGAAGAGGCTATTGTTGTCAGATAAGAAGGAGAGAAAGAGGCCAATAGGGTCTCCCATTCAGGAGCCTATTTCAATGGCATCTAAGACCATTGAGTTCTTGTTCGTAGCACTTTAGCCCCTCCGGCTTTGCTTTTATCTCGATCCAATGACCGCATCCTCCAATTTTGAAATCTGAGCAGCGATGCACTGTCTTCGTTCAACTAGTCAGACCAGCGTTTTTTCGGTTTCCCCACTGGTGTCTGGCCTTCAGTTCTCCCAACAAAGACCTTTTTGTGTGTCCGCTGTTCGTCCATACGATTCATGTGGCTAGCACATGGCAGCTTCCGCAGTCTTACAAACGTTGAGACCTTCGGCTTGACGAACATTTCATTTAACCTTTAGTTGTATTGAATCCGCCATTGGTCCCCGTCTAGCTTTGCTCCGATTATTGACCTCAGGTTCCTTCGCTCAAAGGCATTCAATATATTTGTAGATGCTTGGATTAGGGTCCATGTTTAACACCCATAGCATAACACAGGTCTTATCATAGATTTGTATACTTAGAGCTTTTTCTTCCTATGTATCCAGCTGGTCTTCAAGAACGTCAAAACTGAGAAAAAAAAATATTTTATTTGTGAGCTGTATTCTTCGGCGTATTTCGTCACTTTCATTACCGGTTCTCATTACATTACACAAACTGGCGACTTAGTCTGCTAAGTTGCGAAAAAATGCATTTAAGTTATATCCTCTAGATACCTATTCCCACCCTTTTTTATTAATGATCAACATGCTTCTTGATTCATGATATTCAGTATAAAGCTCACTTAAACTTTGCACCTGCAGTTGGCCTTCTTGGGGCAGTTTTGATCATTGTTCAATACTATTACATAGAAGGCATTTTATGCAGTTACATATACATAGTATTGTTCTCAGTCCCACCACATGTCAAGCATCTTTGTACTTTGTCTTTACACATAGTTGCAGAATGTCCTAGCCTACCGCAGTTCCTACACTGCGGTCTTGCATTAGGGATATAACAATTTCATATCTTTATATGAATGCACCGTTAAAATTTTTAAATGAACTGTCTATGTCAAAACGTGAGTCAAAGTCAACATTTTTATCATAATAAAGTTCAAGAACCAGCAACGTTTGAAAATTATTAAAATTACTATTAATTATTATTATCAAAAATTATCTCCAGCGATTAAGCTCATTTTTGGCTCAATGGCTTTGTTAATAAGCAAAGTATGTGTTATTAGTCAGCAACAAACAAAAATGTGATTTTTGAGACACCGTTGCAATCGCAAAAAAACTACTGTTTGGTGCGGTTTTCATGCCAGAGATGTGATTGGGCCGTATTTTTTCGTGGATGAAAATGACCATCATGTTAACGTCAATGGAGAGCGCTATCTTGTTATGTTGTTGTATCCTTAATAAAAACGATATATAACATTTTTATATCATCATAATGTTTCTCGTAATCGTTATTTTAACTGATTTCATTGGAATAAAGACGCCCTGTTAAGTTTGTTTGCATTGATCATCTGGATGTATTTAAAGTTCATGCACATTCATTGTATGGACTTGCAATCTTTATGAATCAAAATCCAATTCAAACTTTTGAATTGCCCCATACCTATACCGGAAGTTTCTAGCGATAAAATCATTAATGACGTATGCCTTGAAGAACTCTTTTTGTAGAAAAGCAGGTCTTCAAGATATATGGTTCGAAATTTTCGTTTGCTTCTTTGGAACTGTTTAAAAAGATTTTGAGTTTTACATCACTTTGTGTTTTGTTTGTGTTTGTGTTTTTCATTATAAATCTTCTTAAAGATCCAAAGTTCCCAATTTACTGTTGACGCTCTTTTCAAAAATAACTGGAAATATTTTGGCCTTGGATTCAATGCCGTATCTATTGTTTTTGCCCTAGATTGGGAGATTAAAACTTTCATTTGACCTGTATTCCTCTATTTTACCTATTATTTTTTCATTGCCAATCTTTGATGCAAGAAAAATCAGGCTTGAAGCAGGATTTGTCTCTTTTAAATTAGAATCAAAAATTTTCTTTTCGCCCTTGCTAAGGATGCTCTGATGACTGGCCATTGTTCTCGTTTATTTTCTGTGAAGACTAATGATTGTTTAAATGCTTCTAAATTGCGACTTTTAGGTCTTCTAGACCTCTTGAATGAGATTAAATATCCTCTCCTTTCCCCGTTTCATCTGAGAGCATGGGGTTGTAAGAAAATATCAGATCGCTTTATCTTACTTCACACTTCTTCTTCTTCTTTTCTTTCGTAGCACTACAGCCCCCCTCGGAATATTGCTTCTTGCAAAAACCACCTCCAACTGTCATGGTTCATTGACCGCGTCGTGCAATTCGGAAATTCAAGCAATGATGAATTGTCTTTCTCAACGGAGTAAAACCAGCGTTTCCTAGGTTTTCCCATTAATATCCGCCCTTTACTTCTCCTAACAATATCCGTTGGATATCCGTTGGTCGTCCATACGACTAACGTGGCCAGCTTATTGCCACTTCTAAAGTCTTATGATGTTTGAGCCCTCCAGTCTCGTTAAAAACGTTATACAACTCATGGTTTTATCGAATTCACCATTAGTTTCATCTCAATTATTCGCTTTACGACCCACCTTTCAAAAGCGTGCAATATGTTTGCAGGTTTATGGGTTAGGTTCCACGTTTTACCTTATACCCTAGCATAGGTCTTATCACAGATCTCTATATTTGGGGCTTCACTTTCCTGCGTATGCGGCTAGTCTTAACGATCGTCAAAGTTGAATAAAGTATTTTATTTGCGCGACTCCTAAAGGTTAGAAGGTAAGCGAAATTCGCTATAGGGGGTGGCTTTTAAATTTTTTTTTACAAAAAGTTGCAATTATGGGTTGTTACGGGTGAAATTGAGACTCCATAGCGTTGCTCACCCCGAACACTACCATACGCGATTTCGTTCGGGGCTTAACCTACGCAATACTGAGCCGCATTTTATTAATTTTTTTGGTAATCTAATGATGTAACTATCGGTAAGTAATTTAAATTTTTATTCAAAAAAGGACTACTGGTTAAATTACGGAAAGGAATCCCCATAATGATTTTAAATTTAAAAATTGGTTAAATTACGAAAAAAAGCCACATAATAATTTTTGTTTTGTAACTTTATGAAAGTAAACTCAAGTAGCTAGGTCGCTTCCGATTTACATGCAACAATTATGTACAACGCAACCAGCAACAAGCGCCGAAAGCATCAAGAACCAACGCAAGCTCGAAAGAAAACGCAAATACACACGGTAGCGGAAACGTTCGTCATCCAATCAACGTAGACGGCTGCAGAGCCTTCGTTGAGGCTAAAAAAATTGCCTCAGCAACCATTATATGAAAAGCGCAAATTAATTCTTCCGCCGCCCCACCGCAGCTATAGATTTTCCAACCCTGACAAGTGAAGAACCTTCAAGGTCTTTGGCGTGGGACGATTATATTTCCAATGACCACAGCAAAAGTGAACGCACAGATCGCTTGATTGAATGTCAGGTTGACGAAGCGAATAATTTGGAGCCGGAGAGCAATGGCACGCCGGGAGTTGATGACGAGACTTTTCATGAGTACAATTCACACAAATTTTGGCATATCACACCTAATATAAAGCTAGACTGGGATAATATTTGTGATGGCTACTTCGATATTCTGAGCAGACGAGTGGAATTTGTCCCGTCAACGGACTTTAATCAAGACTTTGTGCCAGTTGAAATTCTTGAGTCGTACGTTACAATGGTTAGGAATGGAGAATATGCCGGGGCAAGACTGACCTGCGCTTATGATGTCCCGGCTGTGGCATTCACAATTGGAAAACAAAATTGGCATGTACTAAGAAACCTTTTACAATATCTTTGTGACAAATTAGACTGAAAAGTTAGGAAAACGGTGGCGTCATTTATTGGTGTACTTGCAGTGATCCTTGGAAGAGAAATAGTTTCGCTACATGTGTAGTTCCAAATTCTTCGCCCGTACCGTAATCGCGGTATATCCAGCGAGTAAGAAGAGGAAAAAGTATATTTCTGGCGATATAAGCAACATAAAATAGCTAAAGTAAGGAGATGTCTCCAACTCATATTTACCTAGGTTAGACAATATACGAACTAAGGAAATTCTAGTCCTGAACTTTTCGGCATCAAACCATTAAGAAGAACAACCACAAGAAAAAAACAAACCAAAAAAAATCGTTGTTTCTGAAAACGCATTCGTTGGTTGGTTTTGCAAGTCACTAATTTAAACAGAATGAGTAGCGTAGCAAAAACTTCTCTCAATAAATATTCTTACGTGCGACGTAAACAAACATTACTGACAGTTTGAACTGTCAGTCAAATGCATTCAGCGCATTCAGCGCGTAATACACTCAATTCCGACTAGGATCACCACCAAGTGGAACTTATGATGAATGAAATCAAGCGAGGGGAATTACTCGCATCAACGGAAGAAAAGCACTCAAAAACAAGATTTTCCCGGTAGATGGAAGGCAAAACGTTAACCCGGGAGGTTATTTAAGCCCGGAAGATTGCCGCGCTTTCTTTTTTGCTCTCTTGAGGAGTTTTCTTACAAGTAACCATGGAGCTGCGTGACACCAAGTGTTAAGGTATCGAAATTTAACCCGACAAGTGGATGCAAACGAAGTAATACAGAACGAGTGATCAGCGACCGTTTATCTTCTGACGAGGAACTGGAGCCGTACAGTGGAAATCAAATCATCAAACGGAGACGAGACAGCGGTGGCGAATTTCAAGTGAATGGAAGCAAGAGGTCCCTTACTAGAATAGGGAATAAGTGTAAGTGGCTTTCATTTAGCATCTAGTTAATCAAATTATCTTCTTGGAATTAAATAACGTAGATATAATTGTTCATTTTTTTCTTTTCTCGCTACAAGCACCAAACTTTTTTTTCCAGCTGTAAAAAGTGCGGCTCGGGAAATCTTCTCCCAGGGCGTTGACCAAGCCGGAAGACCTGGAGAATTTAAAACAAGTGATAGTGATTAAAACAGGTGGTAGTATTTGTGGGTGGGTATTTTCGGTTCCCCTGGTGTAAGAAAACCCGAATTTGTGTGGTGGTGGAACAACTTAGCTCGTTCCGCGGGGTAGTTTTCCGTAGCAGGCGATTCTCGCGGCTAAATGGTGACGAGCCCCTAAAACTGTCTAGTTGAAATTTCGCTCCGGGCGGTCGTCTTCTTGTTCGGACGGCCCCCTTGAGAGGCTTGGAGAAACGAATGAGTTAGACTGGGTCGGTGGAGCCTCCACCGGAGTAGCCACAATAAAGTTGTGGCAGTTAGGGGAAACAGGGAAATTTTCGGTAATAGGGTGTCAAATAAAAAATTTTGGTGAACGCTTTTCAAAACAGGTCCTAGAAAAGAAGCATTTGCAAGGAAAGATGGAGGGAGGGGGGAAACGTGCGCACAATTTTATGCCCCCATCCTCGCGATTGGACATCTTTAAACTGAAAAATTCTGAAAATAATCACAAAAGTAAGTTTTTATGAGTACAAGCCAGCCAGGTAAAATTGGAACAACTTTGTTAAGAATAGTACATTTTATGAATTTTACGTTTACATCTATAAAGTTGAAGGATGACATTTAAATTCGCCAAACACTTTTATCTAGATTTTTTTATGTACAACGCACGTTTTCTGGAAGGTTTGTAGAAGTCGAGCCGTAAACAGCTAAGTTATAGACGATTGAAATTTATCAATTACAACAAAAACTACACATGATACTGATGTGTAAGGGTTTTGATGATAATTTTAGAAATATTGTAAAAGACTGATATTTTATCATGACAACTCAAATATTAAGGTTAATAGAATGAAAATAAAATGGCGGCAAATTAAAATACATCATATTGTCATTCATGGAATGTGCTCAGAAATGTGAGTCAAGTTTTAGTATTCAGAAGACGTTGTTTGATTTATTGATTGTTTAACAATACCCTTCTGGTGGGAAAATTCTTCTGGTACCTTTCATTGAACTTAAACATTGTTTCACTTTCAAGGTGCGAGACAATAAAATGATAATTTGCTTTTAAAAATAAGGGCACCTATGAGAAATTTGCTTTTCCGGCTGGTAGTGCCAACGGGATTTTTTAGTTAGGTACGCCTGAAGAGGCATGCCAGATTTTAAACAATTCAAATTGAAACATTACACTGCATATAATTTCCAACAAAGCCTTGTTGTTGTTGTTGTTTGGCTGTTTATCGAGAATGTAGTTTTCCACGAAAAATATGAAAAGTGGTTTGCGTTTTTTTTTGAGTTAAGAAAATGGTAATTATTTTAAGTTGTTATCAGCAAATTTACGGCCTTAGATCGATTTTTCAAAAGAATTTTTGTTGTGTTTGGGAATATTTTAGGCAAAATCCATGTGTCTAAATTTGAAACTGTTTAAGCAAGTCGAATCAATGCCAAAGTTGGAAATGGTTAGGCAAGCCCCATCAATGTCTCTATTAGGAGCTGCAAGCCGCATCACTTTCACGAAGAATTTATAGGGTAATACATTACGGTTTATATGAGAGTCTAATGCGGAATCCACATCAGGCCCTAGTTCCCGTTTAGGCTTACCTAGTTTGGACCATATCACTCCTTATTTGAATTTCCAGAGGGTATTTATTTTCTTGCTTAGGATCGTTTTAGTATAAAAAGCTTGTAACTCTCTTTTAATGACACTGTTGCTTTCTTTCGATCATCATTCTATTAATAATTGCTTTTCTTGACTCTTCGGGGTCACTAATTATTTAGCGGAATTTTAATGGAATTTCACACGTCTTGCCATGTTTTTGATCGTCTTGTTTCCACTAGTCTAATAGATTTTTGATGGTAACCGTATGCGTGTCCTGCACAGAGCACTCTTTTTATTTTGCTAAGTTATGTTTTGGAGTGCAGCTCAGTTGTTCTAACGATAAAGCATCGACATTTGGCACTGACAAGAAAGTGGTCAGCATTACAATTGGCAGTAGCAAAAGCTAGTCATATTCATCGTTAACTACATCATCCTTTCTTCGGTTGGAACATGGCAGCTGATAAGCCACGTTTAGAAGAGTTTCGTCTTTGTTCAAAGTGCACAAAATCTTTCGTTAATTGGCTTAAAGTAGGTGATTAGTTATAGTTTATTTTGATTGATGAAAAATGCCATTTTGAAACCTCTTCTACTATCCTTTATTCTCGCTAGTAAAGATGGTCTGTGATGAATGACCTTAAACCAAGTTGCTGGGTCATTTTGTGATTTGAAGTGCGAGGATGATGCTTTCCCGCAAGAGGCTACTATGAAAATTTCTCATAGCGCACCGCTCTTGCAGGATGAGATGATATTTTCAATTTCAAACTTGTAGCCTGCTTTATTACCATTGAGTCAATCCTTTCTCGACAACATTGGTGAAACTTGTTGCGAATTCCAGCGTACCGGAATTTTCTCATTCGCAACTTCAAATTACCGCCGTAACATCTCCACCTTCCTTTGGGCACTTATACCTTTACCTCTGTATATTTATTTATTTTTATTAACATTTTACCAATTCCCCTACAATTTTTAATTCTCCATCATCTCAATATTACCCTCTTATCCTATTTTTAATTACAAAAAATAGTAATATAATAATAATTTTCCCACTGACAACACTCCATTGATTACTCCCCATTAATAAAATTTCATTCGATACATTTTCCCTAACAAAACATAATTCCCTCCTTCATACTAACTAATTTTATTCATTAGCGCCCGCTAACACATTTTTACCTACTAACAAATTTCCTCTCAATGCCCATTAAGAAAGAAGCATAGTTGAAGTTCCTAATTCAATAAATGGGAAATCAATAGAAGGTGGCTACATTGGTACCGTCGTGGATTCTTGACCGGGGGTCCACTGAAACCCAAGGTTCAAGTTCCCTGAGCGCCAGAAAACACTCTTTTTGGAATATCAGCAAAAGCAATTGTTTCCGTATACACATGATGATTTGCATCTAACCAAACGCCATCATGGTTATGAAAAATGGAAATCGTTGCGGTTGTCGATATGGAAAAGATGTGTGGGTAGCGGAATCGAAGTGAAATGAACTTTGATTACGTTACCCAGAGGCGGCAACGGTAATCGGGAATAAAACGATTGCGGGATTGGATCTTTGGATTTGAGGGCATTCGATGTTTGGCTTGCAGAGAGAGGGTAGTTCTTTTACAGTTTCAGTGAAAGTTTGGATTTGAATTTGTGGGAAAAAGACTTGAGTTAAGATTCGGGAAGTGAATCTTCAATCCGGGCAAAGAAGTTTTTGATTTTGGAGTTCGGGATAGGAGTTCTTTTTTCGGTCAATTTTTGGGTGTGACGAAAGCGGTGGTTAGCGAAAGTGAAGGGTGGAAACAAATAGTTTTATGAGAAGATGGCGAAAAGTGAGAAGACAAGGAAATAAAGGAAGTAAATGAAAGTTAATGAAAATTGAATTTTAGACGAATGAAGTGGAGAGGGAATAGCGTGAGACAATTTTAGAAGAATAGAGTGAAAAATGAATAGTGAAATGTGATGAACTCGTGATTCTGAAGTTATTTATTTCGTGACCAGACGAAGCGTTTCTACGAAATCATAAAAAAAGGGTGAAATTAACAGTAATTGATTCAATAACTATGTTCATTGAATTATTCGACGATTTCAAGAAGCTGACACGCGGATTCGTTGCCGTTTTTTTTACTGTTTCATTATTTTTGCTGAAGTAAATTTAATTTAGTTTTTACAAGTTTTATCAGTTCCCACTTCCAGTTGCAGAGTGCTCCACAGCTTCAAAAGAAAGGGTGAGAAATTATTTTTTTCGGATTTATCTGCGTGAAATTGATTTTTTTTTTCTCTTTTTTGATGATTTTTATAAATTTTTTTTGTAAATAAATTATTTTGAACTAATTTCACCAAAGAGGGGGTCTAAATTAATTTACAGAATTTAATGTGTGTTCATTGCTTATTATTATCCATACTTAATTGAAGTGATATTGTAAGAGCATAATTAAAATTTTTAAATAAAAAAACGGCCATGAAACCCTAATAATATTAGATTTTCATTTCTTAAAATGACCTCCCCCTTTCCCGTCCTTTTCCCTTCGTGTTAGTTATTATATATAAGGTGGCTGAACACGAGCAGAGGGTGCGCCGCAAGACCCACGACACGACTGAGCGCCAGCCGGCCTCAGTATGCTACCCCAGGTTACGCACTCCTCTGCTGAAACTTAATGTCTGCAACTGCGGTGACTTCCGCGGTTGTAACAAACTCTGGCAGTGCTTCAGTTCCGCCAATTTAAGGTTAGTAGGTGTCGTATTATTTCACATTAGCCTGCCAATTTTTTGGTGAGTGGAAATGTACAAACTAATTTGAATGTTTGTAAGATACTGTCATTTACACTACTGAGAATTTATCCCTTTGTAATCGTAGAACAAAACATAAGCTCGTGAATTGGTTCGCCGAGTTTTCATTTGCCTGATAAAAAAACTTACATATTTGCGCGTACTCAATTCATTACAGATTTAACTTTCAAATCAATTTTGCCAAAGAAAATCAAAACTAAGAAAAATCTTACAAAAGACCTTAGATGAAAGCTTATCATAGTTTCTAGCAACGACAACTACCAATTAAAGGATTCAATCTACGATGAATTGCTACGGACACATTCATTCTCTGAAGCTTTGACTACAATTTGAAATTATTAAGCGTACCTAAATCCAAATCTCACCGCGGAGAATTATCAACATTAGCATTTGTTTGAATATAAGGAATATATTAGAATAACTTTAGCATTTCTAACGAACAAAGAGCTTTCTCTATGTTTTGTTTCAAAACATCAAAGCTAAAACGCTCATTGCATTTTTAACAGGAAGCATCTACGAAAACACTAACTTTCCGTACTTGAAATGTCTCCCGTTGAAAGCAAGGAGTTTGACTATCCAAGAAATATTCCTAATGAGACGATTAAAATTCAAAAGGAAGCCACTCACTGTCTTTCTCTCTGAAGCATTACGTCGCAAAACCATTAGTTAAGTTGGTTGGTAAAGAGGCGCCTGATTCAAGACTCGACCAGGATATTAAAGTGTCTATAACATCAAGACTGATGTCCTCGGCACCCCTACAGGAATGAATCGAATCGAATGAGCTAGTCTTTTGTTTTGCTTAAGAAAATGAAAATAGCAATGCGTTAATTTAGTCGTAAGACTCGCGAGACACGTCATTATGATTATTTTATGGGCTTAAAATGTTTACGCGCTCGCTCAGTTAGTATCCAGAATTGCTATTTTATAGCGATTCCCGGAAGCGAGTTGGAAATTAAATGGAAATATGAATATTAAGGAAAAATTATTTGATGTAAATGTGGATGGGGAAATGTGTTCAATTTACTTAATTTAGAACATAATTTATTGATCTAAGCTTCACGAAAATGCTATGAATATTTTGATTTTAATGCTGTCTGATTTTAGGGAGAATTTATTATGTTTAGGAAATAAAGATTGAATTAGATTGGACTTAGATGTTTTTTTTAATGAATAAATATTCTGCAACAGTTAAAACTTAGTAAGTTGATTTTTGCCATACCTTATTCAATCACGTATGCTGAATATTAATTAATCAGCATAAAACTCTAAATGTAAAGCTTATATGTGTAAGTTGTTGTGATTTCATATAATTGTTTTCTAGTGCATACTAGAGATCAACTGAAAACTAATTATTAAGAAATCAAATGACAGCTTTTACTAAATTAGAAATTACGTAGTTGTATTCTATAAACTACAGTGATTTAAGGAACTGGCCTATAAAAAAAGTTTAGTCTTTTGTAAGTTTCATATTTTTTTACTTATGTTACCATCTCAAATTCGGTTCGCTGAATCCCAATCCATACCAATATACAGAGGAAACTTTAAGTATATTCCACCCCTAAATATAGAGAGTACGGGATCTGCAACCGGTCAAGAGATCCGAAGCAATTAGCAACCTTCGTTAAAGTTATGTGAAGTTGAGGTTTGAAGTGATATGTTTTTGTTTTTGCACTTAATTCACTCTGAAAAACGGTCACGTTTATAACATTTTTGTTCTTGAAGAACATGTATACGAAATCGGCACTTTAGTTCTCTGTTTTTATTAAACACTTACGAATATTCCGTCGGCTTTGACACATGAGTTTTCTCGCCTCTACGAATTTCATCAGCTTTGACGTTCGAGTTTTCTGTAACAGAGCGTTAGTTGTGTTGTGCTCAAACTGTTCTATGAATGATAAGGAAGGCGCGATCGTGTGCATGTGAAACGAAATTTTGTCGGTGTGCGCGGGTGTCAATGGGGGGTGATTCTTCTGAAGAGAGGAAAGAAAAACCGGTCTAGGAGAAGCAGATGGAATCATATAGTTTCGAGAGCGTAAGTTATTTATAAACTCTCAGAAGAGTAGCGAATAAGATAATTAGGATTAAGAAAACAAAACACTATGACGACCAATTGAGAAGTAGAGATGTAAGTTTAGCGAGCAATAACACAAGACAAGCATACAAAATAGTTCAAAGCCTGAAACGTGGTTATTAGCCCAAAACTATGCTCTGTCGTGATGATAGCGGGAATATCATCGCCGATGAAATCAAGATTAAGGAAAGATGGGCATCATATTTCAAGAACCTCCTTAATCATCCGCACAGCTCCAGAACATCGGAGCTTGAAGATGTCTGCGGAGAGCTTCCATTGGCCCCACCAACTCTGGATGAAGTTTGTTCCATCATCAAAGCCCAAAAGAATAATAAAGCGCCGGGCATTGATGAGATTCTAGTGGAGCTCATCAAATATGGTGGCAGTAGTGTTCATGAAGCTATTCCCAAAGTCATCCAGCACATTTGGCAACAAGAACATATGCTGAAAGAGTGGAGCCAATCAATTATATTCCCTACCCACAAAAAAGGTGACAAGCTACAGTGCGGAAACTATAGAGGCATATCACTACTTTGTACGGCGTATAAAATATTATCTAAAATCTTAGAAAATTAAATCGGATCATACGCCAACAGTATTATTGGGGAGTATCAACGTAGTTTTAAGGCAGGTAGATCGGCAACAGACCAATTTTTCACAGTCAAACAGGTACTTGAAAAATGCTGGGAGTTCAACATAGACGTGCACCAAATTTTCCTTGACGTCAAGCAAGCATATGACAGTATTGATCGTAACGTACTGTACCAAATAATGCTTGGTTTTGGCATCCCAGCCAAATTAGTCCGTCTTACCAAAATGACAATGGCGTCGACAACCTCCCAAGTCCGCATCAATAACCAACTCACCGATGCCTTTAACACAAATATCGGATTAAAGCAGGGAGATGGGCTCTGGAGTACGTCATATGGAAGCTACCTGTCGATACGCAAGGTAAATTACTATACAAGTCGACCCAGGTAGTGGCCTATGCGGACGACATCAACATCTGTCACAGTCACTTACAACTGCCAAAGAACTCTGGCCGGCGGCCAGTGGGGAAACCGCGGAAACGCTGGTCTGACTCGGTCGACAAAGACAGTTCATTGCTGCTCAAATTTCGAAATTGGATGACACGGTCAATAGACCGACACAGTTAAAGGCGCTGTTTGCAGGAAGCGAAGGCCCAAAAGTGGCTGTAGCGCTAAGAAGAAGAAGAAGAAGTTATTTATAACTTATTTATGTGTTAAATTCGCTTTCCACATGGACGAGTACACAGATTCTCGTTGCTCGTCCATTTATTTATTTGTCTTTGATTCCGCCCAAGTTCATCATCAAATATAAGTGTTTTTTGCCTTGCAGGCGCAGTCAAGCAATCAAGGAGAATCAATGTGTCAGGCGGAGAAATTGTTAGAAGTTGAACAGTCAGAGGTGCTTTGTCGAGCTAAGTAGCGAGGGCTCCCAGGTGGAGCAAGCTAGTATATCTTTGAAGGCCAGACGTACTTGGTTGAATGTGCAGCTGCCCCAATGTGCTTGATTGTGGGCATGCCTGGTAAGGTGTGGAGATGCTAAGAAGAGCTTGGTAAGGGGATGCCGTACTGGCAGGAAAATATATTTTGTTTTGGTATTTATTTTGATTTTGGCATTTATTTGCTTTGTATCCTTTTCTGATTTTTTAAATAGATTATTTCGTATTTTGGTTTTTCAATTAACCACTTCTTCACAGAATTACAGCCCCTCCCGGGCATTCGTTTCCTGCAAATTGTGCCTCCAACTGTCTCGGTTTATTAAGTGCGTCCTCCAATTTTGAAATCCGAGCAGCGATGGACTGTCTTCGTCGATCGAGTCAGACCAGCGTTTCCTCGGTTTCTCCACTGGTCTCCGGCCATCAGTTCTCCCAACGCATACCTTTTTTGGTATCCCTTGATTACCCGTACGCTTCACATGACCAGCCCATTGCAGCTTCTGCAGCCTCATAATCTTTGAGACCTCCAGCTCGTCAAAAGTTTCATGCAGCTCATGGTTGTATAGAATTTGCCATTGGTTCTCGTCTAGCTTCGTTTCAATTATTCGCCTCAGGACCCGTCGCTCAAAGACGTTCCATATATTTACGGATGCTTGGGTTAGGGTCCATGTTTTACACCCATAGTATAACACAGGTCGTATTACAAGTTCGTATGCTTAGAGCCAATTAAGCACTTAGAGGGGTAATTTTTCCATTCACATTCCGTGACAGTATTCTAAGTTCTGTCTTGGAATATGCGGGCATGGGGGAATATGGTGAAATAGAGGCATGTTTTGCAGAAAAATTGAGAAAAGCGCAGAAAGCTAAAAAAATTGTTGTGTTTCAGCGTGGGATTTGGGGGGAATATTAAGAAGCAGTTATTTCTGGACTTACTTGTTAGTTGCAAGATGTAACTGCAAGCTCGAGAAGAATGTAGTGAAATGAAGATCAACGTTGGAGGATGCACCATGGACAGTAGTGACAAAGATGAGACTGTTGTCAGACCGGAGGAATAAGGAAGAAAGAGGTCTATAGCGTCTCCAAAATAGGAACCCACTTCAACACACTTGTATGAATTTACGACACAATAAAACTTGTTGATGGTTAATACACGTTTTAGATCGACCTAGGCATTCTTTGGATTTTCATGAAAACTTAAGGAATACAGTCTGTTAAGTAAGAGCGTGTCCAGCATAGCTTGCGATCGGTAAGTGATATAAACTTCAATTTTTTATCGGTAGAGAGAACCTCTGCCTTTGGCGCTTTGAAAAAAAATTTCCGTCGAAGTTTTCCGTCGGGAAAACACTTAAATCGCGATGAGTGCCATTTACGAAAAGCGCTTCAAGGCCGTGTTCGTTTGCACACACCCTAAGGGACCAAAAGTAAGCTATGTAGTGGTGGTTAAATATATTAAAAAGTCTGTATCGTTTGTCAAAAATTGGGTACAACGTGGGTCAACAGTCAAAAACCATCGATGACTTTTCAAATCGTGGTTCGGTAGGTAAAGTGACCAGAAAGAACGAAAAGTGAATCGTGGCTTTGTTTTCGCGCAATCCTGACTTTCGCAAACATGCCACATGCCTTTTGTCCCACATCAAATCAGTTCATCCAATCAAGGTTCATCTTAGGGCTTGCTTCTCAAAGAGGGGGTTTGGTGCTTTGCACGTGTTCACCGAGAACCTCAATGCTCCCAAGATGGTTGAAAACTGTAAGAAAGCTCTAGTACCGACTGCCTGACAACATTTTATCACAAAAAATGAGACCTGGATCTTGCAAGAAGATGATGATCCCAAACACTGGAGCCGGCTGTGTACTGAATGGCAACGGGAAAAATGCACCGTGACACTTGATCGGCCTTCGTGATCGCCTGATGCAAATTCTATCGAAAAAGTCTGAGCCTACATCAAGCAGAAGCTCCGTAAAAAACGTGTTTACACTTTGAAGCAGCTCTCCCGACAAATTGACTCATTTGGAAGGCGCTTCCCCTCAAATACACCGAAAATTTAGTAGAAAGTATGCCTCGGAGATGCCAAGCAATAATTGATGCTGGTGGTAACTGGACTCACTTTTAAACTGAAAGCGCGTTACTTCAGAATGAATTTAATGTACGTATAAGTCAAAAACTGTTGTTAAATAAACAATTTCAAATTATGCTGGACACGCTCTTACTTAACTGACTGTATATTTAATTTTAATATATTCAATTGGTCAAGTAATAAGAAAAATTATTTAAGCTGGAACAAAGCGGCGGCTGTTAAGTGCTTACGAACGAAACTCTGAATGATTTCTTATAAAAGTACTATGTTGAATGAATAATTCAAGTGATCGTTTCATGCCATGAGAAAACTTGTTCGATCATAAGCATTATAAATTGTATTTTTGGCTACCTATGAAAACATCACGCACGCCAGTAACACTATTGTCAGCAACTCCCAATGCACCACCGAATTTGCGTACTCTTAAACACTCGTTCAGTGTAGTTTGTCTAAGTCTGGATATTTAGTTAAATAATATATACAGTATAAATATCATTGTTCCGAGTGTACATAGTACAAGGACTCCTGGTTTGCTATTGCAAGTACTCGTATCAGAAACAAAAACTTTGTTTGTACCCATATTGAGTAGAGTGAGATCAGTGATAAGGAAACTGTGGACAAACTGGACATTCCATCTACGGAACTATATACGACTTCGATTGTTTCGGACATCCCGAAAAATTTTTCAAACAAACCGGCTCAAGAAATTCTTACCAAAAAATTGGTTTAATTCAACAGAAAAATGTTTAAAGAAAACAAAGAGACAATACCAAGCGTGCAAAAACTTTCGAGACAGAAAAACAATCCTGCTACAGTAAAAGCTTGATTTGACCCTGTGCAGCCACTTTTGGTTGACTTGGAACCTGTTCTCATTAGGATCATACTTAACATTGCTACTCAGGGCAGCGCTGCTGACGAGCGCCGCCAAACAGAATTGATTAGGAGTTATCTCACTCTGTCACTCTACATGAGAGGCTATTTTCGATGGGATTAAAACTTCTCGAAGTGGCACATCTCTTTATTTACTTCCATCCATTTCTAACACTCGAGAGAGAAGGAGGCACGTACGTACTGTGCCCGTAAAGTTAGTAAGGCCACAGACCGAGATGCACAAAAAGCACGACGATGGAGAACTCTACACAGCTACAATGAGGTTCTTGGCATCTCTAGCGTCACTTCTGAGATCGCAGCAAGTATTTGTTCTCTCTCAAGGCCATAAGGGCCGTGTACTGACATGTTTAATGACATTAAAAAGTCAGAGCCTTCTTTTAGTGCATATAGAATATAGAATACTTTTACCTGACCATAACTGGGTCGAGGAAGAGCGGCACAGACTTATTCCTTCTGTGTACGTTGGTGTCAACGTAGATCCAGATGGTTTCCGTAAGGAACAAGCTGTTGGATATAGCGGGCCAATACGCATATCCATAAGCCATTTTTAAGCAGCTGAAGAGACACTTGCTAAGGTTTGGAGGGAAATGAAAATCGACAACTACGATTTTTTAGCGGAATATAGAAAGCCTGAAGATTGCTTGTGAGACCTAGCAGAACCAAATCAGGTACGGTATAGCAATCACATTCGTGAATCGCAATACTTCTTCCAAGTGATTAAATGCATGGACAAACCCTGCTATTCCCACTCCAGGAGTGCATTGAAATCTGTCTTACCGAATACATTCCTGCTTTCCTTCAAACCCCATTTCTGCAATCCTTCAAATCTCAAGCAAGCTAGTGGTACCTGGTCAGCTAGACAAAGGATCATGCAAGTTTTCACCACTTTGTGTGAAGTTGCCCTTTGATGTATCACCGCTTCTAGAAGGATTTAAGTAGACGCCTTACGATTTCTTTTGTTCATGAGTTCAATCCAACCTTACGAATAGAATTTGCGAAACCTTTAGGATATATTTAACATTTCACAACAGTGTGTAAATGCCCAATCATTACGTGCATGGCAAGACAGTCCAAGACCGTTATAAAAGTAGAGTACGGCCACAGCGGTTTGCTGACAGAAGGGGAAATGAGCTTCTCTGCATTTTGTGCCCCTGTGAAACATCATCTGAGGATGCCGATTGGATAGACAAAGTTGATGCAAGGGGTTTAAGAATTTCGAAACCCTCTTCGTTACCTCTCCGGATGTCAGAAATTAAAAAGTCTGGATAGCTGGCAAACCCGTGGACAGAGGAGCAGGAACTCTATATTTATACTCGTATATATATATATATATATATATATATATATATATATATATATATATATATATATATATATATATATATACATATATATTGATATGAATTATGGCTGATTTTATTTAAAATTTTTTGTTACGAATACGATTTTATTTTGACTAAAATGTTTTATTTCAATAAGGTTTTTGTTTCAAGTTGCATTTTTAAGAAGGTATTATTAAAAAAACAAAAAACATAAATGGTACCAAGCCCAGTTGAGAAAGAAGGAGGAATCCCCTTCTTTTCTCAACTCCCGCTTCCATGATACTTCATCCTAAACCCCACGAAAAAACGTTAGTAAATGGCCTCGGGGCTGCAAATTGGGTTTACTGGTTCCCCAATGATGGGACATTAAATGACGATAAATGCCAATGATTGCAAATACGCCAGCAGTTCTGCTACTAAATGTTACTTACACGTCCTTTATGGTGACCTATGAGATCTTCCGCCGCCTAATAAGGATGGATGTTGGGAAATGTATTAACTCACCGTTCCTGGAAAACCCCACATTAATTTTAAACCCCATCCAGAGCCTTGCTATGGATTGGATCTATGGCAACGACCTTGCAACCAAAAAAAGAGCTATTGCATTGGATCCTGGCATGTCAGATCACTGAATTAACCTGGCGCTGTTTAAGACCTTTTACAACAGGACAGTCCAATATAAATTAAACATACTGGCAATCCAAGAAACGAATTGGACGAGAATTTATATTCAAGATATGAGATCACACACAATATTCAAAATTACGAAACCAGCTAGAAAGCGAAAGTATGGATTGGATTTCCTTGTGAATAGGGAGTTCAAATTTCACGTTATTGATTTTGAGGTAATCAATGAACGGTTGTATGCGATCCATATAAAAGCAAAATTCTATAAAATTTGCCTGAATTATGTTCCCGTCCCTACTGAAGAAAACGGCGAACAAACAAGGAAAGCGTTCTACAAACACTTGAGAATACTAGTCGACTTATTGCTTAAGAAGAAACGCAAATAAATCTCGGTAATTCAGCGGTCAAGTTGGCAATGAGCTATCTCATCCGGAAATGAATGGAGGATATAGCCTCCGCAATGAAACAAATGACATTGACGAGCGCCTGATTAACTTTGCACGTAGCAGAAATCTAGTCATACATTTGACTTTTTTCTCACATCGACACATACATAAAATGACCTGGGTATCACCAAGATGGCAATAAACAGATCAACCATGTTCTGATCCAAAAACGTTTCGTTCCGAGAAGCCAATTGTAGTTAAGATCATTACTTTATCAGATTATTGAAATTTATCGATGTTGTATGTCAAAAGCGTTTTCAGCAAAGACCAGCTCTCTACAGAAATTCCGCATCAAAAGGTTCCAAATGGCCTATGGGGCAAAAAAATACACGAGGACCCTCAAGAGCCAGTTGTCTCCCATCCTATCAGATACGTAACTGAAAACAAGCATAGACCTATGGGGGGAAGTGAAAGCAGCGATAAGGACCATGATAGAACAGACGATTAGACAACAAGCCCAACGTAAAAGAAACGATTTGTTTGATGATGAATGTCAGAATGGGTTAGGTAAAAATAATCAGTCGTGCAAAGAATACTTAGGTAGGAAAACTAGGACGAAGAGAGAACACTATGAAAATCTCAGAAGAGTAGCGAATAAAATAATTAGAAGTAAGAAAAAAAGAATACTTTGGCGACCAATTGAGAATTATCGATGTAAGTCTAGTGAACAACAATACAATATAAGCATATCAAAAAGCTTACTAGCTACTAGCCCAAGACTATGCTCTGCGGGCATGACATCAACATCATCATCGCTGATGAAACCAGTCTTGAAGAAAGATGAGCCTCATATTTCAAGACCCTCCTTAATACTCCACACAGCTCTAGAACATCGAAGCTTATAGATGTTTGCGGAGAACTTCTATCGGCCCAACGTACTCTGGATGAAGGCTGCTCCACCATCAAAGCCTAAAAGAATTATAAAGCATCAGGCATCGATGAGATTCCAGTGAAGCTCTTTAAATATGGTGACTGCAAGTTTGAGAATGACATCCATAAATCATCCAGCACATTTGGCAACAAGTACATATGCTGAGCAAGTGGCGCTTATCAATTATATTCTTTGTCTTTAATAAAGGTGACAAGCTACAGTGCGAAAACTATAGAAGCATATCACTATTTTGTCCGGCGTACAAAATATTTTCTAACATCATGAAAAATAAGTATTTTTAGTATTTTAAGGGAGTGTCAAGGTGTCTTTAGAGCAGGTAGATCCACTACAGAGTAATTATTTACAGATAAGCAGGTACTTGAAAAATCCTGGAAGTTGAACGTAGACGTACGTTAAATATCCATTGACCTTTAGCAAGCATACGATAGTATTGAAACGTACTGTACCAAATAATGCTTTGCTTTGGTATCGCAGCCAAATTAGTCCATTTCACTTAAATGGCAATGACGTCGACGACCTCCCAAGTCCACGACAATAACTAACTCGCCGATGCCTTTGACACAAATATCGGGCTCAAGCAGGGAGGTGGGCTGACCCCATCGCTATTCAATTTGGCTCTGAAATATGTCATAAGAAAGCTACCTGCCGATACAAGTAGTTGGTTATTTTACAAATGGAGTAAGTGATAGCCTATGCGGGAGATATTAGCGTGCTGCTACGGTCAATAACAACTACCAAAGAACTTTTCCTGAAACTCGACTGTACAATTGATGAAAATGAAACAAAGCTCATGACGCAGTCGATGAAAAATAACTCAAATACAATACTAAAATATCACACTCGGCGAATACAGTATCGAAAATGTGAGCGAATTTGTGTATTTAGGCGCCAAAATAACGAGAACCAGGGATGAAAGAGACAAAATACGCCGAAGAATACAGCTCAAAAATAAAATATTTTATTCAATTTTGACGATCTTGAAACCCAGCTGTATACACAGGAAAACAAAGCTCCAAGTATACAAATCTGTGATAAGACCTGTGTTATGCTATGGGTGTGAAACATGGACCTTAACCCAAGCATCTGCAAATATATTGAACACCTTTGAGTGACGTGCCCTGAGGCGAATAATCGGAGCGAAGCTAGACGGGGATCAATGGCGAATTCGATACAACCATAAGCTGTATGAAATTTATGACGAGCTGGAGGTCTTAACGATTATCAGACTGCGGAAGCTGCAATGGGTTGGACACATGAATCGTATGGACGAACACCGGATACCCAGAAAGGTATTTGTTGGGAAATCTGAAGACCGGAGGCCAGTGGGGAAGCCGACGAAACGCTGGTTTGACTCGACTGACGATGCCAGTTCATCACTGCTCGGATTTTGTAATTGGAGGAGGCGGTCAATGAACCAAGACAGTTGGAGACACTTCTAGTAACAAGTGAAGGCTCATTCAACAAATCATAACATATGCTTTGATGATTTGAAAAGAAGCTACGGAAACGGAATGAAAAAAGATTAAGTTAATTGTGCGAAATACCGTACGGGCTTGCAGAGTTCTATATCAACGGGAGAACTGACAGTCCTACCACACCGAAGCGCTTAATTGAGAGGGAGCAGTGAATCCAATCATGATACATGCCGGAAAGTTAGTGATATCAGCGCTAAGGAGAGCAGCAGCGTATTTTGGTTAGAGCAGCGGCAGATGATCGTTCAATGTATGCATCAAACAAGTAATTTTGAGATTGTCTTGAGCGAATAATGTATTTATTTTTAGGATATTAGTGATGAGAAATTCAATTCCTTGGAAGTAATTAATTTAACAACTATTTTCTTTGTAATCCATTGATGTATGATAATGTTATGGGTGTCACCACTTTGAAGCTTTGTTTTTGGTTTTGGTGCCCACATTAATATTGTAAAGTACAGTAAATAATTACTGAGCTCCGGGAAAAGTCTTGAGGTAGAAGCCATATGAATACCGTTAGGCTAAGTTATTTATGAATTGTAGATACCATTATATGAAAGGAGAAAAATAAAAAACACCACCCAATTAAGTTTTCGAATCTTGATGCAAGTTAATTTTGTCACAGTAATCTTGCAGTTGTCATCCAAATAATGTTATTCTGATTATTTCTTGTTGTATGTTGATGATGAACGTTGTCAATACTCAAGAAATTGTTCTTTCACCCTTAATTGCTCATATGGGGACAAAGCAGTTTTGCGTTTTTAGAAAAAGTACTTGTCGGCCACCTAGTTTTCCCGTGCCTTCGCTAGGTTCCTAACTCATAACAAAGTTTGCATTTTAGTAGTGATTAAGTCAGGAGAGCGAAAGGATGCCTTATAATCTTTTGAGTGTTGACCCCGTGCGAGTAACTACGTAAGTTTATTGAAAGAGGCAAGTTTTTTATATCAGTGTGGTTTTTCATGTAATTTTACTTCAGTTTATGTAATCGTTAATCCGATGTTAAATTTGTGTCATATAATATAATTAGTAGTCTGTGTGGTCTAGTGGTTGGAGCATGAGACGCATAAGCCGAAGGTCCCAAGTTCAAATCTCGTTGGTGAACAACGTGATTTTGTTCAGGAGATTTTTCGGACGGACTACGAGTGTTCACTCAGTGGTGATATGTTCTGATTTAATCAGATCATACTATAGCTAAGCAGACATACGGGAGCATGGTACTGACCAAACTAACTTCCGAAAAAATCAATACGGTCATGAAAATGAGATATTCTAACTATATCTGAGCGAAGGCCCAAGAGGGGCTGTAGTGCTAAAAAGAAGAATATAATTTTTCGAGTTTAATTGAACATAAATATGAAATAGTTAAGTGTTACCTTGAGATTTGCGTTGGTTCCTAGAATTAGTCATAAATAGAAGAGAGAAACAAATTTTGCAATACTAACGGAAGCTTCTGACGAAGAATTAATTGGAGGTTTAAATTTTGACTTGGGATCAGATGAGATACTTGCAATTGATCACGACAGTTTCAGTGGAATAATTCATCTACTCTCATCTACTGCCCATTTAAATAATTCGTCAGATTATGATTAAGGCTTTTCTACTGGGCAGGATAAAATACTAAATACTAGAAATAACGGCAACAAGGGTCATAAACAGAAAAGGTCAAAGTCCCTTCCATCGACCGCTGTAAGAATACGTCGTCAAAATATAATATTACATTTACCAGGTGTCAAGTCAGCAGCAAAATTGACAAAGACTCCTTTAGAATACATTATTTTGTTTTGCCAAATCACATCTTGAATTTGCTTGAAACAGAGACAAACAAATACATAAGAGAAATTAGAAATAGCTTTCAAAGGGAACGTGATTTTAAAGATAGAGACGTTGAAAAAATATAAAAGTTTCTGGGTCTGCTGATTATATCTGGAGTGAGAGTTTTGCTTATCAATTTTACCGGTCTTTGCGCCACCGATAGAACAAGTGTAAAGATGTTTCACCTTACAATGAATTACCAACGATTTAGTTACCAATTTTTGCACAGCCCTTGCAAAATAGAAAAATATCTTGTAGAGTCGATAAAAGGAAGTTGCTGAAACGTCACCATAGATAATTGGTATATGAGCGTCAAATTTGCTAGTAAATTGCTGGAATCACTATACAAGCTCACTTTAGTAGGAATACATAAAAAATTATCCAGATATCCGGCAGCCTTTTTGCCAAATAAGGCCAGAACTCAATTCAACTTACTTTCTAGCTTCCATAAAAAAAATAATGATGGTTTTGTATGTTCCGAAACTAGATTACCTTGTTGTGTTATTATCTTTTATGCGAAACGGATCTGCAATCGACTCAATTTCAGGTGACAAGCGGAAGCCTGAAACAATCCCGTAGTGCAGGGTTTTCCAATATGAGGTGTTATTTTAATATTAAAAGAAAAATGTCATTTTTCAATATAAATGATCAAATGTTTATTTCATTACTAAGAAAAAGATATGTCGTTAATAGTGGAAAATAACGCCAGGCAAATGACTACCACGACCACGCTTAAAGGACCATATCCTTCATGAAATTTTCCATAACCAAATCGTAAAGTGGCTGCCATATGTCCGTTACTTTCACGTGGCCTCAAAGGAAGAAGTCACAAGGTGTTAAATCACAAGATATCGGTGGCCAATTGTGATCACCTCTTCGAGAGATAACATGGCCCGGAAACTTTCCCCGTAAAAGATCATTGGTTTCGTTGCTTGTGTGGCACGTAGTGCTGTCTTGTTGTAAGTAAAAATTGTCCAGATCAAAACCATCCGATTTCGGCCATAAAAAATCATTAATCCTATCTCGATAGCGCAATCCATTCACCGTAACTGTTGCTCCAGTCTCAATTTCGGAAAAGTAAGGTCCAATGGCTCCGCCGGACCATAAACCGCACCAAACAGTCACACGTTGAGGATAAAGAGGCTTTTCAACGATGACGCTTGGGTTTTCCAAGCTCCAGATGCAACAATGTTGCTTGTTGACGAAGCCACCGAGGTGGAAATGGGCCTCATCAATCAAGATGATTTTTTGATGGAATTCCGGGTCATTTTCATGCATTTCAAGGACCCAATCAGCAAAGTCACGACGTTGTTGATGATCAACTGGTTTGAGTTCTTGTTTTAACTGAACTTTATAAGCCTTCAGGCCCAAATCTTCATGCAAAATACGGTGTAATGACGTTTGTGGAATACCCAATTCCAAAAAACGACGCGGAATGGACAAATCTGGGTTTTCTTCAACACTTTTGGCTACAGCAGCAATATTCTCGGCTGTTCTTGAGTGAAATGCACGGGTTTTATCCTTCACATCACCAAGTTTTCCCAACAGCTCAAACTTTCCCACCAATTTCTGTATTGCGGTCCGAGAAGGTGCTTCATGACGACCCAAAAATGTTCGAGTTTTACACACCGTCTCTGCCAAATTTTATAGTGAATTTTAAGAATTTCAATGCGTCGTTGAAGCATGTATTGTTCCATTTTTAATAAAAGCATAGTTTCTGCCTGTCAAACGTTAAAAAATGACAGCGTCAAAAGTGACATGTACCGAAATAGCGGGCTATTCAAAATAACACCTCTTATTGGAAAACCCTTTACAATAGCATAAAAGGAGGAGTGGACGCGAATGATCAATTGTGTGGAACTTACAATCTCGGATGGCGGACAAAATGATGGCCACTAACCAGTTTTTTTCATCAATAAATATCACAAACATAAATGCACTCGTTGTACATCGAGCTAATACAGATGGTTTACGCCATTTTTTGCGGCAATCGTTAATTGAACTTGTTCAATACCATCAGAAACGACGACTTAAAATCAGTTCAACTTCAAAGGTAGAAAAAAAAATGTTTTAAGGGACACGCAGTGAAACGCGGGCATTGCAACAGCTTTCCACGGAAATGCGATCGAAAAGTGTCAACAAAATGCAAAAAATTTACAAAATTTGTGTGGAGTGATCACTCTCATTGTTTACAGTGTGATTCCTTAAATAATTATTTCAACTTTGATTTCACATAAACACGGAATGTTAATTTTGTTAGTTATTTTAATTCAGTTTATTCTTTTGTCTGATTAGATATTAATTAATGGTATTTCTTCGGAACATCTTAGTTCAAATAAAGCATTTTAAAGATTAAATGACTTTATTTACATATTCATTAAGCATATGTAAGATATGATTCCTGCAATTTGGGACCACCTGAGAGAATGTACGAACAGTTATGTACAATCATGTTCTTGGTGCAAGTAATTAGGAGTTAAACTTAACCAACCCCGCAGGGGGAATGCCGGTCGACAAGAGCTCTCTTGGAGGCTAGCATTCTTTGGGGAGTTCCGCCCCCACGTACCCGAGGAAACTCCGCAGAGGGAATGCCGGTCGACAAGACCACTCTTGGAGGCTAGCATTCTTTGGGGAGTTCCGCCCCCGCGTACCCGAGGAAATTCCCGCAGGGAGAAAGCCGGTCGACAAGAACATTCTTGGAGGCTAGCATTCTTTGAGGAGTGCCGCCCCCACGGACCCGAGGATATGGGGGGTGCCGTGAGGTTCCCTCTTATTGTATCTGCATTACGCTTTGGACAACGAACTGGAATTGACGCTTTGGGCTGGCGGATGTGATGGTTTGGACCTAGTTGCTTTGCACAGTAGCGCCGAGGTGAAACTCGTGTGTGAACGGCTCCAATTCAACTATCATACCGTCTCCGTCCCGGTAAAACCTTGGCAGGCCTCGGAGTACGTTCGAAGTTCGCACCATTGGGTTGGTGGTGTAGGTTCGGTTGAGACGGACTCCCGATTAGCGCTGGTCTGGCTCTGAGCACTTGTCCCCATAAGGGCTTGTGCCAACCCTCGCATGGCCTCCCTGCTCTGCAAAGATAACCATGGGACCAAAAAGGCGACTACACACACGAACGGAGATAGCGGCTCCGAGGGGGGACCCAATAAAATGGAGCAAACAAATGAAACCACAAGCAAACAGGACGCTGGCACGGAGAACCCTTTCAGGCAAAAACCGCTGTTGGCAAGAACACCGATAAAACAAGTCACCGATTGCGGGGGGAGGCAGCAAACCCCAGAAACACTGTTAAAGTCAACACCACAGGTTAAATCATCGGAGACAGACCACAGACGGACTAACGAACGAAAGAGGGCAGAGTGCGTTGTGCAACCTGGCATCATTGCAGCCTTTGGGCGCAGTAGAAGGACTATGCGCACCCCGGAGCGCCCAGTGCAAGACGTACACAATCCGGATCAAGTTGCGACACCAACGGAGGCCAGTGTAAGACTGGGGGAGGGAGAAGTTTTGCCGTTGGCCGACGCCACTTCAAACGCGATCCAAGCGATAGAAGCAAAAGGGCTAGGAAACGGGGGCCTCTCCCAAGAGGTGGCGCCAAATAACACAATCGCCCTTGACCGCGCCGAAGAGGAGCGGCTTACTCGGAAAGCGGGGAATATCGTCAAACAACTGAGGGCTGCCTGCGAAGTGCAGAAATACATAGGCAAGAGTGTCAAGAATGGCATTCTTGAACTGGAGGAGCTTTTTGGCCGCATAACGCACTACAGGCGGAGGTGGCTTGCAACCGAAAAGCACCAAAAAGACACGCTCTCCCTCGAGGCATCAGTGGGTCCTAGCAGCAGCAAAAGAATGGCCGGTAGCCCAATTGAAAGCGACTGTGAGAAAAGGAGGAAGGATGAGACCATAAACGAAGTTGACACTCCAGGCGAGGAGTTTCATGTGGTGCGAAACAAGGCAGCGAAAAAAGCGGCCAAAAAGCTACTCCTAGAAAAAAAAGACAAAGAGCTCAACCACGAAGAGAACAAGGAGCCCCCCGCTATACCGCAGAAAACAAAAAGCAAACCGCGGCACAAACCCTTGCGAGAGGCACTGCTTATTAAACCCACTAAGGGCCGAACCTACGCAGATGTCCTCCGTGAAATTAAAGGAGCGGTCAAGCCAGACGACACCAAAACTGCCATCAAAGCAGTTCGACCAACCCGGACCGGCGGCTTGCTGGTGGAATTCGGGCCAGAGGCCACAAACAAAGATGCATTCCGTGACGCGGTTCAAAAGGTTCTTGGAGATGCGGCAACGGTTGCCTCGCTCGAACCAATGGCCACCCTGGAAATCAGGGACCTCGACTGCGTCACGGACAAAGCTGAAGTAGAGGATGCCATTAGGAGGGAGTTCCCCAGCTTAAGTGAAGTCAAGGCAAGATTGACGCGTGAAAACACAAGGGGGCAACGCATGGCTATTGTCGAACTAGCTGATAAAGACGCCCAGCAAATCCTGGCGAAGGGCAAAATTAAGATAGGTTGGGTGATCTGCAGGGTACGGAGAAGAGCGATCCCTATCCGCTGCTTCAGATGCCTCGAATACGGACACACCGCGTATGGCTGTAGGGGACCCGACAGGAGATCTCTGTGCTACAAATGTGGTGAAACGGGGCACAAAAGGAAGGAGTGCACGAACGAGGCAAAATGCATTCTTTGCAAGGACGCTAAGCTAGCACCCGGCGACCTCAAACATGAGCCGGGGACAGGGAGATGCCGGGTTTTCAAGAAGGCCCTAACTAAAGCCAAATCGATACTCAAATGATCCGTATCCTGCAGGTCAATTTGCACCGAAGCACAAACGCCCAGGACCTACTTGAGCAGTTTGCGAGGGATAAGAAAGCTGACCTCCTGTTGCTGAGCGAGCAACATCATAACAAGGACTCGCAAGCGTGGTACCCTGACAAAACTGGTTCCTCGGCCATCTGGGTTCGAGACAGCACCCGCCTTCAGGTGCAGGGCCATGGACGCGGGGATGGTTTTGTGTGGGTGCGGTGTTCAGGGATAACATATTTCAGTGTTTATCTGACGCCTAACGAGGCAATGCGATCCTTTCGAACCAAACTCGATGCCCTGGAGGACGCTGTCTCGAACACAGAGGGCCACATGCTGGTCGGGGGAGACTTCAACGCTAGAGCCATCGAATGGGGTATGCCACAATCCGACCCAAGGGGAAAGCAAATATTGGACATGGCGGCCAGAACAGCGCTTTTTGTCCTAAATACTGGTAACACCCCTACTTTCCGCCGCTGGGGTTGCGTAGGAACCATACCCGATGTGACACTCGCTTCGGAGTCCCTGGTACCTAGAGTACACAACTGGCGAGTACTAGAGGACTACTCGGCTAGTGATCACCAGTATATAGCTGTTGAGATTCACGACGGTGCCACTCTGCGTGCATATGCCCAAACTTCAATCCTCGGATGGAGGACTGGGAGGATGGACGTCGAGAAGTTCACTGACGCGCTTACGGCAGGCGCACCATTGCTGGGAGCTCCGCCAGGGAGTGGAGGGCCTACAGCCAAGGACTTGGTGAACTCAACTATGAGTACCATCATAGCTGCTTGCGAGTCTTCCATGCCCCGCCGGAGACCCCGACATGGTAAGCCTCCAGTATACTGGTGGTCAAACGAGATCGCCGAACAAAGAAGCGAGTGTCACAAACTTCGGCGAGAGGCCCAGCGGGCGCGAACACGGGAGGAGGCAGACACTAGGCTAGCAGCATACAGGTCCGGCAGGAAATATCTTCGCAGGCTTATTAACAAGAGCAAGGCCCGATGCTGGCAAGACCTCGTGGACGATGTAAATAGGGATCCGTGGGGCCTTGGCTACAAGCTGGTCATGGGGAAACTTGGTGCCCTACGGAAGCCTTGTATACATGACGCGGAAAAGATGGACGCGATAGTGCGGGGACTCTTCCCCGCCCATCCCGTCCGTGTTGACGCTGTCCATGGTGAAACAGCAGTCGAGTGCCCACTCTTCACACAGCTGGAACTGGAGGAGGCAGTCCTCTCCCTGAAGGCAAGGAAGGCTCCAGGTCCAGATGGTGTTCCAGCTGAGGTTTTGCAGCTCGTCTATCACCATTGTCCTGACTTGCTGCTCAGCACATTCAACGCTTGCCTACGGGACGGGGTTTTCCCGGTACGATGGAAGGTGGCGAGGCTCGTGCTGGTCAGCAAGGGCAAGGGAAATCCCGAATCGCCGTCTGCATACCGCCCGTTATGCATGCTAGACACGGCTGGGAAAGTGCTAGAGAAACTCATCAAGGGAAGACTCACTGACGCGATTCGTGCTGCTGGGGACCTATCTCCTCGGCAGTACGGCTTTAGAGCAGGACGTTCTACCATTGATGCGATTGCAGAGGTGGTGAACGCGGTCCAAAAGGCAGAGGCATGTAGTCGCACCAAGCGACGGATCGTCCTGTTGGTGACACTCGACGTCAGGAATGCCTTCAACTCCGCTAGATGGGTGGATATTCTGGATACGCTGGAAAACTCTTTTCAAGTTCCAGAATATCTAATGCGGCTTTTGAGGAGCTACCTAAAGGACCGAAGCCTGCTCTACGACACGACACAGGGCCAACGAAGGATGGCGGTTACATCGGGTGTTGCCCAGGGATCTATCCTTGGTCTGGACCTGTGGAACGTGTCTTACGACGGGCTACTGAGACTTGAGATGCCAGATGAGTCGCGCTTGGTCGGCTATGCGGATGATGTTGCGGCTCTGGTCGCCGGACGCACCGTTGAACAAGCGCAACTTAGGCTAGGTATGCTAATGCACCGAGTGAGGGACTGGATGACTACTCGCGGGCTCAGTCTAGCACTGGAGAAAACCGAAGTGGTCATCTTGACAAAAAAGAGAATCCCTAGAGTAAGGATGATCAGTATTGGAGATATACAGATCGAATCGAAGCCAGCGGTGAAGTACCTGGGGCTACTGATCGACTCGAAGATGAGTTTCTCTGAGCAAATCAGGGCAACGGCTGAGAAGGCTGCTTCGGGAATATCGGCCCTGAGTCGACTTATGGCCAACGTAGGGGGACCCAGCCCATCAAGAAGACGCCTCTTGATGAGTGCTGTAGGGTCGGTGCTACTGTACGGAGCAGAGGCATGGGGCGACGCTCTCAGCAAGGAGGTATACCGAAAACGATTGGCACAGGTACAGAGAAGAGGAGCACTGAGAATTGCATCTTCGTATCCAACAGTCTCCGACTCGGCGGTGAGAGTGATTGCAGGCGTGATACCTGTCGCCCTCCTTGCTAGAGAGCGCCGCGCTATTTACCTGCGCCGAAACGAGGATGCGAGGGAGATGGTTGTCCGCGAGGAGAGACAACGCTCGCTCAACGATTGGCAGCAGTCTTGGAGGAATTGCACGAAGGGAAGGTGGACTGCGCGCCTCATCCCGGATGTGAGACCGTGGCTAAATCGAAAGCATGGTGAGACTGACTTCTATCTGACCCAGCTTTTGAGCGGGCACGGGTGTTTTCAGTCTTACCTGCACAAGATCGGCAAGTCACGGTCTCCCGATTGTCGGTTTTGCCCAGGAGAAGAGGACAATGCCTGTCACAAATTTTTTGCGTGTACGAAATGGGCCAGGCTGCGAAGGGAACTCTACAGGGAGACGGGAGAGCTCACCCCGGATAATATAGTTGCGGTGATGCTCGAATCGGTTGACAAATGGAACCAGGTGGCACATTATGCTCGGGCAGTCCTAAAATATAAAAGGGACTCACAGCAGCCGGAGGCGCTGGGGCTGGGGGATCGCTCTTCTGGCAATTCCTCTTCCCCCCTCCCCTCCCGCTAGGAAAGGGACTCCCCAGCTTGAAGGCGCCCCACGGCGTAACAAAACGAGACCTGGCCCGAAGTAATGTGTCAAACGGTTCCAGGCTAGGTTCTCAGATTGACAGGGGAGGTGTTTAGTGGGTAGTCCAAAGGTATCCTCCATGGGAGTCCCACACTGCCAGACTCGGCGGGCATAAATGCCTTCACCTCCCTACCACAAAAAAAAAAAAAAAAAAAAAAAAAAACTTAACCAAGACGATTTGAAGGTAGAGATTCTGCTTGCTTGAATTGATACTAACTCGAACGCATAAATGAAAATATGTAAACTTCACAATTTACTTCTAATTAAATGGAAATTGTCTCTTCTTTATTTGATATTCTAATCAGAATAAATTTAATTATACAAAAAATAATACCAATGAAATCAGAGCCAATGAAAGAAACAATATGGTAAGTATATCAATGAAATGTTCCGTGTATCCTCCAATTTAATGCATATAGCTAAATAAAACACCATATATGCTCTATTATTATTCCAGCTAGTCGAAAAATATTATGCAAGGAACCTTGAGCAAGGAACAATACTGATGCCAACGAGTATTTGTTTTATCAGAATTTTGCTGTGGAAGTAAAGATTCACAAGAACACACTTTATATCAACAAATACCTACTGAAATTTATTGACTACGATATCACATTTTCTTGTCTCTGAATTCAACTAAAACCATAGCAGAACGAAGAATCTAATGTTGACTTGCAAATATACATTGTAACAAAGCAGGAACTGCAGGTTTTCAATACTCTATCGAACATTCAATACTCATAGCAAAATCAGGCAAGCTTGTCTTATTCTTTCCCGTACATTTATTCTCCACGTTGTCCATCCAAAGCCATCTATGTAGTCCAGCCGTTTGAATGTTCATGTTATGAATAAATTTTTTTCTTATCAATTCGGACTCAAAAAATACCCACATGGATTTTCCTTGGAAATTGCAATAGATCTCCATCCTCTCTACTTCTGCTTACTCTGGGTCCATTCCAACAAAGTCTAATCACAATTTCTACTTATTTTCTGCTCGCGTCATTGAACGAAATCGAGATAGGAATCACTCTCTTTTTCTCTGACTCTTGTGAAAATGGGAAAGTCCAGAGAAAATTGCTTCCTTTTCGACTGCTTCAATTATTGAAATGGGATACGTACAAAAGACAATTGTACAATATTTTCATTGTCTTAAGTATATTCATTTGTAGTTTAAGATTGGAAATTGATAGGGTTTCGAAGGAAGAAGGAGCCATTATCCTTTCTTCTTATTTTATTGGATTGGGTTTTATTGTTTATTGCTTATGAGTAGAAGACAAGTCAATTTTGCTGTAGTTGCAAAGGTCTAAAGTGAAATATTGTGCTAAATCGCGCGAACAACCTTGATCAAAAATTTTATAAATTGCTTCAAGCAGCTCGTAATCGTTTATAGGTTTCCATAGTAGAACTACGCGATAAAAGCTTTGGAAATGTATTAAAAAGCTGCTACAGAGGGCGATGAAAACTAACTCTTCTGCTGACTGGAGCTGTTGCAGGATCTCGCATGGTGATAATGGGTGGAAAAAATATTCAAAACGTGCTTTTGTTGCGAAGGGTAGTGAGAATACTGTAAAATTATAAGGGAATACGAAAGTAAATAGAGCCCTCAGTAAGGTCTTTAAAGTTATTTTGGCTTTAATTTTAAAACGACGCCTGACTTTTTCTATTCATCTTGCTGATAAGAAAAAACCCCGCTGGCAGCACCAGCCGGTAAGTAAATATCTCGTATGAAGCGTAAGATTTTAAAAGAAGAATTTGGCTTGCCTGCTACTAGAGCTCTTACTGCAATTTTCGTAGTACCTCATGAGTATTTATTAGCATAAAAAGAATCTGCCAACGTTCGTATTTAAAGACACTTTGTAGACGCGCAAATACAATATTTTGCTAATAAAATTGAGTTGCACACTTATGGATTATTAATTGAAAATCTGCGGATAATAAATTTTTACAAATGTATAAATGTAGGTTTCGTCCTTCTCACATTTGCTGTTTGCGCATTACTCAGTGGTTACCACACAAAGGTGATAATTTATGGGCTTATTATAGTTAATTTTAAAAGATTTCCATTGAAGTTTAATCAGCACTTGGGTTGCCATGAATATAAATGTTTTTAATTCTTTTCTGAACCATCAGGGGCCGCCATGTTGAATTTGAGCATTGGCTTTTTGATTATTTTCGCAGACATCAAACGTTTAGTCTCAATTGCAGTGCTGAATCTTATTCAAATTGGAGTTTTACTCTAAACAGCATCAAAATTTCCAATTCTTATTGAAAACGGCTGCTAAATATATTAAGCAGTAAACTTTCGACTTTTTTCTTATTAAGCGTCTGATTTACATAATTGTCTGATTTGCATAATTTTAAGTTTCATCGGAATCTGTTGAGAATCTTGGTTGCTGGACGGCTACAAACATAAAAAAAAATATTAAGTCACCCCCTGTATAGGGAGACCCCGTAAGCACCTTTAAATATTTTCTTGAACCGCAAATTCTGAGAAGCACCACTTTTGACCTAAGTAGAAAATTTCATCATTCTAGCTGATGTGGTTCGTGAGAAAACTTACTGTCATTCACCCACAAACGGACGGACGTACAGGTCACGATTTGATATTTTT
The DNA here is from genome assembly GCA_963969285.1 of Odontomyia ornata. Classification (NCBI taxonomy): domain Eukaryota; kingdom Metazoa; phylum Arthropoda; class Insecta; order Diptera; family Stratiomyidae; genus Odontomyia; species Odontomyia ornata. Next base: position 354,968,868 of record OZ017739.1, on the reverse strand, counting down.
TTTAGGGTATTGTCAAAATATTTGATAACATCCTAAAAATGGTCTGCTGTATTAATACTTCCAAGTTAAGTCATTTGAAACGTTTCCATGAAAAATATTCATTATTTCAGTTGCTACTAAAATAGCGGATTGCGGTCACCTTCTGACCTTTGGGGCCCACCATTTTGATTCCATGCATTTGGTTTTGGATTATTTTAAATCTTCGTGTGCTTTCGCTCAAATCAGTGTTTTACTCTAGACAGGGCAAAAATATTCAAGTTTTAGTGAAAATTGCAGCTAAAAATATTATACAATTACTAGCAAACTTGATCAATTTTCGACTTCTGATGTATTTGTTTCTGTTGTACTCATATAGGAATAAATTCATAATTTTTTTTTCAGGTTTTTCGGATGAAGGTTTCCAATCGCGTGGGGGAAAGGTACGCAAAATTTCATACAATTCCCCTTCCCTTGCCCCCCTCGAAGCTGAATAGGCCATTTTAAGGCTTGTTTTGAAAAAAATCTCATTCAGACCTTTCTAATGACCCCCTCTACTTGGCCAACAACGGCGAAAAACAATTTGAAGGTCCTCCTCCGTATATGGTGAGACCCCCTTAAAACACTCTGAAAAAAATTTCGTCCCCGAAAACTTTCAGGAAGTCACCATTTCTGACCTTTCCACAAAGTTTCATGGCTGTAGCTTCTATAGTTTTGGAAGAAACAGCTCTGGCATTCAAACAGACGGACGGACACTGGAACCGATTTTAATGAGGTTTTGTATCTTAGTACAAACCCCTTAAAAATTCTCGGGGGCTGCATATCAGAGACCTTTGAAATATATATGCTACATGTAAGTGTTTAACAATTCAGACAGTTCTTAAGAACAAAACCTTAGCTTATGTAATTAATGATCTCTTTATATAATTTAAAAACTGCACGATTAACCTATTTTAAACCCTAAACATTGGGGTCTTTTCACAGTAGATGCCGACTGAATCGATTTCTCCCTCCGCGCGTATACCAGTCTTCCTAGAACTCCCCATAGACTTCACAATTCACTTTCAATTCGCAACATCCACCCATAACTTTCAACCACTCAAAAACTAAACAGCAAGAACGCGCCAATACCAGGCGCTTATATGTCTTGTGCTTAGAGGTTCCTATCTTGGGGACTCCCGGTCAGTCACCTTACAAGTTGCAATTCGCTGTTTACTCAGTTGCTTTCATTTCCTGGACATTGTAACTGATTTTTATCTCACCAACGATTTTAACCTGCTCGATCCACTGTGTGGGGAAAACGTGAAATAGTCAAATTAGTTTGACAATTGTTAACTGTCGAATTATTCTAACATTTATCTAATACCTGAAGTTTCTTTTCTGAAGAAGTATCAAAAAGTGGAAATACGGTCAAGGGAAGTCCTGGTTTATGAACATCCCCTCTAATCTTACTGCAAAAGCAACAAGATGGAGGCGCCTGATGGCTTTAACCATCAACTAGAACGATCTTGTCCATCGCCAACAATGAAAGGCAAGAAAAAGGTGAAATGAAGATTCGATAGCAATAAACATAAACCGAAAATTTTATCAATCATCGAGTTCGAGCAACTAGTCAAAGCTAACGACTAAGTTGAGAAGAATGACAGAGAAAACGAGGAACTCAGACTTCAGATCCAGTCGCTAGAAAAACTAGTTGGTGAATTAACGTTCAACAAAGAGAAAGTAACCGCCGAGAAAGAAAAAAAAAGTAAAGCTAAAACCGAGCGAAGACAAAAAATCGAAGAAAACGCAACAGAAACCTGATCAAGAAGATGTACTCTGTGCAGGTGGAACAAACGTTAGTACAAATTATTATGCAGCGCTAATTGAGCCAGACGATTCCATGAACATTGAAAAGGATAAAGGTAACAAAAATTCTGAACATCGTTTTACTAAGTCTGATCATTCATTCATCGAATATTTAGAAATTTAAAATAGAGAGGTAAAAACAGGAGCTTTGTCTGCTGGACCAGCAGACAAACCTCAATATTAATCAAAAGAAGCAAAAAGTCCTATCAATCAATGTGCCTGGTCAAACAGGAAAATATGTACGTAGTTCGGCTTTTGGCAACCAAAAATAAATTAAATGATTTTGGGATAAAAAAAAGTGAATGCCGACCTATTGACGATTAGAAATAAGTCATTGGTTGAATTTCAGGCAGCAAAAAGTGCGTTGAGTTCTGGAGAGGTTCCATATTTTATGTACGCCCTCTAGAGTGAAAAAAACCAAAACTTTTCATTAAGGGGCCCAGACTGCGGTGAGAACACAGTTGGTCTCCTTCAGATGCTTCAAGAAGTTGCACCAGAATTAGAATTTATTACAGTTAAAGACTTTGCACCAGGGAGATTGATTGTCGAGCATAAATAATTGTCCTTTAACTTAATCCGAGTTTTGAGCATCAGCAGTCCAAGTGCCGTTAAAAAAATAAGGTACTTGAACTTCTAAGTGGTGACGTGGGAACGCCTCCAGAAAGGCAAGGTCAACTAGTGCTATGGGTCCCAATATTCGGTCGTTCGGCTGCCATTTGTGCCTTGAAATATAGATGCATAAAGTGTTAAGATAATCATGCTCCCAGCAAGTATAAATTGGCTCAGATAGAGCGAAAAGGAAAACTATATTGTGTGAACTGTTGTGTGTTTCGTCATCCAGCATCATATCGAGGATGCCCCCGTTATCAAGATTCAAAGTTTAAATTTACTCCAAAACAAACTCAAGTACACTGCAGTGTGATACTTACCTACTTCGTCAAGTCCGGGGTGTCATTTGCACTCGCTGCTAGAGGACTAGCAGACAATGTAAATAAAATCAATAATGTAAGTGACAATATTGAGCTGCTTCTTAAAATTAACCAGCAACTAAATTCTTTATCGGAGAGATTCGATAAACAGAATTCTAAAATGAGCTTTGGTTTTAAGCGTTTAAGGCTTTCAAATTTCTCAAAATAGCTTGTCATCCAGTCACAATCACATGGTTAGGCTTCGTCTCATCTCGATCAACGTTAACTCCATTGTTACTCTACATCGATGTTACTGTCTCTTGGAATTCCTTGTCAAGCAGAAGCCTGACATCATGCTTCTCACTGAAATTCACTTCAGTTTATGGGAATCCATGACATTTAAGAATTTTGCATTAGTAAAAAACGATAGGGTAAACGATGATGGGGGTGGCACCGGGATATTGGTTAGAAGACCCTATTGTTTCCAAAATATTAATAAAGTCGAATTCAAAAACGTTCGATCTCTTGAAATGCCAGTTATCAATATTTCACTGCTAGGTGGGGATAACCTTTTCGTTATCTCTGTCTATACAACTGGTCGTAACGTTCACGGAGGAGCTCAATTCCCTGTTTAAAATACTCGAATTGAAATGTTCAAGGAAGAGCTCAATTCCTTGTTTTAAATATTCGAATTGAACAGGCTGTATAGCTATCATTTCGTTACTGGTAACCTGAATGCAAAGAATATATCATAGCCACCAATAATCCCAAATGCGTACTCCTAAAACTGTGGACAATAGAGAACCAAATTGAAGACAGGTGCAATCTCTACGAGTCGGAGCTCCCAACATACCCTAGAACAAATTCATATTTGAATCTGTACATTTGTGATGCAGAACTTGAATTCAGCGTTAAAAGTCCTCAACGGAAACTGCAGTGCTTCTTTACGATAGCGACCATAACGAAATCTTAACAGAAACCAATCATCAAATGGATAATGTCTTCCTCATTCCAGTTCAACATGAAAATCACCCGTTGAACTTCAAAGAAAACGAATCGGGGAAAGTTTCAAAAGAAGTTTGATCGGGATTACCAGAAGAAATGTCCTGAAAATGTTTGCTCAACAGTTCCTAATGACAGAAATCTAGCTAACGATCAGAAAGATCTCTATTTGTCAAAGTTGTAGAAGCTAATGTTGGAAATGATTAAGAAAGTAGTTCCCCAGATTAAAAATCGAAACAATATGGAAGGATATGGAACACCAACCATCACAGGGTTAAAAAGATTGAAAAGCTTTCTTGTCATACGCTACAACAATATTTATCAGCGTTTTTGGACTACAACCATCCCTCGTTGGCTTTGTTGAAATTACACCTGAAGAATATCTGGAGCAAAATCCATTCATACTTCAGGAGTGAGTTCAGCAATCAATGAGATGGAAATTTGAGTGGTATTAGCCCACACGACGTTTTTACGAAAGTGAATAACTTATTCCGTAAGAAGTCTCAAGTGAAGGTATCGAGTCTGAGAGTCAGTAGTGACGAAATAAATCTCCTTGATTGGGCTGGTATTGAAGTTGATAGTACGACTCTTGATAGAAATAGAAACAGGATTATATGTGATGGATTGTTCAAAGCATGTTTAATGATGTGGAGCTCTACACTGACAATTGGAAAATGAAAATCAATACACGGAAGCGCCAAACGATTTCGTTTTGGACAACGCTACAGGGGGCCAGTCAAGCCCTGAAACGTAATTGGAGGGATTTCCACATCATGGCTGGTGAGGATAGTACAGAACGAGTTCCACCTAAATTCTGTGTTCGTTACCCTGGTGCTCATCTCGATCAGTATCTGTATTCTACTGAACATGTGAAAATCATGCTCAATAAAGAACAACAAGTTGGGTAGACAGACCTATGCTCATGTCAGAAGGGTTTTGTACTCAGCTTACAAAATGCCGTAACCAGCAACGAATAAAATTAAGAAACACATCATGTTCGAGGATCATACTATTATTAACGAAGTTGAAAGAATTTTGACTTCTGAGGTATTTGCTAAAGTTATACCCATAAATATCTCGCTTGATAGTTTTTTCAGATTTTTTTAGATCACGGGTGTCCATTCGCGAGGGAGAAAACACATTTTTCATGTATTCCCCCCCCACCCCACGGTGCCCCCAATGAAGCAAAAACTGTCAGTTTAAGAACTGTTTTGAAAAGCTCTCATAGAGAACTTTCATTTGATACTCATATCGGCTACCTTTCATGAAATTTTTTTCAGGTGCCACTCCTCTGTACTGTAAGCATCGATTCATGGCCTATTTTTTCGAATCCTAGAATGGCTATAAAGCCCTTTTGCTAGGAGCTCTCTCCTGCCTCTTCGACATGTTTCAATTGCATGTACTCATCCTCATGATACCTATCATTCCTGAAATTTTCATGCAAATCCTAGCAAAGCTGTAGTGTCTGAGTCGGTAAAAAGCGCATATGGCTCCATAGCCATATGTTTCCATAGTAATACAGGGCACATTGTTCCATAGTAATACAGGAAAATTCAAACCGCTATAACTTCGTTAAATACTATTCAATCTTTATGAAACTTTCAGAAAAAATCAATCTTATAAATAGTCATCTGTTTGCTAAATTTTATTGAATTTAAGGGTACCGTTTAGATTTTATTCAAGAAAACATAAAATCGATAAATCATACTATTACCAACAAAGTTGAGTGAATTTCGACTTCTCATGTATTAGTTGTTGTTGTACTCATTAAGGCCTACATTCATGATTTTTTTCAGATTTTTCGGAAGGAAGGTGTCCAATCGCGAGGGGGGGTACGCGAAAAGTTCGTATATTTCCCCTTCCCCTGCCCTCCTCGGTACTCATAAGGCAATTTTAAGACCTGTTTTGAAAAGACCTCATTAAGACCTTTCCAATGACACCCTACTCGACTACCAATGGTGAAAATTTTTTTTTTTGAGGGGTCTACTCCCTATATGGGGAGACCCCCCTTAAACCCCTTTGAAACATTTTTTCACCCTTGAACTTTCAAGAAGTCACCACTTCTGACCTTTCCACAAAGTTTCATGGCTGTAGCCTCTATAGTTTCAGGGAAAAAGTGCTGTGACATACAGACGGACGCACGGACGGACGGACACAGGTCGTGATTGCAATAGGGTTTTGTATTTTAGTACAAAACCCTAAAAAGTAGTCATGGCCCTACAAAGACTCTTTCGTTCCAGATACATTGATCAAAAGGTCTAAGTTACCTGTTACAAGACCCTGGTTAGACCCGTTTTGACACATGGATGTCAGATCTACTACAACCTAAGTCCTAGTACTATGGAAAAATTAAGGGTTTCGAAAGAAAATGTTTTCGTGCATGTACTGGCTTGCACAGAGAGCCTGAGATGTATTGGAAGCACTTTGTATCGAATAGAAGAATTTATCAAACTGCTCAAGTGTCGATATATTCATATTGAAACTTCTTCCGAATTATATCGCAAGATCTGTAATTGTGAGTGAAAACCCTTGGATTTTACAGCCGCTTCACCTTACAGACCGGTATATTGCGACTTGCTTCGCTACTAGCTTCATTCCTCCAGAAGCATTCGTGTTTTTGGACAGGAATCAATATGTGTTTCATTCTGACAGTGGCCCAATTATATATCACATACAGGGTGGGCAATATAGTAGTTACCTTTTAAATCACTTGTTATTTTGACACTGGAATGACACTGACAGCTCTTCCTCGCTCAAAATTATGTTGGCGAGTCATTACTAACCTTCCGCGGGACAAAATGAATCGATTTATGCTTGAAAAACGTTGGAATTGAAATCGAACTGGATACCGATTTTGCTTAAAAAATCATCTTTTCTGATGAGGGACATTTTTATCTCGGCGGCTATGTGAAAAGACAAAACTGCCGCATCTGGGTTTCGGAAAAGTCACACGTGATTGTTGAGAAGCCAATGCATCCTCAGCGAGTGACAGTGTGGTGTGAATTCTCTAGTGGTGGCATCATTGGTTTTTCTTTGAAAATGAGGCGAGGAGAGCGCTTCAAAGGCATGATAACCGACTTTTGTGTCCAAAGATTGAGTATTTGGACTTGAGTGATCTTTGATTTCAATAAGATGGCGCACCATGCTATATAGGTCATCAAACAATCGATCTTTTGTGCACGAAATTCGGAAATCGTGTAATCAGCTGCCTTGACGATGTCAATTGACCGCCTCGAATCTGCAACTTGACCTCATTGGACTTCTTTGCATTTTTAAAAAGAAACTTGTATTTGGCCCACTCCATATATAAATGAGCCACCGATACGAAGATAAAACATCCTCTGAATTTGAGTTCACGAGACCAACAATTCCAATGGAGATTTGGAGCTGAGACGGGGCAATTATTATTCGTGTTTTAATTCTGGTTTTGAGTTTCAGCTCATTATTGCTACATTAAGTGCTGTTGTTTGTTTGCTTTAAAAATTAGAGTAAGGTTGATACCAATACATGTTATGTTTACTATATTAGCTTTAACCTCTTAACGCTTTAGTGTGAGATAAAGTTTTTTTGATAGAATTCGATTAGAATTAGGTTATAACATGTTAGGTGTAGGATAAAAGTTCACTGTTGTGTTAAAATTATATATTAAATATTTTTTGAATAGTGCTGGTTGGTTTTTTCTCCTTTTTCCAATTGAGTCATATAATATGTAATAATTTTAATTAATTTTAATTTGGTATTGTTTTTTGATTCAATGTTTTTGATTGATAGCGTATGAATTTAGAGAGTCATTTGGGCCATTAGGTTTTTGTATTTTTATGGTTTGGAATTTACCGTATATAGTTTGAAAATTTTCAATGATTTGTATTTAATAAAGAGCTTTTGGCTTTGACTTGACTTGACATGCTTCAATTCACGCACTCTTCTCTAAACTCCTGACCACCTTTTCTATTTTACGCTTTACATTTACAATTACAATTTAACTACTGTTACTGTTTACAATTTAACTACTGTTAGCTTCTGCATTTTTTCCATAGTCGAGTGCATCATTTACCCCTTTGTAGTATATCCTCTGACCCAATCTACTTCACGTTTCCAAACGAGCGTGGTGTTGTCACTTGCCAGTAATTTGGTCAGAAGGCCTATCAATTTTCTTAAGAAGTGGTGGAGCTTTTGTCTTTGAATCAGTGTGTTTGACTAGGGCTGCAATCAATTACGTCTGGTCAGCAATTGTTAAAGCTGAGTGAACTTATTCCTCTTTCTTGAAATTCCACCTTGAGTAAATTGTTGATGAAATTGCAAGGACACAAATTTTATACGTTAGCTTCCTTGTTTTCTTATTACTGTTGGGACAGTGAGCACTGAACCGAATTCCTCGTCAATCTATTCTAAGGTTTTTTCTTATTAAGAAGATACTTAGTTATTTTTCACCCTTTTTGTTCAATTTAGAATTCGAAACTCTATTATTTTTTTCCTGATTCACTAGCAGATAAACATTTTATATTCAATCGAATCCCTAGCTTCTCAATAGGTCAGGCTGTTAAAAGGTATTTAACGAATTTTTTCAAGGACTCTAAGTCAAGGAAAAACAAACGATATTACAAAATTGTTTGCATATGCTAGAGTCGAATCAGACTGTTTTCCAGTTAAGAGATACAAAGATTCAACTGGACCACCAAGGAACACGCATACTTCAAGGAAATCTATCCAGCCCAGGTGCGAGAGTTATATGAAGAATTCAAAGGTGATTAGAAGACGATTTACGGGGTTTGGAAAAATTGCAACTAGTTTCCGTTCCCAAAAAAACAGTCATGAAGCAGTTTTCATTAATTGCTTCAATGAATAAATCAATAGAATTAGTCAACGATTTGTTAGAAGAAAATCCAATCGTTCGACAGTTTTTTGTCAACAGCATTTGTCTACGCTGACAAAGTATTGTGAAACCATTTTTAAGTGCTCATCACGAGCTGGCAGCTGAGAGTACTAATTATGACCAAGAGTGCGTGTCATCCCTAGAAAAGAACTACCAAACCTCAATTGTAAGATTTATGGAGATTATAGAGATGAATGGCTCCACTCCTACTGACGCTCGTCCATCGAACTCATTTAAATTACCGAAAGTTAACATCCCAACATTTTTAGGCGACTACCTAAAGTGGTTTTCTTTTTCGATAACCAAGCGCTACTAGACACCCAAAAGCTCTTCTATTTACGATCAAACCTACAAAGAGAGGTCAGTCGATTAATCGAACATCTTCCCACCACGAAGGAAAACTATCAAATAGCATGGCACATTTTGCATAACAATTGTGAAAACCAACGCCTTATTGTTACAGCCTTTTAAACTAGCATCTTAAGCATCCCTGCTGCATTTGCTGAGACTGCAACACATTTAAAACGTTTACATGATACGATTAAAGAGTCGCTTTGTGGTATCACGAATTTGGGTATAGATACATCTGGTTGGGATCCTATTATTGTGCATTTATTACTTCAGAATTCAGACAAAAAAACTCACTGTCTCTTTGAACAATTGTTGCGAATTCTGGCGTGAGAAATGCAGCCGATTGTTTTGCGGCTAAATTCGCTCCACGATTTGTTCCTGCAGTGGATCGCCGACGTACTGGGCAAGTTACTTATGAACTTGAGGATGAATCCGGTAAGCTGCTTGGTACCTTGGACGCTAAGGACATCCAATCCGATTCATAACTACCCCTGCTGACACTCAGAGTCTGGGTCGTCCCCATGATTGTTGCGGATTCCGGCATCTTCCTTTGGGCATTTATACCTTTTTCCCTAGTCTTTATTTAATTTTATTAAAATTTTTCCAATTTGCCTACGATTTTCACCTCCCCATCATCACAATCCTATCCTCACCTTATTTCCAACTAAAATAATATGATATATACTAATAATTTGAATTTTTCCACTAACAACATTCCATTCATTAATTCCCACCAACAAAACTTCATTCAATACCTTTTCCCTAACAAACCCTAACTCCTTTCCTTCATACTAACTAATTTTATTCGCTAGTTCCCACTAACAAATTTTATTTTTTATACTAACAAAAATTCATTCAAGTTCCCCTACTAACAAAATTCAATCTCATACTCAAATGCATCGTTGAAGTTGCTTATGAGGTGAATGGGAGATCGACAATCCATGGCACAATTAGCTGCGTCCCGAGTTCTCAACCGGGGGTCTGCTGGAACCCTGGGTTGAAGTTCCTACGGACGCAGGGAAGCACTCTTTTTAGGGTTTCGGCAAAATTAATAGTTTCCGTAATGTATATGTCACACTTTGCATGCAATCAAGCGATTCTTGGATGATGTAAATTGCCATATATGCAAATCAATGGATACTATTGTGATTGTCGATGCAGGAAAAAAGATGTGTGGGTAGCGATATCGAAGTGTAGTGAACTTCGATTATGTTATTCAAAGGCAACAGGGGTAATTGAAAATGAAAAAGAGATTACGAAATCGCATTGGATTGCAGGGAAAATGCAAGATTAGGTTGTTGGGATAGAGGCAGTAAGTATTTGGCTGGAAAAGATAAAGGAGTTTTCTGTGCGCGGTAAAAGTGATTTTTGGGGGTTTTAAAATTGGGAAAAAAGGGAGTTTTGGGTTGAGAATGTGATTGGGAGTTGAATAGATTTTTGAAGTTTTAGTTACGAAGGAGGAGAGTGGAAGGATTGAAAAAGTGAGGTGAATATTGGATTTTGGAAAGAGAAGAGATTTGATTTTGTGCGGTGTGAAAAAAAAGATTTTATTAATTTGAAGTGCGGGAAGACGAAAATTATATGAGGAAAAAAATAGTTTTATTAATTTGAAGTGCGGGGAGACACAACTGTGCGAGAAAAAAAATTTTGCTAATTTGGATAGCGGGAAGACGAAAATTGTTGTTAGAAGTTTTGGTTTAAAATTTAGTGGAAAAAAAACAAAAAAATCAGAAGTGAAAGGAATGAATTTAGAAAAACATTACTAACTATCGATTAAAAGAAAAAGGAAAGTTTGCCGATAGTAGACGGAGTGGAGGAACCAATTAGTGCAGATAAAAGTGGCCGTTACGTTTTTTTGTGGTTTAGTGATTTTAAATTACAATTTAATTTTTAGCGACCCCACGTTTCTTTTGCTGTATTGCACCAGGCACTTGAAATTCTACAGGGAAATAAGTGAGTTCAATTTTGATTTTTTTCTTTTTTTAAATACATTGTCCAGTAGTTTGATTATTATATTCTTTATAATCTTGAATTATTTTATGTTGGTATGTTCTAGTTTTTTATATTGTTTCAAATTTTGAAAGGGGTTTTTAGTAGTTTGTTTTTCATTGATTCTCTTCTTATACTTTGGATTTGGATTATAGTTTTTAAATAAAAAAACGGCCATGTCACATTAAAAGCCATATTTTTCATTTCTCAGAATGACCTCCCCCTTTCCCGTCCTTCCCCTTTGTGCTAGTTATTATATGTAAGGTGGCTCAGCACGAGCGGAGGGTGTCCTGGAAGACCCATGACACGACTGAGCGCTAGCCGCTACAAAGGTGCCTCAATTGTCTTCAAGCTGGTTATACAATTAAAGGCTGCTTTTCTAGAAATTGCTACTGATGTAACAAAAGCTCCACACATTATTGTACTTTTATTTTGAAGAGAATGCAACACACTCAGAAGCACTAATATCTGGTTCTGACGTGCAATTTACAACAAAACATGGAAGCGAATAGAACCACTCAACTTTAAGTTGTGTTAAAGCAACAAGCTATGTGTTTTTCGGCACCACTATGGTCAAGGTCAAAAGCAAGAATGGTAACGTTAAAAAAAGTAGAGTGATCTTAGATTCTAGTTCACAACTCAACTTTATTACAGAGAAGTTGTTTCATAATCTTGGTTTTAAAGGCCTCACGCAATCAATTACAATAAGCAGAATTGAGGGGTCAAAATTAAATACACAAGGCAGAGTTATGTTGGAAATTCAATCCAGAATAAGCGATTTCAAAACAGTAATGGAAGCAATCATTATCCCCGAGATAACCTCACATCAGCCAAGTCTTAGTTTGGATACAACGTCTTTGCCCATCCCAAGTTTAATATTCTTCGTCGAGTTGACATTTTATTAGGAGCAGACATCTATGCCGATATAATGGCTGGTGGGCAGATCAAATTTTCACCAAATCTGCCGACACTCCAAAATTCAATTCTAGGATGGATCATTCTTGCAAAGGCCAAATGTGATCTTCAACCTTTATTTGCGTTATCTCTACCAATAGTTTAGACTCTCAACTGGAGAAGTTTTTGGAACTCAAAGCCATTCAATATAGAGCTAATCCGCTTACTATTGAAGAGAAGGAATGTGAAGATTACTTCCATAAGACTCTTTAAAAGAATCATGAAGGTCGATTCATAGTGAAACTCCCATTTAAAGAAGCATCAATCGAATTGGGTGAATCAAAAAAAAAAATTGCAGTTTTTCGTTTTTTTTAAATTAAGAAAGACGATTGCATGAAAATCCTGACCTAAGACTTCAATACACAGCATATATGGACAAGTTGCTACAACTCCATCATATGGAACTTGTTGAAACAAAAACCTTTCCGAAAGATCACTATTACCTTCCGCATCACTGTGTACTCAAACCAGATAGCACTACACAAAATTGAAAATTGTGGTTGATGGGTCCCGGAGGTCATCGAATAATAAGGCACTGAACGACATTCTTATGGTAGGCCCTACTATTCAGGATGAATTATTTTCAATACTACTCCGATTCCGGCTCCATAAATTTGTGTTGACTGCAGACATAATGAAAATGTACCGTCAGATACTAGTCTCTCCAGAAGATCGTAACTTCCAACTGATCGTTCGGAGAGATGATCCATCTAAAGAATTAAAATCCTATCGCTTACTAAAGTAACTTCGTCCTGTGCTCCATATCTTGCAACAAAAGTGTGCTCCATATCTTGCAACAAAAGAGAACTATCCGTTGGGGTCTAAAACGACACTCTGTGACTTCTATGTGGATGACATTATCACAGGCTCTAACAAATTAGAAGAAGCCGTACAAATACAAACTAAGCTCAGGAATATGCTCGTCAAAGGAAAGTTTCAATTGCGTAAAAGGTGCGCAAACCATCCAGTGTTGCTTCAATCAATTCCAAAGGATCAACAAGAAACTATGGCATCTTTCGACGCAGAAGTCGAGCTGCACCCCGGAGAGAGATGTCTATTAGATTCAAGTGAGATTGTCAACAAAAGGAGAAATAACCAAACGTTCCGTCCTTAAAGATGTGGCCCTTATATATGACCCATAAGGACTAACTAACCCGATTGTTGTCTTAGGCAAGATTTTTTTAAAAGAGATTATGCAATTAGAGACACCGTTTGATTTTTTCATGTACTACCTCGCTGATAGTATACTAAATTGCATAACTGAGCAAAAGAATCTCTACTCGGTTCAAAAAAATCCGAATAAACAAAGCAACGTTTCTACTGCAGATGTACAAAAATTTTTGGGAATAATAATTTATATGTCAATCAACAATCCTCCAAGAACTCGTTGCTTGTGGAGGCATGATATTGGTATTGCAAATGTTCGCAATACCATGACAATAAACGAATTTGAACGCCTCAAATCTGCTTTGCATTTCAACGATAACAGCACCATGCTTCAGAAACAAGACCCAAAATTTGATATCCTACATAAATTGCGGCCGTCCATCACAGAATTAAATAATCGTTTTGCGTCAGTACCAACGACAAGCAAACTTTCAATCGACAAACAAATATGTTCCACTAAATGCAAGCACCAGTTAAAGCAGTACAATCCAATGAAACCGCATAAGTGGGGGTTTAAACTTTTCATGCTGTGCGACACAACAGAATTGTCTTATCGCTTCCAAGTATATAGTGGGGCTACTAGCAGGTTCACTCGTTCAGTACCAGGCGAATCAGATTTATGAGCCAGTGGGAACATTGTAGTTTGACTGGCAAAAAACATACCGCGGAATATGAACTACCAACTTTACTGCGACAATTATTATACATTGCTTCAACTCTTCGTACATCTGACCAACCAAGGAATTTATATGTTGGGTACTATCTGCCAGAATAGAATACCCAATAACCCGCTTAAGCCTGAAAAGGTATTCAAAAAAGAACTTCGAGGAACTTGTGAAGAATTTGTGGCAAATATTCAAGGCATTGATTTATGGTTAGTATCCTGGAACGACAACAAAATAGTAAGACTAATTTCTTCTTGCTATGGGAAGCTGCCAACTAATAACGTCATGCGATTCGACAAAAAGCAATGCCAAAAAATTAATGTCACGTGCCCTAATGTCATTCAAGAATACAATAGACACATGGGGGGTGTTGATTTGCTCGATAGCCATATTGGTAGATACAGGATTCCTCTTCGATCTAAAAAGTGGTATTTACGTTTTTTTTTTTTCATCTTGTGGATGTTGCAATTTTTAATCCATTTTTACTGCATCAAAGAGTAGCCAAGTCGAAAACCAAACAATGTTCTAAAACACAGTGGGAATTAAGGCTTGAGATTGCAGACACTTTGTCTAATTAACAGCTCAAAAGAAAAGAAGCATGGAAGGCCTTCATTTAGCCAATTGCAACGTGAAATTGAAGCAAAGAAACATAAGGGGCCTGCAGCACATCTACCTTCCAAGAATGTTAGGATGGACCAACTTGCTCATTGGATAAAATACGAAACGACCCGTCAATGATGTAAGCTGCCTCAATGTAAAGGTTTCTCTCACTTCAAGACAAAAACTGTTTTAATGATTTTCATCTGAATTAGTTTATACCCATAATTTCATAGTGTAGCAAATTTGCAACAAAGGATATTTCAATAACAATAATGGAAAAAAATATTTGCTTCTCAGAAATGTGTCTTTTACTTCTTTATTATGATAATCCATGATTGCATGTAATTTTATTTTTTAATAATTCATGAAATGAAGGGTTAATTGTCACACCTCGTATTCAATATTCACTCCCCAGTGGCGTTTTGGACTATGCAATCAAGATCAATACTCTGAAGTTTCAAGCAATTGAACAATTAAGTAGTAGACCATGAACGTATGAACATGATTCTGGATTATCACTTAGGTAACGTGTCTACTGAAAACGGCTGTGAAACAATATTCCTCACTGAATTTTAACCATACAGTAGCCTCAGTGGTACCTGATGTCAATTTTGTCAACTTCCCAAAGTGGAGCCTTTTACAAGCAACAGTCATCACTAAAAAATACCAGACTGTGGGAGGGTTCAAGAAAGTCCTCTTTGTGAATCGTCTTTCAACAGGATCATAGCTAATTTATCATTAAAAATTAATGCAGTTGAAAATCTGAGGGTTTTTTTAGGGCTTTGAAAAATAATTTTACAAAACTCTACTAAAATTACGTCCTGTCTGTCCGTCCATCCGTCCGTCCATGTGTCACAGCACTTTTTTGTTTGCATGTGTAAAGTGGTGCTCTCTTGAAAGTTCAACTGCATAAAAATTTTATAAGGTATTCAAGGGGGGAGTGGCCCCCGAAAAAAAAATGTCATCAAAGGTAGCCGATATGGGTACCAAATGCAAGTTATTGATGGGAATTAATTTGACACTTTTTGCTTCGAGGGGCGCCCAGGGAGGGGAAATACACTAAAAATTTGTGTCCTCCCCCCTCGCGATTGGACACCTGTGATCCGAAAAACCTGAAAAAAATTATGTACGTAGGCGTTTATAAGGAAAACAACAACAAATACCTTAGAAGTCAAAATTCGCCCAACTTTGTTAAAAATAGTATATTTGAAATTCACATTTTCCCCAATAAAACTGTATAGGCGCCCTTAAACTGAACGAAATTTGATATTTAAGTAGTCATATAAAAGCTCCTTTAGCTTGGTAAGTTTGAAAAAAATCCAATGATATACACGGAAGTTATATCCATTTAAAATTTCTCCAATTACAACAATAGCACATGATTTTGGTATTTTATGGACTTTCCATCGAATCAGTCACTGCAGTTTTCATTTGATCTTCTTGAAATTTTGAAATAAGGGCAATAACATTAATATTTTTGGGAATTCATGATTTTGGTGTGCAACAAAATTTTGACCATCGAAAATAAAAAAACAATGGATTTTCTTTGACATATTTCTGGACTTTATTCGTTTCTGGTGACTATACTATATTTCTGCGAAGTTGGGTACAAAACTCTTCTGACATGAGCGTAAGTCTATCTACCGAACTTGTTTTTTATAAAATTTGTTCATATACGCTTCTGGAAAGTTTTCTTTGATCATGCTAACGAAATGTTAAATGCCCAAATCAATCAAAAAGAACATGCAAAAAGTTTAATGGAAAAACTCAAACCAGAATTTAATAAGTTTTACCACCAAGAGAAGACTTTCTTGACTAATATTGTGAAAGTTTCATTTAAATTTGTCATTTATGAGTAATGATCAAAGAAATCAAACTTGAATCGTTACGCAATTACTTCAAGTTTTGACAGGATTCCCAAAAACTTTTCTTTTCTTCTTTAAGATCCGAATCTTAAAAATGAAGTTTTCACGTTGAATTAATCATTCATAAGTCTCCCAAGTCCAAGTGAGCATTGAACGCAGGACCAACAGGCAATCTTGCATTTAATCTCGTCGTTCTGACCACAATCGTTGCTGTCATTTTCCCCCTGCAATTTTCATCATCATCATCGTCATCGGCTTCATATACCCAAATAACTTTTCGGTTGGCGACACTGAAATATGAGCGACCATTATTATTAGTCCTGCGGGAGGCTAAAGCTGACTAGCAGTCGCATAGCCTACAGGCATTACAACAACCCTCCAACCTTGGTCCATTCCAATTTCGATGGCGGGTGTGAGTTGCCCATCCATTCATTCATTGGCTGGTGTGGACACAATGAAATGTAGAGAAAAAAATAAATTTGAGTGGCACGACATAGATGAGAGGATATTTAGGATGGCACTTGGCTGTCATCATTTAATATACACTCAAGGACAATTATTTAAATAAGAGGTTACAGCATTGAACACGAGTGTCTGAGATAAGCGGAAGATATTAAGATAAGACGAGAATAAAGCACGAAATGTATTCTCATTGTTTTCGCATTCCATTCAAGGGGGGACAATGTTTCGGATAACTGTGTTTGCTCAGCAAGTTGACACAATCTTCAGGCAATTCTCATGTTATCCTGTTGGAAATAATAACAATAATGGGCTGAATGCAAGGTTGTGGCAAGCGCACGAGATTGCTACGTTACAAGTGTGAAATGTATATAAATTTCCACAGTTCTCCGGTTTTATATTCAGGGATGCTGAGGATTTAATTGTGTGTTTGTTCAGAAGAGACTCGGGGCGACATTTGGGTCGTTCCATTAATCTTCAAAATCGAGTTGAGATTATAATTTTGATGGGGCTTAATTACAGCATTCTATTCGGAGAAAACAAAGGATGTGTATAGTAGAAGATTAAACTGGAATGGAATTGATACTCATTTTACGTGGGAAATATTCGTACATGCCCTCAAGTCATCCATTGCAATTGTGCAGCCATTTCGAAGCAGATTATTCCATAATTGAGTGATATGTTTGGCCTTAATTGAGAAACTCAAGCAAACGAAATAATCTAAGATTCAATCCTTCGTGTCCAAAGGATTTGTTTAACCAATGCAAAACTAAATAGAAAATAACAAGGTACAAATTACAATTTAGATAAGAAACAAATGAAAATCAATTTTCTCAATTTAAGAGGGAAGTAAAAAAACTTCTACAGTTCAATGAAAATTCTTTGTTACTACGTCTCTTCTGAAATCAACTAGCAAAATAATAATTTTCTAGAATTCTCTCGACTTATTTTAGCCCCACCTTCTTCTAGAGCTTCAATTGCTTTTTAACAACTCACAAAACTCCCTTCTAGTCCCGTCGTTGTCCTACTTCATTTTATTTTATTGCTGATATTTGATAATGATGTTTTTGCTTTCATCTCGTCCTGTGTTGCGTACTCCTGAAAACTTAATAGCACGAACTCAAACATGGAGTGCTGTAATGACTTTTATATGATTGATTGAATTTTAAAGAATACCCTTCTCTATTCTATTCTTTCAGCTATTCTTGTCCTTCCCACGGCCCCTCAAATCTTGACTTTAAAGAAGAATTTTTTTTTGTGCTCTGCGCTGCTCTTAAGTATGAAATTAAACTTGTCCTATTAATGTTGGCATCTTTCTTGGAGATAGAAAGGTGGGTTTGAACATTATTGCTGTCTTCGTCCTGTTCTTCTGCTAGTGAACGTTTTACAGTTGATGATAAGGAAAGCAAAGGTAAAGACAGGTAGAAATAAATTGAGTAGGTGGCAGCAAAAATAAATTTTAGGAAGTTTTTGTGTTTGCCTTGATATTCAATTTTTTTAGGTAATATGCGAACGATGTCGTCTATTTATGAAGTGATTATATTTTGTATGGATTCTCTTAGGTACTACAGGCACTACTATAAGAAAAAAATAAATTGGCAGTAGAGTGCTCCTACCAGAAGGGGTCAGCAGCTATCCTAGGCAATAACTTGTTTTTTGTATGTTCATTGGATTTGGGGTGGTTAACCTCAATAAAAACTCCAATTAATTTCCAACAATCAATTCCAACTCAATATTTTCTAAATTCACCGCAAAAATTAACTTTGAAAACAGCATTAATTTTAAGTAGATAGAATTGAAACAAGGAGTAGGCTGTAATAATATTTTTGATACATAGAAAAACCTGAAAATTTGAATCAGAAAAGTCGTGTTAATGATTGAGTTCAATACGTTACAAACGTTTATAGCAATATTCGTTATTGTAATCAGTACAATATAAAGAGAGCATTGTCGTCAATGAAGATAAAATACGAGGGCCTACTCAACGGTGCCAGCAGTTCCAACAACTATATCGTCAGTATCAAATACAAAAACTTCAGTTGCAGCCACATTAGCTATAGCAACAACAACAGAGTATGATCCGGATTCTACGTCTAGCACTCGTTGCGTTTGGAAGTGTTTTTAAATCGCTCTTGTCATTAATTTCATAAATTAACTAATTTTTCACAAAAGTCAGTTGAAAACAATTTTTTGTAATTGAAAACCATCACCGTCGAATTATTCGAGCATTTATCGAATACCTGAAATTCATTTCCTGAAGAAATATCAAAAGTGGTAATACGTTCAAGGGAAGTCCCGGTCTGAGAACATTCCCTCTAGTCTCGCTGCAAAAGCAACGAGATGGAGGAGCCCGATGGCTTCAGCCATCAACAAGAAGGTTCGTGTCCATCGCCAACGATGACGGGCGAAAAAAAACTCAAAAGAAAATACGACGATAAAGAAGAAAACCGACAATTCTATCAACTGATCAAAGATAAAGAGAAAGCTGACAAAATTGAAAAAGAAAATGAAGGGGTCAAGCTTCGAGTCAAATCATTAGAAGCACTCGTTGGAACGTTAACATTCAACAAAGCTAAAGAAAACAAGAAAGGCCAAGAAGCAAACTCAAAAACCGAAGATAAGAAAACTAAAAAGCCAAAGCAAGAAGCTGATCAAGAGGATGTCCTCAGCGCAGGCGGAGCAAACGACAGCAGGAACTACTATGCAGCGCTAGCTGAACTTGAAGATACGATGAGTATTGAAGAGGATCCAGGTAAAACTTCTAAGTTAGATAATGAGGTCAAAGAACACCTAAAAATTAAAAATAGGGAGAAATAATCAAACGTTTTGTCTGCTGGTCCGTCCGTTAAGATTAATGAAAAGAAAGAAAAAGTCCCACCAATCAATGGATGTGGGCGTTTGCCCAACCATACCTTTGCCCGTTTGGGCAAAGACATGGTTCGGCTTTTGGCAGCCGAAAATAAGCTAAATGATTTTGAGAAAAAAAAACAGTCAATGCCCATAAATTGACAATCAGGACTAAGTCGTTGGTTGACTTCCAGGCAACAAGAAGTGCGTTCAATTCTGGAGACGTTCCGCATTTTACGCACACCCCCAAAAGCGAAAGAAACCAAACCTTTTTATTGGAGGGCCTGGACTGTGGTGAGGACACAGTCGATCTCCGTCAGGTGCTCCAAGAAGTTGCACTAGAAATACAATTTATTTGCAACGAGGAGATCGATTGTGGAGCGCAAAAACTTGCCTCACTACCTAGTCCAAATTTCCAGCGAAAGCAGTTCAAGTGCCCTGCAAAAAAAGGGTACTTGAACTTCCACGTGGTGAGGTGGGAACGCCTCCAGAAAAGTGAGGTCAACCAGTGCTACAGGTGTCAAAGATTGGGGCATTCGGCTGCCAATTGCGCCATGAAATATAGGTGTGTTAAATGCAAAGACATTCATGCTCCCGGCGAGTGCAAATTGGCTCAGGCGGAGCCAAAAGAAAAACTATATTGTGTGAACTGCGGTGCCTTTGGTCATCCAGCATCATATCGAGGATGCCCCCGGTATCAAGATGCAAAGGTTAAAGTCACTCCGAAACAAAGTCAAGCACACCGCAGTGTGATACCTACCAACTTCGTCAAGCCCGGGGTATCATTTGCACTTGCAGTGAGAGGACCAGCAGACAATGTAAATAAAATAAATAATGTAAGTGGCAATAATGAGCTGCTCCTTAAAATTTATCAGCAATTAAATTCCTTATCGGAGCGAATCGATAAACAAGATTCGAAAATTAACATTGTTTTTCAGCGTTTAGGGCTTTCAAATGCCTCAAAATAAGTTGTCATCCAGCCACATTCCCACGGATAGGATTCGTCTCATCTCGATCAACGTCAACTCCATTGTTACTTTACATCGGCGTGATTATCTCCTTGAATTCATTGTCAGGCAAACGCCTGACATCATGCTTCTCACCGAAACCCACCTCAGTTCATGGTACTCCATGACATTCAAGGATTTTGAATTCGTAAGAAACGATAGGGTAATAGGTGATGGGGGAGGTGGCACCAGGATATTGGTTCGAAGACCCTTTCGGTTCCAAAATATTGAAAAAGTCAAATTCAAAAGCTTTGAATCTCTTGAACTGTCCGTTATCAAAATCTCACTACCAGGTGGGGATAACCTCTTCGTTATCTTTGCCTATGCAACTGGTGGAACTGCTCTCAAGCTCAAGGAGGAGGTCAATTCCTTGTTTGAAATACTCGAATTGAACAGGCTGCATAGTTATTATATTCTTGCTGGTGACCTGAATGCCAAGCATACATCATGGCTGAACGCCACCAATAATCCCAGAGGTGTTTTTCTGAAATCGTGGACAACAGAGAACCAAATTGAATACGGGTGAAATCTATATGGGTCGGAGCTCCCAACATACCGTAGGACAAATCCATATTTGGACGTTTGCATTGCTAACGCAAGACTCGAACTCAGCTTTAGTAGTCCTCAGCGGAAACTGCAGGTGCTTCCTTATGATAGCGACCATAACGCAATCGTAATGGAAGTCAATCATCGCAGGGAAGATTTCTTCCTTATTCCAGTTTAACATGAAAATCATCGGTTGAATTTCAAAACAAGTTGGGTAAACAGACCTACGCTCATGTCAGAAGGGTTTTGTATTCAATTTACAAAATGCAGTCACCAGATCGAATAAAACCAAGAAACATGTCAATGACAATTTTATTGGAGAAAATATGAAATTCGAAGATCATACTATTATTAACAAAGTAGAACGAATTTCGACTTCTGAGGTTTTTGTTATTGTTATACTCATAAATATCTCCCTTGATAATTATTTCAGATGTCCATTCGCGAGGGAGGAAACACATTTTTCATGTATTTCCCCCTGAAGCAAAAAGTGACAGTTTAAGAACTGTTTTGAAAAGCTCCCATGAAAACTTTCATTTCATACTCATATCGGCTACGTTTGATGAATTTTTTTTTCAGGGGCCACTCTCCTGTACTGTTATCATCGATTAATGGCCAATATTTTCGAATCCTAGAGTGGTTACAAAGCCCCTTTGCTAGGAGCTCTCTCCCGCCTCCTTAACTTGTTTCACTTATGAGTATTAATTGCAGGTACTCATCTTCAGTCATTCATCAAATTGAATCAAGTGTTCAAAGCATGCAACTTAAATGTTGAAGTTGGGAAAAAATAACTCAAAATTATTCAGTCTTCGCATTTAAAACAGCCACTATTTTGCTTGGCGATTACTAATACCACTAGCTGAACCGATTCTCGAAGATACTCATGAGACCTATCATTCCTGAAATTTTTATGCAAATCCTAGCAAAACTGTAGTGTCTGAGTCGGTAAAAAGCGCATGTTGTTCTATAGCCATATGTTGCCATAGTAATAAATGCAGCGCATATTGTTCCATAGTAATACAGGAAAATTCAAACCGCTATAACTTCGCTCGATATGATTCAATCTTTATGAAACTTTCAGGGTAGATCAATCTTATAAATAGTTATCTGTTTACTGAATTTGTACACTCCTTTTGATCCGATCGTTTTCCGAGGAACTCCAGAATATCGTTGTAGTGAAGATCTTTAATTTTTTTATGTTCCTGAGTACAATAACAACGCAATTTTGATATTCAGGCACTTCCGACTCCCGTTTCCGATGATTTTACAGCTGTATGGTTTCGGAATCAAAAGTATCCCAACCACGCAAAAAACTTCAATTGCAGGTATCGCGAAGCTGCCTGAATGCACTTTTATTGGATTCCACTCATCACTAGCTTTCGTTTGACACCCCATATATTGAAATTGGAGAAAGTATGAAAAACGGCCGTTTTTCCAGCAACGCACTCCTTTTAATCCGATCGTTTTCCGAGGAACTCCAGAATATCGTTGTAGTGAAGATCTTTAATTTTTTATGTTCCTGAGTACAATAACAGCGCGATTTTGATATTCAGGCACTTCCGACTCCCGTTCCCGGTGATTTTACAGCTGTATGGTTTCGGAATCAAAAGTATCCCAACCACGCAAAAAACTGACATTGCAGGTATCGCGAAGCTGCCTGAATGCACTTTTATTGAATTCTACTCATCACTAGCTTTCGTTTGACACCCCATATATTGAAATTGGAAAAAGTATGAAAAACGGCCGTTTTTCCAGCAACACACTCCTTGCAATCCGATCGTTGTCCAAGAACTCCAGAATATCGTTGTAGTGAAGATCTTTAATTTTTTTATGTTCCTGAGTACAATAACAGCGCGATTTTGATATTCAGGCACTTCAGACTCCCGTTTCCGATGATTTTACAGCTGAATTTAAGGGTACCGTTAAGATTTTATTCAAGAAAACATAAAATCGATAAATCATACTATTACTAACAAAGTTGAGTAAATTGCGACTTCTCACGTATTTGTTGTTGTGGTACTCATCAAGGCCTAGATTTTTTTCAGATTTTTCGGATCACAGGTGTCCAATCGCGAGGGGGACACAAATTTTTCGTGTATTTCCCCTCCCTGTGTGCCCCTCGAAGCAAATTTTGCCAAACTAAGACCTGTTTTGAAAAGTTCTCATCAAGACCTTTCATTTGATACCCATATCGGCTACCTTCAATGAAATTTTTTTTTCGGGGGGTCACTCCCCTATATGGGGAGACCCCCCTTAAATACCTTATAAAAAATTTTTGTAGTTGAACTTTGAAGAGAGCATCACTTTACACCTGCATACAAAATTTGATGTTGCTAGCTTAAGTAGTTTCCGAGAAAAACTGCTGTGACACACGGACGGACGGACGGACAGACAGACAGACGGACAGACGGACAGACAGGACGCGATTTTAGAAGGGTTTTGTAAAATTATTTTACAAAACCCTAAAAACAGACTGGGGAAAGCTTCAAAAGAAGTTTAATCGGGAGTACCAGAAGCAATATCCCCCTTTTGATGGTGACAACTCTTGGTTAATGGTTCCTAATGTCAGGAATCTAACTAACGATGAAATAGATCTCTCTTTGTCGAAATTAGAGAAGCTGACGTTGGAAACGATTGAGAAAGTAGTTCCAAAGATCAAGCATCGATACAATATGGAAGGATATGAAACACCAACCATCGCAAGGTTGAAAAGATTGAAAAGCCTTCTTCTCACACGCGCCAACAATATTTATCGAGGATTTTTGGACTACAACCATCACTCGTTGTCTTTGTTGAAATTACACCTGAAGAATGTCCGGAACTTAGTCCGGTCATACTTCAGGAGTGAGGTCAGCAATCAATGGGCGGAAAAATTGAGGTGTATTAGCCCACAGGACCCAGACGGCGTGTTTGCGAAAGTGAATAGCATATTCCGCAAGAAGTCTCGAGTGAAGGTATCGAATTTTGAAGTCACTAGTGATGAGATAAATCTAGTGATGAGATAAAAACATGGAAATTGATAGTACGACTCCGGATAGAAATGGAAACAAGATTATATGTGAAGCGTTGGATAAACTTGCCCTGATTGGAACACATTTTGAATTGGTTCATCTACCAAACCCTGCGAGAGGGAATGAAAAATTTTCTGAGGTTGAAGCAAAAGTTTCCAACTTCAAATGAAGCCTGAACGGCCAATCAATTCTTCGGTTTAATGAAACATTAACATCTGACCTTGAATCTTATTGATTATTTTGTCAGCTATGAAGACTTGTGTTTCATATTTTGCAGAATAAACAGCCAGAAATCATGTGGTACTGATGGTATTCCTAATGTAGTTCTCCGACATTCGCCTGAGGTAGCTATTAGGAATTATTGCATATTGTTCAACAACATGTTGAGCAATTCAGATTTCCCAAATGAGTGGCTTGCTGCCTAACATCAGCAAGGTGTTTGAAGTGATAACAGAGCATTAAACGCCCACATGGAGGAATATGAGTTGATGCCGAATTGCCAATTCGGCGTTCGTGCGAGGCATTAGACCATATGTGCAATAACGAAAGTAACCTCAGACATCTGTTGGTAACTAAATGATAGACAATGCGTTGGAGCATGTCTCATTGATATGGAGAAAGCCGTCGATACGGTGTGGTTAGATGGACTAATTTTTAAACTCCTTCAGGACAAGTTCCCCAGACACCTTGTCGCCTTGATGTGTAATATGTTGTACGGGAAATCGTTTGTTGTAACTGATGGAAATCTGACAACAATGCGCGAATTCAAGGTCTTGAATGGTCTACAGCAGGGAACAGTTACTGCGCCTCTGCTCTTCTCAATCTTCATTCACAAGCTATTGAACCGCTTTGATTTTAACGTCTCACCAACGCGATCATTGGTAGCGTTTGATGATGATCTGATCATCTAGACAGCAGACCGAAAAGCTACAATAGGTCAGAGAAATCTCCAAAAAATGTTCAATGATGTACGAGTACAGCTGTACACAGACGATTGGCGAATTAAAATCAATGCGCAGAAGTGTGAAACAATCTTGTTTCGGACTACGCTGCAGGGGGTCAGTCAAGACCTGAAACGTGATTGGAAAGATTTCCACATCATGGCTGGCGGAGGTAGTTTAGAAAGAGTTTCACATAAATCCTGTGTTCAATACCTCGGTGTTTATCTCGATCAGTATCTGTATTATACTGAATACGTGAAAATCATGCTCAGTAAAGCACAAAAAGTAGTCATGGCCCTACGAAAACTCTTTTATTCCAAATACATTGATCGACAGGTAAAAATTATCTGTTACAAGACCCTGGTTAGACCAGTTTTGATATATGGATGTCAGATCTGGTACAACCAGAGTGCTAGTACTATGGAAAAACTAAGAGTTTTCGAAAGAAAATGTCTTCGTGCATGCACTGGTTTGTACAGAAAGCCTGAGACGGATTGGAAACATTATATCTCGAATAGAAGAATTTATCAAACTGCTCAAGTGACGAGGGTCGACATCTTTATGCTGAAACTTCTTCGGAATCATATCGCAAGATCTGTGACTGTGAGTGAAAACCCTTGGATTTCACAGCCGTTCCACCTTACAGACGGGTATATTGTGACTTGTCTCGCTACTGGCTTCGTACCTCCAGAAGCATTCGTGTATTTGGACATGAATCGATATGTTTTTGATTCTGACGGCGCCTCGGTCATATATCACATATATCGACGGGCCACCGATAAGAAGATAAAATATCCTCCGAATTTGAGTTTACGAGACCAACAATTCCAATGGAGATACTCATTTGCTAGATTCGTTGAAGCTGATCGAGTTGAGACGACGCAATCCAGGTATTGGTGACTGAATGACAATGCTTAATTATTCGTGTTTATTAGCAGTTTCGGTGTTTTTCGTTTTTTAGTTTTTTGCGTTTCAGCTCATTATTGCTACATTTAGTGTTGTTGTTTATTTTTGTTAAAAATAAGGTTAACATTAGGTATAGGTTTGGTATATGTTATGTGTATTATATTAGAATGGAGATAAGGTTAAACGCTTAGGTTAGGAACATTGTTATAGAAGTTTTTAGTATAAGATAATGTTTTTTGATTTCATTTTATTAGAATTAAGTTAAAGCATATTAGGTGTAGGATCAAAATTCACTGTTGTGTTTAAATTATAAATAATTTTAGGATAGTGTTGGTTGGTTTTTCTCCTTTTTCCAATTGATTATTAAAAATATGTAATAATCTTAACTAGTTGAATTTGCTAGAGTTTTATTTTGAAGAAATATGTTCATTGATAATGTATAAATTTAGAGAGCCATATGAGCCATTAAATTTTTATATGTTTATTGTTTGGAATTTGCTTTATATTATTTGTAAATTTATACCAATTAGTATTGAATAAAGTGCTTTTGACTTTGACTATGACAACCAACCGCTGTAGTTCCACTACAAAGACCTCCTTTGAGCAGAGTGTATAGTTGAGGAAATATATGTATAACTGAATAAGTTTTCTAATCAGCCCCAACTCAGATCCACCGACAGCTGAGCACAGCAAGACACAGGTGTGTCATAAAGGACCGCCTACCATCCGTTTCCAATTGGGAGTCGAGCGGTCATCGAGGCAGCACGGATCAAGCAGCAAGAGCAGGAGTTTTTTCGAAAAGAGTTTTTCGGAGGTTTTCGGAGGTTTACAGAGGGATAGACCAATAATTGAGCTTGAGTCGAGAAGTCGTCAAGGCAGCACGGATCGAGTATTGAGCAGCAAGTGTTTTTCGGTCGAACAGCAAGAGTTTTTGGAGGTTTTCTTCGGAGGTTTTCCGGATGTTTTCGGAGGATTTATATAAATACCGAATTTCGGAGGAAAGTGGAAATTTCCGAAGTTGCGCATTTTTGGAGGAATTTCAGAGGAAAAATTTTTCTGGAGTTTGTGGAAAGGAGTTAAATCGCCTGGGTAAGGTGCGTTGTGTGAAAACAAGTTAAGTGGAGGAAAGAAAAAGGAGTTGAAGTTGGAATTGGAAACAAAGAAAACATTTTCATTAAGGCTTTTTTGTTTTAAGTGTTACTGTTTTTCTTTATAAGATAATTATTTTGCTTTTCAGTCTTTCAACTACTAAATAATAAGGGTCTCAGTTTCTACTTAATTTTTTCCGCGACAGTATTCCAAGTTCGGTCTTGGAATCTGTGGGTATGGGGGAAAGCAATGAATATGGGGAGCCGCTAAATCTAGCTTCACGTGGAAGGCTAGAAAAAACTTGCAGCGTTACTGTGAGAAATTCGGGGGGGGGGATATAAAGGATGAGTTCATCCTCGACTTGCTTGCAAATTGCAAGATGCAACTGCAAGTGCCAGAGGTCTCCAGCGACATGGAGATGAATGAGGGTGAAAGTTCCACGGACAGTGGTGACGAAGTGGGGGCTATCGTAGAGCCGAAAGCCATGAAGAGGCCGATGAGGTCTCCAACGGAGGAGCCCACATCAAAGCTATCAAAGACTTTTGAAGTGGGCGAGCGGGATTCTCCTCAGCTCAAAAGGGTGACGAAAATAGCTTCCACGAGTTTCTCAGGGACCATATTCAAGCCGGGTGGAAGGCCGGGCCTAGAGGTAAATTAAGGGAAATCGAAGTCCCAGCAGGCAAGCGTGGCTGCTACCAAAAAGGAGAGGGTGCCTCCCTATGTGCTATACGATTGACCTGAAGACTTTCAGGGATAGCGTCAAAAAGGCTTGCGCACGAAACTCTGAAAAGGAGCCAGAGTTCAACGTGACGATGAACAGTTCCTCACAAACTTCCCTCCACCCTAAAACGGCTGAAGATCACACCAGCCCTTTTAACTTTCTGAAGCGTGCGAAGGTGGCTTGCTACACCTAGACCCTTCCAAGAGAGAGAAAATTGGCTCTCCTACTAAAAGGCGTGCAAAGCTCATGCGACGAGAATGATGTCGTGGCTGAGCTGAAGGAACATCTTGGAGAAGATATCCGTTCAGCGAAATTATACTCCACTATAACCTCCAAGAGGGAAAAAAGGACGCTTTCATCCTTCTCAGTCCTACCGGACTTTGAAGTGAAGAAAGCAATGGACATAAAGTTCCTATTGTACCAGAAGATACAATGGGAGCCTCTGCAGAAAAATAACACTTCCCAGTGCTTCAACTGCCAAAGATTTGGCCACGTCACTTCTAACTGCGAACTCGAAGTAAGATGTGTAAAATGCGAAAAGCAGCATAAGTCTATGGAGTGGCCAGTCCCGAAGGACGAGAAAAAAGACGAGATCTTCTGCGTCAGCTGCAATGCTAAGGGGAACGCTTCGAGTTTCAGAGGTTGTCCTAAGGCAAAAGAAGTGGAAGAGAGGAGGGAGAACCTCCAAAAGAAAAAAGAGGAAAGGAGGGATTTCATGACCGCCTCTATAAAAAAGACTGTACCTGAAGGGGTCTCGTACTCTAGCTTTTTGCAAGGTGCAAAGAAGCATCCTGCACCGCAGCCTATACAGCAACAAGAAACAGCAACCAATGCAGTAACCCCAGCAGTCGCAGAATGACTGAAATACGGTTTTGAGCACTGACTGCCAACAATTTTTCGGGTGTGACTTGTTCACACTCATTCGAAAAGTGGACTTTTTTATCCCCCACTATAAAAAAACTCACTAAGCCTAGTGAGAAAAATGTTGCGTACTTAGAACTCGCCTTCAAAGTATGTTGTTGTGATGAGTTCCATTGAACTCTCCATCCTCAACATATGTTCACTAGCTCCACGCTATAAAAGGAATTTAGTTCAAGAATACTTGAACGCCAGTTAGACCAGCCTTCTTGTTTATATCAGAAATAAGACTCAAAGAAAGACACAAAGTGCATCTGGGGAAATACAAGGTCATCAGATGTGATGATCCAGAGGGCAGTCTTGGAGCTACTATGGCTCACAAAGAAAACCTGAAAATCCAAAGGCACTGCCTTCAAAGTCTGAAATGTATTGAAGCAGAAATAATAAGCTCCATGCTGGGAGGGTGCACTTTTGCGTTCGTGGGGGTCTATGTTTGACATGGATACTCGGTGAGGGAGCTCATTGACGACTTGGAAACAGTGCTTACTCTGTCGAAAAAAATCGATTTCTATGCCATAGGAGGTGATTTTAACACGAAGCATCCCTGTTGGGGAAATATCGCATTCAATGGCTATGGATCCGCTATCTCTAACTGGGTTCAATCAAATATGGATCTCATACTGATTGCCCCGAAAGAGTCTACCTTCCACTGAAGCTCTTTTATTATTGACTTCTTCATTGTGTTTGCCAATTTAGTAAATCTCTCCCACAGTTGGAGGAATTTCGAGTGTGGAGTTCCTGACGCCGAGTCTGACCATCTTTTGGTTGAGTTGACCTTAAGAGTGAAAAAAAGGTATGAAACTTGAGGTTGCAGATCCTCAACTTTTCATTCCATATAAGCGAATCGATTGGGCAGAAGTAAGTGCTGACCTTGGCGGAAAATTGAAGGGGATTCGGATAAATAAATCAAAAAATCTTTCTATTCCTGAAATCGATGAGGGAGTTGCTTGTATAAATTCAACCCTGGATACGGCCATCTCAAAGATCTTCATTAAGGAATGCTCGACAAATTACTTTTATCAAGATTTACCGGAAGACATCTTGGAGCTTCATCGTAGACGTAGTCGGCTTAGAAAGCTACTCGCAAGAATCTACCACCGCAATGTAAATATGGTCAACTGGGGGTATTGAACGTATTCACCTGGTGATTACATCTCTAAGCCAAATGATCTCGAGAAGAACCACGGCTTTCCTAACGAGTGATTTGAACAGGCCCTAGAAAGTATCAAACCAGGTCCTTGTATGTTTCCTCACATCGATAGGACAACGGGCAGAAAAAGGCTGCCTAGGGTCCTCACTTATGATGGATCCATGCTCATGGATGACAAAACCATCGCTGACTTTATCGCAAAACATTTTGCGAAAGTTCTTCAAGGTGAAAAAGCAAGTGAGGACTCTTCCATTACTTCGTTAGTGAGCAACACCACAACTAATTTCGACAGGGACAATGACCAATTGTGCTTGACTCGGTTCTGTGATGCAAGTCTCACTGACGCACCTACTGGCCATGGTCTGTTTGTCAGCCCTGAGAGGTTCACTTTGATGTCACTGCAACAAAATTCCAAAAAAATCAGCATGGGCTGACGGGATCTCCAATTATATGCTTAAAAAGCTTCCCCATGTTTTCTTTGTTCTCCTCGCGATGATTCTAAATAACTGCATTAAAATTTACTTTTTCCCTCAGCAATGGAAATGTGCAAAAATAATCGCAATACCAATCGTCCAATTTCGTTTTTTTCAAACATTGGCAAGCTTCTTGAAAGGGTAATACTTGAAGGCATCCTACAATTCTCTGCTAGGGCAAGAATTGTGCCGGAAAGACAATTTGGCTTCAAAAAAGCTCACTCCACGGTGGATGCTATGACCGTATTCCATGTCGATATAACGAGAAGCTGGCGCAATAATAAGCTTGTTGTATCTTGCCTGCTCGCTGTGGAGAAAGCCTTTGACTCTGTATGGATCAATGGGCGTCTCTACAAAATGATATATCTGGGCTTTCCAGCCTATATTGTGAAAATCATAGGCAGCTTTATGAGGGGATGAACTGCCTTTGCGGTTGCTGGTGGAGCTAGTTCAGACCCATTTAGCATTGACTCGGGGATCCCACAGGGGTCTTTATAAGGCCCATTTCTTTTCAATATATTTACCTCTGACTTCCCGGGCGTAAGAGATGAATAAGCCCGAAATCCAAATATATAAGTTAAGAACGTTAGAAATGCACCATCGACCTAATTTATGAAGATCATTTTGCAATAAAATGCAGTCCTCCATATTATCGATAACTCTGAATATTTTAAAATCGCCTGCATATAAGAGACAGGATGACGATATCAAAGCAGGAAGGTCATTGACGAAAATGAGAAAAAGTAAAGGACCTAAAATTGATCTTTATAGGGAATCAGAAATAGAAATAGAGGTAGGAGTTGACAGAAACAGCACATACACGATTAGTAACATAGGTGGAAAACCAGGATATAAGGAAGGGGGGAAGATTAAAGCTTTTCATTTAATTGAAAATGAGATTATGATCCACAGAGTCGACAGCTTTGGTGAAATGAGTATAGATAACATCCACTTGGCGTTGTTTCTCAAGTGCATGGGCGACTGTGTCGGTAAAAGATAAAAGGTTGGTCAAGGTTGATCGACCTTTGCTAAAGCCATGCTACTCACGGGACAATAAGGCAAGAATTAATGGATAGACTCTATTATATATACTACACGTTCAAAAATCTTGATAAAACAGAGGAGAATAGAAATAAGTTGGAAGATTGTAACACAATTAATATCACCTGCCTTAACAATAGGAAATACATATGCATATTTCCAGTAGGAAGGCAAAGTGGCATTGGTAAGACTAATATTAAAAATTATACATAAAGGAACACACAAGAAAGATGACAAAGATTTGCTAAAAAAATCTTGAGTGGATTTGTAACAAACCCAGAAGCATGCAATAAGGACGAAAGTGTAGAGGACTTCTTAGCAACTGGACCGATATTTGAACAAGAGAAAAAGGATGAGAAAAACGGTGCAAACAGACCACAAGAATCTTGTAATGATGTAGAAGTAATGTTTTTGTAGCAAAAAAACTGAGGAAACGTACTATAACCCTTAAGAGAACGGATATAGGATCAAAACGGCTTCGTGTGATTGGCATTTAAGGAGATTTCAATGTGCTCTTTATATTTCTGCTGTGAAGTGATAGCTGCTTTTCTGGCCTCTTTGCGAAGCTCCTTGAACAGTTCGAAATCTCTCTGGAGACGTGATTTTAGAAATTTCAAACGAACAGAGTCCTTAGCTTTCAGTACCGCAACTAAGTTATAGTCGAGCCATGGGACATTGTCTGGCTTTTTCGGACAACATATGGGAGTATTTTCCTGGGTGATTTCATATAGTATAGTATAGAAGCTACTAAGTGCTTCATTCTTGCTAAGAGAGAGAGAGAGAGAACCAGTTTCTAGATTTGATTTCCTGTTCGATTCTAGAGTAGTTAGCTTTAAAGAAGTTGAAGCGAGCAGGCGACAACTTACATGAACAAGGTTAATATGTAAATCACGGTCCCTCGACAGTATACTGTGCGGAAGTGAAAAAGGCTACTCCTGCTACACATTTGGTTGCATGGAACAAAATCCCGCTGATATTCTTGAAGAAATAGGAAAGCACTCACCGGATAGTTTATTGGGAGAAGTGAGTTGACAAGTAAAACCATGAAGCGAATTACGTTTCGGGTAGTTCTATCAGTTAAAAGTGGCAAACTCGAGTACTAGAAAGCATCGAGGGTAGAGTACGAGTAGTTTCTATCTAGTAATCTCCGTCCCTTGCTCTCTTCATCCTTTTGCGATAGAAACTGATTTTCTGCCACTGATGGTGTCTCAAGGCGTAAGAAAATGAGGCTTACATTGCAATGCTGTCGAAGGGTTTCACGTTGGATACTCAGGATCACAAGGGAGGTGTTAAGTAGGTATTCCAGAAGCCTTTTGCGTCTCTAAATGGCCTTCATATCCTTACCATGAAAAGACGTTGTATTTTCAAGTCATCTGCTCGTATATCTACATTATATGCAGTACATCCATTTGCTCCTTTGACCGCTTTTAAAGAGCAAGCTATCTTCAAATAATGCACATTCATTGGGCAAATTTTCACTTTTGTAGGGATTTCAAAATATTCAGCCATATATGTGAAGTACATCTTCGAAATATAATTAAATATATTTTCGCAAAAACATATTTCCTGAAAATGTAATTTTTCCAATCTCCGGCAATTATTCTTATTATTTATTCAACTGTAAACACATCCAAGACTATATCAAGCCAATATTAATTAATCTGCCAAGAATGCAAAAAACGATATTGATGGCAAATTTATGACACTCCCACATGCTATTGGCTGAATATAACTCCCACTCCCACTGTTCGAATTTCTCCTGATTTTCGATTAATTTTGATTAAATTCATGTCAATATTTCAGCCATTTTTCTGCTTATTTAAATTTCTGCAAGGTATATTAAAAATATTATTTATAGATTTCTTCCGGCGCTCAAGTATGTGCAAATAAAGGTTATTGGTGAGTTTATTTCATGGCTCGTTTGCTCCTGTTTATGAATACAAGTATAGGCCATGTTGGTCGAGTCAACAAGAAGTCTTTTTCATTGAGAGGGCTCGGTGAAATTGGTTGAAAAACCACGATATGTTTGTCTTTAAATATGCTGTAAAGCAAAATTGTATCCAACAAAGGGCAGCTATGAGAATGAATAAATATAAATCATACAATCCGTCCCGCTGACGGGGCTTCAGTTCCTTTTTATCTTCCGAGTTGACTTGATATCAAACAAATTGAGCGTGAGGTAGTTAAAATTTAACGAGAAATGAAACAAATATGGTTTCTGTTCACTATAGCATGCTTACGGCATCTTAGGGAATAAATCAAAAATTTAGCTACACTCCGATGATAGTTAGCGAGCGATTTGTTTAATGTTATATTTTTGATGCCAAGCAACTTTTCCATAGTTTGTAGTTAAATTCAAAGAAAGATTAAAGGTCAATTGAATTCAAATTAATTTATGAGTCAAAAAATCAGCCCCAATGGAGTATAGCAGGCCAATTGGAAAGTCCCCGGTCTGATACACAGATGGCGGCGCTAGTATTGAATCCATATGATTTTTAGTTAGTACCAACCTTCAAACGATACGTGTAAAAATTTGACAGCAGTCCGACCATCAATTTGTGAGATATTGCGTTGTGAGTGTAGCTACTTTTGTTATTTGAAAAAATATGGCAAAAAAAAGAATTTTGTGTGCTGATAAAATATTGCTTTTTAAAGAAAAATAAAACTTGAAGCAAAATATTGGCTTGATGAAGAGTTTCCGGGGTCTGCACTAGGAAAATCAACCATCATTTATTGGTATGCTTAGTTTAAACTTGGTTAAATGACACCGAAGGCGGCGAACGCAGTGGACGCCCAAAAGAGGCTGTCACTGACGAAAACACCAAAAAAGTTCACAAAATAATTTTGAATGACCGTAAAGTGAAGTTGAACGAAATAGCAGACATTGTGAAGATATCATCTGCACGTGTACATCATATCATTCACGAATATTTGTACATGAGAAAGCTGTGTGCAAAATGGGTGCCGCGCGAGCTCACAATCGATCAAAAGCAACAACGTGTTGATGATTCTGATCATTTGACTCTGGAGTCCAATCGACAGTCAGCTGAGTGGACTGCACACGATGAACCGAATCCAAAGCGAAGAAAAACACAACAGTCAGCTGGCAAGGTTATGGCCTCAGTATTCTGGGATGGGCAAGGTATAATATTCATTGATTATCTCCAAAAAGGCCAGGCCATCAACAGCGATTATTATATAGCGTTATTGGATCGTTTAAAGGATGAAATCGTTAAATAACGGCCCCATTTGGAGAAAGAAAAAGTGCTGTTTCATCAAGAGAATGCACCGTGTCACAAATCAATGAAAATAATGGCAAAACTGCATGAATTGGGCTTCAAATTGCTTCTGCATCCACCGTATTTTTCCTGTTCCCAGACCTCAAAAGAATGCTCGCTGGAAAGAAATTTAGCGCCAATGAAGAAGTAATCACCGAAACTGAGGCCTATTTTGAAGCGAAAGACAAATCGTACTACAAAAATGGTATTGAAAAGTTGGAAGATCGCTATAATCGCTGTATCGCCCTCGAAGGCAACTTTGTCGAATAATAAAATCGAATTTTACCCAAAAAATGTGTTTTACTTTGGTACACCGGGGACTTTTCAATTGGCCTGTTATATAGTGACAGGCAATTTGAACTTGATCGTGCAAATACTACGCTTAGATAAAAAGCACTTTTACAAAAAAAAATATAGAAAAATTGGTTAAAGTAGCAGGAGGGTACTCCTGCCAGAAGGGTATTGTAAACTTATTAGTAAATCAACATCTTCTAAATATCCGGACTTGATTTATACGCAGGTTCCATAAATTGAGCTAGGAAAACTAAATCATGCTTATTATTTACTTTAGCGCCACAGCCCTCTGGGCCTTCGCTTAGCGATAGTTAAAGTAGTTCATAATCTTGATCGGATATATCGACACTATGCCAGATTGTTACGGCAGCATTTCGTTTGGCAACTTCCTCGCTTCCAGAAGCACAGGGAAGATTTTAAAGCGGTATAAAATAATCCAAACAAATCGGTTGCCGGAAGACGAATTCATGTCAATTAGCACACTAAACATATGTTACTCACTACTTAATCCGATCACTAAATTTATTGATACAATTTGGCGTTGAGGCGGATGGTCGGTAATTCAAAAAACATCACTCGCACAATATTGATCGCTTCAAAACAAATTACTATCTCTTACCACGCACAATTAACGCATCTATAACTTATAAATTGCGCGCGGATCGCAAAAAATATGAATTACACACGCACAAAATATAAATATTTTATAGACACGACAAAATAAACAAACAAACTGTCAATGCAACAGTCGAGTATGGAGAATACCGGCTGGAAATATTCCCACGGGAAATGTAGCTATCACCAGCAAAAATGTTCAAATGCACTTGTCATGTCTGATATTCCCATGGAAAATGTATCTACCCCCTCGCAGCATTGCTGCAAATGCATTCTCCAGCTGCAACACTTTCAGGAAAAGTGCAATAAACATCAGCTGTTGACCTTGGCCGTAAAACCACTGGTGCGAAGAGATAAAAAATCCAAAGGAATAGGGAAGCTCTCTGTTGGTGGATATCAGCAAGAAGTGGCGCTTCATTTGATACGAAGAAGGTGTATCAATTTCTGATTTGTTTGGTTCCAGAGAAAAATTCTTGTCGTGATGGCGGTGATCGCAGGACCAACTTTTCTATTCGTTTCAGTGGAAAACAAGTTGAGTAAGCAGGAGAGTAGCCCCACCAGAAGGCCTTTCTAAACATTCTAGGGTTAGAACCAAGTTTTCTAATAGCGTGAATTCATCTAATACTTGGATATGAAATCGTCCAATTTATGCAAAATATGCACAGTTTCCTTCATAAGCACAGTGCAGCGGCCACTTTGATCTAGCTTAAATGATTTTTCAGAATGCTCGGCCGATTGAACATGTTTAAGTTAAACACTATTCCTTAAATTTTCAGGAAAATTGAAAGAAAATAAAAGTGCCCAGGTCAATTTTAAATATGTATCAACCATAAACACGTGTTATTGTTGTTGTAATTCCATACAATTGAAGTGGCTATAAATCACTTGATTATGATTCGGTCTCAATTAATCTTGTGAACGTATATATCTTATATCAGTCTATATAATAAAAAAATTTCAAGAAGTTTAAAGGTACCGTTTTGATTTTATGGGCGAGCATGTAAAATCTAAACATCATACTATCATTAAAAAAGTTGAGTGAATTTCGATTTCTGAGCCATTTATTGTCCTTGTACTCATAAAGGCCCACATTCATGATAATTTACAGATTTTTCGGCTCAAAGGTGTCCAATCGCGAGGGGGGGACACAAATTTTTGGTACATTTTGCCTTCCCCTGGACCCCCTTATTCATAAAATGATTTTTTTATTTCAGATTCTAAAATATCTTATCAAGGCCTTTCATTTGATACCCCACTCGACTACCTTTGATTAAAAAAATTTTTTTAGGGCCAATTCGTTATTAGGGGGGACCCTCTTGAAAAATTTTTAAATTTTTGGTAAGATCTTAACTTTTGAGAGACCATTACCTCTGACCTTTTCGCAAAGTTTGAGCAGTCTTGCTTCTATAGTTTCTGAGGAAACTAGTTGTGACGCACGAACAGACAGACGGACAGACAGGTCGCGAAACTAGTAGGTCTTGGTAAAAAATTTCTTACAAGACCTTAAAAATGGCACCAAGTAGTTGAATTCGCGGAGGTAGGGGCCCACATTCAACGCAGTAGGTAATGATAGGGAAATAGATCGGTAATTAATGAATTGAGTTTCTCAACTTATTTGTACTGCTAAATTGAAATTCACCTTATAGTTTTTTTCAATTATGGTCAAGTTATTTTGTCAAATAATGTCTCTGAACTCAAAAAAAAGGAATTGAATTTTCAGCAATTACGACTGTGAGCGTAGGCTCCACCAAGTGTGGCGGCTCAGGATATCAACTTGATTCCGAGTAAATTACGACTAGGAAATGTGCATCCTGGAAGTGGTTTTGGTGGTGCCACAATGTTGTCTGCACCAGAGTTTAAGCTCGTGCTGTTTGCTTGAGTGGTTCTCCACGAAATTCAGTCGTTGGCTGTTCCGAAGAGTCGTAGCTTGCCAGTTGGCTTCTAGTGCAATATACGGGTTGGCGATTGGCACTAACCTACCACGTTGGCGTGGATTAGCCGGTACCGCAAGGCCCCAGCCGGAACACACAGGTAGTAAAAGTTATTTTAAAGACTAACAAGGTGATGTGATCAGTAACATGTTTTGGCCGTGTGTCCGTCCATCCAGCTACGATACGAACTGACTCATGGTTATTATGTATCGCCACCATTTTGTGATCAGTATGTTAACCTACCAGAGACCAGTGGAGAAACCGAGGAAACGTTGGTTTAACTTAATTAACAAAGCCAGTTGATCGCTGCGATGGCGTAGTCAATGGACCGAAACAGTTTGGGGGCGCTATTTGCAGGAAGTGAAGGCCCGAGAGGGGCTGTAGTGCTACGAAGAAAGAAGAATGCTAGCATTTTTGAGCAGTAATGATAATTTATCAATATTACAAATCATTTCTAAGATTTTCATCAAAATTCCTATACATCTGTAGAACTTACATCAAATTGTACTCGTAGGCTCCAGGTCCCCAGAATCACGTCTGGTTGTTGTAATTGTTGAATATTTAACCGGTTGTTACTTAGATAATTATTGCCCAATTCTTGCGAGGTTCTCGGAGCCCGTACATTCATTACTAGGAAACATGAAAATTTATTTGGCTAAATACGTATAACTCATAGAATGTCCTATTGTTAACAACGCCCTTACAAAAAGTTTTAATGAGTGTAGTCGAGAAGGGTACCTTTCATTAAAAACTGTTTTTTTCAACTCAGTTGTAGTCGATCCAAAGCCCAGCAGAGAAAAAAGGAGAAATCGCCTTGTTTCCCTTACCCCAGCTTTCATGATTCCTCATCCTAAATCCCCCGATTGCATGGTAGTAAATGGTCTCGGGGTCGCACAATGGGCTTACTGGTTCTCCAATGATGGGACATTCAATACCGAAAAATGCCAATCACTGCAAATACACCTGCAGCTCTGCTATGAAATCCTACTTACACTTCCTTTGTGGTGACGTAAGAGAGAAGGTGAGTCTTCCACGCCTGATAATTGAATTGAATGTAATAACCATGCCGTGAAATGGAGAATGGACGACGAGCTAAGTCCCTGTCGCTGGAAAACCCTACATTGATTTGAAACCTGTAACAGAGCCTCGGAATGGATGGGACCCACGGCAATGACCCCACAACCGCAAAAATGATTTTAGCATTGAATGCTGGAATGTCAGATCACTGAACAACCTTGGCACTGCTAAAGACCTTTCACAACAGACCAGTCAATAAAACATAAAAAAATTGCAGTCAAAGGAATAAACTCCACAAGAAGTGATATTCAAGGTAAGACGTCACTCAAAATATTCAAATCTGAGAAGCCAACTGGAAAGCAAAAACTCGAAGTGGTCTTCATTGGGGATAGGGAGTTCAAATCACACTTGATTGATTTTAATGCAGTGAATGAACGAGGATGCACGATCCGTATCAAAGCGAAATTTTTCAATATTTGGCTAAAAAACGTACATACCCTGATCAAAGCAAAAGACGAAGAAACGAAGGAAACGTTCTACAATCACCTGGAATGACTTGTCGATTCATTGCCTACAAACGACACAAAAATAGTTTTGAGTGATTCTGACGCTAATGCTGGCAATGAGCTGTCTCATCGGAGGACGTCTGGATAATATAGCCTGCGCGATGAAACAAATGACAACGGTTAGCGCCGACTTGCATCCCCTCATGGAGGCATACATAAAATGACCTGGGTGTCATCGGATGGTAGCACACAAAACCAAAGCGATTATATCCAGCTATGATGAGCTTCGAGCATACTTGACGTCCGTACATACCAAGCAGCCAATTGTAACTCAGATCATTACTGGATCAAATTAATATATCGGTGTCATATGTCAAAGGATTTTTCGGAAAAAACCAGCTCTCTGCGAAAGTTTGACATTGAAGAGTTCCAAACGGCGTATGTGGCAAAAAAAATTCACGGAGCACCTTGAAAACCAGCTAGCTCTCATTCTTTCAGATATATCGCAAAAAGCATGCAACGATCTATGAGTGGAAGTGAAAGTGGCGATTAAGACCGTGGCAGAACAGACGATCGGACATCAAGCAAAGCTTAAAAGAAATGATTAGCTCCACAATGAGTGCAAGAATGCATTCGACAAGAAATTCAGGCGTACAAATAATGATACGGTACGAAACCAAGGATGAAGAGAGAATATTTTGAAAATCTCAGAGGACTAGCGAATTACACAATTAGAATTAAGAAAAGAAAATACTGTGGCATCCATAGAGCTGTAAGTCTAGCGAGATACAACAAAGAGCAAGCATAGAAAGTAGTGAAAAGTTAGAAACAAGGTTACCCATCCGAGACCACACTATGCCATGGTGACATCGGCAGCATATTATCTAATAAAAACAGGATTAGAGAAAGATGGGCATCATATTTCGACAAACTTTTTGATCCTCCACACAGCTCCATAACATCAGAGCTTTCAGGTTCTCCTGTAAAGCTTCCGTTGGCCTCTCCAACTCTTAATGAAGTTTATTCCACCATCAAACCCCTAAAGAATAATAAAGCAACGGATATTGATGAGGTTCTAGGAGACCTCATTTAATATGGTGGTTGCGGTGTTCAAAAAGCCATCCATAAACGCATCCAGCACATTTGGCAAGAAGAACATATGTCGAACAAGCGCAGCCAATCGACTATACTCGCTTTTCACAAAATAGGGGTCAAGCTACAGTGCGAAAATTATAGAGGCATATCACTACTTTTTACGGCGTATAAAACATTTTCAGTTATCTTAAAAAATAACATCAGATCATACGCCAACAGTATTATTGGGGAGTATCAACATGGCTCAACAATTGTTTATAAGCAACCAGGTATTGGAGAAATTCTGAATGTTCAACAAAGACGTACATTAGATTTTTGTTGACTTTAATCAAAGCATGCAACAGTATTGATTGTAACGTTTTGCAGCAAATAATGCTTTGCTTTGGTATTTCAGCATAACTAGTCCGTCTTAACTAAATCATAATGACGTCGACAGCCTTCCATGTCCGTATAAATAACCAACTCACCGATGCTTTTGACACAAATATCGGACTAAAGCAGGGAGATGGGTTGGCCCTATTGCTACTCCATTGGGCTTTGGAATATGTCATCAGAAAGCTTTCTGTCGATTCAAGAGATGCATTACTATACAAGTCGAGCCAAATAGTAGCCTATGCAGACGACATCAAAATTTCATCATGGTCGCTAACAACCGCCAAATAACTCCTCCAGAAGCTTGACAACAAAGCAAATATGGTAGGGTCGAAAACCAATGAGAATAAAACCCAGCTTATGACGCTGTCGAGCAAAAATATCACATTTGGTGAATATAATATCGAAAATATGGGTGAATTAGTATATTTAGGCACGAGAGGGAAATGAAAACGACGAAAAATGCCGAAGAATACAGAATGAAAGCTGCTATAGCATTCATATCAAGTATTTCACTTCTTGTTTACTCAATATGCCGGCTCAAAGAAATGTATGAATACAGGATCGAAATTTTATGTTTGACAAACAAGTCTAACAACTTGGTTGGTGAGTACTTTATATTATGCATTTATTACAAAAATCTAAGTTTGTATAGTATGAAATAAGTGTAAATTCGCTTTAACATGTGAATGCTATAGCATTCATGTCTTTTTGCATCACAATGAAAATGAATGCTATAGCTTTCACGTCTGCAAACGTGCTAACGGAGCTTAAAAGAAAATTCCTAAAGTCGAGCGACCTGAAACGAAATGGCCAGTTGCAACTCGGATCAAAGGATCGAAAAACTTGCTGAAAGTGTCGAAAAACTTGCGAAAATTTGTTATTGTAGTTATGATTAAATTCTTCCATCAATGAAGCTTGGTAGTATACCAGAAATAATAAATATCTAGAAAAAATCGAATAAATGTGATTTGGCACAGCGGTTGATGAAACTCTATGACATATATCTTTTAAAACAATCCAAACTCAACCGCTTAAATTGAAGTTAAATTCGTTATTTTAGTAGTAGTTGTTGAATATATTTTCAAGGAAACGTTTGAAATATATATTTTCAAGGAAACGTTAGAAATAGTTGAACGATTAGGAAGGATAGAATTTCTTTCAGTGTTAGATGATCTTTGAAGGTTGTTGAGGCTGTTTTTTGGGACGAAATCGCCGCTTAGGTTGCTTTGTTTCGAACGTTTTAACGAGTGTCCCGTTTGGCCGAAAATCGGGACTAAGTAGGATAGGAAGTTATAAACTGGTCAGGAAGGTTGTCTTTTTTTTTTTAATTTTAGGCACCTGAAAATACTAGGCATGTAAACAACATTCGATGTTACGTAGTTGCCAAGTTGGTTGTGTTGTAAGTGAGCCTTGATGTGAATAATTGTAGGTGTGGAGAGACAGCTCGCAATACTTCGTTATCAGCTAACACACTATCTATATAGTTTTGTGGTGCTGAAGACATAACGATATTTTGCTGAAGATTATTAGTCATTGATTGTGTTAGGCACAGCTCGGATTGCGGCTGAATTTTTTGTTACCGTTGAATAGGTAAGGTAGACTGCTGCATGCAACTATTTTGTTGCAGGACGTCGCTTTATTAATTGGATTGACTCTTGACTACCTGCTTGCTGTTGTTGAGCAAGCACACTTCGCGTAAGAGGCCACTGTTGTCCAAGGGGTGACACGGTAGAATTTTGTAAAATGTAGTGAGGGCGTGAGGATACCAGGTCATCATATACACTGGGCGAAAGTAACTGTGGAGACAGCAGAAGATTTTGAGGTGTCGACGGTTGATCCGGAAACTGCTGTAGCTGATCCTCACTCTGCGAAAGACTCAAGAGCAATTGCTGAGATTACTGTTGTTGTAAAGCATGCTCAGGTTGCTGTTGTTGTAAAGCATTCTCAAGTTGCTTTAGGACATTAACACTCTGTCCCAGTTGCTGGTTCATCCGACATGTCGACGATAATTCCGCCTACGCAATTGAAACGAGAGACGCTAAAGAAGTTTTAGTCTCTTCAAGTTTTTCCTGCATTTAAGAAAAGGAGGTTGATAGAGACTCGACTGTAGCATTAGCTGACCGAGATCGGTCTTTTCCCCTCTTCTTACATAGCACCTACGATTATCGTCACCACATTATTTTTACACTTAATATTGCTGTATTTATTCTTTGCGTTCCATTTTGTTATTAGGTTTTATTCGGTTTGTTCGATGGAATAAATAAATAAATAAATAGCCTAGTGTTCATAAAACGGTACAAAATATTACAAATATTAAAATCAGCTGGATCGGCTGATTTTATTGTATGCTCGTGACTATTGTTCTCGTATGTCTGATTCAGTGCAAATGCTTCTATGTAATCAATCATTTGAGAAGAAGCTTGCCGAAAATCCCAAAAAAATTCAAATGTTTCTTAGTCTAAAACGAAATATTCCTGGTTGTTTCAGATAACATTCTCTCAATGAACTGATATGATTATATCTGAATATTAAAGTTTACCCATTTTTTCGACAAGTGGCTACCAGCTAATTTTCAATTCTTCACCCATTTCCAATAAAATATTCTTGCAAGTTAAACAATTTTAATTCTTGGAATCCAAATACTCCCCATATACTACACACCTTATATATGACATATGCAGCAAAAGACATTTCAGTAATTGTGCAAAATCTTTCAAGAATAATATGTGCAACAGACCAAGCAAGGACACCATATCCAGATAAATGCTCTTTCGTCTTCACGTTCAAGTTACCAGTTTCATTTTCTTCTTTTTAGTGATGAGCTTGATGACTACTTGATGCTGCTGAGGCTCCTTAGGAAATTTCACTCAGTAATCACATCCTTGGCATTTTGCCCTCGGTTTGGTAAAAAGGAGGCCAGGAAGAGTTGATGCAAGTGTGCATGGCAAAGAATCAAACTTGCACTATTTATTGTTGGCGGTGCATCCTTAATAGAAAAACTCGCTTGAGTATATCAACGAAACAAAGATATTTTTGGAGAATTTCAAGGAGTCGGCGATGCAGTTTAGAGAAGAAAGCGAGTAGGACGTGCATACATGCTTCAGTTACTTCATGAGAAATTTTTGGAACTTATCTTCGGGTACAATTAAATTCTGAGGGAAAACCAGCAAAGTTATTTGTATTCCGAAGGAAACAAGAGATCAGTCTCATTTGTCTTGATGAAGAGATTTAACCATTTACTAACAAGCAGAGCAAATGAATATTTTATCCTTTCATCTCAAAGACAAAGACTCAATCAAACATTATTTGAGGCCTATTTTCTGGTTAGTAATGAACTCGTTCGTAGAAACGGATCAAGATTTTGCCTTAAATAAAATCGGATTCCATTAAAAAAAGCCAATAAAGATATCAAGGAGAGCTTAAGCTTCAGCACAGGAAAAAGAGAAGACGTGGGCAAAGTGATTACTTCTTCGTTTATGGCATCAATCTCAATATACGCAAAACCCTTTTCTTATGAGCTCATGGACTTGATGCAAACGGGAGATGTCCACAGATACATTTAAAAATCCATTTCCATATCCAAATAGTTCAAAACCCAAAGCATCCTTGCGGTTTGGTAGCCATAAGGGTTCTAGGCAACAAAGCAAATGTTCACCGCTTCCCCAAGTTTTGCGAGCATCCAAAAACGTATTCACATGTCACCCGTTAGATTGATAGATCGAAATTTAATTCGATATTTGTATATACATGTATGCGTACATAGGCGCGCATATTCACACATTTTTGCACACAATCTGTTCTCGCCGACTGTTTCCGACGCTCGACCAGTGCTTTTGACTGTTACGAATCTCATCCATATATGTAAGTTCCGTCATGCCTCATGTCTCAGTCGACATTAAGGATATTAATATGAAGATGGATTAAGTACCTTGGGATCTTGAAAATCCATGGGTGGTTATCAATGTATGCCTTTTCGTGTAAGTCGGGGGCTCAGTTTTGTTATATTTTGCCATTGTGTCGGATTCGAACTTTGCTCGTAATAGCAAATTCGGATTATACAAAAAGTGTTTCGGGTCG
The DNA here is from genome assembly GCA_963969285.1 of Odontomyia ornata. NCBI lineage: Eukaryota > Metazoa > Arthropoda > Insecta > Diptera > Stratiomyidae > Odontomyia > Odontomyia ornata. The sequence continues at coordinate 354,924,373 of OZ017739.1, read as the reverse complement.
GGATAGAAAACTTGATGTGGTTTTGTGTGTTTGGTTTCAACTATTTAGGGTTTTTCCAGGCGCTTTTCCATTTGGTTGTTATGACTTTAATGTATTGTAGTTCATCATTTGTGTGATTTTTGATGTTTGTAGAAACTTTTTGTGGAGTGCTTTTATGATGCATGCTGGGTTAGGAAATATATTCCCCATAGCGTACCACATGTACGAGTAATATCCTAGTAAACTTTCATGCAAAGTTTGGAGGATGGTTATGTTATTCGATGCCAGCGAAGAATTGTACATTTGGAAATAAACTTTACACTAAGTGATTTTGCACGAGTTTTATATATCCTAGCTAGTAAACTAGAAAAGTTGTAAAAATTTAGCTTAAAATAATTCTTACCGAAAGATCTCCACCATAGAACGGATGTATAACGAACGTCTCGTTCCCTACATGAATGACGCCACTAACGCCGTTACATGTGTGAAAGGCCGCACTAGCACCAGGATAGTCTTTGACGGTACCATGGTAGTAACAGTGTTCAATATCCTGGAAAGAGAAGAAATTCATTCATGTGTAAAATATTTCAAGTATCAATTGCGCATAATGCAAAATTTCAAATTCAATTGTTTTTTTGTTTCTTTGTTTTCTATAGAATTTAAGCTTCACGTTTGTGAAAAATAAGGAAGCAAACCTTCCCTAATAGGAAAATGTTACAATTGTTTTTAACTTATGTTGTGTTAACTAATCATAGATGCTAATCGATCTGTATGCTTGATTTCTATTTAACAGTTTAAAAAAATACAACCAAATAACAAAATAAATAGAAAAGAAACCAGAAAACGAATTAATATTGACAAGTAAAACCATGCAATGATGAGAATTAAGGGTATCAAAATAGGTTTCATACCTAAGCATAATTAAGAATAAAATTAAGGAAATATCCCGCAGGGGGAATACCGGTCAACTGGAGTACTCTTGGAGGCTAGCAATGTTTTGGGAGCGCAGTCCCCATGGACACGGGGATATGGAGGTCGCCGTGAGGCTCTTTCTGGTATTACACGTAACGAGCCTGAGTGCATCTGGACTACGCTTTCGACAATGAACTGGAATTGATGCTTTGCGCTGGCGGATATGATAGTTTGGATCTAGTTGCTTTGCACTGTAGCGCCAAGGTGACACTCATTTTTGAACTACTCCAATTCATCTGTCATACCATCTTCGTTCGGGAAAAACCTTGGAAGGCCTTGCAGTACGTTCAAAGCATCATTGGGTTGGTGGTGTAGGTTCGGTTGAGACAGACTCCAGATTAACACTGGTGTGGCTCTGAGCACTTGTTCCTATAAGGCCTTGTGCCAACCTCCACATGACCTCCCTGCTCTGCAAAGATAACCCTGCGACCAAAAAGGCGACTGCACTCACGAACGGAGATAGGGGCTCCGCGGAGGGACCTAACAAAACTGGAGCAACTTCAACTAAAATCCTAAACATAGATCAAAAAATTCAGAAAATAAAAGAAAAATAAACAACAATGACGACGCAACTAGTGGCTGCAGCCAAGATATTTACAGCACAACGGGAGCGATACTAACAATGAAAGAAAACGACGATGAATACAATGACAGTGAAGACGGACGAATAATGGTGATTAACAGACAGTCTTGTGCAGACTGAGATTCCTGCGGCATTTGAGCGCAGCGAAAAATGATGTGAGTGCCATACGTCCTAAAAACGAAGAGTGGGAAATTTCGCAGGACACGTCAGGTGTTCGAGTGGTGAGCGAAAATATAAAGAACATCGAGAATTCGATGATTGCTGCTACGATCACTGCCAAAGCAACAGAAGCAAGGGTCTTAAGTCCCAAAATAAAAGCGAACCATTCTGAAGTCCACAAAGAGATTACGGCTGGAAAAAACAGAGTGACCAGACAAATAAAGCGCGTTGTGTTACTTCACCACCACCGTCGAAAATGTGGCGGAACTACTGTACTTGGAAACAGAAGCCGATAACTTCTCCCAAGAAAGGTGGCTGCAAAGTGCAATCGCCTCCCAGCGACATTAAGAAGAAAGGCTAACCCAAAAAGTGGGGAGTGTTCTTAAAAGGATAAAATCTGTACGCCACTCGCCACAAATCAGCAAAGGTGGAAGAAATGGGCTCCTTGAACTAGAGGAGCCCATAGACTACATAGAAAATTACCAGAAGAGCTAGTTAAAGACCGAAGAGGACCAGAAAGCCGAAGAAGGCTAAAGAAGCGCTGAATGTTGAGTCTAAAGGGCACTTGCAGATAGCACCACGATTAAACATCAATAAAAGAATAGCGTCCACTCCAATTGAAGGAATTAGAGATTGAAAAAGAAAGGAAGAGGTACTCGATGGGCATAGATAAACAGATCAGGAGTTCTAGACAGTGCTGACGAGTGAAAGAAGCTGCAAAGTAACTCTTTCAAAAATTGTTAAAAAATAAAATTCACAAGGGCTCCCAACAAGAAAAAAACAGATTTGAAACAGAAGAGAAAGAAGCCCTGACGAAGACTTGACAGCAGACATTGCTCGCCAGACTCTAAGATAGCCAATCCTATGCAGAAGTGCTGCGGCATGTGAGGAGAAATGTAAGACCCAAGACTCTAACACTGCGTATAAAATGATTTTGCAACACAGTAAAGAAAGTTCTCGGCAAAAGTGCAACTATAGCCTTGCACCAGCCAATGGCAACGATCAAAATAAGAGGCATTGATTAGGTCACAGACCTGGCCGATGTAGAAGAGGCCATCAAAAGGGAGTTTCCTAGCGTGGGCAGTTTCCACGCGTAGACATCATTGACTTAACCAAAAAGGACGCCAAACAATTTCTGAATAAGGGCAAAATAAGAAAAGCGTGGTGCGTCCGCCGGATATGGTGAAGAGCAGCGCCTCTTCAATGTTTCAAATTCCTTGGCTATGGTCACATCACACAAGTATGCAAAGGCCCTGATAGAAGTTTCTTTAGTTATAAACGTGGTGAAATGGGACATAAAAGAAAAGAGTGTACAAAGAAGACACGCTGTATTTTTTGCAAGGATGCTGATCCAAGACTGGATCTTGGTCACGTTTTGAGATCAAGGAATTTTCAGGTTTTCCAGGAAGCCCTAGCCAAGGCAAAATCAGAACTTCAATAACCTGCAGCCAAATCCACAATGTAGTTCAACCGCCCAAAATCTGCTTGATCAGTTTGTGAGGAACATGAAAGCCGACTTTTGGCTATTGAGTGAGTAACACTATGGTTAAATTTCTGCATCATCGCATCCTGATTAAACAGGTGCTACCGCCATCTGGGTTCAGAACAGTGATATCCAGGCGGAGAGCTTTGGGTGGAGGGATGGTTTCATGTAGGTTCGGTGTTCAGAGGCCATCTTCTTTAGTGCGTACCTGACGTTGGATGAACCGGCATTCCAAGCCAAGCTTAATGATTTGGAGGGTACTGTCTCGAACGCAGACGGCAACATACTCGTTGGGGGAGCATATTCAATGCTTGCCTACAGGACGGAGGTTTCCAGGTACGATGGAAGGTAACGAGGCTCATGCTGATCAGCAAGGAGAAGGGTAGTCCCAGATTGCCACCTGCATACTGCTTATCATGCATACTGGACACTGGCGGGAAAATGATAGCGAAACTCATCAAAAGAAGACTCGCTGACGCAATTCATGCTGCTGGGGACCTATCTCCTCGGTAGTATGGCTTTAGAGCAGGACGCTCCAGAATTGATGTGATTGCAGAAGTGGCAAAAGCTGTACAAAAGGCAACCAATGGCATGTGCTGTTGTTGATTCTCGACGTTAGGAACGCTTACACCTCCACTGGATGGGTGACATGCTAGAAAATCCTTTGCACGTTTCAGAATATCTAATGTGATTTCTCAGGAACTACCTGGAGGACTGAGCCTACTTTATGGCACGACACGTGGCCAATAAAGGATGCAAGGTACATCGAGTGGTGTCCAGAGATATATCCTTGGTCTAGACTTATGTAACGTGTCTTATAATGGACTACTGAGACTAGATATGCAAGATAAGCTGCGGTTGATCATCTGTGTAGATGGTGTTGCGGGTCTAGTCATTGGTCGCAACATTGGGCAAGCGCGACTTAAGTCAGGCGTGTGTATGTGCCGAGTAAAAGACTGGATAGGTGCTCGTGGGTTCAGACTAGCACTAGACAAAAAATAGAAATCCTAGAGCAAGGATGATCAGTATTGGTACCTGAGACTACTGATCGACTCGAAGATGAGTTTTTCTGAGCAAAGCAGGGCAACGGCAGAGAGCTGCTTTTGGAGTATTAGTTCTGAGTCGACTTATGGCCAACATAGCCAACCGATCAAGAAGACGCCTCTTGATGAGTGTCGTAGGGTCAGTAATATGGGACGACGCTATCATTATGGAGGTATACCAAAAACACCTGGCACCGGTACAGAGATAAGGAGCGCTGAGGATTGCATCTCCACATCTTACAGTCACTAATTCTACGGTGAGAGTTATTGCAGGCATGATACCTGTTACCTTCCTTGCTAGAGAGTCCCACGCTTTTTACTTTCATCGAAATGAAGACGCAAGGGAGACGGTTGCCCGCGAGGAGAGACAGCACTCTTTCGATGATTGGCAGCAGTACACAAAAAGCCAGTTGGCACATTATGTTTGGGTGGTCCTTAAAGATTAGGGCTGCTCGCCTGGTAATTTCTAGAGTTAGAGAAGAGATTCCTTTGCTTGAAGCTACCTCACAGTGTGAAAAATTCCAACGTGACCCGTAGCAATATACCAAATGGTTCCAGGCTAGATTTTCGGGTTGACAAGGGAGTTATTTAGTGGGTAGTGCAGCCGCTTGTGAGCATATGAGTCCCACACTCAGTGCGTAAATGGCATTTGCCTCCCAAGCACAAAAAAAATGTTAGCCAAATTTAACCTAATAGATAGGTTACAGCTAGGACTCGTAAGTTTGATTTGAAAACGAAATAAGAATCGAAAAATGGACTAAATTCAAGTTTATCATGACTCCTAATCGTTCGTGAAATTGGTGAATGCAATATTAATTGGTATAGAAAAAATTGTTTGCCGAAGAAGAACGCGTTGCTAGATTTAAGCTGAAATTAGTATACAATTTCGAAAATATTTTATGGTCCTAGAGTTGATATAGACCACTGATCCTGATAAATGCGAAGGACGTTAGGATCGGCAAACGTAAAAATGATAAACGGACTTCATTAGATTGATATAGTAGTTTAAATTTGTAGAACAAGGCTCGTATGAATTTTCGCTAGATATTTTCCAACGAATTGATAGGATAAGAATGTCGTAAACGCAAATCTTCAGGGCTATATGCAAAAACTGGACGGACAAGACAAGTAAAGCATAATAATACATAGTAATATAATAATAATAAATAAGCTTAACAAACCCGTGTTGTTGCTTCGTCAGGATTTTAAGTTCTTCAGTTCAATGGAGAGAAGTCACCTAGAGTAGCCAGTTAAATGATGAACCTTATCAATTAAATAAAAGGTTTCTGTAGCATCAGCAATTGAATATGTGTGTATACATCACAACAATCCTCATATAGAGGGTGATTCAAAAGTTTCTTAAATTTTTTAAAAATTTCAACAATTAAGTTTTTTATCTCGAAAAGTCGTTGGCCCTTGCTCATTTTGGGTAAGCAGATGCGTTTCGACTCACTTGAGTCATTATCCATACACTAAAAGATGTGTGGAAGAAAATAACTTATATAGATATAGGATGGGTTAAGCAGTTAGGCCCTATGTTAGACATGTTAGAGAGTGAGCGGGGACATGAAGTATTTGTTTTTTGTGTTGTTGAATGTCAATTTATTCTGGTTCGTCACGCAAGACTCTGTTTCCATGCCAAGCAAAAATTGCACCGATAATTAGGAGTAAAGACTATGTTCGGATTCGTAGTGACTTAAATGGCTATCTACGTAGCGATCTAGCCAAAAAACACTGATTCAAAAAGAAAATAATAAGGGTAGCTGCACTGGATTGCCTTGTCATAAAACTGACATGAATATTATTATTATTATTATTTATCGATTCCTTAATTAAGACATGAGTAGTGTTGGTTGCTATTGGCTTAGAACTACAGAAATACTTAGAGTATCTCATCTTGATCGAATGTGTTGGCACTAGAAAAGGTGATATGGTCAGTACCACGTTTAGGCCGTATGTCCACACCAGCTGCGATACGTTCTGATTTTAAACCAGTAGGTTTAAATGTATGGGCTTACAGACCGTCTGAAGAATCATTTCAAATAAATCTCGTTGCCGCCAAATAAATTGAATTGAATTATGGGGTGAGCACTCTAACAACCACACCACGTGGACTACAAATAGTGCTGGTAGAATAAATAAAAAAATAAAATTTGCTTCAAAGTACACTTAAAGAATGTAATAAAACCAACTCATTGTGTGTCGTTTGTTCCAAGAGAAAACAGGCATGGATCCCACTTGACAGAGTCATATGTCTGAGAATTCTCTAGAAGGTGTAAGTTTTTTGTATCCGATAACGGATAAAAGCCGGGTCAAGGATAAATTTGATAACTTTGTGAAACCAGTGGTGGTAAAAAAGTATTGTGTCGGTACGCTTAATCAAAACAATTGGATACAAAATTCCCTGTCGATTTATTTGCGTTCAATTTTCAAGACGGGATGCAAAACAATTCATTACGATTTTGTTGTTCTACGAGAGGGAATAAGAGTAACTGAAATAATTGGAACAGCTGATTTGCATAGACCTGCGGACTTGAGCGAGTGCGTGTAATGCATGTGTGTGAGCAAGCCAGAATATGTAACCCTGTATGTATTTTCAGCGGGAACGTTTGAATATTCAATAAAAATAAAAACTCTGTGCACCGATAGCGGGACATTGGAGCAAAATGGCTTGGCGGAGTGTACAAATAGAACAGTATTTGAGAAGGATCGTTATTTATTATTCCGAGAAGGGAACTAAACAAAACACAGGTGGGGGTCTGGAGTAGAATTGATCCAGGTCTAGATTGTTTCTGAGTTTTTCGTTGCCGTGTATGGTGCCTACACCAAAACTCTAGCGGAAGAAATTCAATCTAATCGAAAGAATGATGGGTTATGTCGAAAACTCAAATGTCTATTGGTTAATCGTTCCGCAAACATATACAATATATAATCGACAGAGACATTTTATTTTGTAAGTTGAAACAATCCGCAAATAATTGTCCAACTGAGTACGGCATATCGGCTTACTATAGTAGGGGGCAAAGTAAACTCGAACGGTGATAATTCTTCTGCAGACACGATGTAAATTCTGTTTTGCTCGAATCGCCCGAAGAAATTTTCTGTTCAGAAAGCATCATCATTATTCACTCAGAAGCAGATATATTTCCTTCACCGCCAGGTTATCAAGAGGAGATATCCAAAGTACGGAGATCAGGCCGTAGACAGATTCCTGTACAAATACAATATTTTGTCTCTTTTGCCGCAGTTTCAGAAGAAAAAAATTATTCTATAGCAGTGAATGGAGCGATGTCTAGATCAGTTGCAGACTCTTGGCGAAAATAATATGAGGAAAGTTCGACGCTATAACCCAAAATGAAACCTGGATTCTGGAGTCCCTGCTATCGAATCGAAGAGCTTTGTCATACAAATGGAGTTTCCAAGCCAAAAGTGTCAGGAATACAAATCTCCAGACTTATATGCCAAAACTGGATGGACAAGACAAGTAAAACATATAAATAAGCTTAACAAAGTCATATTGCTCGTTCGTCAGGATTGGGCTCAATAAAACTTAAAGCCGGTTATATACCATGCAAGCAAGTGATTTTGGAAAACAAGACATTAAGAATATAGGGCGGTAATTGGTCACAAAAGAAGGACAACCACTTTTGAGAATAGTCGCAATGCTTGCTCTTTTCAAATAAACAGGGAGTTTTAAGAAAAAAGCTAAAGAGACACATAGTGGAAACGTTCATAACTTCAAAAATATATTTAGTAAGCCATTAGGACCGGAGAAAATATTGGGCCCAAGGGAATTAATGAGGCTTTTAACTTCAATGCAGCCTACACGGATGTCAATCGAGTAAAGATTAGGTATATAAACTTGCTAGCAAACTGACGAAGCATAGGTAAAAGTTGAAGAAAATTGCTGCGAGAATAAGTTGAGAGTATTTGTGAAGAAGATGTTGGAATATTATTCCAGTGGACGGAGGGAAGAGAGGTATGATGACTTGAATGATCTTATGTAATACAAGAAACAACATGAGCGAACGCTGTAAATAACTAAAGTAGTTTTTCATAGTCATTTTTTTCACTGCGCATCTATAAGATAAAAATAAACCCTACATTTTTCAGTGCCATCGAGTTTGAAATGAGAATGAGCCTTAGCTTACAAGGCAAAGAGCACTTCCTTTGTAACTCACGGTTTCTGCTTTACTTTCAAGGAGCTTGCAATGGTAAACACGTTTCATCTAGTTCTAAAGATAGTTATTAATTAACTGAGAGCTTATTCACATTACAAGTTTCTTGAAAACTATAAGCAAATCAACCGAAAAAATTCGGAAACAAGGGCTTCGTAGTTCTTTCTGAAGAAATTAATTTTGGAGTAGTTGCTAACGTTTGATTTTTCAAAGGAACAACTCAGGGATCATGATATAATAATGGATGAGGACTGTCCAGGTGAACAAGGACATCCAATGTAGAAAAACAGATAACATTCGAAAGCTTAAGATTCGGTTTGTCAGTGAAGTAAGAGTGATTGAAAACAATTTGAAGAGTGACCGGAAGAAGGAGATGAGAAAGAAGCATCGATTTTTGATGCAGAAAAATGAAGACTTATTTTTCATTGTACTTTTTTCAAGATACAATTAGCACAAAGCAAAATTGAAGATTGCAAATACCGCTGGAAAACATAAGATGAAAACTCGGCAATCAATGCCTCATACGAAAATATTTTCAATGAAACACCGCTACGTGAGGGCTACACCTTTGGATTTGATCCTCATATGGTTGCCCAAACTCATTGTTGGTTTTAGAGGCTTTCACGCCATGAGATGATAGGTACCTGAAGATCAATCTAATCACTATAATTTTGATCCGGATGGGACGACGCGTGGGGGCACCAAATCCACCCGGTTGCCCAATTTTCAGGTATCAGCTAGTTCCTCTATTAATAACGGAAAGATAACTTGTGTCGTCAGTAGGCTAGGCAAGTTAGTAGACCCCCTTTAGTTTTCATCGGGCAAAATCAGGCTCTGGAATATGCAGTAACCGAGTAGTTGCCTAGACAAACTGCTGGAAAGACCTTTGCGGAGAAAACAGCATTTCCCGCCATAAACCCCGCCACTACCATCGCTACCATTACGAGAAAAATTTTTCCCAAAGAAATCATTGATAAATTAAATAAAAACTACAAAAAAATTGATGACGGCAACCCCCCTTTGCAACGCAATTAAGCAAGCAATTGCAGCTTGTCTCGACGAAAAAACTTCCGTTACCGCTATAAAAAGGCTCGTCGAGATAAGCGGGCGAATTGTGAAGCGTGACCCGCATTTGCAACGACGAGCGGGATAGCCGTCGCGTGAAGTGGTGGACTTCGATTCATCATGAAGGGGGAGTCGTGTTTCGTCTTCACTGATTATCAAATGAGCTGCTGGCAACTGCAACGGTGTCCACTTTGATTTGAAAATTTGAAACCTGAATATAAATCGGTTAAGCAAGATTGTGATGTGAGAAGAGTGCTTGAACGTTTTCTATTCCAAAGCTTTCATTTGCCATTTTTCGGTTTTGTTGTCATCAACAAGTAATTTGCTTCCCAATTTCGGACTTTTATTTCGCGCTATTTGATCGAAAACGAGTTTTCTAATGAATGCGTTAAGAGTCAAAAGAGTAAATAAAATAGTCAATTGGTATACGATTTAAACCATTTTCAAAAAATGATATGACCAAAAACCTATAATCAGTATATTTAACGGTATTCAAGTGCTCGTACAAATCATCAGCAGCACATCATTCAACGCTTTGAGTGACTCTGCATGAATTAGCCACCCAGGAATTCAAAATTTCTTCCAAATCTCGAATTGCCGGCAACTATGATGCATACACAAAACTGACGATAGATACAAGCCATATGGTAGCAATTTGCATATGTATTAGTCGGCCTACTATGGACAAGCTTCCGGTAGCTGTCACCCAACTGCGGCATTACCAAATGCTTATATTTCGTCATATATACTATTTTCCGAATAAAAAACGTGCCGAACGCATTCCGTGCATGCTATAAATTCACCTTGTATAGCCCATTGTGCTCCTAAACTTTCCAAGACGAGCAAATGAAGCACACGTTTTGCACCTTCGACTGATAGCTCAGCGTTGAGATGTAAACAAACTCCTATAAATTCACTTTGGAAGGCGATAAAAACTAAACGGGTATAAGAACTGAAATAATTTTCACTAGGAGCGCTATTGTGTTCTCCGCGGATCATCTTCATATAACGCCATGTAAGTTGGCCAGCAAAGTCGGCCTACTAATGGTCATGTGTGTGGTAGTAAGCGCTACTGCCATATGGCTTGTATCTATCGTCAGTTTTGTGCATACCACTACCGAGACAACTATATAAGCCTAGTAGCGGATGACAAAACATGAAGATCTTTGACTGCACCTGATCCGAGCATCCAAACTTAGCGATATCCCTACCCGTACGTGCATAGAAAACAAGATCAAATGCTTACAAGTGAAATGGATAACTTTCTCTCCCTTGGAAGATGGTTAGAAGATAGTAATTTTAATTAAGAATTAAAATTTAATTCTTTAAATAGATTGATGTGAACTATGGCGTGGATCACTTGAGTCTTGAGTTGTGTACTCCGTAACTTTAATACTTGTTGAACACAAAGTTTACCAGTTATGTGTGCAGTTTGTAAGACACATTTTTTATGTTGTGTGGAACCCATATCGGTGGTGTGCGGATAAGTGAATAAGGTTCCCATGATACGTAAGTAAATTAATTTTATATACGAGCAAAAATCTGTGAACTTATTTATCGACTCCTTTACAACTACAAAAAAAAAAAAAATAAGATAACATGGATAAGGTTACCAAATACTGTGTGCCAGGACGTACACCCAATTGTAGAGAATTTCAGGAAATCGCTATTGCTATCGCCATCTGATTTTGTATAATGGGATTTATGGGTTTCTTCGTAAAACTAATTCACATCACAATCAATAATATTATTGCTGGATCATAAACTTAAGTTAAAGCAAAAAGCAGACAAATTTTAGCGTTTATATGCCAAACCCGCCCCATCAACGAGTGCTTGTCGAAAGAGGACTGGCTAAGTACCCTTTTATTTACTAAATAAATAGTTGTATTATATTGGATTGTCTAAAACGTATTGAGCCTTTTTTGTCACTTGATGGTTTTCACGCAAACGCATGTCAGTTTGACTCAATCTGATTAGTATTGCCCGATATATGACGGGCAATACTAATCAGATTGAGTCAAACTGACATGCGTTTGACAGGTGACACTCCAGGCTACAATTTTTATATGAACAGTTTTGTATTTCGTCCTTCGTTTCAAATGTTGTATTTGTTTAAACTGAGTGAAATTTCTGAAAAAATTCATTATATTTTTAAAATATCATTATGATCATGCATCGCAGGCTCGTGAAAAAATTTGTGATGTCTACGGTCAAGATATTTTATCAAAAGCCACAGCCAAGAGATGGTTCGCTCGCTTTCGTACTGGAAATTTTTATGTCAAAGATGCACCGCGTTCAGGTCGACCAATCACTAAAAAAGTCTATGAAATCTTACAAAGAATTGAAGAAGACCCACACATAAGCCACCATGACATTACTCAGGAACTGAATATCGATCACCGAACGGTTTTGAACCATTTGCGTAAGACTGGATACACAAAGAAGCTCAACGTTTGGGTGCCGCATGAATTAACATAAAAAAATTTGGTTGACCAAATTTCCAATCGTGAAATGCTAATAAAACGCAACGAAATCGAGCAATTTTTGAAGCAAATCATTACAGGTGATGAGAAATGGGTAAGATACAAGAATGTTGTTCGAAAAAGATCATGGTCAAAATAAGGTGAATCATCACAAACGACTTCAAAGCCAGGATTGACACCCAATAAGTTTATGCTGTGTGTGTGGTGGGATTAGAAGGGAATTGTTTATCATGAGGAGCTAGAACCTAGCCAAACACTCAATACAGGTCCTTACTGTCAGCAATTATTCAGATTGCAACAAGCAATTAAAAAAAAAACGGCCAAAATTGATCAATAGAAAGGGCGTTGTCTTCCATCATGACAATGCCAGACCTCACACATCTTTGATAACCCGGCAAAATATTACAGAGCTTGGCTGGGAAGTTTTTATGCATCCACCGTATAGTCCAGATCTTGCATCATCAGACTGCTATTTGTTTCGGTCTCTGCACGACACGTTTAATGAAAAGAAATTCATTTCGAAAAAGGACTGTGAAAATCTCTTGGCCAAGTTTTTCGCCGATAAACCACAGATGAAATAATGGCTCTACCCAAAAAATGGCAAAAGGTTGAAGATGATAATGGACAAAACATACTTAAATAAAATCTATTTTAAATGATAGAAATATTAAATCGAAAAATGACAAAAAAAGCTCAATTCTTTTTAGACATAACAATATAACACATGCATATATAGCTATATTGCGGGCTGCACTCTCAGAGAGTGACTCACATACGAGTTTCAAAGGTAGCGGAATAAAAGTTAAATATCCCAGAGGATATGCAAAATAAAATGTGATAGTTTGCAAATGTAAACTCAAATAAAATTTTTTTTTTAAGTACATAATTTTTTGAAGGACGAGTATGCAAACAACTTCATTATACATATAATGTGCACTGCTAGAACTGATAGTTACTCGTAGATTGAAGACGAAATGAGTTAATGCCTGATTGAGAGTCCCTTTAATGAAGAATTTGTTTATTGTCGAGTTATATGTATAAAATTATTGCTTACATAATAATGATAATTGAAAATCGTGGGGACGTCATTTAAGTTAATAAGTTTGTGGAATCTTTGAAGGCTATTAGAAAGCAAATATGAAGATAAGAAAAAAATGCTTAGATTGCTGCCTACGTCGCGAATTTTATGAAAAAAATAAATAAATAAATAAAGTATTCATACGAATATTATATATAAGATATTCAAATTTACATTTTCGGTCTTTTCATTTATATAAAACACTGACGAGGTGTAGGACTCGCCACGTTGGCTGGCCTTTCCACTCGAGAGCGAGCCGTCAGGTGAGCTCAGCCGTTCTCTTTGCGTTGCAGGTGCTCTCGCAGGGAAGAGTGGCTTTCCGCTTGAGTTTCCTATTTATGCTAAAGTGCTACGTGATTCTATCATATAAGACTTTAACATAAATTTGAAACGTTCTTATTTTTGACTTAAAGGAAAAATTCATGCGTATTATATTTGTATGAGCTTTTCGTTTAAATGGAAAATATATGGCCACGTCCACGAAAAATTTTGATCCAGATGGGGGTTGCAAGGGGGCACAGCTTCCACCTGGATGTCTCACTTTTGCTTGGGGCTCGCAAATAAAGATGGTAAAGACGAGATCCTCTCAAGTCTTGCCCACGTTTACCAGGCCGAGTCTTTCGTTTTGCTTGAGCAATCCATCCCTTCAGTAGGTTACCTCAGCATTGACATCGTCGAACCGAGTCATACGACCGCTTAATTCATGCATGCGTAATTTTTTTGTAGTTGGCCCTTGTGCTGGAGAAAAGAACTCGCTCCACGACACCACAATGCTAGCCTGTCAGCGCTTCCACGCGCCTTTAGACCAGGCAGCAGACCATCGCTGCAGTCCTTTACGGACATTGATTATCCATAACTTCACTGCAAATATAAACGCGAAAAAAACCCGCTACATGACACCACAGAAGCTAGCTGTCAGCGTGCGTACGAGTCGTCAGGCAAAATCATTCCAGCAAGCCCAAATTTTAGCTCGCTAAGGCTGTAAACATCACTGTTGTCCTTCACAAACTTTATAAATACCTTCAAAACACTACAGCTTTGCGTAATGTAGTGCTTAGAATGCTTGCTGCGTAAGCCGATGGTCTCTGGTTCGAGTCCAGCTAGCAACAACGAGATTGCTTTCAAACAATTCTCCGGACGAACTATAAGCCCGTTCAGTTATGATGCGTGCTGGTTTAAAATCAGAACGCATCGCAGCTGGGTGAACAGACGTACGGCCAAAGTGTGGCACCTTCTCAAGTACCAATATTGTATAATACAATCAAAAGAATGAGATACTCTAACTATCTTTAAGCGAAGGCGCTAAAGGGGCTGTAGTGTTAAAAGCAATATGACAACAACAAAATGGCAGACGCTTAAATCGGAGAGCTTTCTAAAGTTTAATGTCACCTCATTGAATTATTTATTGAACTTATTAATTATAGGGGTCTGCATATCATAAGTTGACTACAAAACACTACTGACGAGGGCATCCTTTTGTTTGCCTAACTTGTTTTCTATTAACTTCTGTCATTGGAGCTCTACGAGTAGCTGCCCAAGTTCGCTTAAAATATCTTCGAATTTAATGAAAAAAGCCACTTTTTTGACAGTATTTAGTAAAAAAATTGAGAGCTAAACGTGCTAGTTGTTAATTTCTTTTGAAACTTGCCTATAAGTAAAATGAGCTATTTTTATGTATAGCTTTACATTTTTAATAATCTTAAACTATCAGCAATTAATCTGCTATTTCCCCAAAAAAGACACTGATATATAAATGGGACAATATTCAGATCTTGAGAATGTTGAGGCGATCTTGATTTTAATTTAACTCCAAGCAAAGGGAATTTCGCCCTTTTACATTGGCTTTCTTCTTCTCTTTACATGACATACTTGTTTAATGCGGTATTTATATTTATTTGCCATTTAAATCAATTTTTTAATCTTCAGCTCAAATATCTCATCTTTATAAATTGATTACACAAATGTATTTGTATCAAATTTAAGTCAACTTTATTCATCACATCCATTCATCATGTTCTCTTGCAACTTCATCTATTTTAAAAATTTGTAATCATTTGAATCTGTCGTAACAGTCTACAAAGAAGATATGACAAAGAAAAGCAAAAAAAAAAAACATAAGAATGAAATTTTTAAACATTAACTTTCTAATATTCACGCTGGGGTCATAGGAATTTTGCATGCTATGTTTCGATTACGCTTAAGGACATCATAATCAATAATGTTTCACCGGAGGCATTTTATACTTAATATACTTAAACTCAAATTGAATATGATTGATAGATTTTGTTAGAGAGCAATGATAAATATTTGATGAAGCCTGAATCATGGTTATTGCAAAATTACTCAAGAAGAATGCCCCTCGGCGTATCTTTTGACTGCTCACTGCCATCATGACGGAGTAGAATCATAATATTGGTGTTGAATTATTGACTTCATCCTTCTGATATTATGGAGTTGTACAGGAGTTATAGGGAATAAGCATAATTGCAAGTTAAACGTCTTTAATGTAAATATGTCATTAAAACCCGATGCAATCAATGTTGATTGATTTGAAATCATCTCGGAGTTGGAGAGAAATTGATCTATAAAAAGGAAAATTAATTTCTATGCAACAATTCTTGGCTGACAACAAAATTACAATTTTTGCAAGCTTCGAATTCATCCATATTACTCTTCGTTACCAATTTAAATCAATGCGACCCTAAGCTTAATTTCAAATCCTATCCAGGATTAAAGGCCCGAGTAAGACAATGAAGCAGAAATATCGTTCACAATTACTTAAATGCTTTTCGACAATCATCTGGTCATCTTTCAGCTCTTATCTCCCACACAATATATACTTGAGCAATGCTTCCCTATACATACTCCCCTCACGCCCTCACACTAACTGTATTGCGGTTACAGAAGGTTAAGACGAAAAACAATAGATTTCCGAGAAAGGACAATTACTTTGTTATTCTTATCCTGGCTGGCTAAGGCTTCTTCCTTTTTGATATGGGAATCCTTCTCAACTTCATTTTTATTTATACATTTCAAGATGAAAAGGACGACTCTTATATTTTATACCCTAATGTGGTTGAAAGAGCAGAATCGAATGTTAAATGCTTAACAACTACAAAGTATCGAAACTTCCGTGCCGACAATAATGATCAGAAGGACGATGCTGATGGTAGCAACAACACAGCAAAATGAAATTATAGTCGAAAGGATTTAAGCATGCAGACAAAGAACATCATGTGGGTAGAATACGGGTTGGAAATTTGCTCTTGATAGAATCATTTCGGGTAGTTTTCAAGCCAAAATGACTCTATTATTGGATGGAAGCTTTGGTCGTTTATTTCAGCTTTATGTTCCAAGTAAAAGCTTTTGAGTCGAAAACTCAACAAAAAATTCAATTACTCGTCAAAGAATTGACTACTTATGTATGTACTTTGTAGATTGAAACAATGAATGAGCAGTACAGGAAACTCGAAATTCATGTAATCAACTTTACAGTTAATGGGTTTGGACAGTGACATATTTTCAAAGAGTTCATTTTTATAGTATTATAGAAAAGCTCATCAAAATCGCGACCAATATTTTTGAAATCGATGGAAACTGAAATAATTGAATTTCATGACTGTTTTGGACTCGAACAAATTGTTAAGATTTTTTACAGAGATAAAGTTCAAATTTGGGATTGTCAATATGGTAATGAACATACATGCAGAGTTTCTCATCCCTGTGATATCCCTACAAAGACTCAAGAGCTATTGATTACCAACAATTTATTCTTAACCTTGTATCTGAGAGCCTCAAATCGAATAAGTGCAATAGAAATAAGTTGAAGAATGTCAAAAATATCCACAATCTGTCTCCAGTGCCACAACGGACAGTTGCAATACTTATCCCTTAACTGTAGTCGTGGGTCGAGTGGACCCATGTTAAATCTTTGAACGTGTGTAAAAAAACACGGCATTGTCTCAGCACTTCCCGCTCCTAGGTACCTTCCGACAGTACGTTGAAGTGCGTTGAGGGCAACGGCCGTGCTTCGCTCGCTACTACAAAGGTATTGGTGGGTGTGCGGGTCCGTGAGAGCCACCACTATAGTTACGTAACTTCTTTAGTTTTTGTTGATTATTAACTTTATTGTTTTTTTTCAGTTTTTTGTGATGATAAACCGAAGGAATATTTGTACAAATAGAGATTATATAATAGAGCAGTAGTTGAACGAATCAGAAAGTGATAGTCTCAAAATAATGCTCCGACGAGAAGCTTGATTTGAGTAGTCCGCGTAGTTTAGTGGTTAGAGCATTAAGCCTAGAAGCTGAAGGTCTCTGGTTCAAGTTTTGTTGGCTTCGACGAGATTTATTTCGAGTGGTTCTTCGGACGGACCATAAGCCTGTTCAGTTACAATACGTGCTGGCTTAAAAATCAGAATGTATCGCAGCTGGGTGGACGGACATACGGTCAGAGCGTGATA
Organism: Odontomyia ornata; assembly: GCA_963969285.1. Taxonomy (NCBI): domain Eukaryota; kingdom Metazoa; phylum Arthropoda; class Insecta; order Diptera; family Stratiomyidae; genus Odontomyia; species Odontomyia ornata. The sequence goes on along the minus strand of OZ017739.1, from coordinate 354,906,888 downwards.
ATGATCATATCACCTTGTGGAATGCCGATACATTAGATCATGATAATGAGATACTCTAACTATCTCTCTCGAAAGGGGCTGTAGGGCTACGAAGAAGAAGAAGAAGCTTAATTTTCTGACAATGAAGAGGAGTTTATGATAAAGACTGATCATGACTCAAACTTTGAATTGTCTGAAAGTGAAGATGTACCGACAAGTTCTACCGGATATTTTTAACGGAAAAAATAGATTCAAGTGGGCGAAAACATCACCTGCAAGAAACACCCATATCAGGAGTCATAACATCAGATTGCCATGAACTACATCTAGATCAACACCTAATCAACTGTTCAATCCTAATGATGCATTCCAGATAATATTTGATACGGATATCGAAAACAAAGTACTTTTGTGAACAAACAAAAACCAACCGGGTTTAGATTGAAATGCCAGTCAGCAAATCACACAAAATTGAATGAATGCACTCTGCAGGAGCTGGATACCTTTTTAGGTCTTCTGCTCTACTCTGCAGTATTCAAGTCGAATCATGAGGCCGTAATATCGCTGTTTGTTACTGATGGCACTGCGCGAGAGGTTTTCTGGCTGAGTAACATATATCTTCATTGCGATTTTATATACTTCTAGTGTGCTTCGATAGACAAAATGATAGACAAGAACGAAGAAAAACTGATCCAAGTTGCATAGTGACAGTTATTATCAATATCTTCAATAAAAATTGCCAAGCGAATAACTCTATCGGTGCGAATGCAACTATTGATGAGATTTTGCTGGCTTTTAGGGGACGCTGCTCCTTCAAAACAAACAGATATCTTGCAGGTTCTAAAACACACAATATCTTGCAGGTTATAAAACACACTATAGGCTGCATATGCATTTGCATTGCGAAAAAAATACCGACGGCGTGACTTTGACAGAAGAATAGTGAAAATATCAAATACCTGTGCCAGCATGTCTGCAATTATGTCAGCCAATTTTGAACTCCAACTGCAACATCATTACGGACAATCCGTACACATTGAAGGAACCCATCAACTTTATGAAATCCAAAGATTTTAATGTCGTTGGAACTATGAAGAAAAACAAGAAGGAAATTCCCAAAGAGTTCTTGCTGCAAAAGGATCAACCAATCGGATCATCACTTTTCGGATGTACAAATGACCCGACAATTGTGAGTTATCTGCCGAAGAAGAACTAGTCTGTCATTCTTGTTTCTTCCATGCATTTCGACTATGCAGTAGATGAACCGACTTACAAACCTGACATTATTCTTCATTATAACAGCTCAAAAGGCGGTGTTGATTCTGTCGATTGAATTGGTTCGGTATATTCAAATAGCCGCCGAGCACATCGTTGGCCAATGCATGTTTTAACATACATAGAATATTAGAAATGGGTGCACTGTTGCTTTTATCATCCCGCAAAGCCATGAAGGGACTTCGAAGATGAAAAGGATGATGTTTTTGAAAGAACTTGCAAAAATATTATGTGAACCCTACATGAAAGAAAGATATTACAACCAAAGACTTCCTACTCAACTCAAGACAAGCATTACTACAGCTCTGAAACTACAACTAACCTCAGCATCATAATCTGCAAAAGATGAAAACGTTAAAATTGGAGAGGAATAAAAGAAAGATATGCTCTTTCTGTCCGCTAAACAAGAAAACAAAGACTGTACACTTGTGTTCTAAGTAAAGACTGCCTATTTGCATGACATGTGCGAAAACGGTATGCAATTCATGCTTATAACTTGATCATCGGTTTATGATGTCAAAACTTCTTTGAAAAGGTTTTTATAGTTTTTGTTTTAACTCTTTTAAAAAGTTTATTTTTTGTACATGAAACGAGTTGCATTTAATTTTCATTGTGTTTTTCTATTTTATATGATTATTTTTCGAAAGCATGTTTTCAGGTTAAGTAAATAACGACTAACTAAAAGGAGTGCCATTATAGATAAGAATAAAAGTTTCTATTGTTGAATTTGTTTAATACAACGAGTGTTAATGTTTCAATGTAAAGTTGAATAAAAATAAAAACATATAATTTAAATGTATTTTTATTTTGCTTAAAGTCAAAAATAAGTGGGTCTTGTGGACCGACGACAATAGGAGTGTAATTATTTTTCACCATTTCACTTAAGGGTTAATGTCAGTCGTAGTCGCTAGAATACTCCCCGCTCAAGTGGCAAACTTATTGCAGTTTTAAGTTTGGATCGAAATGAATGGTCTTAGTTTTTGCTGGTGGGAATGGTTTTTTTGCGCCTAGTGATTACTAAATCGGAGGTATTATTTCTCTAGATAGTCCAGATGATTGCTGTATCTGGAGTTATTTGGTATTTTTTCCGTCTCTCCTGTTTCTCTACAGATACCACTGAAGCAGGGTGTGAAAATCATAGCGGTATTGCTCTACTGTGCTCTCCAAAAGCATAGAAAGAAAATTTAAACCGTACTATGAAAGTATTATGGGAGAGTATCAGGGAGATTTCCGAAGTGGACGGTCTACAATAGACCAAATATTCTCAATGAAGCAGGTGCTCGAAAAGTACTGGGAATATAACATCGATGTGCACCAACTCTTTGTAGGTTTTAAGCAAGCATACGACAGTGTCGAAAGAAATGCGCTGTACAAAATAATGCTTGACTTTTACGTCCCAACAAAACTAGTCCGTATGATCAAGGTCACGATGCTCAACACAGAGTCCAAGGTCAGCATAAACAGTGAGCTATAAGACAGCTCTATAACAAAATCAGGCTTAAAACAAGATGATGGACTTGCCACAAGGCTCTTTAATATTACGCTGGAACACGTCATCAGGAAGACATCAGCTGAAACCTATGGTACGCTAATGTTCAAGTCCAAACGATTTTCAGCATATGCTGATGACGTCAATATTATCGCACGTTCAATCTTAGGCACCACAAGAGCATTTCTAAGTCTAAAATTTGAAGCAAACCAAATAGGCCTACGAGCTAAGAAAACTAAATTCATGACTCAAACGAAGAACAAAAGTTCAGTTCGACAAAACTTGACCGTAGGCAACTACAACCTTGAAAGTGTGGATAGTTTTGTGTATTTTGGAACTAACTTCAGAAGAAGAGGCACCGAAAGGAACAAGATTGAACACAGCATAAACACCGCATATAAAGCAAATAACTCCGTACTTCCCATTCTACGGTCCAGAGTTTTGCACAAGTAATATAAGCTCCGCATTTATAAAACACCAGTCAAACCTGTGCTGTTATATGGAAGTGAAACATGACGAGCGAACCCGAAAAGGCAGAGTGGAGATTTCATTACAATGATGAGTTGTATGAACTATTTGAACTATTTGCAATTGAGAAAGAATGGAAGGAAACCGGCTACCCAAAGAAACATTGACGGGTAGAGTACAGGGTAGACGTCCAGCGAGAAGAACGAGGACTCGATGGAAAGACATAATAGAAGCTGACAGCAGATCTTTGTTTGGAGTGAACAACTGGCGGGCAAGGTCGCGGAACCGTGATGATTGGAGTAAGTTAATCCTGGAGGCCAAGGCCGGGCTTGGGCTGTCGCGCCATAGATGATGATGACCACTGAAGCAAGGTTTGAATGTTATAGACTGATAAACACTTAAACAGTATTTAGTGATATAGTCCTTTTCCGGGACTAGTGGTGACAGATAATTGGAAGTGATGATGTGTTGTTGTGCTTTGTTGCAATGCGACTTGTTGCGACGAATGATTAGTGGTTAGTATTTTTTTAAGTTACTAGTAGATTCTGTAGCTAGGGATATTTGGGAGTCAGGATGAGATGAGTGGTTTTATCAGTATAGCTGAGCAGGTGTAATGTTGATTTAGTATCTTCAAGAAATTTTCCAAGTTGCCGGAGGCCGTTCCTGAAAGCACCATACCTATTTAAACAACGTTTTTCCAGAAATACTCTGTCAGATAGACTAGGTTTCTTTTTTCTGTAATTGTCAAACTTGGTGCAGTTTAGAATCTGTTGTTCCAGATAATCACTGTGTCCACACCAGTTGCACATGTCCAAAGTGATGATTTTTGCACGTCTAAGTCTGTAATTGTTGTAAGCCCTGTTAGTTGATATTCTGTTCATTTGTTTGATAGTGTTTTTGTTTGAGCCCATGTTGTTAAACCAAGGTGTGTTTCGTTGGTGAAAGTCCACTGCTCCCCAGGAGAAAAGGAAAGGTTAGTAACCTTTTCTTTGCAAATAAGGGTCCATTCATTTTCTAACGATTTCTTGATTATCTTAAGGGTGCCTTCCCATTCTCGATAAAAATCAGTCTTGTTTCCGTTTAGGATTGTATTTTTGGCTTTTACATCAGTTATTGTTAGGTGGTCCCAATTGCTACTGTTTGCTGTCCAGAGCAGAGTCACATTATGTTTGTTGTTCTTGTGAATGAAAACTCTGACCGAAGACTTAATGCATTTGTTATTGTGGGCCAGTGACATTGACATCATTTTTGAAACAGTGAAGCAGCATCGAGAACATTTTCGTTCAGTAACTCAGTGACTGCAATAACAATGCGACAGGCTATCCATAACTTAAACCATCATCGAAATTTTCTCGATTTTTCAGTTTTTGTAACTTATAACAATTACCTGTACAAACAAAGTACTCGACCATCCTATTGAAGTTTCCGTAATATGGTCACCGCTGAAGCCTCCAACTCAACATCTAAAAAGCTTTAGGATAAAATAAACCTCAGGAATTTTCAAAATATGAAGGCAACCGTCAAACATTTCTTTCGTCCAACATAGCCGGAAGGAATGGCTTTAGAAAGGTCTTGATGAAATCAAAGAACGTCAAGTTTGAGGCGGGCCATGTAAAAGTAAGATGGTAAGGTTTCAAATAACTATGAAAGATAGGAGATTTTTTTTATTTTAGTAATGATTATAGAGTCGTTGCAGGTTCGAAGTGGTTAGCTAGTGAGTAAAAAAATTTAATTGGATAGAGAATAATAGTGGATGCCATTCATCGGTGCGGATATTAAAATACAACTTATCAGTGAAAAGTAACACGCTGTGAAGTATATATGTATGCAGAAAAGAAAAACAACAGAATGAGAGTTTTCCGAAACGCGAGAAGGAAGAAGCGTTCATCAGAAGCCGAATGCTATAAATTGTGGGAGCCAGGAAGAATGGATGAGAATATTTCCGGGTGGGTATTTTTGTGTATAACGAAAATAAAAAAAATACAACAAGCGGTGAACGACATTGATATGTTATTATTTATTAGAAAAAATTTAAATCAAATTGTTCCATATTATATCAATTTTTTCATCAATTCGGCCCCCAACGTTCGCTGTTCCCAGTAAAAGATCGATAAAAAGGATCAACAAATCGCGCTCTTGACTAAATAAGTCAATCAGGCAAATGCAATACCGAAAAAAAAACTGGAAGAAGTTTTTAATGCACTGAGACAAACACAAGCGCAGCTCAGGGAAACTCAGAATCAGTTTAAGAAACAACTCCAGAAGAATGGTAAACTTATGGCTAAACGCTTGGTAAATAGCTTAGATTCTCTGAGATCAAAATCTTTCAGAAACAGGAAAGCTATAAGTTCACCATCCCTCAAATGTGAATCGTCTCGGGAAGAAATAAGAGAGTCTGATCAGGACATGGTACACTCAAATGAAAGTTCTCAAGATTTTCCAGCTCTGCTAACTTCGAAACCAACCATTTCTTCCAAGCTTTTTTCCGCACACCATCGACATAGGTCTCAACTCTCAAATAAAATGAACCGCAAAAACACTTGGATGTTCACGATAAGGTTGAAGTGAATATAGGTATGAAAATGTCCGTGAAAGACTGCAGCGATGGTCTGCTGCCTCGGCAAAAGAGGATGGTAAGATCCGCCGAGATTGGCCTTGTCTTGGAACGCGTGAATGCGCTGGCAGGCTAGCGTCGCGGTGTCGTGTGGCGGGTTCTTTCCCCCAGCACAAGGATCCACTACAAAAGAATTTCGCATTCACGAATTCCTGGTTCACAGAAAGGTCGACCGAAGTCAAAAAAAAAGAGGTAACCAGCTAAGCGTTAGGAATTGTAGACAAAAAAGGACAAACTAGACCTAGGGAAGATAGATGGACTTAAGGGATCTTCGTCGTTACCCGACGATTCTTATGGCCCACAAATAAGAGTGGGGCATCCAGATGGAGATGGTGCCTCCTCGCACCCTCCCAACCGGATTAAGATCCAAACTTAGACGTGGCCATATATTTCACTTTTGATTGGAAAACTCATACAAACATAATTTGCATGAACTTTCCCATCAAAAGAGAAAGATAGACGTGACCCTATACCATAGAAGGGCACGCGAGTGGAAGGCCACTCCACCCGGCAAGAGCCCCTGCTAAGCGACAAAACGGTGGAGCGTGCTCGACGGCTAGCCCATTACAGGGAAAAAGCCTGCCATCGATGCGGGTCCTATACCCGGTCTGGTCGCACGAAATGGAAAGACCGACGGTTCACGTTTAATTCAACATTACTTTATTATTGGTAAATTCAGTCCTTTAAAATACAATTTGATTGTATGTCACTATTATATTAATATAAAAATAGTTTTATACAGTTATAAGTTTCAGTTAGCAGTAAAAAGTTGAGAAAACATCAGTTGCCGCGATTTGTAGAGTTTGAGTAAAATTTGTAGCTATACCACCAGAAGGTTTATACCGAGTATATAAAGTCTTCACCAAACACACAAAAAAACATCTCCTGATATAAATTTCATTATAAATGCAACCGTTTATTTAGTATTTTCACGAAGTGTATAAAGTTTAAACTTTATGCTTCGGCCATCGAACAAAACAAAAAAAAACGTTTGATCACTTTTTCTCTATATATTGAATAAAATTTTTCACACCTAACTTCTCTCACATACTAGGATGAAAATTCTACAGAAGGCGACGAATAAATGCAATGCCAATTTAACAAATAAATTAAAGGAATCATTTACTCTACAATTACGATATAGATCAATTGACTCCTATTTTAAGCTCAGAGCTCGTCTTCTCCTTCTGTAAGTCTTATGATTGGATGATCGCATGGTTTTAACCCAATAAAAGCACATGTTCCATAAGATCCGGGTTTATAATGCATGTGTTAGCTTTAGAATTACCACGGTTATCCAAGTAACTGCTGACGATCCAAGGACCCATAACTGATGGTTTCATAAACGTTTAATGCCTCACCCGTACTTTAGCTTACGTTAAGGGATCAAACGCTGAGGTCTCAATTTGTTTGTCTATGCCAAAAATATCGTTTTTTCCAAGATGCGATGAATAAAGGTTGAGAAACACATTCCATATAACAAAAAAAAAAAAAAAAAAACATTCTTAGAAACATTTATTTCCTGCTCTCAATTCTCCAGAGATAACGAAAAAACCGTTTATATCTGAATCAAACTAGCTATTATTTTTGGCATGTGTTGACCCCGGTGCAAACATCTTGCACATTTTACCACAATCTACGGGACGAGCTTCGCACTAAGCTCATTATTCACTCGGTCACTAACCATGTTACCGATGTCACGATGAGTTGATTATTTAGCGCGACTCAAGGCATTAGATGATTCGCGATTCAATTTTTCATTTAATACTTTATGTATTTATGTTCTAAGCCAATTCTACGCATAATCAACCGAATAGCATGAGCATCAAAATTCTTTGACTGACGTAATTCAAATTTTCTTAATACGCGTAACGAACTTAGAGGTCTCAGTAATGTGATCGGAGACTATTGATAGTTTTTACAACAATGTCGCGATTCCATCTGGATGACACCACTCTGAGAGCAAACGAGCCTGGGACTCGTCTTATCACCCACAACATATTAGCAGACGGTGCTTGTATTGTTATCGCCTCTACCGTAACTAGCATATTAACCAAATACTAAACGGGCTAATGGAATTCTTTTCAATCCACAAGGCGCCATCATATTTACACACACGTAAAAATTGAATATATGAATCATCTTTTTCACTTGAATCATATCACGATTGATGTCAATTTTGACTCTATGCAATCTGTGCAAACGTGAACGAGTAGAGAGGGTGGAGTACTTGGTAGACGACAAGAATAACTGCCATGCGTGGCGTTCAACAGAAAAACTCCCGACCAATTATCTTTTCTTAATTTCGTTGCCGGCGCGATTTTTGTGAGGTCTGCCATGCGTGACGGTCGTAAGTCCTCTCTTTGATCCATTCGAAAACTTGTCTTTTCTTCCCGTGCATATGGTGAATATGGTGCATATGGTGAAAAATAAGCTGACTTCATCAGCCCTGTCCACTCCCCTCCCCTTATTTAATACACCGTTGAGGAGTATTACATCAGCGTTCCCCAAACCCGGAATTTTACAATGATTGAAAATTTTTAGAACAAAATTTAATTAAAGTAGAAAAATTGAAATGAAGTATGGAAATTTGAAATGTAGTAAATAAATTTAAATGAGGTAAAGAAGATTTAAATTGGATGAAGAAATTTTAAGTATAGTAAAGAAATGAAAACTTTAAATTGTTACAAAAGTTAAATCTCATGACGAATGAAATTTAAGGGAGACATTTAAATTATAGTATACAGGAAAATTGGTACGAAATGACAGTAAAAACGAAGTTGGGTAAACAGACCTACGCTCATGTCAGAAGGGTTATGTATCCAACTTCTCAGAAATGCAGTCACCAGCAATTAATAATATCAAGACATATGTGAAAGAGATGTGCACCTTCAAAAGAAAATCTATTGTTTTTCTACTTTCAACGGTCGCCATTTTGTTGCAAACCGACAAAAATCACTCAAATCATGAATACTCAATAATATTAATGCTATTGACCTTGTTGGAAAATTTCAAGAAGATCAAGTCAAAACTGCAGTGACTGATTCGATGGAAAGTCCATAAGATAACAAAATCATGTGTTATTGTTGTTGTATTTGGAGAAATTTCAAACGGCTATAACTTCCGTGTACATCATTCGATTTTCATCAAACTTACAGAGTTTGAGGACTCTTCGAAGGACTACGTAAATTACGTTCAGTTTAAGGGTACCGATGCGATTTTATTGGAGAAAATGTGAAATTCAAATATCATACTATTATTAACAAAGTTGAACAAAAGTATTTGTTGTTCAATCGCGAGGGGGGACACGAATTTTTCGTGTATTTCCTCTCCCTGCGCGACCCTCGAAGCAAAAAGTATCAAATTAAGTCCTGTTTTGAAAAGTTTTCATCAAGACCTTTCATTTGATACTAATATCGGCTACCTTTGATGGTTTTTTTTCGGGGACCACTCCCCTATATGGGAAGACCCCCTTAAATACCTTATATATTTTTTTGTAAATAAACTTTGAAGAGAGCACCACTTTACACCTACATACAAGATTTGATGTTTCTAGCTTAAGTCATTTGCGAGAAAAAATACTGTGACACACGGGCGGATGGACGGGCGGACGGACGGGCGGATGGACGGGCGGACGGACAGACGGACAGACAGGTCGTGATTTTAGTAGGGTTTTGTAAAGTTATTTTACAAAGCCCTAAAAATAATACGAAGAAAAAGTGTTCTGCCGAATTAAGATTACAAATAAAATTAATTACACATTTTTTCAAATCTGCCACAAAATTCCGAGCAGGAGATAGGAAGGTTTTCGAACAGTGTGATAGTGCGACTGCTCGATTAATACAAGGCCATCCCTAAAATGTCTCCATAATCCTCCGCGAACCAAAGAAATGGATAAAGTTGGCTGCACTTATGAAGCAGCCAAATATCAAATACAAGTCTACGAAACAAGTATATCTGAACTTGGTTGACCGAATGCATTGAAGACAAGGAAATCATTCTTGAAGAACAATATGGCTTTTGAGCTGCACATTCTACTGAGCTCCAGCTAATAAGGGTGGTCCAACAAATCATAAATGAGTTAAATAACAGAAAATCACCAGATTTAGTAATGTTCGACATAGCAAAAGGCTTTGAAACAGCATGGCATACAGGGCCGCTCTTTAAAATGCATGAATTTGAAACAGCCTGGCCCTGCAGGCCACTCTTTAAAATGCATGAATCGTAAAAGGCTTTGAAACAGCCTGGCATGCAGAGCCACTCTTTAAAATGCATGATTTGGCCAAATTTTTCGGGGTATTTTGAAAGGTGGAAGATAAAAATTAATGCCGACAAGACACAAGCCATCTTTATAACAAAAAGTCTACAAGAACAACCTCCCGAACTACTAATCGGCTCAAATTCAATACCATGGAATGGAACAGCAAAATATCTAGGACTAAAATCGACAATAGGCTTACATGGACTAATCACATACGCGACAAGAAATAACATTCTTTAGGTATCCTATCCTCCTTGTATCCTATTTTAAGGTCAGGAAAACTAAACTTTTAAAAATAAAATTCTCATCTGTAAACAAAGTATTACAATGGGGGGTCCATTATGAGGTTTGATTTTCAATAGGCTATTTCGACCGATCACGCGTCACTCCCGTCAAACTGTAACGTAATTTTTATTCAGTATAATCATCATAGAAAGACTTACACCATAACATTGTATCCGAATTGTTCAGCTGTATGACGAAAACTAACGTTCTGTGAGAAATGCATGCATTTAGAGCAACTTAAAGGTGTATCGTTGACCTATCGAAACCACTATAGCCGATATCCTTTCCAAATTTAAAACCCAGCATACATTATTGAATGATACTCGACCGATTAGACCACATCCAGACCATGGTGGAGAGAATATAGCGGCTGTAGCAGAAAGTATGACTAAAGACCGAGGCGAATGGATTTGGCACCGTTCTCAACAGCTTGCTTTGCCGTACGCAACAACTTGGCGTATCTTACGTAAAGATCTTGGTTTTAAGGCAAACAAAGTTCAACTCGTGCAAGAATTGAAGCCGGGCAATTTAGGTTTGTGTCGTTTTTGTTATGAATGGGCTCTGGATCAGCCCATTAAAAACCCGCTGTTTTATCACGAATTTTTGTCCAGTTATGAGGCGCAGTTTTGGCTCAATGGATACGTTAATAAACAGAATTGCCATGTTCGGGCCGGTGAACAACCTAAAGAGCTTCAACAGCTACCACTACAGCCACAGCACTGCACATTTTGGTACTGTTTCGTTGGCCGGTGGGATCATCGGTCCATATTTCTTAAAAAATGAGTCCGGTCAGAACGTAACCACGCACTATGATAACGGACTTTTTGCTACCCAAAATTGAAGCCCATGGTATCGGTAAGCTTTGTTTTCAACAAGATGGCGCTACTTTGCATACAAGGAGAGAAGCAACGGACTTGTTGAGAAATAATTTTGGTGAGAACCTGATTTTACGTTTTGGACCAGCAAATTGGCCACCTAGATCGTGTGATATCGCACCTTTAGGCAATTTTCTTTGGGGTCACACAAAGTCTTCGGTCTTCAAGGATAAGCCAGCTTCCATTGATGGAAGCCAACACTACTCATGTCATTTACGAGATATCGATTGCTATGCTGGAACGATGGACATTTAAACGAGATTATCTTTAAAAATTAAATGTCATAAATTATTCTATGGACTCACAATAAAATTTTTATTATAGAAAACAACTTTTTGCCTTTTATTTGAGATTAAAAACTAAACCTTAGAATGAATCAGCCGAACCTCATTTCTTGACGTCTGTATAGCCTTCTGTCAAACCTCGAAGTCCAACAAAAGCATTGCAAAACAACGCCCTTAAAAGAATCCTTAGAATCCCCTGCTACATTAGGAACATTGGCATTCTTTGGGGCCCGAAAACTAGACACAAGCTATCAATATATATTCGACCGTGCACTAAAACTCCTCGACAGTATAGATGACAGTACCCTGAACCCCTTGAGATCAACCAATAACGAGCAGAGACTTACCTTTCCTAGCCACAGATCAATGACTTTGTAATATAGTACTGACAGAAACTAGTTAATTACTTGCTATACAATAGAGAAAAATGCTAAATCGCACTAGCTCCACGTAACCACACACGTCCAACTTATTTAAACAACGACAACGACTCTACTACCCAAGGAACCTAATCTAAATTTTGAAGGCTATTTTTTTTTTCTTCCACAAAATGTGAATCCAATTGACTTTGATGGAGAGAGAACAAAAAATCTACATCAACGTTGCTATATGGAGTCAACATCGCTTTCAGTATATGAACACAATTCAGAAACAATCGCTAAAACCTTAAATTTTCTTATCAACACTCGGCGCTATACCAATTTTACCTTTCCGTTGCGTTTCATTCAAGACGATGAAACCAAAGTTCAATATCATTGAACTACCTACACCATTCTTTAGAGATTCACCATATTTTTTTGTTGATAAGCTACCACATATTTATCACGTGCAGTGAAGAAGTGGCTACAAAAGTTGCCTCACCATGGCCGTCACAACCGATAGTCCCAATAAAATTTATAGGAACTTGAAAGATGTTTAAAATTTATTTATCACCAATGACAATAGGCGGACCACCATGCATTGTGTTAGGATTCTAGCAAAAACATGTCCAATACCCTCTTTGCTCTACCCATGCACGACCATAGGACACACAACAAGCCAAGGATATCCTGACTGAAATATTGGAGAATTTGGCGTGGAAGTCGCGCAACGACACTAGGGCAATAGGGAAGGTGAAGGAAACCTTTTTGCTTGCAATATTAAACCTATTATTCAATAAGACACCGCTTTCAGGATATAAATTAAAAGTTAATGGAAACTTTGAGAAATTTACAGCCTTGGGCTTCCGCGCGAGCGTTTATCAATGATACTGTTGTAGTATTCTGCTAACAGTGATACTCTTACTTCTAAATGTTGAAAGATCCTTGTGTTAAGGATATTAAATTGCTATTGGCACAATTTAATGGAATTCCAATATAGGGAAAAGTGTGCTCTTGAGTTTTAAATCAGATATTAGGGAGTTGATACCACGAATTGAGCCCTATGGAGTATTCAGAGGATGATTGATTTGGAAAAATCTATATGTAAGTATAACATGAATAGTATAAAACGTGAAAGAAAATACAAAGTTAATTATGCATGAATTCGTAAAAAGAAAGGTTGATGCGGAAGATACTGCTCGAATGAGCAATATTGTTAATTTCTTTATGTCAAATGATACTCAAAAGATTGTTAAAATGTTAGTTTTACACTCACATAATATGTTTGTCAATGCTGAATAAGATAAATAATTATGAGCAAAGCTAGTCCTGTGTTAGCTAACAGTGGATGCTATACAAAAAAAAAAATTAAGCCTAAATGGGGCACATACCATCCTTACTCTATACAAATCCAAATTAAGATATGCTACAAGTAGTGAGCAATGCTAAGAGTCTCGGTATTTGTAGGGACTATAGACCAACTATAGAATATTGCAGTTGGATTACATTTCACAGGTCACTTCTGTGAAGTTTAATTTTAACGAAAACGGCAATAATGATGTAATTTTTAAAGTAGACAATTGAGTAAATATCTTCACGCAAATTTTAATAACCATCAACAAAACAAATTGATTAAGCAGGAAAGTATTTCTACTAGAATCGTTTTGTAAGCAAAACAGAAAATCAACAATGGCTTCTGAATATCAACAACTAGGCTCATGCAAAGATTCGTTTGATTATGAGAAAAAATAATAAAATGTGGTGATTATATTATTAAATTTGCCATAATTTGATTTACAATATATTGAACCAATTATTGAGTTATTCATGATAAACTATCAATGTTACAGATAAATTCATAATTTTCTTTTTTGTTATCCATATTATGGAATCAATTATCTCCCAAATAAAGAGTTTTCCATTAACGACATACCAATTTTATCTATTAATAAAACACAGTAATTTTTAAGAAATTGAGTTCAAATTTATTGTGGGTGCAGTGAAAGCATTACACTTTATATATAAAGTTCGATTTCGGTCATCCAATTTTGCCAACAAATAATCTTCCAACATAACACGATAGTGCTCTCCATTGACGGTAACATGACGACAGTTTTCATCCGCGAAAAAAAAGGCCTAATCACAACTCTGGCATGAAAACCTCACCAAACAGTAATTTTTTGCAGATGTAACGGTGTCTCAAGAAACACATGTGGGTTTGCTGCTGACCAATCATGCGTATTTTGCTTATTAACAAAGATATTGAGCCAGAAATGAGGTTCATCGCTGAAAATGATTTTGCGATGAAATTCTTCAGTTTTTTCAAGCTATGCCAGGACCCAATTGGGGAAGTTTCGGCGTTTCGAATGATGAAGTGGCTTTAGTTCTGGAGTCAATTCGATTGCAACCATGTAGGCCAAGATCTACTCAAAAGATACGCCACCGTGTCGTTTGAGCGATGCCCAATTCTTGAGAACTATGTGGATTCGACTAATTGGGCTCATTTTAAATCGATGCACTCACGGCTACGATATTTCCTTCGCTTCGAGCAGTTCGACATCTTTTGGCACCGAAACATCCAATATTAAAAATTTGGACTCGAACTTATCCGCTATAGAACGCACAACCTGTGGCCAGGTGGGACGATTATTACGACCGAAAGTTGGAGTAAGCGCACTTAAAAATGGCAACCACCAACTCAGAATTACGGTAGTAGTTTTGAACAATTTGCAAATATTGCTGCCTCGTGAACTTTACCGGGATAACAACCAACGTTTGGACATTGACAGTTTATAAAAAAAGTTTAAGGATGCGTTCATATAAAAATACTAATTGCTATGTCCCTTGAAATGTTATGTTATTACTCTGTGTATTGTTACTAGAGTAAGAAATCAGTTATTGCATTTGTCAGAATTTTTCATCTATACCTAAGCAAGCGGAGAACTGCTCTGCAGAGAACATGGCGAGGACTCTGTCCACGACGCCGCAATTTCTAAATCCGCCAATATAGCTTCGCGCAGGGAAGATTTGCAATGAAACGCCAAGACGATTCAATTACAATTCTTGATTTTAGTCAATCTAACTTCAGTATTAATACGATTTTTTTTCACTTAACCTATGTCTTACACAGCTAATTTGTTTTTCTCTTTTTTTTTAAGTGTAAGCGAAAATTCATTACTTGACATATTTCTACCTATGCTTTCCATTATATTGATTTATTGCCTCATGAACAAAAACTCACGAGTTTTAATATTTCCAAAGTCCAAATATTTCAATCCAATAATCAATATTACATTCACATGCATTTATTCCGTTCGATGGATAGCTGTCGATATTCCATACATAATACATGCACTCATATGTCAATAACCCATGCTCGTACGCATCACTTGGGTATAGTTACTAACCCCTTGATGAGTAAGACAATTAGCGTGCATTTAGTGTGGTCAGGGAATACTTCCACACGTGATGGGCTATGAATGAAATGCAACGTGGTATGGGTACACTCGATATTTAGAATGAGTGTAGAAGAAATTAAAAGAAATTGCATTGTATGATTATGCAACTGGTATGTTTACATTCAGCCATGCGATACAATTGATATTTCATGGTTGTCTTTTAGGTAAATTTCTCGAGAGAAATTTACCTATTGCGGAGAGCATCACATATATATATATATATATATATATATATATATATATATATATATATATATATATATATATATATATATATGGGATATAAAGAAATTTGTGACCACGCTAGAGGTTGCAATTTTGCTTCAATTTTCACCAAATTTTCAGGAAAGGTGTATTGAGTAATTATCTCGGTTAAGTTCGTGAACCAGCTATATCGGCCATGCAAAAACAAAATGGCGGCCATTTTAGACGAAAAACCGTGATTTCTGTTCTGACCAAAGTATAGCTCCGATTTGGATGAAATTTGGTACAAAGGCTCATTGATGTATGTGATGAATCTCACAATAAAAAATCCAAAGTCGGTACGGCAGAAACAAAATGGAGGCCGCTCAAAGGTCAAAAAACGTGCAAAATTTTGTTGTTGTAATAGTGGTCAAAGCTTTCAACAGATTTTCATGAAATTCGGAAGATTGATAGAAATTTTAAGTATCTAGAGAATTGCGTAAAAAAACTGGAGGTCAGGTTGCAAAAACAAAATGGCGGCCAGTTGAAGGTCAAAATTTCAAAGGCTTTTAAAAGTCGCAATTTTTATCCGACATATATGAAACTTGGTTTCAAGATAGACATTACTTGGACCTACAGTCTTTGATATTTTGGTGATCATGCATTTGCAAATTTCAAAATGGCGGCCGTTTAAATATGCGTTTTTTTCATGTTTTTGTGGCCCTCTAGCGGTCACATTTTCCAACGGATTTTGATGAAACTTGAGATTATGAATCCCTGTACTATATTCTTGTATTTTGCAGGAAATTATTAAAATTTAATGAAAAATAAAAAAGTCGAAAATTTAAAGCCTAATATTTTTAGCTGCCATTTTCTTTAAAAATTGAATTATTTTGCCCTGTCTAGAGTGAAACTCCTATTTGAACGAGATAGTACATTGATTGATGAGATCCTAGCATACAAAGATTTAAAATAATCCAAAATCAAATGCATGCATTCAAAATGGCTGCCCCCAAAGGTCTGAAGGCAAGCGCAATTCGCTATTTTAGTGCCAACTGAAATAATGAATATTTTTCATTGAAACGTTTTAAATGACTTTACTTGAAAGAACTTATAAACCAGATCATTTTTAAGATATTGGAAAAATATTTTTAACAATACCCTAAAAAATTATAAAATCGTGACTTGTCTCTCTGTCCGTCCGTCCGCCCGTTTGTTCGTGCGTCATAACAAGTTTTCTCGCAAACCACATGAGCTAGAATGAGGAAATTTTCTACGTAGGTCAAAAGTGGTGCCTCTTGAAATTTACAGTGCAAGAAAATATTTTTAGGGATTTAAGGGGGTTCTCCCCATACAGGCGGGTCTCCCCATACAAGGGGGTGGCATACAATTTTTTTTTATTTCTGTAGCCCTCTAGCAGCCAAGATTCTCAACAGATTCCGTTGAAACTTGAAATTATAAGTTATTAAGGCAAGTTAATTTAATTCAATTATGCAAATCGAATGACAAATAAAACAGTCGAAAATTTACAGCTTAATATATTTAGCAGCCGATTTCAATAAAAATCGAAATGACGGCCCTCACAGTTCCGAAAAAAATTGAAAATGTATATATTAAGTGCAACGCAAGTGCTGATTAAACTTTTAAGGAAATCTTTTGAAATTAACTATTCGAGCTATTTAAACCTTTGTGTGGTAACCACTGTGAACTGTGTAAACAGCAAATGCGAGAAGGGCAAAACCGGTATTTATATGTTTACAACAATTTATGATCCGCCGATTTTCAATATGTAATCCATACGCGTGCAACTCAATTTAATTAGCAAAATATTTGCGCCTCGATAAAAGGTCCTTAAAAACGAACGTGGCCAGATTTTTTTTATGTTAATAAACATCCATGGGTACTACGAAAATTGCAGAAAGAAGTTTAGTAGTAGGCAAGCCAAATTCTTTTTCGAAACTTTACGCTACATACGAGAAATTTACCTTTCCGGCTGGTGCTGCCAACGGGGATTTTTTTATTTGTTTAGGTTCAACTTTTGTTGGTAAGCAAATGACTTTTGTTAGTAAGCAAATGAATTGAATGATTTACAATTGGACATGTGTACATATGTTTCCTTATGATATGTACGTATGAATGTTATTACGATTGTTGTTTTTGTTTATGACATAGGAATTCAATCTATTACATCTCCACTCTACTTGATGTGTCTTATATATTAATTTTTAATTCACATACTGAGACGAATCACAAAATAATTACTTTATATTTTACGTGGTGTGTTAGTTTTTTTTTGTTTTTTGTAATTAAAGAAAAAACTTATTTGTGTTCTTATTTTTGCTAATACAATTTAACATTATTTTTATGAACGTATTTATATTTTCCATCTAAGTCTATAAAATTGTTACTTTCTTTTATGCCTATTACTTGATAAGGACCTTTGTAAGGTTTTTGATGTTTCTTTCTGTTTTCTGTTTTCAGTCAAATCATATCTCCTATTTTGACTTCCAAAGGATGTATATACCTTGATTTATTTATTCGTTTTAGTTTAACTTGTTCTTTTAATTCTCGTGCTGTCAGGGGTGATGTTGTCAATTTAATTTTTAGTTCATTTGCGTAGTTCTCAAAGTTATAAATTTTTGTATCATTTCGATACAATCGTTAGGAAGGGAAGGAAGTTTTCCGAAGATAAGTTCATAAGGAGAATATCCCGTGTCGACATGTGGAGTAGTATTAAACGCAAAAGTGTAATACGGTATCCATTTGTCCCATTCATAATCATCGGTGAAAGAATACATGTATTGATTCAGTACACGATGATTACGCTCAACCGCTCCTAAAGTCTCGTGATGATATGGAGTTGAAAAAACTTGCTCAATTTTTAATAATTTACAGCTTCTGCTAAAAATTTGTTCGTGAACTCCGTACCTAAGTCCGTTTACAATCTCAGCCAATTTTCCATATCTTGAAATAAATTCGTTAACTATGCCTAATGCTATTATTTGTGTTTCCTTATTTTCTAAGGGAAATGCTACGACGAATTTTATTTGCTCGCATTGTAATGTTAATATATATATATCTATAACCGTTTGAGATACGAAGTGAGCCTAGGGTATCTATTTCGATTGTCTTCAAATTCTCTTCAGATGTGTGTCTGACTTGCTTGCTCGTGCGACAAGTTTTGCAATTATTAACATGACGTTTAACCATTTCGTTCATGTTCTTCCAGCAGAATTTCCGTTTAAGCCTGAGTAACGTTTTTCTTACTCCAAAATGTCCTCCATGAGGTATATTGTGATAATCTTCTTTCAACCTCTGTTGTTATTTTCCATCGGTTATTTTTCTGGGCGGCTAGTAAATTAATATTTTTAAATTTGTACATGTACTATTAAAAATTCTTTTAAATTCATTCTTATTAATCCATTTAAATATCTCATCGGTAGAAGATAAAGAGAGTTCATTGATGTTTTCCTTCTTAGCAAATATCAATAGGTTTTCCAACGTTGAAACGAATTTCAAATTAGACTTATCGCTATTGCTCTCGTTATTGTATATGGTACCATTAGTGTTATCTGTTGATAGCTTAGCATTGGTAGAAACGTGTTTCTTGCCAGATTTATTGCTAGAACACACTTCAATATATTTATTTGTACGTATTATTTTATCATTCGTATTATGCAACATAATAACTTTCAATTTTGGTATACCGGTGATGTCAGACAAACTAGTGCAATCCCCACAATAGAGTTGATCAGGTTCTATTTTTGGCGTTGGTGCATTTGTTGTTTACTTCATTTTTCTTCTTATCATTTTTTGCCATGCCCCTGGTTACTACTAACAACTTTCGTTAGACACTTTCATCAGTGTCTGGAGAAATCATTGCTTTTAACACTTCTGAATCTAATTCGATTCTAGATAAGGTGTCTGCATTGGTATTCATGCTGCCCTTTTTACAGACTATCGTAAAGTCGTAATCAGCTAAGTCTGCACGTATCCTTGTTAATTTTGAGGAAAGGTTATTTATGATTTAAAAGTGAAACAAGTGGCCTATCGTCAGTAACCACTATGAATTTTTGACCGTCAAGATAAGGTTTAAAGGAATTTATGGCCCAATGGATAGCTAGTAACTCTTTCTCTATGGTAGGTTTGTTAATATCATGCTTCGCTCATGATTTACTAGCGTAAGATATTGGAAGGTCGGAACCAATTTCACCTTGCGACAGAATTGCGGCTAATGCATAATAAGATGCGTCTGTAGTTAATATGAATGGTTTATCGAAATCCAAATATTGCAGAATACGTGGTTCGATGAGTTTTGCTTTCAAAGTTTCATAGGCTTTCTGACATTCTTCTGTCCAATTGAATATAACATTTTCCTTTAAGAGGAAATTTAAACAATTGGCTGTTTCAGCGAAATTTTGAATGGAGCGTCGGTAGTAATTACAAAAAGCTACGAATCTACGGACTTCATCCGCGTTTTTGGCACTGTATAATTTTTGATTGTTTCGTACTTTGATGAGTCAGTTTTGACACCTTTGCTAGTGATCAAATGCCCTAGGTACACTACTTCCCATCTTAAAAATTGACACCTGGATTTAATTTTAGATTGTATTCACCTAATCTATTTAATACCTTGCGAAGATTGTCATTGTGGTGTTTAGTGCTGCAACCAAATACTATTATGTCGTCGACATAAACAAAAGCCTCATGACTCAACCCACTAAGTGCAATAGTTAACATCCGTTGGAAACTATTGGACGAAATTTTCAAACCAAAAGGTAATATTTTAAATTGGTAATGACCATCGTTTGTTGATACTACCGTTAATGGTCTAGATTGTTTTTCAAGATCGATTTGGTGAAAAGAACTAGTCATATCTAGAGTGGAAAAATACATATTTAGCCCTTCCAAGCTTATCCGAAACGTCTTGAAGTCTTGTTAGAGGGAATTTCTCATTAACGATTTGATCATTCAGTCTTCGGAAATTGACTACCGATCGCCATTTCTATTCTTTACTATTCGCCTTCTTTGGGACTACCAAAAGTGGTGAATTTAAGGGACTAACGGATGGTTCGATGATGTCGTTAGATTGTAGGTTTATTACTTACTGCTTAATTTCGTCGTTTTGGGCTAGTGGTAATCTATAATTTTCAATATAAACTGGGATTGCGTCGATTGTTTGCAAACGTTGTTTATAAAAATTATTTATTGTCAATTTTTCTCCTTCTTAATGGAACACATCTTGGAATTCATCAATTATTTCCAACAAACTGTTCGTAGATGACTTATTCAAACTACCTTCATCTATTGTTTCAAGCAGTCTTTTAAGACGTTCTTCACTGGACATATGATTCGCTTGTATCATTTTGTTGTATTTCTGTATAGATAGAACATCTTAATCCTTCAAAGGTTCAACTTGTGCTTTAAATTTTTTTATGACAACGTCGTTGTCTTTGGTGTTAAGGATGTTCACATGCTGGATTTCTTTTACTGGTATGATAGAATCTCCAGGAAAAACACCCTTTTAAATTTCTAAATCAAGTTTACTGGAACAATTGCTTCTGTTCTTGCGGATACGTTTATTTGATAACTGTTGGGTCTTCTTGTAATCATAGCTAAGACGACTTCAGCATCCCTGATATTGTTACATGTACAAAGAATTCTGCTGGCTACTGTCGCAATTGTTTTCACAACCATTAAGAACATCAACAAAATTAATTTACTCGAAACCACGAGAACCCACCAAGCATGATAAACATTTGGAAGTGAGTCACTGTTCCATTCATCTGCTCGAATATACCAGATACGCCAGAACATTCGCCAATGTACGAGAAATGCATTGAACGGATGGAGACCCTATATATAAGGCGAGCTGAATGAATGGGGGGATCATTCATTCAACCGCGATAGTAAGAACGGCGATAGTGTGTGGAAAGCGATATTGATCGAGTAATAGTGAAGTGATTTTAGAAGACAATTGCGATAAGAAATTTATGGACAAGTGAGAGTTTTAATGGTGAAAATTAAAATTGTGAAATAGTTAAATAAGTGATTGTGCATGGTTTTTTGTAATTAAATAAACTCTTTTAACTTTAATTAAAAGACATTGCGTTTTCACTTTCCCGGAACATTAAAATTATTGGCCGCGAACCATAACACGCGACAATATTAAACAGGATGGCGTATATTTCATAGTCAATTTTACACATATGTTTGGCTAATATGTCTCTTTTTATGATACCATCCGTGGTTATTGAGAAGTTCTCGGTTACGATATGAAATAAGTTAGTCAATATGTTTTCCCCTATCTGTAGATCTAAATCTAGAGTTCCTAATGAGCTAGTAACTTCTTTGGTTATGCCGGAAAGTTTTATTTTATTATCTGATCTTATTTCATATTCTACTTTATTATATAAATTATCCTTGCATATGGATACATCTGCTCCTGTGTCGATCAGGAATTTTAAATTAGTGCCTGCATTATGGCAATAAATTTCTATAATATTTGTGCAGGTGTTAGTTATCCAGTATATTTTGATATTTTGAGTTCTATACCGGGAGGTTGTCTCGCATATCTTCGCTGGTTTCCTGCAAGATATAAATTAGAAACATCTTCAAAGTTCAAAGACAAAAAAAATGTATAAGGTATTTAAGGGGGGTCTCTCCATACATGGTAGTGGCTCCTGAAAAAAAAAATCATCAAAGGTAGCCGATATGAGCATCAAATGAAAGGTCGTGATGAGAACTTTCCAAAACAGATGTTAAACTGACATTTTTTGCTTTGAGAAGCGCACGGGGAGGCGATTGGGTGCCTGAAAAAAACCACGGGGATGGGTGTTTAAGAGTATAGCAACAACAAATACCTTAGAAGTCTAAATTCGCTTAACGTTGTTAATAATAGTGTGATCTTCGAATCTCATATTTTCCTCAATAAAATCGTATAAATGCCCTTAAACTCAACAATATTTAAACAGACTTATAAGACTTATTTAAACAGACTTATAAAAGGATGAAAATTGAATCATATTCACGGAAGTTATAGCCATTTGAAATTTCTCTAATTAACCTAAGATAACACACGATTTTGTCATTTTATGAGCTTTCTATCGAATTAGACCCTGCAGTTTTGGTTGGACCTCCTTAAAATTTTCATAAATATCTTTGGAAATTCATGATTTGAGTGTTTTTTCTTAGTCTGCAACAAAACGGCGACCGTAGAAAATGGAGAAACAATGGAATTTCTGAACGTTCCTTGACGTTATTCATTGCTGGTGACTTGCATTTAGTAAGTTCAGTACAAAACTCTTCTGACATGAGCGTAGGTTTGTCTACTTAACCTGTTTTCCCCTACATATCATGCAGTCAGGTACTGTAATCTACCAAACTTGGGGTGGTTAAAACTGAAAAAATCTATGCTAATTCAGGAACTGTATCCAATAGAGATTAGTTTTACTAAACCTTCCACATTCGTAGCCTCTTTTTGCCTCCCAGAGAAGCATGCATATTTGGTGCTTATGTGACCCATTTCAAACTCATTAAATCACTGATGAATTTCTGTCCTCAAATGAGCAGATGTGGATTAACATTTCTTCATCTATTGTAATATTTGTTTAGAAGTTTTGCCCATAAAAAAAGTTTATCATCATGTGATATTCCTGTTTTTCCATTTCTTTATGAAGGAGAAAGTAGTGTCACTTTAACGACTGTAGCTTTGAAATAGATGGACACAATATTATGAAACTTCACACTCAAGCTAGTGACAGATGAGCCTCTTGAATTGAGTCGTGGTCATTATCGAGTGTCACCACCTATTAGAAAATTTCGGCACTTATCAGCCCATGTTGAATAGCCCTGTACCTCGATATATGCCATTGAATAAATCATTACAAGTCTCATTTGCTATGGTTGGTTTTTTCCATTTGAATCTTCAGGGCTAGATAGATACTTTCAGTTACACTACAAACCTGTAAGTTTTGGTTTTCTTCATGAAAAGCCGTCGGGTCTTGCCTTTTTAAAGTGAGGAGATGCGTTTCGCCTCTTTTGCGTCACATTCAGTCTCTAAAGGATTTGTGGAAGGGAATGACTGTATATAGGTGTAGGATGGGTTAAGCAGGTAAGCCATAGGTTAGGCCAGGTAGAGAGATACCAGGTTTTTATCTTTTAGGTTGCTGGATATTTGTTCGTTCTGGTTCATTCCGCTTCCGTTTTTGTGGGAGAGTGTGGTCGAGTACAGAGAAAATTGCAACGGAATTCGCAGTTTGTTGTTCGTTGAGAATGTTACCGTCAGCCTTCCTATGTTAATATAATTCAAGACTTTCTAGAATGTCAAGTATAGGACCTTTGCTTTGTTTGTGTTACAATGTCATAGACTTTGACATAGCGTCGGAATCGTGTGCGTGTTTTTGATGGTGCGTCACGTAGTTGGAGTCTGCTTTGTTGTGTACAAACGATTGGAAGTGCTCTTTGTATCTTGTTGTTAGTTTCCCTGTTATCCTTCTTTTGTATACCACATTACTGTCCTTGCATGTCTGCTATGCTGCTGTGCTTGCATGCCGATATGTTCAGTTTTATTTTCAATTCATTACTGAACGAAATCTTAGTCGTTCCATTCATCACTGGTCAATGATGCTTTGTTCCTTTCTAGTTCTCAATTGTTTCGCGTTTTGTCTAGTTGCGTTGCAAATATGGAAGAGATATTTCCATTGACGTTTTCCAATACAGACATAAATGACTATTTCAATTTTGCTCGTCAGACTGCGTTAGCATTAATTCTTCTTCATCTTCGTAGCACTACAGCCCCTCTCGAACTATTGCTTCCTGCAACAAGTGCCTTCAGGTGTCTCGGTCCATTGATCGCGTCCCCCAATTTTGAAATCCAAGAAGCAATGAATTGCCTTCGTCGACTGAGTCAGGTCAGCGCTTCCTTGGTTTCTCCACTGGCCTCCGTACTTCGGTTCTTCCAACGAATACCTTTTTGGATATTCGTTGTTCAGGTTTGGGTTAAGCCTCTAAACTAAAAATTATAAAACTGAAATTTGCACATTTAAGGGAAGAAAAATCAATCTAAAGGTTTGGGGTAGTGACAGTGAAAAATTGGAAATATTGTGGCTCTCAGCCACTGAAACTGCCTTTGGACTTTTCTCAATTACTACAAATTTGTCCTTTTTGTAAAATTCAGACAATAATCTATTCACCAATATCAAAATACTGCCAATCAGTTGGAAAGTCTAGCCACAGTAATGCCATGAAGGGAAAAAGTTCCCAGAAACTAGTCCCATGAACAATACTATCTCACTTTTTAGACTACTTAGAACCATAACTTTTATTATGGTTTGTTTGTTAACACTGATTTATTCTTAAATACAATGAAAAAAAATATTTAAATTACATATGGTTTTCATGCAGACAATTTGGTTTTTTTCATTGTATTCTTTTTTGAAACATCATAAAATATAGCGTTCTCAAGTGAAAGACTACAAATTTATATTTGGCGGTAGCAACAAAATGACGGCAAACAATGAGACCAACATTTTGATAATTGGATGGAAATTGCGGTCGCAGTGAGCCAGAGACCTCCGAAGGAAATTTACGTGTTTTATTAAAATCCATATCTATGCCTCCTAGATGTCATTAAACAAAATGTTCTGAGGCAAACTACCTACGATGCACATGACCGGCCGATTGTAGCTTCCGCAGTTTTGAAATCGTCGACGAGTCTACGTTTTCTGCAATTAATGATTGATTTTTGAAAAGTTGTAAGAAAATGGTAAAGAATAGTGAGAAGATAGTGAATACCAGAGAGAAGAAGATAGGTTGGTGAGGAAAGAGATGTAGCGTAAGAAGAAATAGACAGAAAAAAGGAAAAGAAGGAGATAGAACATATAAAATAGGAGATAGAAAATGTAAGGACATAGAAGACAGAAAGAGACAGAAGATAAAAAGAGACAGAAATCAAAAAAAGATAGACAATAGAAAGATTCAGGCGATAGAAAGTGATAGACGAAAGAAAATGCGATTTGGAAGAAAAAGAAACCAAAAAGAGCAGAGTAGAATTTTGCTGGTTTGGATCAGTTTCAGTCATTAATTTTTTCTGAATTTTAGATTTGAATTAAATTTAAAGTTATTAAGTGGGTACCGAATAATAGTGTATAGATAGATCTCTTTAGGGGATAGGATGCCAACGGATGACGGTGTAGTTGCCGGACGTGACGTGATAGATAAGAATGAAAAAATTTCTTCGCTGGTTGCCCTGCTCCACATCATAACGCGAAAATTAGACTGTGTTTGTTATGCCATTACAAACGTAAGAAATCCTTGCTAAAACGAATGCGGGGCTGGCCGGCCAGCGATGCGAAAATGAATTAATAGCTGCAAACTAAATTGCTCTTAAAAACTAAGACTAAAGCTAACGATAAATCTTAGAAAGATAGCCATGAGATGAAAAAACGGAAGATGAGGACGTCCTCACCTCAAAAGTCTTGTACCTCTTCTGGAGATTCGGAAAGTGAAATGGAAGTTAACTACATAATTAGCAGTAAAGATAAAGAGGAAGAGATTTTCTCCACCGTTCTACCATCAAAACAGCTGCAACATTTACCAAAAATAACACTGCCGAAGACCACAAATACAAACCTGCACTACAAACACAAGAACCCAAAACAGTACCAATCATTCTTTAAGAGCCCTCAAAATGGTCCCAAACACTTGGTAATATGAAAGCACAAAACATCTCATACTCATGCGTGAAAAAAGTCTACCTTGGCATACGAATTATATCAACAACACCTACAGCTCACAGGCGACTGACAAAAACATTAGCTAACAATGACAGCTGTATGTTGTCATTAGAAGCCTGTATGGCCTTTCAGTTGAAGATATAAAGAAAGACTTATAGTTTCAAGGCTTCAACGCAATTGAAGTTTACTACATAAAAATGCTTTGGCGTATTTCTCTCATTCATTAGTGGTTGTTCTCGTTATTGTGGCACCTAAATACACAAATTCTGACTTTATTCGCCAAGTGTGATATTTTGGGTATTTTGAGTATATTTGCTCAATTGCGTCATGAGCTTTGTTTTATTACCTTTGATGATAGCCCCATCACTTTTGTTTCACTGTTGAGTTTTCGGAAGGGTTCTTTGGCAGTTGTAAGCAACTGTGCCAAAATGTTGATGGTGGCCGTATAGGCTGCCACTTGGCTTAACTGGTAGAGTAATATACCTCGTGTATCGACAAGTAGCTTTCTTATGACATATTCTAGAGCCAAATTGAATAGTAAAAGAGCCAGCCCATCTCCCTGTTTTAGTCTGATATTTATGTCAAACCCGTCAGTGAGTTGGTTATTGATGCGGGCTCGAGAGATTGTCGACGTCATTGTCATTTTGGTAAGACGGGCTAATTTAGCTGAGATACTAAAGAAAAACATTATTTGGTACAGTACGTTACTATCAACACGGTCTTATGCTTGATTAAAGTTAACGAAAATCTGGTACGCGTCTTACTTAACTCCCAGCATTTCTCGAGTACCTGCTTGACAGTGAACAATTGGTCTATCTTTGATCTACTTGCTCCAAAGCCACCTTAATACTGCCCGATGATATTGCTGGAGTATGATCTAATTAAGCTGTCTAGGATCTTTGAAAATCCCTTGTACGCGATACAAAGTAGCACTGTAGCTTGTCACCTTTTTTTGGATAGGGAATATAATTGAATGGCAATATAATTGAGTAGCAGCAATTGCGTTGGTTGAATGCACCATTTTAGATATGTCAGCGCTTGGTGCAGATGACGGACCGGGTAAATTTGGAACACTATGCAAATGTTCATTAGCGTCTCATGAAATTTGCTTAGACAATTTGGATACTTGTTTCCACAAGTCATTTGTGCCATCATTTTCATCGTCACTCACGTCAATGTCAAATATGTCCCCCTCATCAACACCTACACACTCTTATCTGAAGTCCACGCTTCGTATAAAGCTTTTGCAATTAAGAACACTTAAAATCCGCGATTATTCGATTTGGCATCACGAGTTAAGCCCGGTCTAGACGCTACGTCTTTCACAGCGTTTTGCCTGCTCAGTCAAAACGTAGCAAAATTGAAAGAGCGTCTAGACAGTGCACGTCTTACCAACTTCTTTGTGCAGTTCACGGATATTTAAGCCCTACCAGCTCAAATATCGCTGCAAGTACACAATTCTATGCGCAGTTTTCTGATTCATTTGCTAGATGCTGGGTTTTCATTTCCGTGATGTCTTCTCATTTGAATCTTCGTCAAAAGCTTTGCTACTCCCTTTTCCTGCGATATTTTCATCAGCCTTGAAAAGGTCATCAGTAGGTAGCGGAGCCAGCTTGTGTATTGGCCAACTTCTTACCCCATGAACTGTTTTTACATCCACCACTCGTACTGCACCATCATTTCCAGGATAAACCTTGATGATGCGTCCTAAAGGCCATTGTATAGGAGGTACATTGTCTTCATGTAGAATGACCAAAATGCCTACTTCTACATTTGCTGCTCGATCCTTCCACCTTTGGCGGCATTGTAATTCGTTCAGGTACTCATGCAACCATCTACTCCAAAACTCATGTTTTGAAGATGAAACTTGCTTCCATCTTTCAGCCAAACTCGTACTATCTACTTCCCTTGCTCTTTCATCACATTGGGCCACCAAAGGTTCCCCATTCAAAAAATGTCCTGGAGTGAGAGCAGTCAAATCATTGGGGTTGGATGACATCAGCGAGATGGGTCTTGAATTTAATACAGCTTCAATTCCAATGATAAACGTCTCCATTCCTTCATATGTTAACGATGCCCTTGATATAGTTCTTATCAGCAAATGCTTATCAGATTTTACCGCCGCCCCCCAGAGTCCTCCGAAGTGTGGAGCTCTTGCTGGGATAAAATTAAACTGAATGCCCCTTGTTAATGTTTTCTTGAGCTTGCGTCGAGTAAATACTGGGTTGTAGCTCAGTAAGCTGATTCTTAGCTCCTGCAAAGTTGATGGCATTGTCGCAGTACAAATTTTTGCAATGGCCTCTGCGGCCAATAAATCGTCTGAATGCTCCTAGGAATGTTTCAGTAGTTAAGTCCGTGGCCAATTCCATGTGAACGGTCTTCGTTGCAAAGCAGCAAAAGACGACAATGTATGACTTTTGGGGTCCTTTTCCACTTATCTTGAAGTCCTCTTCCACGTATCTTGAAGTTGAAAAATCAACTCCCGTATTCAAGAATCGGCGAGCTGGTTTCACTCTTGTCCATGGAAGATTTCCCATCATTTGACTCATCAGCTTCGGTTTGGCTCTGCAGCATGTTATACACTTCTGGACCACAGGTCGTGTCATTATTTTACCTTTCAAAGGCCAAAATCGTTGACGACATATGGCTAACAAAGTTTGGAGTCCACAATGATGATTTTCCTCCTGAATCTTTATCAACAACATCTTTACAATTGCATCGTTGTACAGCAGCAGCATGAGATGCTTAGCATCATATGCTAGTGATGACGATTCTAATCGACCACCTACTCTCATAGTACCGTGTTCATCGAGGAATGGGGCTAAATTTGATAACGAACTTGTTTTTGTCATTTCTCCATGTTTAAAAAGATTCTTGATTTCCTCTTTAAGGTCCAAGCGTTGAATTTTTTGGACTATGAATATTAACGCATCATCTAGCTCCCGTGTAGTTAATGATATATCTATGTGTTGATTTGCTTTTTGTGGGGACTTGCAGCGCTTAGTGAATCGCAAAATGTACGCTACTATTCGTTGGAGCGTCCTAAACTTGTTTCCATGATTGATTTTATATATTATCTCTCCAGGATCGATAGCTGCTGAGGCAATTGTAATGGCCTGCTTTTGCTTCCTTTCGATATCATTTTCAACATGAAATTTATTAGACGGTTATGTAGGCCATGCAGTCTCCTTGCCATGCAAAAATATTGGTCCATAGAACCAAATAGAATACGAATGGAAATGTCTTGGAGCAACTCCTCGAGACAATAAATCTGCTGGGTTATCCCTGGATTTAACGTGCCTCCATTGTTCAGGTAATGATAGCTCTTGAATAGCCGCCACTCGATTTGCCACAAAGGTATGATAACAAGATGATGATGAATTGATCCATGCGAGTAAAATTTCACAGTTGAACCAGAAAAAGGTTTGAACATTTTCATTATTTAAATCTGTTTTAATTTTCATGGCTAAACATGCACTTAACACTACAGCGTATAACTCAAGTCGAGGCACCTTTTGCTTCTTCATCGGGCTACTCTGGATTTTGCGCTAAGTAGCCTCACAACTACTTTTCCATCATTCATCACCGATCGCAAATATATTGCAGCTCCATAAGCCCTCTCA
Source organism: Odontomyia ornata (assembly GCA_963969285.1). Lineage (NCBI taxonomy): Eukaryota > Metazoa > Arthropoda > Insecta > Diptera > Stratiomyidae > Odontomyia > Odontomyia ornata. Next base: position 354,876,999 of record OZ017739.1, on the reverse strand, counting down.
GATGCATCTACAAATGCGTGAATTCGAAGGGCTTTTGTACCTTGCTGTGGATGACAATGTCGTGGAAATTGAACATTTTTGAAATATTCTAGTTCTGCACGAAAAGTTTCCCATTGTCTTTCAATTTCTGTCGGTACCACCTGGTCCCATGTAATATCTTGATGCCAAAGTTGTTGAACAAGAATTTTAGCCGTAACTACCACTGGTCCTAAAATTCCAAGAGGATCAAATATTCGAACCAGTTCTGAGTTTATCGTTCTTTTTGTTACTTGTTGCCTTAGTGAGACAGATACTTTTATGGAGAACTGATCCATTTTGGGCGACCACATTACTCCCAATGTTTTCACTGTGTCAACCCTTTCATCGCCGAAATCCAAATTCACTTCTATTTCGTTATCTGGGACATCTGTCAATAACTTCCTATCATTAGCACACCACTTTTGCAGCTTAAGTCCAGCTGATTCTAATATTTTCGTCAGCTGGTGTCTTGTTTCAATGGCAGCCTGTAGTGAATCCGATCCAACAAGTCCATCATCTACATAAAAATTGTGTTTTAGTGCTTTTGCTCCTAACGGATATCTTGACATATTTTCGAAGCCACCCTTCTAAGACATTTAATGGCTAGATATGGAGCAGCGCGTGTACCATAAATTACAGTGTTCAAGCTGAAGTATTGCAGGGGGTTGGCTTGGATATTCTCTCCAGACAATCAATTGAAACTTCCGATCATCCGAGTGTACTAAAATTTGCCTGTACATTTTTCGAATATCCGTCTTGAAGACATATTTGAACAATCGAAACCAACTGATGATGGTGGATAATTCATCTTGAATTGTGGGGCCGAAATGTAGGAGGTCGTTAAGCGAATATCCTAACAATGCCTTGGCTGAGGCATCAAAGACAACTCGCAATTTCGTACTGGTACTATCCGGTTTTAGCACATAATGGTGTGGGATGTAGTAATGTGCGTCTGTTATGGAATCGGGATTTATTCTGGACATATGCCCCAGAAACTCATATTCTCTCATGAATTCAATGTATTGTTGTTTTATTTCACCTTTTCTTGCTAACCGGCCTTCTAACGCATGAAATCTATTTTCTGCTGTTTGCTTCGAGCTGCCTAATGCATCTGGGTTGTCTGTGAAGGGAAGTTTAACTATGACGCGTCCAGGCGGTGCTCTTGACGTATGCTGTGTGAAATGGGTTTCACAAGGTTTTTCTGCCGAAGTTAACGATGGTCGAGATCCATTAACTTCCTCTAATCTCCAAAACCTCTCAAGCAACGAATTGGTTGCTTGTTCTTCACCAGTAAGCGCACCACATGTAGCCATACAGGTTGAATTTAAGTTTGTTATCCCAGACATCACCCAACCAAATACATTATTTTGTCATACTGGCAGTCCCTCTCCAATGTGTATTTGTCCTGGAGGTATCACTTGGTGAAAGAATTCAGCACCCAGTAGAACATCAATATTTTCTGGTTGGTTGAAATTACAGTCTGCCAAGGTAATATTTGTAGGAATCTCCCATGTGGAAATATCAATTGTTTCTGCTGGCTGCATTGAAATTATTGATGGCAACACAAATGCTTCTAGTCGTGCTTTGAAGTCACTGAATTTCGATTTCATATTGATATTTATTCGATGATTGGCATCTTGTTTTTCCTTGCCAATACCTTCAATGCTTACGGCCGACTTTGTTGTGGACACTTCTAGACGTTTTATTACCTTTTCAGTGACTAGGTTTACTTGTGAACCTGAATCAAGCAAAGCCCTGCATTGTAACGTTCTTCCATTGTTTGATTGCAAGATTATTTTCGCCGTTCCAATTAGGACATAACCGTTTTCATTTTTCTCGGAAGCTGTTAAACTGAAATTAATTTTTTTGAACAAACTGCAATCTTTCAGTGGTACTGAGTTCGAAAAACTTTTTACATGCGTACAGTCCATGACTTCCACTCTTACACAATTTGCACGTTAATTTGTATTTTGTTGTAACTGAAGCAGATGTTTTACTGTTGCAGGTTTTTCTTTGTGGCTGATTGCTTCCAACGGTTGAAATCAATATTCTAAGAATTTTAAAAACTCATCGATTTTTGGTTGTCCTCTGGTTGCTTGAATGCTTGTTCATATAAAATGTGGCTCTGGCGATCCAGCTTCTTTACCATAATGTGTAAAATTAATAGATCTCATGTAGATGTATCTACACCAATGTTTCTCAAAGCGAGTAGGCTCTCATGGATGGTGTCATTAAATGTCCATATGGCTGTAGCATACGGACTTTCAGACGGCAAATTGACTTGACCAATAATTTTTTGGATTAATGCTGATGTCAATATTCTTTTATTGTTGTAACGTTCATTCATAGTGGTCCACGCCGTATTATAATTTCCTGCAGTCATGGGCAAATGTCGAATCAGTTTCTCAGCCTCTCCAGTCACGTTTGATTTCAAGTACCACATTTTATGAATAATCGATATTGGCTGTTTGTCAATCATTTCTGAGAACAAATATGAAAACTTTGGCCACTTCAAATTTCTCTATTGATATTTTCGCAAGATTAACCGCTGTTGCTGCAGTTGACTTTGCCACTGGACCTTGTATTTTTTCACTTAACAATGCTAAATGCTCTCTTGCCGCATCTTCTATCATGTCATAGTTCTCAGAGCTATAACCGAAATTTTGCGGGCTTTCAACTGATTCTCAAATATTGAAATTTAGTTCTTTGATTTTTTGCCACAACTGAGATAATGTTTTTTGCTGCATGTTTATGTATTCAATGGTGTAGTCCTCATATCCTTTTGATAATCGGGCAAGCAATCGCTCCAGAGATACCATCATGGCTTTCTGTTTCCGAATCATTGGAATCACCTTGTCTTCATCACCGTCAACCAGTGATTTTACTTGCTGGTGCTGTTTTTTTTCGATCTCTTGCTCTGATTCGTTTTCTATGGCATTGTTAAATATGTCCAAATACCGATGAACCAAGTCACTCACTTCTCTGTAGTATTATTTTTGGAAGTATTCATGGTCAGTAGCAGTGGGACACAGCTCTCTGATTTCATTATCTCCGGATTCAAACTTTAGCCATAAACCGTCTAGTTGTCGTCGTCGAGACTCATAATATCCCTTTGTTTTTCTTCGCTCTGGGCCATATTTTTTGTATTGGTAGTAATCTTTTGGATCTCACGTCCATAATCCAACTGTTTAGCTGCAAGCTAATCCATTATTGCTGTTAAATTTGTTGCAAAATTCCTTTGTTACAAGAATGGACACGTGTGGCACGGTATCGCGACGAATCGGACTATTATTAAACACTGATACACTGATACACGATACGAATGTTCAGCTAGAATGAATTCTTGAATTGTCCAATGATACACGACACAGATTGTTTGATTTGTTGTATGGGCCACTGATTATAACAGAAATGATTGGGATGCGTGTTCAAATAGGGGTCACCAAAATAATGTATAAAAATAATATTTATTTATTGGTTGCACAAGCACTTAAACTTGGTAACAACGACGTTAGAATAAAGGTACGTACTATAGGTTCAAGTGCCTATTAGTCACATCCCTTTATTCTAACGACGTTGTTATCAAGTTTAAGTGCTTGTGTAACAAATAAATAAATATTATTTTTATACAGTTATAATATTTCAAACATAACCAATCCGTTCATTATTTTATTTATCACCGTTTTATCAGTTCAAGCGTATGAAGTAGTGGATTCACCTCAAAGCTTGATATCTACTACATATGTGTATATATATATATAAGTGCATACTAGGAATAACTTACATGCCGGTTGCCATCAACTTGATATCCACCCGCATGGTAATGTTTCTGTTGGATGTTTGGCGCAAGGAGTTGTCTACAAAGAGAAACAAAAACAGAAGAACAATTTAAAAAATTGCGGTTAGTGTACTAGACATTATTGCTTAAAAGTATTCTTAAAAATTTATGTTAGCATCACAGGATGTAAAAAAGATTCACAAGGAAATGCAGTCGTTTTGATTAATTTCTCATGATAAAAACTTATCGGTTGGGAATTAGAGAAAGTCACTGCATAAAAGCATTACCATTTTTATTTAAAAGTATTCTTTTTGCTAGTATAGCGAAATGATATATCAGATAAACTTTTTAGAAGTGCTTAAAAATCCCTCAAATTAATTAAAGTATGGTCACATTTAAGGATTTATTTCTTTGAATAGGAAGAATCATCAATTACGAACCTGAATCTTTTCAAATTATTTTTCAATCCACCCAAACCATTATAGGGATCATCATAATTAAATTTTTGAGTTCCAATCTATCATTCCAGCAAATGTTAGCAAACGTGTTGGTGTTTGTTTTTTTTTTCTAGACAGATTGGACCAATATCTCCAGATATATCCAACCCTGCAAATATAACGATGATGGAAATTTAGGAAATAGACGGATAGTCAAGCTTGACCAATTTGTAACTGTCCTAGCTGAAGCCTAACATTACCAAACCCACACAGCAACAATTCCATTGCAATGTAACCAAGGGATCCTCTTGGTAGCATATTTGGTGTTCTTTGAAATTCTCCGTCATTTTCGTCTCATTGAAAATTTAATTAGGACTGCAAAAACTGACTACTGGCATTTCATAGGAAATAACTTTTTCTCATCGAAAATGTTAGTTACAAATGGAATAATCAATGGTAGAAGGATGAGTGGAATGTAAATGGAACTGGTTGTACGGCGATGTTGATAGAGGAGACGCGAAGGACTTGATGACAGTGCAAGTGCCAAATGTGGGGAATGATTTGCATGATAACAGCAAAAACCCATTGCAGGGAGACATTCTACGACGTTTAAAGGAAAATTGTCTAGGATATAATTTTGCCCTGGGAATTCATATCATTTGCATTATTTATACGGTAAATTAGATGTAATGGATAGCAGATGGAGATTTTAACTGAATTTCAAATGAAACGTGATTTTAATTAAGGGAAAGAATAATTTGACATTTTGGAATGGGTGCACGTGAATTTTAATTTCAAAAATGCTTAAATGCGAATTGGTGTAATTGTATGGAAATATATACCACCTGAATAGGGGAATACATTAAATTTCGACATTTTGAAACTTATTGTTTATTTTATGATTCTAGGCAAGTCATGAAACTGGATCAATACTTTTATGCATATTATGGAAAAGAGTCTACTGAATATAAACAATTCTTTTGAATTTTTTTTTTTTCTTTAAAAGCCGTCGGGCCTTGCTTAGTTGTGTGAGCAGACGCGTTTCGACTACTTTGAGTCATCTTCAGTGTCTAAAGGATGTGTTGAAGGGAGCGACTTTATATAGTCGTAGGATGGGTAATTAGCGAATAGGTAATTAGCGGATGGGTAATTAGCGGATGGGTAATTAGCGGATGGGTAATTAGTGGATGGGTAATGAGGTCAGGAAGTAACTTACTCAATTATGCCACGTAGGGGGATATTATGTTTTTGTTTTTTTGCTTGTTGGCTGTCCGTTTGTTCTGTTTCATCTCGTTTCCGTTTTCGTCTAAGAGTGTGGTCTAGGACTGAGAAAATTGCGTCGGAATTGGTAACAAGTTGTTCGTTGATAATGTCACCGTCTGTCTTTCTATGTTTATAAATTTCAAGCCTTTCTAGGATGTCAAGTCTTGGTCCTTTGTTTTGTTTGTGTAGCAATTTCATAGAGTTTGTCATAGCATCAGGCTCATGTGCGTGGTTTTGAAGGTGCGTCGCATAATTGGAGTCTGCCTTGTTGTATAAGAAAGATCGTAGGTGCTCTTTGTATCTTGTCGTTAGTTTTCGTGTTGTCCTTCCTATATATACCATGTCGCAGTCCTTGCATGTCAGTTTGTATATGCCGCTGCCTTCGTATATTGATGTGTCATTCAGTTTTGGCTTCAGTTTGTTTCCAATGTTGTTGTTCGTTTTGAATGCAGTTTGCAATTTGTATTTCCTAAGGAAGTTTGATAGTTTGTATGTCTCTTTGCCTACGTATGTTAACGATACCCACTGTTGGTCGTTCTTATGAGTTTCCGTCGGTTGGCGTTCCTGTTTTTGTTTATACTGTGTGACTAGTTTGTCAATGTCGCATTGTTTGTATCCGTTATTATTAGCTATTCTGTAAATGTTGTTTAGTTCGTTGGAGTAGTTAGTAGGAGTCATGGGGATGGAGTGAAGCCTCTGCACCATTGATCTGTACGCTGCTAGCTTATGTTGTGCGGGGTGGTTAGATGTTTCATGTATGGTATGATCAGTTGTGGTTGGTTTTCTGTATATTTTGTAGTCCAATCGTGTTTGTTCACGTGTCACAGTTAGGTCCATATAGTTGAGTTGTCCGTTTGTTTCTTTTTCCATAGTGAACTTTATATTCGGGTGAATTTCATTCATATAGGCAAGTAGTTCGTCTTGTTTATTTTCTTGTGAGTCAATAACAATGAAACAGTCATCCACATATCGTCTGTAAAATATTACATTGAATCTTTTGACAACTTTGGGTATAAAGACTTCTTCCAAAGATTGTAAGAATATTTCTGACATTATTGAGGACATTGGATGTCCCATACCCAGACCGTCTTTGGCAATGTACGTGTTGCTATTGAACTTAAAATAGTTCTGTTTGATTGTGGTCTTTATGAGATTGAGTATTTAATCTGTGAATCGTCGGCTGTTGTTGAATGAAAGTTTTTCTTTTAGTATGGCCAGTGTTTCATCGACAGGGATAGACGTATAGAGGTTGGTGATGTCTAATGATAAAAGTTGACAATTTTCAGTCAATTTTAAAGAAGTGGTAGAATTTGCTAGCTCGCGGCTGTTCTTTAATGCGTATTTGTCGTCAAGGTGCACGACATCAGCCATTATCGTTGCCAAGTACCGTGCTAATTGGTATGCAGGAGCTGGGCGGTAGTTGACGACAGGACGGATAGAAATATTGGGTTTGTGGAGCTTAGGTTGTGCTTTTGAACATTAAAATCTTTTCTAGGAATAATTGCTTATCAATCCGTGATAATTTCTGAAATTGAATTTGTGTAGGAAAAGTTTGTGTATTAAAGAAGCCTCATGCCGAAAAAAACAAAGTACACCGAGTTAGTGTATATACTAGCCAATTATATTTAATTCAGTAGTGCTTTATTGTTCTTCGTCGTAGCACTACAGCCCCTCTCGCGCCTTCGCTTCCTCTTAATAGTTCCTGCAACTGTCTCGCTCCATTGACCGTGTCCTTCAATTTTGAAATGCGAGCAGCGATGAACTGTCTTCGTGGACCGAGTCAGACCAGAGTTTTCTCGGTTTCCCCACTGGTCTCCGCCCTTCAGTTCTCCAAACAAATACCTTTTTCGGTATTCGTTGTTCGTCCATACCCATTGCAGTTTCCGCAGTCTTACGTTGAGACCTCCGATTCATCAAAAAATACATACAGCTCATGATTGTATCGAATTCACCATTGTTCCCCGTCTAGCTTCGCTCAGATTATTCGCCTGAGGACCCATCGTTCAATATATTTGCGGATGCTTGGGTTAGGGTCCATGTTTCACACCCATAGTATAACACAGGTCTTATCCCAGATTTAAACACTTCGAGGTTTGTTTTCCTGTGTACATATGTAGCTTGTCTTCAAGATCGTCAATATTGAAAACAATATGTTATTTGCGAGCTGTATTCTTGGGCGTATTTCGTCTCTTTCCTTGCCCATTTTCCTTATTCTGGCGCCTAAATACACAAATTTGCCCACATTTATGGTTACAATTGCTCTTTTCGACAAGTAAAAAATGTCAAAATATAGGGTTTCATTTTTTTTGTGTTGGGGTCTCAGTTATCTGAAATTTTGGTTTAATGGGATTGCGGTCATATTTTATTTTGTGACACTTTGTGCAATTATTTATTACCAGTTGTATATGTTCCTGGAGTTTAGGAAAATATATCTTTGATTTCAATGAATAGTAAGTCTCATTTATTCCGCTATGCATTGATTCCTTTGTATAATACATGGAAATTTGTTTGTGTAGCTCCTCTTCAGTTTGATTCTCTGTAGCTCTTATTGTACACCTAAAAAAATTGACATTTTATCGTTCGAAAATAACTCTATTATCGCTTGTTGGACTCGGTTATAGTCATGATCTTCCGCTTCCGAAAATATTCCTGTTTTTATGAATCGATTTAATACATCTTTAATATGACTTACTCCTTCTAAGGGGTTTTAATATATAATTCTGCGTCCATATAAAATTTCAATCTCCTCACTTATATTGCAGGTTAATATAAACTGGGTTTTAAGTTTGTGAACTATCTCATCTTTCATTCCAATATGGTCCAATTGCTGCTCATTACGGAGTGTGTTGTATCTGTTAAGTCCATGTTTGATTCCGTCTCATTATTTTCTGAAAGTTTAGGTGTATTCTCGAGTCTACTTAGAAAATCTGCGATTTTATTTTCTTTCCCCTATTTCAAAAGTTAAATTCTTTTAATTTTAATATTCAACTCTGGTTTCGTTGCAAAAATTCTTTTCCTTTATATTTGCTATTTAAATATTTTATAAGTGCATGATCAGTAAATAATTTTGAACTTTCTTCCATATAAATATGGATGAAAATAATTTGCAGAGTAAACGATTGCTGAAAATCCTTTATCCGCAAAGCTTTAATTCTTTTCATGATTGTTTAAAGTTCTCGATAAAAAACAAACTGGATGTCCACCCTGTGATAATACGGCTCCGATTGCAAAATTACTAGCGTCAGTAGTCAAGGTAAATGTTTTGTTGTGTTCTGGGAACTTTAATATGGGGTATGCAGTAAATAAGGCTTTTCGATTTTTAAAGGCAGAAATATATTGAGGATCAATTATACTTATTTTTAGTCTTTCTTCAAATATTTGATCATTGGGTACCTTTGCGTAATCTCTTATAAATTTTCTATAAAAAACCGTCATTCCTAGGAACCCTTTTAGTTGTCTCTCGGTTTTTGGTAGACTAAGACTTTCAATGCCTTAAATTTTATTAAGATTTGGTTGAATGTCCTCCTTCATTGATATATGACCTAAAAATTACGTGTCCCTCTTCATGAAGCTACATTTATCAGCTGGTATTTTAAGATTGTGCTTTTGTAAAATGCTAAAAATTTTGTCTAACGATATCATGTGTTCTTCCAGCGATGTTGAAAATATCAGTATATGATCAAGGTATACCACACATATTTTATTGATATACTCCCTTAATATTTTATTCATCACCCTCTGAAACGTTGCCGGTGCGTTTTTCAAACCAAACTGTATTTTGACAGATTCGTAAAGGCCTGAGCAGTTTTTCGATCAGCTGCTACCAGCATCTGATAATATTCCTTCACTAAATCTAATTTACTAAAATATTGGGCTTTCTCAAACTTATCTAAGATACTATCAATATTAGGAAGGGGATATGTGTCATCTATTGTAATTTGGTTAAGCTTTCTATAGTCCATAATAATTATGTGTTTTTGTTTTCCAGAACTATCCACATTCTTCGTAAACACAATTATAGGTGAACTATACAGACTATTACTTTTTCTAATAATGCCTTGTTTTTCCATTTCCTCGATCTGTCTGCACACCTCAGCCTCATGTTGTGATGGATACCTGAATAATTTAGAATTTATTAGCTGGTCCGTCGTCGTTTTGATTTGGTGAACCCCCGAAAAAGTGTTTGTTAACTGATCTCCTTCTTAAAGATTACTCTTTTGTATTTGTTCAAAAGCTTTCAATGGAATCCTCTTCTATTATATTCAGATGAGCAGTCTGAATGTCACATACTTGGCTTTTATCTAGCACATCCACTTCTTTCAGCGATTTTGATAAAAACTGAAGATGTATACTATTAATTGACAGTATTTCCTGCTGTTGGATATAAATTAATTAAACTTTCTTTTTAATCCAGTCCATTCCCATTAAAAAATAATATTGTTTATTTAAGTAGATTTTTGTCCATCTTACCCTGACGTTCATGGGTTGATTAAATTGTAGTAATCGAGCAGTCACACCAGCAGACTGCTCGAAAACCTTCCCAACGCTTAACCGAAATTGATTGCAGAGTTGACAAAAGAGAAAATAAAAAGATTTCATTTCTTCCATTCATAATTATACTTTATAAAATTTTCTTTTGCCTTGTTATCGTTAAAAGTGAATTTATATCAATTTTTTTATGTCCGATTTAAACATTTCCCTTTAATTTCTTTTTTTTTGTTATTATTAACACTTAAACGCCGCAATGAGGGACAAACAAATAGTTATGTGGGGCCAAAAATTCATACACTTTCAAAAGATCAGTTTATGGATAGAAATATTATTTCTATTGAATTCCGTATGAAAATTATACTTATTTTCATATTTTGAGTACTTTTGAGCTGAGAAGCACGCGTGCATCTCGCGGCCATAATGAGCATTTTCATTCCTGGAGCCATGAGATGTACACTTGCTTCTCACCTTAATAACAGTATTCCTTCATGATTTTCACACCAATGCCTAGGGTGTGAGTCCAGTGCACATTTATTTTGCTAGGAGATCAGTTAGTGTGCGTAGTTTTAGTGTATATTCTCAGTAAATATGTCGTACGAGCGTCAACAAGAGCGGTTACTGAAAATGTTGGAAGAATTATTATCGGACGAAGATGTTCGTGATAAAGACTTCGAATTGAATAGCGATAACAACGTAAGTAGCTCTTTATCAGATCTGGATATTTTGAAGCCTAAAAGGGCAAAAAGGCAACCTGATATATGTACCGCATCCTCAACATCAAAAAACGTCGAAAGGCCTTCAACAACAGTAAACGATACTATTGACCAAGTTATTTCCGATTATCGACTGCCAAGCGATAATAGTTTAGATGAAAATGACAATACAGATTGCAATAATTCACCGTTGACATGGGGAAATGTAAATGGCCAAAAATTGAAAAATATTTCCTTTACTGTTCCGAGTTCTGGAATCAAAGAAGAGTTCTTTGACATGCATCAAAAACCACCTCTTGATTTCGTTGAAATTTTTGTGGATCATAATATTTTTCAGCTAATTGTGGATGAAACAAATCGATATGCCCACGAAAAAATAAATACCGGCAACATCGGCCCAAAAGCAAGAATCCACAAATGGAAAGATACAAATATTGAAGAAATGAAGATGTTTATTGCATTTATTATATGGATGGGACTACAACGGTTACCGAAAATATCTTCATATTGGTCTAAAAATGTATTGTATGAAAACCGTATGAAGGACTTTATGTCACGTAATCGTTTCGAGCTATTGCTGAGCAATTTCCATTTTAGTGACAATGAGAAGTGATGTGCAGGTCCGACTTTACAAACTGTTGCCTCTCTTAGAAAAATTGACATCAAATTTTCAGAAAGCGATAGTGCCGGGAGAGGAGCTGTGTATTGACGAAACGATGGTTCCGTTTAGAGGTCGATTATCATTTAGGCAATACATAAAGAACAAACGACATAAGTTTGGAATAAAAATATAATAACTTTGCTTGGAAAATGGTTACACTTATGACCTGCAAATATATTGCGGACATGACAAAATCACCAATATGTCAGTCTCAGATAGTGTTGTTTTTCGTTTGACAAATAACCTACTAAACGAAGGACGTACTGTTTATACCGATAACTTTTACACAAGTGTGACATTAGCACATAGCTTGCTGGATAAAAGCACAAATTTGGTCGAAACTTTGAAGCAGAACAGAAAACTCGATCCAAAAGAAGTAACAAGTGCAAAATGGAAGAAAGGAGAAGTTATTGTAAGGCAAAGTAACACGGGTGTGGTAGTAACTTAGTGGAAAGACAAGCGTGATGTACTCATGCTTAGTACAAAACATACTGGCGAATTGGTAGATGTTCATCAGAGGGGGGGGGGGAGTTGTTCGGAAACCGAATTCAGTAGTCGAATATAATAAGTGTAAAGGATATATAGATATATCGGGCCAAATAAAGTCATATAATACCCCCTTACGAAAATCATTAAAGTGGTATCGTAAATTAGCGATCGAACTTCTTCTCGGGTCAGCTATTGTGAACGCTTACATAGTTCACCAAAAAGTAACTAACAATAAAATATCAATTACTTCATTTAGAGAAGAATTGGTCCAGCAACTCATTGACTTTCCCAAAGCAAAAAGTGTACGACATCAAGCACCAAATGAGAATAATCATCATCACATGGAAGAAGTTCAAACTTCAGCCAGAAGGAGGTGCGTCGCATGTTATGCGAAAAATTCAACACAGCATATCAGGCAATTCGCGCAAACGAAAACCACATTTTCTCGTTTCAAATGCGTAGAATGCGAAAGATTTAATTGTATAACGTGCTTCTGTGATGTACATTCATGTACTATGTAAGAGATCGGAATCATATATTTTTTTCTTATATTTTCTGAAATTTTTTCCATTTTGTATGCTTAGTTTGATGAATAATATCCTTTTTATTGGATACTTTTTGAATTACTATGTTTTATTACAATGTTCAACGAAATAATATGATTTTTTTGTGTTATATTCCAATAATAAAATGAATAAATTTGTTTAGCTGAATTTCAAAATGTACATTTTTTCACTGAGTCCCTGAGCTCGATAAGTGTGGGCTAAAGGTGTAAAAAGGTATACCAGGCCACCAAAATAATATTCTCCATACGAGTATACGATTGTTGAGAAGCATTGCTTCATCACAAAGCCTTAAGGATTTGGAAGTCATGATATGCAATAGTGCAGCTCAAACCCCATGAACCACAGGTATTTGAGATGCACACTTGCTTCTCATGGCGGTTTGGAAGTCATGATATGCAATAGTGCAGCTCAAACCCCATGAACCACAGATACTTGAGATGCACACTTGCTTCTCATGGCGTTTAACGTGTTAAACTCTGTAATTAGATTAGTCATGAAATTTAATTTTTAACACTATTTGAAATTTTTCTCATTTTTTTTTTACTGCGGTTAATTTTGTTTTCTAGCCCCCTCCTATCTCCAATAAAAATTGTATTATGGCAACTAGCACAATTGGGTTGCTGACATGTGGGAGATTGCCATTTGGGAATAGGAAGGCAAGCGGTTCCGTGTGTGCACACATTACATCGACGAGGGAAAACCAGGTGAATAGCCCAGAAAAAAAGAAAGGTTGATACAAAAAGAATGTTTTTCAGTAACGACATTACAGGAAGGATCAGGCAAGTGAAATTGAGGCCCTAGGATCGATACACTATGGTGAAATGGAAGTTATGGAAACGGAACCTGGACTCAATGGTGAGACGGACAACGGATTAGCATGTGACTTAATCCGTACGTATACCGGGAAGCATCCCGATGAAGCACCTAAGGTAGGAATTGAAGGAGTTATCAAATTCGAAGATGAAGACATGTGAATGAAGCATAGAGGACGCAGTAAGTGAACTTAAATTTTTTACTTATACGGGGCATGCACATTGGTCACGTCAGGAAATTACAGTTACACATAACCTACGAGTGTGTGCAAAGGGGAATGCAAAAGTGATTCTATAGGGTGGGGACTTCCATTTCGATTAAAAAAAATAAACTGTAAAAAACTTTATTATGTTTCGGATAGACATGCCACCTCAGATAGATGCAGTGAAAGGAAACTTCGCGTACGGGAAAGTGTTAAAAACAATATTATAACAATTGTCGTCTTATGTGCAACGTTACGACTTATATCATTTAGTACAGGGAAGAAATAAAAATTTTCTTATAAGAACGGAAAGTTATCAATAGAACTGAAGTGTGAAGTGTGATTGATGCGTTCCTTGATTAAGCGCGGGACAAAAATTGATAAAAAGGAGGTTCAAAGGGTTTTGCATCGCGGGCAAATATCTCATGGTGCTCGTCAATCTGCTATTTTGGGGGATAAAACGTGTGACGTCATTCTCGAGTGAGGAGCTGTTGCCTTGCCTACCTCAAGTTAGATGGAGGCCACAATAGCAGTCAAGAACACGGGAACCAAAGCAAAGCATTTTTCTGAGAAGCGTCTTTCGCCCGTTTTGTTAGTGATTTTAGATGGATCTTGCGCGAATAAAAATAGCCATGCGCAATGTGACACAAACGCGAGGAAGGATTATACTTATGAAATGCTGAGATATTGCTTTGATGATCAGACGCGCTAGCTTCGATGCAAAAAGTGCGAAATTACCAGAAGATAGCTCATCGATGAAATTATAATCGAGTCTCAGTGTGAAGGTTGATGACGGGTCGTTCCCAAATGCAGATTCGATTAAAGACAAGTGCAAAAAACTAGAAATACACGGTGGATATTTGCGTGATTAGATACGGGTGCGTGTAGGGTTGGAGTATATTGATCGCGAGTGAAATGAACAGAGTGGGGTTTGCGTAGATTCTATGGCAAAAAGTGAGGAAGATACCTAAATCTCAAGTTTTCTAAACGATCAACAGACATTTAATTGTGGGAACCGGGAATACGATCAAATTAGTCAAGTTACGCCTCTGGGCGCTCGACTTGTGAAATGCAGTACGCGACAATTAGTGAGTGAATCGAATCCACCTGGCGATAGGGGAATAAGTGTGTTGGCTGCAACCCTACACGATTAGTATGTGCATCGGCGTGTGATTATATATACGGAGAAATTAGGAGGGGGAATCATTCCTCGTTCAATATTGATGACAAATTTTGAAGGAACCAATTACTTACTACATGCCTTTGGGCACGGCTCCATGTTTGTTTCAATTTGAATAAATCGGATGAGTCACTTTCCAATAGGAAGAAAGTAATTCTTGGAACGCAACCAACTATACTGAAAACATTTATATCGTTTTCTAGAGCCAATGTTTTTACTTGCTCTGACCGTTCGACGATGATATACTCTTCGAACCATAAGCTTGTTTTTCGTCCAATGTAAACCTTAAAGAGGCCAATCGCATGTGTTCGCTAAATGCAGAAGCGTATCCAGATAGTTTAACATTGGCTACGAAAAACTCGGTGATTTTAGGATTGCTAAGTTTTTCTATTTTTAACGAGCGCATTGTTTTCGCCTCCCTTTATACGCAGGACAGTAGGGAAAAAAAATGTTGCAACAACTTTTCCTCCCTATCTTTGAGATGCCAGATTTACTGTATATATAATTTAGGATAAAGTTTGGATGAAACTTATGGCACCATATTGTAATCACTTGATTATAGAACCTTGTTGTTGCAAGATCAGTTTGTAGGAATCCGCCTGAAAACTTCAGAGCGATTAATGTGCAGGTTTCTTTTTGTATATTTATGACGTGGTGCTTCTGTATTTAATAGCTCATGTTCCTGAAATTACATGCGTTTCTTACTATAGAGCTATAACTTACTAGAGAATTTTTTTTCTGCAGCCTCGAATATCTGCACTTAGTTAGCTTTCGACCCCAGATAATTCTCAACTCAACTCTATATACATACCTATTTTAGTCCGTTCTGGAAAGCGAGCATTTTTTGTAAATGTATAAAAAATTTTATATGGAGAAGACAATAAAAACTATGAATTGTTGAACGAACCACGTCGGTCTTTTCATTTGAGCTTTTTTGGACCGGGTGAAGAACCCGGTACGGTGGAAGGCTTTTTCCACAAGAAAATGAGCTAGCCATCGGGCGCGCTCCGACTTTCTCTTCGTTTCAGGGACTCTCGCGGGTTGAGTGGCCTCGAGACAAGGTGCCTTTTTATAGCATGGGGTTATGTGATCCGATTGCATAACCTTGTGACATAAATTGGGCACCGGTATATTTCTTTTCTGATGGGAAGACTCATACAAGTTATGTTGTATGAGTTTTCCACTCAAAGGGAAATATATGGCCACTGAAACATTTTTGGTTCTTGATCTGGTTAGGCGAGTGTGATGGGGCACCACCACCACCAGGTGGTCCCACTCTTATTTGTGGGCCATGAGAATTGTCGGGTAACGACAAGGTTCCCCTTAGTCCGTCTGTTTACACTCGTTTCAACTTGTTCTCTGAGCAAGTCATTTTCTCTTTTGTAGTTACCTACATTTTTCGACTTCGGTCGATTAGTTCTATTTTTGAGACCCCAAAAATTCGTGAATGCGTAATTCTTTTGTAGTGGGTCCTTATGCTGGGGGAAAGAACCCGCCCCACAACACCACAACGCTAGCCTGCCAGCGCATTCACGCGTCCCCAGACAAGGCCAATCTCGGCTGATATCACCATCTTCTTCCGCCGAGGCAGCAGACCATCGCTGCAGTCCTTTACGGACATTTTGATACCTTTCTATTCACTACAAAATTCCTCAGGACATTCCGTTTTTACTTACTCTGTTTGATTTGTAACTAAGCCTTGAATGGTATTAATTTTAACAGGGGTTTCTTTAATAACTTTAAGTAAATCTGCTGGAACTCTGCTTGCATTTGAAAGACTGATTGTCAAACCTGTATCAATCATTGCTACGTACCCTCACACATCATCACATTTTGCAATATTTAAATTATATCTATCTTGGCTAATATATTAATATAGAATTGTCCGCATGTTAGCTAAACAAAACATTATATATTTCTGCTGCCACTGCACCTGCTGTTAATTTTCTTTTTAAGATTAATACACTGGTCAAACATGTTAAAATTTGATCCCTATACTCACAAAATATTGAATAATATCCATAGTGGAATCGACAATTTCCTGAATTCTTAATAAAAGTTGATAAATTGTAAATACCTTTAAATTACTAATCTTATGAGTGACTTCCACCTGATCTTTCATTGGACGAAAATGTATCATTAATTTATCCTTGCATTATGCCAAAGATTGTGGTATGTTGACGGTCAAATAGTTCTTCGCTTCTCCAATAATTTTCTCGTTATATATGATCTGGAATACCTGTGGTGCTCAATAATTGTATTCATCTAAAGCATGCTCTACCGTTGTGATGAACGATGGTAGCCGTCCGGGTTCCCTCTTAAATGGTTGCATATATTTAATACTTTTCTCCACCGATGGCCTCCAGTTATTTTCCTGATTTTGTCTGGCTAAGATTTCAGTCGGGACGACCAGTTTTTGCAATGCCATATTCAATCCAAATAGTTTTACCACGTTGTATTCAGTATTGTGCAAAAGTTTGCTTCGCAACAATATCACTTTAAACAAAATTTTGTTCGGCCCGTTTCTTCATATTGTGCTAAAGTTTTCTTCACAACACTATGTTTTCCACTTTAAACACCAATTTTTTTAAATTCCGATTTTCATTCGATGACTCCCCTTAAGCTGTATGCTTGTAAGGGAACACCGACTGCACCAATAACGTATTTTCCACCGTATCAAATTAAAAAAAAACAAAACAGTTTTCTTTCCGTAGTTTACTTTATTTTCAGACTATATCTCATGCTAGGTAACGAAAACTGATGATTGATCAGTCAATTGTCCTTTTATTGATTCGTAATTATCTTAAGTGTCATTAGTTTTAACTGACCCAATTGAATTGCAACTATGGTGAAAGAGCAATTGACTGCTAATAACATTTTTAGTATAGGGTGTACTGTTTGGTTCTGACCTAGTTTTACTGTTGGGTGAATGCACATTATGGATATTGGGTGAATGAACATTATTGATGTTAGGAGAATAAGCATTACCATATGTTACTCGTGTGAAACGATTGGTAGTGTCATTTCACTCAGTAAATCTGTAGCTTATGACGCTTTGGTTAGCAACATAAGCGTCCACATCTCGTCAACAGATGGCATGTATAGTCGAATGTAACAATTTTCTACTGTCAACTTCACATATCTTGGTCTAAATAATCTAAGTATTATCTTACCATTGCATCAACGCTTGTTTCATTTATGTGGCAACCAGTTGGGATTCCTTTCACCCTATTTGAGAAAGAGGTCACAGAGATAGTTGCAAAAAGATGCGTTGCTAGGCAGGTGGTTGCAGAGGATGTTGGGGCATTCCTGATGAATAGATGACCATTCCATTTTTATGTTGTTCCTAATTTACCATGTCGAACTGGAATTTGTGTATACCGAAGAAGGCAGAAAATATTTTTTTCTTTTTATAAAGTCAGAACATACAAAAACCATATCGTTTTTAAGCCTTCCTTTGCCCATATATTGTTCTAAAATCAATATTATGCCCATTAATATCAGTATTTTCCCTAGTCAAAATCCTGTAATTGATTCAAATGATGTCACAAAAGTTTAAAATGGCGAGGAAATTGAATTATACAAATGTATTCAAATGCGTAAGGGGTCCATATTTTCAATTAGAGAAATGTTATTATTAGCGAAATTTTCGCAATCAATTTAACTTCACTTTCTTTTACAAAGTGAGGTACTGTGAAAACATCAAAGATCGTTTGAAGAACTTCCTTTGAAAAATATGCCCACTATTTCCAAGTAGAAGCAACTTTCTCAAAATTGGACCAATAGTATTTCGTCCTTTCTATTTAAAGCAACGTAGAGTAAAATTTCGAAAAATTCGAGTAGATAGTAAATCCTACCACTTGAATACGACATTCAATATTTTCTATCAATCTATGTAGATATCATACAATACAAAAATCAAAACGGATTAAACCCAAATCAAATAGAGTATCCCTCAACTTCGCATTATAAAAGGTCCTTTGTGTCCACAAGCCTTACCGCAACCTAGATTTCCTAATTTAACCAACATACTTTCTGAGCGAATGTAGAAAATTTGTTATCGATAAGCTTGCCATCACCATTGAAATGTCGCTTGATCTGCGGAAGGTTGAAAGCCCTCGAAATCCTATCCATTAAAAACAGCTCCAAACTTTACCTTCAGAAGCAATTAATCGGCCAAAAGGAAAATTACAACTTCTCTGGTACCCTCTTTTGATCCAATAAAATTCTCCATCTGACATTCCTTTCGGTGCAGACTAATTTTGTCTACAAGGTCGGTTGAGAAAGAGAGGGAAGGAGAGAATTGAAACACTTCAACTCACCTTTTCATCAACATAACTACTTCGATTTTAATTTCCTTCCAACACACAATTCGATCCTAGCATCAACGAAGGTAAATTATTTATTTTTCGTTCTCTTTCTCAACCCTCTTGTCGTAATGCTGGAAATTCTAACTGAAGACGGTTCTTTATAAAAACACTGATACGTATACAAGCGAAATAACAAGCGAGTTTGCAAGCCTACTCAGAAACCTGGAACAATAACAAGAAATCTATCCCGTCCCTGGCTAAAGGAGAGTATAGTAAAAACAGGAGCCCAACCCATTCAAATTTCACATCGGCATAATGAAAGCAGAAACCGGAGAAAAAATATTTGTGCAATGTAAGCCAAAGAGTTGAGCCTTGAAATTGGAGGAATACCCAGGGCTGAATTTTCGAGCATCCTTCTTCGAACGCCCATACAAATAGCATAGAAGATTAATACATTCCGTTCGGTCAATAAATAAATATTTGCAGGGTTAATTAAAAACGTCTGATTTCCCTTTTTGGAGTGTTGAATGAAAGGAAAGTTCTACCTTTAGCCAGACGCAGTTTTTGCTGCCTTGGGCCTAAAGCGAGGAGACCGAAAATTCTTAATCAACTTTTTGCAGCTGATCTTAAATGGAAGCATGTTTCTGCTATTTTTTTTGATCAAGTTTCGCAATAATTTCGAGTCCTGAGTTTACTAACTTTAATTCTGTCTACTTCAGGTTCAGGAAATACCAAGCTTTTATTTAAATTTTTGAAAACGGAATACAGTATTCGGTTAACACCGACGCATTTTTTTCTCTAAATATACTATACTTGTTCAAATATAATTATTTCAATTTAAATAAACATGCAATTGTTCACACTATCATAGCAAGCGCAGCAACTCGTGATAATCGTCCTTTTTCAGAGATTAACATCAATGTCGATAAAACCATTTCCAAATGTGCGTAGCATCCAATAACTCAGGAAGGATGTGTTCAAATAAATTCACCTATTTTCAGATCTAATTCAGTCCACACATTCATATGTACCGAAGTGTCTATTTCCGTTAGAGTGGACTTGCGACACAGTTATAGAAATTTTTATTCCTTCACTAAAGCTCGCATTGTAGAATCAAATCAATTTTAACTCACTGCCATTACGCTTGTTGACACGACAAGAGAGGATTTGCTGAGTCGATTGCCTCGGGCTGAGAGTTTTGCATCAATTGCTGTTGCTTACGTTAACTTGGCTATTTTTATAAATTTTTGCATGAAATTTAGCTGTGTCCTTGCTCTACAAATGCCAGGGATAAAAGATATTTGAGACATATTCAGGATCAAAGTGAATATGAAGAGTATCTTAAAATTTTACACAGTAAAAATAGAAAAGGGCAAAATAAGAACACGGATTTTAACAAGAACATATACTGAAAAGAAATATTGTTGAGAAAAGCTGGATAAAGATACAACCTGTTCTGTTACAATATATGCATTGGTATGACATGCATATTTATGGTCTCGTAAATGTTTTTGATGTGTATTTACATATTGTATACTAGAGCTATCCGATAAGTACTTTGCCTCACCGCCCGATGGCACCACTATCACAAGAAAAATTCACTATCGTGTAGTACATGCTCGTAGATGGCCAAAGTCGAATTTCAGCTGAATCGGGCTCGTCGGTTTATTTTGACAGCGTGTGGAAGTGGGCATGTCCGCGGATTTTAGAAATATGTTTAAAGAGCGATATCGGTTGGTGATTCGATTCTTGTTTTGGGAAGGGAAATCCCGCAGCGAAATCAAAGAGTACTTGGATGCTGTATACGGTGACACTGTTCCTGCACTAGCGAATTGGTTTAACGAGTTTCAAAGTTCGCATGTCGGTTTTTGATGAGCCACTCCCAGGTGCCCCGAAAACGGCTACCCCGTGGGCCATATTCTGCATGAAATTTTGGGCATGAGAAAGCTGTTGGCGCATTGACTGCCGCGTTTGCTCAATTCGGACAGCAAACGCAACCATGAGACCACTTCAGACCAGTAATAAACGCTGTTTAAGCGCAACCCAAAGGAGTTTCTGCGTTGTTTTGTAACCGTCGCCAAAACATGGCTCCACTGGTACACACCAGAGAGACAGTGGACTTCACCCAGTCAATGTGCCCCAAAGAAGACGACGACTGTCCTATCAGCCAGAAAGGTGATGGCCAACATTTTCTGGGGTTCACAAGGTGTGATCTGCTTTGATTACCTTTAGAAGGGTAAAACGGTTACAGGGACCTAATATGCCAAATTATTGGGCCAATTTAATGCCGAATCACAGAAAAAAAGTGCTCTTCAATTATGACAACGCACCGGCTCACACCTAAACCGTCGCCACGGTCAAATTGGTTGAATTGGGCTGAAAACTGCTCCCATATCCACCGTGTTCTCCAGGTTTGGCTCCATGCACATTCTGTTTGTTTCCAAACTTGAAAAATTCACTCACCGGGCAGAAATTTGAGTTCATCGCCACCACGGAGGCTTACTTGCAGACCTTGGAGAAAACATATTTTTTAAGACGGGTGAAAGATGTTGGACCATGCTGATTCTAGTGTTTTGAGCTACAAGGAGATTATGTTGGGAAATGAATTCCCACTTTTACAAGATTTTCGTTATTCTTTAGTAGGCTAAGTACTTATCGGACCATCTTCGCTAAAGTGCTTATTTAGTTTAGTAACCAATAAAAGAATCAAATACGTCTCCCCAGTTTTGAAATTTTTTTTTTACAATAAAAATGTGATAATCTTATTTACAATAATAATTTCAATAACAAGGTTTTTTTAATATAACGTTTTTTCCAATACAAAAATTATTTTCTGTAATTAAATACTCTTCAAAAATATTCATTAAAGTGCGCCAATAATGAATAAAATTGGAACTAAAAATTGAAGGGGATGCTTACTCCACTGGATAACATAGAAGAACTAGTCACGAATTCCCTTCCACCATGCACTGTTGCCATGCCCTTCCCAAGCACAGTCGTGAATTTCACATCCGAGCTCCAGTCAAAGATTTAAAGAACTCCAAAAACGCAAGTAAAATATGTGGCATAATGGTTTCACTGTGAAACACAGCCAGTAGTAGGCTTGAATTATGCCAATAGGCCTCTTGGAGGCTAGCGTTCTTTAGAGAGTGCCGCCCCAACATACCTGAGGGAATTCCCGCGGGGAAATGCCGGTCGACAGGATTACTCTTGGAGGCAAACATTCTTTGGGGAGCGGCACCACCATGATTCTGAGGATATAGAGGGCACCGTGAGATTTCTCCTGGAATGACAACTAACGTCCTTAGCTTAATCTG
The DNA here is from genome assembly GCA_963969285.1 of Odontomyia ornata. Classification (NCBI taxonomy): domain Eukaryota; kingdom Metazoa; phylum Arthropoda; class Insecta; order Diptera; family Stratiomyidae; genus Odontomyia; species Odontomyia ornata. The sequence continues at coordinate 354,854,761 of OZ017739.1, read as the reverse complement.
GACTACAATTTGGACAACGAACTTGAATTGATGCTTTGGGTTGGCGGAAATGATGGTTGAGACCTAGTTGCTTTGTACGGTGGCACTCTCCTTTCTGGTAAAACCTTGGCAGACCTCGGCGTACGCTCGAAGTTCGTACATTTGGGTTGATGGTGAAGGTTTGGTGGAGGCAGACTCCTGATTAGCGTTGGCCTGGCTCTGGGCACTTGTCCCCATAAGGGCTTGGGCCAAACCTCGCATGGTCTCCCAGCTCTGCAAAGATAACAATAGGACAAAATAGGCGCCGACACACACAAACGGAGATAGTGGCTCCGAGACGGACCCTGTAAAACTGGAGCAACTTCAACTAAAACCCTAAAAAAAGATTGTGAAAAATTCAAAAAACACAATGACAGTGAAGACGGACGAAAGACGGAGTTTAACAGACAGTCTTATCTAGACTAAAATTCCCACGGCGTTGGGGCGCAGCAAAAAATGATGTGAACGGCCGAGCAACCTAAAAATGAAAAGCGAGAAACTTTGCAGGACGCGCCAGAGACTCGAGCAGTTGGGAAAAAATGTAAGGAGTATCGAGAATTCGATAATTCCTGCTGTGATCGCTACCAAAACAACCGGAGCAAGAGTTGTAAATAGCGAAATAATAACGAACCATCCTGAAGTCCACAAAGAGATCACGGCAGGAAATGAAGTGACCAAACAAATAAAGCGCCGTTGTTTGCTTTCATCGCCACAGTTGAAAATATGGCGGAAGTACTGTACTCAGAATTGGAAGCCGATGACCTCTCCCAAAAGGGGAGGTCGGAAAGTATAATTGTCGCCCAGTGACATTAAGAATTAAGGCGAATCCGAAAAGTATGAGATGTTCCAAAAATAATAAAATTGGGCTCCTTAAACTCGAGAAGCTCCTAAACTATATAGGGAATTACTGGAGGAGCTGGTTACAGGCCAAAGAGGACCAGAAGTACGGAGCGCTAAGCTCAAAGGGCACATCCAGATAGCTCCACCATCGAACATCAATAAAAGAATGGAGTTTAGCCTAATCGAAGGATATTGGGATAAAAGAAGGAAGAAAGAGGCGCTTGATGGGCGTGGAATACCAGATCAGGGGTTTTGGACAGAGCTGGCGAAAGGAGCCAAGATATCTGCGAAACAACTCCTCCAAAAAGTGCCAGCAAATACAGTTCACAATGACGCTTCACAAGAAAGAAGACCTGATGCAAAACAGGAATGAAAGAAGCCCCGACGAAGACCCCGGTAGCAGGCATTGCTCGTAGAAACCCAAGATGGCCGATCATTTGCAGAGTCGTCGTGGGACCTGAGGGGAAATGTAAGGCCCGGAGGCAATAACACAGCCATAAAATAATACTATTTTAACAAGAAACGACTGTTAAATGTCCACGAAATTCTGTGAACTACTGTCGCAACTGTTTGTTGCAACTGCTAATAACATCATGGTCAAGATTGATTGGAAACAAGCAGCCAAAAAAAGTTAACAAATAATGTTAAATATGTGTACTCGAAAGCACAAGAATGGACCAGGTAGATTCATTATCAATATCTGAAAGTAAACAAATAACGTCACTGAATGTATTCAGAATTCCTCGCATATCCCAGGTAGTTCTCCTCAGAACATTCGCCAATATACGAGAAATGGATTGAATGACTAGAGACCCTATATTAAGCCGAGCTGAATGAATGGGAGATATAGTAAAACTGCGATAAGAAAAGAGCGCGAATTGAAGGCGATATTGATTGATAGAGAAGTGAAAGTTTTTTGTGGCATATTTGGAGACAGTTGAAATATAAATTGATAGTACAAGTGAAAAGTGAGTTAAAGTGCGATTTGTAAAATAGTGAAATTAATTATTGTGCATCCTTAGTAAATAAACTCTTTTAGTTTGATTTCAAAGACAGTGCGTTTTCACCTTCCCGGGACATCAAATTTATCGGCCGAGGACCGTAACACCCGAAAGTGGTTTCAGAAGTGAGAAAGAAAATTTTAAAGTGAAAACTTTTAATCATTTTTAAAGTGCAAACTAATGAAATTTAACGTGGAAAGCGGCGAAGAAAAAAGCTCAAATAATAAAAGTGACGCGAAGCTTACATTTAAAAATTAATGAATTTACCATGTTGGAGCGTAAGGAAGAGTTGGAACAGAGAAATCTAGCTAGACAAGGTACAAGAGCCACACTGATTGCATGCTTGCGTAACGCGATTGAATCGGGAGGCATGTAACCGGATTTGGGTGAACCCTCAGGTACGAAAAAAGGCATACAAGGTGGAAGAGTAGAAACACCAAAATCAAAGAAACCAGAAAATGCGCTGATACAAATATTGAAGTTGATGCAGCAAGAGCAGCGACAACAGTCATCTAGTTTAACTGTGAAACTAAATGAACAATCACCGAAGTTAAATGAGCATTCATCAAAGCTATACCAAAAGCTGGACCAATAAGCACTCGCAATCAAGGCAGACGTCACACAGGAGCTGGAGGGGCAATCAATGAAGCTAGACCAACAGGTAATCGAAATCAAGGCAGATCTGCAAAAACAGTCAACCGAGATAAAAGCGGAGCTCGGTAGTCTGAACAACCAAATTAAACGCGTCGAGCAAAAAATTTACCGAGTCGAGGAGAGGATCAGCCAGGTCGAGGAGTGAATCAACCATGAGATCGAAATAATGAAATAGGAATCGGAAGCAGCGAAGGCAGTAGTAACCACCTCACCAGCCCCGCTTATAATCGCAGCGCTAAGCACATTCTTAAATGTGAAAGCACCAATAATCGGTGACCCAGTTTGAAATTGCCTCTAGGACAAATCCCCCGAATGAGCAGGAACGGGCAACTGCATTAATCCTTGCTCTAAGAGGCCCAGCTGCCGAGCTTTTGCAGACCATCCCCGTTGAGTTGCACTCAAACCCGGCAGCTATGATAAATGCGCTCGACATGCATTATGGAGACTATAATTTGAAGCAGATTTATCAGTCATGGCAACGGCATCAAATGCAAAAGTCTGGCGAAACCTTACAGCAGCTGGGCCAAGACTTTGAGCGATTGGCACTTTTGGCTTACCTTGCTTACGACCCAAAATATCGAGATGACGCAGCGACAGAAGCATTCATCAGCGCATCAAAGGACCAGGAATTGCAACAAGCCGTGCGTTCAGCTCAAAAGCAAACGGTTACGGACGCATTGGCTTATAGTCTGAGGTTCGCAAGGTAGTGACAGACGATTGCAGGTGTGAGTGCGTGGAAATTAAGCGAGAGCCACAAGTTAATGGTGTGCCTAGACGCTGGAATTGCGGTGAGAAGGGGAACCTGCAGAGAGACTGCAAGAAGTGAAGAAAACCGAGCTATTGTCCTGGATGTGCGCTAGGAGGAGATCTAGACCGAGTCAGGAGCCCAGGATGGAAGCCCTACAAGCTGAGGGGTCGGGAAACATGTACGAGCCAACTTCATGGGGTGGCTAGGAGGATCGACGTTCCCAGTACCACCATCACCGTTTCAAGGCTACATCGTGCCGAAGCAGACTTATGCCTTCCGGGTCAAGTTGACGGAAATCACTGCACCATAACAATCGACACTGGCGCAACCCGATCAATTATCCGACTAGACCTAGTTAGCCAACAACTACTTCACAAGGGCCGGATTTTCTCACTACGGACAGTTACGGGAGAAACTGCACCTTTCCATGGAGAGGTCAACCTTCAGACACAGTTCGGAGACCTTGTGTTCCGACACAATTTTATGGTCGCAAACATTATGGATGACTGCACTCTTGGAATGGATTTACTGTGACCACATGGGAGCACGCTGGATTTGGACAAACGGGTATTGAAATGGCGGAATGTCGAAGTATTAGTGGAGGGTTCCTGCATCCAAATTCCCAAGATGAGTATGTGCCGACACTGATGTACCGATATCTTCCGAGAGCATTGCATGGGCCAAGCTTGATGGTGATTCTGGAGGCCACCGATCTTATCTGATAGAGCCAACGACGATGCCGGCATTGCGCAGTTTGATTGTAGGCTGAAGCCTTGTAAGATCTTTAAGGAACCGATACGTGCCGGTTAGAGTCCTTAGCACCACAGACTCAACCACAAACATCAAAGTGGGAGAAATCACCGGCAGCTGCCAGGTTGTTTCCACCATCACCTCTTTGAATGCCACTCATGACCATCATTGAAAAAGGAGGAAAGACACAGACAAAGCCCGGGAATTCACGTCTGCAATGTTGAAGCGGGCCGAATTGCCAGTGCAGCTATTCAAGCGAGCCTCTGATCTGGTCACCAAGTACAGTGACATCTTCTCAACAAGCCTGGATTAAAAAGGCCGAACGAATATGGTAACGAACGTCATAGATACACAGGGAGCCAAGCCAGTTCGACAAGCACCGAGACGACTCCCTATAGCCAAACAAGGAGAAGTGAGCGCACTGATCTCAGACATGGAAAAACAAGGTGTTATTGAGCCTTCCGACAGTCCATGGGCCACGCCATTAGTTCTAGTAGAGAAAAAGTATGGTAGCACTCGTTTTTGTGTCGACTATAGGCAGCTCAACGACGTCACTAAGAAAGAAAGTGACCCACGTCTACGCATCGATGACATCATGGACACTTTAGCCGACGCAAAATGGTAAAGAGTGCCTACTGGCAGGTAAAAATTGACAAGAAAAACCGAGAGAAGACCGCGTTTTCAGTTGGGGACAGATTGTGACAATATGTGATGATGCCATTTGAGCTTTGTAATGCTCCAGCTACCTTCGAACACCAGATGGAGTACATGCTACGAGGCCTAACCTGGAAAACCTGCTTGGTGTACCTAAATGACATTGTTATTATCAGGACAACGTTCGAAGAGCATGTGCGGAACTTAGAAGAGGTCTTCTCCCAATTATGACTGGCGAGTCTGAAACTTAGTCCCGACAAGTTTACGCTTTTCGCAGCTGAAGTAAAATAGCTAGGACACGTTGTATCCGCAGAAGGGATCAAAATAAACCCTGAGAAAATTGAAGCCATAAAAATCTGGGCAATACCAAATAACAAGACGAAACTACGAAGTTTTCTGGATCTGGCGACATACCGTTGAAGATTCGTCTAAAACTCTTCCAAAATAGCTAAGCGTCTCCATCAGCTAGCCGCGAAAAATCGTCCGTATGTCATGAATGAACAATGCCAGGCAATTTGAGGCCTTGAAGGAGAAGCTGTGTGAATCACACGTGCTAGCATATCCGAAGCCCAGAAGAGCGTTTGAGTTGACACCGATGCCAGCAACGCCAAGATTGGAGCTGTACTCTCCCAGCAGATTGATGGCGAAGAAAAAAGTCCTCTCGTATTACAGTCGAGTTCTTTCAAAAAGTGAGAGGAACTACTGCGTGACCAGGAAGGAGCTATTGGCTATAATAGAGGCCACCAAGCAGTTTCACAAGTACCTATATGGCTAGAAATTTGTTCTTCGAACAGAGCATGCATCGCTGAGGTTGCTGCTTAGCTTCAAAAAACTCCGTGGGACAAGTTGCGAGATTGATGGAAAGATTGCCGCCATATGACTACGAAATTGTTCATCGGAAGGGCGAAGCATGGAAACGCTGACGCTCTATCTCGTCGTCCATGTCCAGCTAACGGCAAGCATTGCTGAATTGAGGAAAAGGAGCCGAGCGTTGATTTGCAAGTGATAACGGCCAAATTCGATGAAGGTTGGTCATTGGAGGAGATTTGAAACGTCTAGCTAACCAATGTAGACATCGAACCATTACTTGTATGGAAGGAGATATTTGGGCGACCTAAGTGGAAGGACGTTTTGATGCATGGCACCACCCTGAAATATTATCGAGCACAAAGGAACTCCCTTCAGGTGGAGGGTGACGTACTCAAGCGGAAATGGGAATCGGCGGATGGTACCTCCTATAGGATGCAAACTATACTGCCCAAAAACCGAATCCACGATGTGATTATGGGAACGCATGAAGGATCCTCGGGAGGCTACTTTGGTGTTAACAAGACCTTAGCAAAATCGGGGGAAAAGTTTTGCTGGCTCCATGCTCCAGAAGACGTTGAGGATTGGTGTCATAGATGCATAATTTGCACTTCCGTCAAAGGTTTAAAGCGTCGACTGGAAGGACAAATGCAAGCCTATAACGTGGGGGTATCGTTTGAAAGGATTGCTGATGACATCGCAGGACCCTTTCCTGAATCTGAATGGGGAAATCGATACAAGCTGGCTGTGGCCGATTATTTCAGCAAGTAACCCGAGGACCCATGTCCAACGAGGAAGCAACTACTGTAGCCGAACAGCTAGTATGAAATTGGGTCAGTAAGTACGGCGTATTTTGTGAACTAGATAACTTTGAGTCACTATTTTTTGGCGAAATGTATGAGCTGCTGGAAATACGAAAAATGAGGATAATACCGCTACATTCACAATCCGATGGAATGGTCGAACGTTTCAATGGCAAAGTCAATAAATACCTGGCCAAGATGGTTGACGAGAATCAAAGGGACTGGGACCGGCACATCTCATTATTATTGATGGCGTATAGAGCTGCCGAATATGCATCGATGGACGAGCCCCGGCCGAAGTCATCTTTGGAAAGACTATTCGACTGCCGGCTGATATAAAGTTCGAAACACACCCTGAGAAACTCCCAGTTATCTCGGAGTACGCAAGTGAGCTAAGGCAACGGTTGAACCAGAAACATCGAACAATTCGAAAAAAACCTCGAATCGGCTGCTGACCGCACAAAGACCAGGTATGATCTAAAAGCAATATAATCCACAACGACGGAAGGGTAGGTCTCCGGACTTGCAGCATAATTGGGAGAGACTATACCGAGTTACAAAGCGAATCAATGACCTCATATATCGCATATAGGAACACCGTAAGCTGAGAGCCAAAATGAAAGTCATGCACCTGGACCGTCTTTCCCCATATTACATCCAGGGAGACTTAAATACAACTGGCGACACATGTTTTCGAGGTGAAAAGAACTGAGGTGGAGGCAGCGTTACATGTCCACATAATCCTGCTAACTACTGTCGCAACTGTTAATTACATCATGATCAACATGATTGAAAAGAAGTAACCAAGAAAGGTAAACAAATAACGTCAAAAGCGTGTACTCGAAACCACAAGAATGGACCAAGTAGCTCGATTATCAATATCTGAAAGTACACAAGTGACGTCACTATGTGTATTCAGAATTTTTTGAATATCCTAGGTAGTTCCCGTCAGAACATTCGCCAACATACGAGAAATGGATTGAATGGCCAGAGACCCGATATAAATCCAAGCTGAATGAATAGGGGACTTAGTAAAATTGCGATAATACTAGAGCGCGAATTAAAGTGCGATTTGTAAAATAGTGAAATTAATTATTGTGGATTCTTAGTAAATAAACTCTTTTAGCTTAATTTGAAAGATAGTGAGTTTTCACTTTTCCGGGACATTAAACTCATCCGCCACGAACTGTTACACCCGATAATACACAGAATTCATTGTTAGCCTTCAACTGGTGAGGTGAATATCATCTCAGTATTGGAGAGCTGACCCCATTCTGACGTCCTATTATACATTCACTCTTTTAAGTGTGTATATATTTTCATCTAATCATAACCAACAGTAACCTTAAAATTCAGTGGAAAAAATTTCATTCAAATAAGCTTTTAGAAGTCATTTTGTTTATAGAATTCGTACCATCTACAATATTCATAGTATGGTGTCTTATTTGATCATTTGAAGTTGTAAGAAATTATAATGAATTGCTAACAAGACAAACGTCTTTCCTTTCCAGTATGCGCTCGTTCTTTTTTAGATGGATACGACGGTGTAAGGTGAGTATGCCACCGAGGGAGTAAGGCTTAGATACTACTTGAATGGTCGCTTTTATGTTGCAGTCGGTACGCGTTTGGCTTTTTAGTTGGCGCAGATTGATTCGGTTTTGACTTCGAGTAGTTTATTTCAAGCATCGCATCGATGAATATTTGGGAGTGCGAGTTTTTGTTTAAAGGTTTCGTGTTGTTCTTTGTCTTGAATCGAAAGGAAAAGGAAACGGAAGTAAAGTCGGACTAAGTCTGCTCGCGGAAGACCTGCGAACGAAATTCCTCTGAAAACTAGCAAGCCTGCCAGCAGCCGCCTTGGAGTAGACTAAGGGTGTGTGGACCTGTTGACCCGATATGTACAGTCCATTTGCACATTCCTAGGCTTCACGACTATAATCGATGGGACTTCGGTTTAGATTTCCTTGGGGAAATCCCGAATGAACTAGACGAAGAAGTAGGAAAAATCATTACATAACTTTATCAAAAGATATATTTGAACCGTGAAGGCGCATTATTCGCTTGGGTTCAACTTAAGGTTTTCGAGTCCCTCTGTGGGACTTTGTCTTTTTCATAACTTATCAACCCTGCAAGTGTATGCGCACCGTCGATTAAAAACATGAAATTAATGTAAAATTTAATATTTCAGAACAGAGATGTATATGCATGCAAAACCAAAAAAAACCTATTTTGGGCGAATGGCATAGACGGAGAGCAGCTTACATAATATGCCGTACAAGATTTCAAATTAATAACATGATGACAACTTAATAATTTAAATCGAATTGATGATATGATCATGATACTGTGGCGGTTATATAATATATAATCCAAAATAACTCAAAAATATTCATTCCATACATAAAATTTACTTTACGTAAAAATACTTTACTTCTGACAAATTAAACATATAATGTAAATCTAGATATCTATATTGTTTTCGAAGTTAAAAAAATATTTTTTGAATTTTATATATATGGTCAATTAAGGAATATGATTCAGTTCAGATTTGATATTCATACTGTAATGTTGTTTAAATAAAATAAATATTTAAAAAACAGATTTAAGTACATTTCTTGCTTGGTGCGCTACACAAATAAATCGATCTGCGTGCGGCAGTGACAGTGCTCGGCTGCTGCATTTCAAAGTGGTAATTGGGAAGAAAATATCATCATTATATACAGCATTACAAACAACTATGAACAATTGGTGACCCGGATAAGGCACAAGCGACTCTTATTGAAAATCCAGTTCTTTTTCAATACGTGGATTTGCAACGAAAGTTGTCATATCTTTTAAGAAGGACGAGCAGTACCACGCTATCTAAGCCGAGCTGCTATTGCGAATATAAAAAACAAACGAACTTAAGAAAAATGAGCAACGCAATATTTGCTGCATACATACAATAGTCGTAGTATTGCACATATTCTGGCCACAACGTGACTTGCGCTCCGTAGCACGCATTTGGTAGCAGTCTCAATCGGTGGCTTTTGGGAGCATTCAGATACAAGGAAAGCGAAGGCGCTAATTGTTGAGTGAGAGTTTGGGAAACTCGTGAAAATTCACGACCGAGACATTTTAGTGCGCGAAAAGCGCATGTTCATTTCCGTCTCGGGAAATTCGTTCTTTCAATCTTTTGTGCTCGTGACATCGTTGATCGCCCCAATCAGCCAAATATAGTGCGCACAGGAACATAAAACAAGTTGGGTAAACAGACCTACGCTCATGTCAGAAGGGTTTTGTATTCAATTTTCAAAATGCAGTCACCAGATTCAATAAAGTCAAGAAGCATGTCAATGACGATTTTATTGGAGAAACTATGAAATTCGAAGATCATACTATTATTAACAAAGTTGAACGAATTTCGACTTCTGAGATTTTTGGTATTGTTATCCTCATAAATATGTCCCTTGATAATTATTTCAGATGACCATTTGCGAGGGAGGAAACACATTTTTCATGCATTTCCCTCCTGTGCCCCACTGAAGCAAAAACTGACAGTTTAAGAACTGTTTTGAAAAGCCCCCATGAAAACTTTCATTTCATACTCATATCAGCTACGTTTGATGAATTTTTTTTCAGGGGCCACTCTGCTATACTGTTATCATCGATTAATAGCCAACTTTTTCGAATCCTAGAGTTGTTACAAAACCCTTTTGCTAGGAGCTCTCTCCTGCCTCCTTGACTTGTTTCACTTATGAGTATTAATTTTAGGTACTCATCTTCAGTCATTCATTAAATTGAATCAAGTGTACAAAGCATGCACCTGAAACGTTGGGGCAAAATAACTCAAAATTATTCAATCTTCGCATTTAAAACAGCCACTATTTTGTTTTACAATTACTGATGCCACTAGCTGAACCGATTCTCAAATATATTCATGACACCTATCATTCCTGAAATTTTCATGCAAATCCTAGCAAAACTGTAGTGTCTGAGTCGGTAAAACGCGCATGTTGTTCCATAGCCATATGTTGCCATAGTAATATATGCAGCGCATATTGTTCCATAGTAATACAGGAAAATTCAAACCGCTTTAACTTCGCTAAATATGATTCAATCTTTATGAAACTTGCAGCGTTAATCAACCTTATAAATAGTCATCTGGGTACTGAATTTCATTGAATTTAAGGATACCGTTAAGATTTTATTCAAGAAAACATAAAATCGATAAATCATACTATTACTAACAAAGTTGAGTGAATTGCGACTTCTCACGTATTTGTTGTTGTTGTACTCATCAAGGCCTACATTCTTGATTTTTTTCAGATTTTTCGGATCACAGGTGTCCAATCGCGAGGGGGGGGGACACACATTTTTCGTGTATTTCTCCTCCCTGTGCGCCCCTCGAAGAAAACTTTGCCAAACTAAGACCTGTTTTGAAAAGTTCTCATCAAGACCTTTCATTTGATACCCATATCGGCTACCTTCAATGAAATTTTTTTTTCGGGGGGTCACTCCCTTACATGGGGAGACCCCCCTAAAGTCAAAGTCAAAGTCAAAAGCGCTTTATTTAATACTCATCGTTATAAATTTTAAAAGAATATAAAGCAAATTCCAAACAATAACAATCAAAAAACTTAATGGCCCAAATGGCTCTCTAAATTTGTACGTTATCATTAACTCATTTCATCAAAAAAAAACTATAGCAAATGCAATTAATTACGATTATTACATATTTTTACAATTCAATTGGAAAAAGGAGAAAAAACCAACCAGCACTATCCAAAAATTATTTATAATTAATACACAACAGTGAAACTTTGATCCTACACCTAATATGTTGTAACTTATTTCTAATAAAATACAATCAAAATAAACTTTATCTTATACTAAAAATACTATAACAATGTTCCTAACCTAAGTGTTTAATCTTATCTCTAACGGAATATAGTAAACATTACATATACCTAACCTATACCTGATTTTAACAAAAATATATAACAATACTAAATGTAGCAATAATGAGCTGAAACTCAAAAACTAAATAACGAAAAACACCAAAACTGAAAACAAACACGAAAAATTTAGACATTGTCATTCAGCCACCAATACCTGGATTGCGCCGTCTCAACTCGATCAGCTTCAACGAATCTAGCAAATGAGTATCTCCATTGAAATCGTTGGTCTCGTGAACTCAAATTCGGAGGATATTTTATCTTCTTATCGGTGGCCCGTCGATATATGTGATATATGACTGGGACGCCGTCAGAATCAAAAAAATATCCATTCATGTCCAAATACACGAATGCTTCTGGAGGAATGAGGCCAGTAGCGAGGCAAGTCGCTATATACCCGTCTGTAGGGTGGAACGGCTGTGAAATCCAAGGGTTTTCACTCACAGTCACAGATCTTGCGATATGATTCCGAAGAAGCTTCAATATGAAGATATCGACTCTAGTCACTTCAGCAGTTTGATAAATTCTTCTATTCGATATATAATGTTTCCAATCCGTCTCAGGCTTTCTGTACAAACCAGTACATGCACGAAGACATTTCCTTTCGAAAACTCTTAATTTTTCCATAGTACTAGCACTCTGGTTGTACCAGATCTGACATCCATATGTCAAAACTGGTCTAACCAGGGTCTTGTAACAGATAATTTTGACCTTTTGATCAATGTATCTGGAATGAAAGAGTTTTCGAAGGGCCATGACTACTTTAAGTGCTTTACTGAGCATGATTTTCACATGTTCAGTATAGTACAGATACTGATCGAGATAAACACCGAGGTATCGAACACAGGATTTATGTGGAATTCGTTCTGAACCACCCTCGCCAGTCTTGACTGACCCCCTGCAGCGTTGTCCGAAACAAGATTGTTTCACACTTTTGCGCATTGATTTTCATTCGCCAATTGTCAGTGTACAGCTGTACATCATTGAACATTTTTTGGAGATTGCTCTGAACTATTGTAGCTTTTCGGTCTAAAATACCTTATAAAATCTTTTTGCAGTTGAACTTTGAAGAGAGCACCACTTTACACCTACATACAAAATTTGATGCTTCTAGCTTAAGTAGTTTCCGAGAAAAACTGCTGTGACACACGGACGGACGGACGGACGGACGGACAGACAGACAGACGGACAGACGGACAGACAGGACGCGATTTTAGAAGGGTTTTGTAAAATTATTTTACAAAACCCTAAAAAAAGCAAATCGTCGTGGTTCACTGTTGCGATCTCATTTTATTTCATATTTAAGTTTCAACGCGTAATTTGCCAATAGTTGGTTAAAAAGAACAGTCGTGGGGCGACAAAGAAGCTAAAGAAGAAGCCAAACGGAAAAAAACAGACGAACAAACGCCTGATGATGATAATGATGAGAGGAGTTTTTGCGTTTGATCGATATTAGGACCAGATTGTGGATATTTCTGACATAATATTGTGTGGCAAAGATCAATTGGCAGTTTTATCAAGAACGATTTCCAAGGAAGTATTACAAACCGAAACGTAAAGAAATTTAAGTAAGAGAATTTATGCACAACATTACATTCTACAATTACACACATTTTAAATTCATACATATATGCCAGAATTTTTTGAATATTTCAAATATTTTTCAATTTTTTTTTTTTTATTTTAAAATTTTAAATTTTAACGATTAGATCGCAGATTAAGGGTAGGATATATCCTGCGACAGGGGGGATATATCCAGCGTAGTGCACCCAGAACCCTTAGGGATTTATTTTTGCATATTTATATTATTATAAATTAAATTATGCCCCAAGATAATTTCCATGATGCGAGTTCTTCAGGAGATTCTACATTAAATGCTGTAGTTTCTTGAAACATGGTTTAAGCGTTCGGAGGCTCAATTCTCTCTGGCTGGGACTACGACGGAGTTAACTAAATTCAATCATGTTCTGGTAGCTCTTGATCCTGAAGCCATTAGGACAGTTACTGATCTAATGAATGATCCTTCATCCACTACTCCCTACACAACTTTAAAAGAAGCTTTAATTTCCAGACTTTCAGCAAGTGAGAATACGAGATTAAGTCAATTAATTTCGAATCTCACTTTAGGAGATAGACAGCCCTCACAACTTCTTCGTGAGATGAAACAACTTTGGGGGGATAAAGTTGGAGATGATCTTTTAAGATCATTATGGCTTCAAAGACTACCGGAAAATATCCAAGCAATATTAGCATGTAATCGGTCAAGCTCTTTGAATGATCTGGCATCAAGTGCTGGTAAATTTTTTGAAATTTCAAATAGACCATCAGTATTTTCGTTTACAAATTCCTCCAAATCAGAACCTAGCGTTCAACAACAAATTAAAGAGTTAAGAAGTCAAATTGCAGAACTTTCTAAGGCTGTTGGAGAATCATTAAGATTTAGAAGTCCAAGAAGGAATGATGGCCAGTTACAAGGTTTCCGTTCACGTAGTTCATCCAACAGACGCTCAAAAGATAGAGGATTTTGTTGGTATCATGCTAAATTTAGTGTCAATGCACGTAAGTGTATTGAGCCATGCAAATTTTTTAACAAAAATTCTAAGTAGACTTTCAATAATTCAAAAAACTAAATCTTCTTAAGTCTCCGGCGGCAAACTTAAGTAGTATTTCTTCTAGCCGCCTTTTTATTCTCGATCGTTCTTCAAAGAAGAATTTTTTAATTGATACAGGTGCGGAAATTTCCATGATTCTGAAATCAAATAATTTGAAATTAATTCCACCGGGATTTAAACTTTCTGCTGCTAATGCATCTTCCATTGATACATATGGCAGAAAGTCATTAACATTAAATTTGGGACTTAGAAGAGATTTTTTATCGCACGTTACAGTCTCATTATAGGAGCAGATTTCCTTGGTCATTGCGGTCTTTTAGAAGATGTAGCTAATAAAACTTTAACTGACCCAGTTACCAATCTTAAATCAATAGCTTCTTTTTCTGAGGAAGATTATTCAAATTTATCAATTCACGTTCAATCGGATGTTGATCTTAATGTTAAAGAATTTTTAATTAAATTCAAGTCGATTACCTTAGAATCTGATTTCACTAAAGTTCCAGTACATAATATTAAACATGAAATTGTTACTTCTGGATCTCCAATCATGTCCAAACCTAGACGTTTAGCTCCGGACAGATTAGAGTCAGCTAAAAAAGAATTTAATTTTCTTCTGGACAAGGCATGTGCCGTCCTTCAGACAGCAAATGGTCCTCACCATTAGACATGGTAAAAAAAAAGTAATGGTGAATGGCGTCCTTGTGGAGACTACAGACGTTTAAATGCCATAACCGTTCCAGATCGTTATCCGATTCCTAATATTCAGGATATTACTCATTTTCTGACCGATTGCAAAACATTTTCAACTTTAGATCTTACCAAGGCATACCATCAAATTCCTGTCGAACCCGAAGATATTCCAAAAACAGCTATATGCACACCGTTTGGACTCTTTGAGTTTACCCGAATGATCTTTGGACTATGCAATGCTGCGCAAACTTTCCAGTGATTTTTCAATTCTGTATTGAAAGATCTAAATTTTTGTTTTGTATATCTTGACGACATCCTGATTGCATCTAAATCAGTTTCTGAGCATTCAGCTCATTTGGAAATTATTTTTGAAAGATTACAAGAACATGGTCTTATAATTAACATTAACAAATGTAAATTTTTACAGACTGAGATAAAATTTCTTAGTCATTTCATTTCGTCTGAAGGCATTCGTCCAGCTCCAGTCAAGTGTCAAGATATTCTTCAATTCAAATCACCTGAGACTATTTTAGAACTTAGACGATTTTTAGGCACGATAAATTTTTATCGTCGTTTCTTGCCCAATGCAGCTCAACATCATGCATTACTTAACAGTTATCTAATAGGAGCTAAAAAGTCAGACAAAAGAAAAATTAACTGAACTCCAGAAGCTATTGAATCTTTTAATTTTTCAAAACAACAATTGTTCAAAGCAGCAGTATTAGCTTTTCCTAACATGGATGCTCCTTTAGCAATTTTTGTCGATGCTTCAGATATTGCCATTGGTGCAGCACTCCAACAACGCATAAATGATGACTGGCAACCCTTAGGTTTCTTCTCTTAGAAACTCAATCAAGTTCAAAAAAATTATAGTACTTATGACCGTGAATTTTTGGCGGCTTATCAAGCAGTAAAATATTTTAGGTTTTACATTGAAGGTCATTCTTTCACGCTATTCACAGATCACAAGCCGTTAATATATTCATTTCGGCAAAACCCAGCCAAAGCTTCACTAAGGCAACTCCGTCAACAAACATTTATTAGTGAGTTTACTACAGACTTTCGACATATTTCTGGCAAAGAGAATGTAGTTGCTGATTCGTTTTCTAGGATTTCTCAAATAGAAATTCCTAGAACAATAGATTTCAAAGCTATTTCAGAAGCACAAATTGTAGATGAATGTTTGACAGACTTGAGAACGAATTCGTAATTTAAGTTTAGTCAAAGTTTTTTGTGAAATTTCTGATAAAACTATCAGGCCTTACATTCCAGAAAAATTTCGTGAACAAGTTTTCAAAACTATTCACAATTTAGCACATCCTGGAATACGAACTACTCGTCGCATTATTGCAAGCAAATATTTTTGGCCTTCATTAAATAAGGTGTTGCAAACTGGACTCGAAGTTGTTTAGATTGTCAACGTTGCAAAATTTCAAGGCATAATAAAAGTGAAATTAAAACTTTTCCATTGGTATCTAAACGCTTCAAAGCAATTCATATGGATATTATCGGAACACTTCCTTATTCACAAGGTTTCACGTATTGCTTGACAATTATTGACCGATTTTCAAGATGGCCAGAAGCTATTCCCATGACAAATATAACAGCTCAATCTTGTGCGGAAGCTTTATGCAGTGTGTGGATTGTACGTTTTGGAGTTCCTGAAACCATAGTTACTGATCAAGGGAAACAATTTGAGTCACTACTATTTGGCGAACTAGCAAGGACTCTAGGTTTTAAGCGCAACCGTACTACAGCTTATCATCCTCAAGCTAACGGTATGATCGAAAGATGGCATCGTTCGCTTAAAGCGGCCATTATGACACATAATAATCCTTCATGGACCAAGAGCTTACCTTTTGTGATGTTAGGTTTGCGAACAGCAACCAAAGAAGATCTTAATACTTCTCCAGCAGAGCTACTTTATGAAGAAAATATCAAAATTCCGGGTGATTTTTCAATTCCATCATTTGATAACCAAATACAAAACGATTTTGTTAGACATCTGAGAACTGCTATGTCGGTTCTAAAACCTATTCCGGCTGCAAATCATGGTAATAATAACACAAAAATTATTAAAAGTTTAGATACATGCACCGAAGTTCTAGTCAGGGTAGATTCGGTTCGTCCACCGCTTAAACCACCATACCAAGGCCCCTTTAAGATATTGCAACGAAAAGAAAAATATTTCACTATTGAGATTAATAATAAAGCGTGTAATATTTCGGTAGATCGATTAAAACCTTGTTTTTCCGCAATTAAGAAAAAAGTAATAAAAAAATAATGAAAATATAGAGACCAAAAAAGTATCGTTTGACATCAGTAAAAATAAAACAAGATTTATAACATGACATTTATGAATGGCAAACGTTCCAATAAGCCTAAAAGAATAATTTTACATTAAAATTAAAAAATTAACCAGTAACAGTTAACTAACCCCACATAACTAGTTTTCCTTTTATCGCGAAATATAAATATTTCACTAGGGGGAAAGTTCTGTGGCGGTTATATAATATATAATTCAAAATAACTCAAAAATATTCATTCCATACATAAAATATACTTTACATATAAATACTTTACTTTTGACACATTAAACATATAATGTAAATCTAGATATCTATATTGTTTTTGAAGTTAAAAAACATATTTTTTGAATTGTATATAGAAAGTCAATTAAGGAATATGATTCAGTTCAGATTTGATATTCGTATTGTAATGTTGTTTAAATAAAATAAATATTTACAAAACAGCTTTAAGTACATTTCTCGCTTAGTGCGCTACACAAATAAATCGATCTGCGTTCGACAGTGAAAGTCGCAGCAAAGATCATCATTATATACAGCATTACAAACAACTACAAACAATACAAAGGCTTTTCCATTAACGATAGAACAAATTTATCTATTAATAAAATACGGAAATATTTGAATTGTTGAGCTCAAATTTATGGAGCGTGTAGTGCAACAATTGCATTTTAGTCATATGACCACCACCTGCACACTTACAGCGGCCCATTCTTTGGACCGGATTTCCATCACTCTGACACACATTTCGACGAACGTTGGCAATTTCGCGTTGGATGTTGTCTTTGAGCCCACCTAAAGATACTGGCCATTATACAATCACTAACAAGTAGGGTCAGTTCATACAAATTTCCGAATAACGGGACTTGCCGGCGCGTGAGATAGTATGTGTGACAGCGTGCACAGACAGGGCATGGGGAACATGTAACAAATTCGACGAAAGTAAAACAGGAAAGAACAGTCATCAGCAGACTGGTAAATACTTCGCATTGAAAGAAAAGAGAAGTCCGATAAACAACTGAACGATTTCTACGTTCAATTAAACGAATGTTGTCAAGAGACAAACGTCATATTTTTCTCTCTTGAGTTAATAAAAGCTGACGCTTTTATTAGCTCAAGTTCCTGCAGTATTAGGATGGATTTTAATTGCTTCAGCGGACAGAGTTGAATTAATTTATGCCGGCCGATTCCTAACTGGACTTGGATCGGGCATAGTTGGCGCACCAGCTCGAGTTTATAGATCAGAAGTAACGCAACCACATGTTAAGTGCGCTGGCAGCGGTGTAGTATACCCTAGGATCCTTCTTAATGTGGAAAATTCTAGCAATTATTTCGAACATGGTCCCAGCTGCTACATTTCTGTTACTGTTCTTCATACCCGAAACTCACAACTATTTGGTAGCGCATGGTAAGGCTGTTGAAGCTAGAAAAAGTTTGGGAAAACTTCGAGGATCTACGTGCAACGCCGAACGGAGGTACAAACACTGGAGGAATTCAATAGGAAACAAATGCTAATAAGTAAGCTAAAATATTCGATAATATGAAGATGATAAAGTAATTCAATTTAAATGTTACAGCAAAGTGACGGCTAAGGAAAAGATTGCAATTTTCTTCAGTCCAGTTACGCTAAAGCCTTTTGGGATTTTAGTTCTTTATTTGATGATGTACCAATTCAGTGGTGTGAACGCTATCACATTCTACGCGGTTGAAATTTTCTGCGATTCTGGAACCACAATGTGCTTGGAGCTATTCTTCTAGCATTTACCATAGATGCCTGCACTCCTCTGCAAAGAATGGGACGAAGGCCGCTTACATTCATTTCGGGTAAGTGTCAATTAAACCAACACGAGGACATTATTTAATATTTTCGAATAATCTTACCGGAATCGGCTGTGGATTTTCAATGTTAGGGTTAGATATCTACTTGTACATGAAACATAAGTGGGATACTGCTGATCCATCAGAATTCCCAACTGCAACCAGGTTCCATGTAGCTTGTTTCTTCATTTTCACAATCGCGTGCACGCTCGGCTTCTTGGTCGTTCCATGGGTGATGATTGGAGAAACTTACCCACAAAATGTTCGGAGCATTATTTTTTTTTTTGTGGTAGGGAGGTGAAGGCATTTACGCCTGCCGAGTCTGGCAGTGTGGGACTCCTATGGAGGATACCCTTGGACTACCCACTAAACACCTCCCCTGTCAATCTGAGAATCTAGCCTGGAACCGTTTGACTCATTACTTCGAGCCAGGTCTCGTTTTGTTACGCCGTGGGGTGCCTTCAAGCTGGGGAGTCCTTTCCTAGTGGGAGGGGAGAGGGGAAGAGAAAATGCCAGAAGAGCGATCCCCCAGCCCCAGCGCCTCCGGCTGCTGTGAGTTCCTTTTATATTTTAGGACTGCCCGAGCATAATGTGCCACCTGGTTCCATTTGTCAACCAATTCGAGCATCACCGCAACTATATTATCCAGGGTGAGCACTCCCGTCTCCCTGTAGAGTTCCCTTCGCAGCCTGACCCATTTTGTACACGAAAAAAATGTGTGACAGGCATTGTCCTCCTCTCCTGGGCAAAACCGACAGTCGAGTGACCGTGACTTACCGATCTTATGCAGGTAAGACTGAAAACACCCGTGCCCGCTCAAAAGCTGGGTTAGATAGAAGTCTGTCACACCATGCCTTCGATTTAGCCACGGTCTCACATCCGGGATGAGGCGCGCAGTCCACCTTCCCTTCGTGCAATTCCTCCAAGACTGCTGCCAATCGTTGAGCGAGCGTTGTCTCTCCTCGCGGACAACCATCTCCCTCGCATCCTCGTTTCAGCGCATGTAAATAGCACGGCGCTCTCTAGCAAAGAGGGCAACAGGTATCACGCCTACAATCACTCTCACCGCCGAGTCGGAGACTGTTGGATACGAAGATGCAATTTTCAGTGCTCCTCTTCTCTGTACCTGTGCCAAACGTTTTCGGTATACCTCCTTGCTGAGAGCGTCGCCCCATACCTCTGCTCCGTACAGTAGCACTGACCCTACAGCACTCATCAAGAGGCGTCTTCTTGATGGGATGGGTCCCCCTGCGTTGGCCATAAGCCGACTCAGGGCCGATATTCCCGAAGCAGCCTTCTTAGCCGTTGCCCTGATTTGCTCAGAGAAACTCATCTTCGAGTCGATCAGTAGCCCCAGGTACTTCACCGCTGGCTTCGATTCGATTTGTATATCTCCAATACTAATCATCCTTACTCTAGGGATTCTCTTTTTTGTCAAGATGACCACTTCGGTTTTCTCCAGTGCTAAACTGAGCCCGCCAGCAGTCATCCAGTCCCTCACTTGGCGCATTAGCATACCTAGCCTAAGTTGCGCTTGTTCAACGGTGCGTCCGGCGACCAGAGCCGCAACATCATCCGCATAGCCAACCAAGCGCGACTCATCTGGCATCTCAAGTCTCAGTAGCCCGTCGTAAGACACGCTCCACAGGTCCGGACCAAGGATAGATGCCTGGGCAACACCCGATGTAATTTCCATCCTTCGTTGGCCCTGTGTCGTGTCGTGGAGCAGGCTTCGGTCCTCTAGGTAGTTCCTCAAAAGCCGCATTAGATATTCTGGAACTTGAAAAGAGTTTTTCAGCGTGTCCAGAATATCCACCCATCCAGCGGAGTTGAAGGCATTCCTGACGTCGAGTGTCACCAACAGGACGATCCGTCGCTTGGTGCGACTATATGCCTCTGCATTGTTGGTGGCTTCACTACATGCAGTGCACATATCTTCATATTCGTCGTTGTCAAAACATATCCTTTCTGAACTCACGCAATATATCGCCATGGTACATTTATTTTATACGGTTCTATTTCATTAGTAGGTAAGTCATCCTGAATAATGACAACAAAAAGCGGAATTCATTAAAAATTGTCTTTGACTTTTAGGAATGATATTGTTCTACTTCTGCCTGCCAGAGACAAAGGGACACACTCGACAAGAAATCGAAGCCAAAGAAAGGTGAAAGTGCTGCTCCTTTACTAGAAAAGAAGTAAATTATGTAAATGAGAAAATTAACATACATTCAGTTAGGAATCTAAGAACACACTTAAGTACCTTGTAATGTTAAAACTTAAGCGAAAATTCCAGATGATATTTTCTTAAATGTTTATCTTAGTATATTATAGACAAACTTCAAGTTTTCACATTTAAACTTGTTGTTACTGAAAGCAAATGTACTCAATTTTCTTGTGACACTCTTAAGGGGACAAATAATAGCGTTATATATTGTTTATAGCTAATTGTTAAATGAAAAGTAGATAAGGTTCTTATAGACATTATTAAAATGATACACAAATGTTACAATACATAGGTAAATATGTATATGAAATAATATGAAATCGAGTGAGCCATCAAAGAATGAAAGCTTCTGAAGCAACTCACTTTAATGTGCCACTTATAAAAGTAATATTATCGATAATTATAGCTTGTTGAAAGAATGCGTTAACAGTTAGGGAAACATTTTTCTAGAAATATAAGAAACTATTTCCCTTTGTATCAAAATAAAATCAAAAAATTCAATGTGTTTATTTTTTCAAGTCCGATCCTCCTTTTCATGCTAATCAATGCACTACCAAGTCTCTATGAAGTTAAAACTTAAAAAAAATAAGCCTCATTACAAAAAAACAGCCAAACCACCAATTTGATTTAACGGCTACGAATCGAGGGTACCGAAAATATAGGGTTTTCCAATAGGTGTTATTTTGATATTAGAAAAACGCCATTTTTGAATATAAATGATTGGATGTTTATTCCATTATAAAAAGCAAGGTATGCCGTTAATAGTGGAAAATAACATCAGGCAAATGACCACCACGACCACGCTTACAGGACAATATCCTTTTCATGAAATTTTCCATAACCAAATCACAAAGTGGCTGCCCTATGTCCTCGATAGCCTCACGAATTCCATCGTTGAGATCATGAATCACCGCTAGGCTGTTGGCGTAGACCTTCTCTTTCACGTGGCCCCAAAGAAAGTAGTCGCAAGGTGTTACGTGTTATGGTCCGATGGAAGCCGGAACAATTTTCTATATTCATCTGAATTACAATGCACTCTGTATTTTCCATTGCTCTTTAATGAACTGATTTCAAAATCACATTCCCGCCAAAAAACTCAGCTGTGATCAATCTGGCAATAATATCTTTCGTTAAGCAACAAAATTTGCTAATCTGCTAACACGAAAATGGCTAAATTTCAACGCACACAACTATAATTTCCCGCTTCACGTACAAACCCATACAAGCGCAAGCGTGGGCAAACTTACTAACACAATTTCACATATGGGCCGCAGCTCTACCTAACTCTCTTTCGCTAAAGGGCGAAAGCCATTTATTTTCAGTCCTTTCTTGTCTCCATTTTACATTGCCCAATCAATTTTTAGGGTTTTGTAAAATAATTTTACAAAACCCTACTAGTTTCGCGACCAATCTGTCCGTCTGTCCGTCCGTCCGTCCGTGTGTCACAGCACTTTTTCTCGGAATCTACTTAAGCTAGAAACATCGCATTTTGTGTGTAGGTGTAAAATGGTGATCTCTTCAAAGTTCAACTACAAAAAAAAATTTATAAGGTCATTAAGGGGGGTCTCCCCATATAGGAGAGCGACCCCCCGAAAAAAAATTTCATTGAAGGTAGCCGATATGGGTATCAAATGAACGGTCTTGATGTGAACTTTTCAAAACAGGTCTTAGTTTGGCAAAATTTGCTTCGAGGGGCGCACAGGGAGGGGAAATACACGAAAAATTTGTGTCCCCCCCCCCCTCGCGATTGGACACCTGTGGTCCGAAAAATCTGAAAAAAATCAAGAATGTAGGCCTTGATGAGTACAACAACAACAAATACGTTAGACGTCGCAGTCCACTCAACTTTGTTAGTAATAGTATGATTTATCGATTTTTTGTTTTCTTGAATAAAATCTTAACGGTACCCTTAAATTCTATGAAATTCAGCACGTAGATGTCTATTTATAAGATTAATCTATCCTGGAAGTTTCATAAAGATTGAATTATAATTAGCGAAGTTATAGCGGCTTGAATTTTCCTGTATTACTATGGAACAATATGCGCTGCATTTATTACTATGGCAACATATGGCTATGGAACAATATGCGCTTTTTACCGACTCAGACACTACAGTTTTGCTAGGATTTGCATGAAAATTTCAGGAATGATAGGTGTCATGTATATCTTTGAGAATCGGTTCAGCTAGTGGTATCAGTAATCGTAAAACAAAACAGTGGCTGTTTCAAATGCGAAGATTGAATAATTTTGAGTTATTTTTTCCCAACTCCAACGTTTAAGGTGCATGCTTTGAACATTTGATTCAATTTAATGGATGACTGAAGATGATTACCTACAATTAATGCTCATAAGTGAAACAAGTCATGGAGGTGGGAGAGATCGCCTAGCAAAGGGGTTTTGTAACCATTCTAGGATTCGAAAAAATTGGCCATGAATCGATGATAATAGTACAGGAGAATGGCCCCTGAAAAAAATTCATCAAACGTAGCCGATATGAGTATGAAATGAAAGTTTTCACGGGAGCTTTTCGAAACAATTGTTAGACTGTCAGTTTTTGCTTCAGTGGGGGCACAGGGGGAAATACATGAAAAATGTGTTTCGCGGATGGACATTTGAAATAATTATCAAGGGAGATATTTATGAGTATAACAATAACAAAAACCTCAGAAGTCGAGATTCGTTCAACTTTGTTAATAATAGTATGATCTTCGTATTTCATATTTTCCCCAATAAAATCGTCTTGACATGTTTCTTGATTTGATTCGATCTGGTGAATTCATTTTGTAAATTGAATACAAAACCCTTCTGACATGAGCGTAGGTCTGTTTACCCAGCTTGTTGTTGTTATAATTATTGACATCCAAGAGTGGCCATACTTGTTAGTTATTGTATTATGATACTGGCTTGTTGGCATTGGCCAGTGACTTGCTATAGCTCCATAAAAAATCCAATGGTGTTAGATCGCATGAACGAGGCAGCCATTCGACCAGACCATTTCTCGTGATAACAAGTTCATCAAATTTGCCTTTCAATAAATCGATTGTGAGGCATACGGTGTGGCTAGTGGCACCGTCTTTTTAAAACCACATATTGAAAACTGTACCAAACAGTGATTAATTTTTGCAGATGTAACAGTATTTCAAGAAGCGCATGTAAGTTTGTTGCAAACTAATAATGCATATTTTGTTCATTAACAAAGCCATTGAGCCAGAAATGAGCTTCATCGCTAAAGATGATTTTTCGATGAAATTCTTCATTTACTTCAAGCTTTACCAGAGCCCCCCCCAATTGGAGAAGTTTCAGCATTTTGAATGATCAGATGGCTTTAGTTCTTTGATTGGATCTTCAACCATGTATGTTAAGATCTTTTCGCAAAATACAGCATAGAGTCATTTAGCGATGCTTAGTTCTTGAAAACGATGTATAACCAACTGATTTGCCTCATTTTGAATCGATGCACTTACGGCTGCGACATTTCCTTCGCTTCAAGCGGTACGACGTCTTTTTGGCCCCGCAACGTCCAATAGTGAAAATTTGTACTCAAACTTATCCATTATAGCATGCATCGCCTGTCGGGTGGGGGGATTATTACGGCCGAAAATTGGAGTAGGCGCCCTTAAAGTTGCCACCACCGACTCTGAATTTCGGTAATTATTTTTAATAATTTTTAAACGTAGCTGGTTCGTTAACTTAACCATTGTAAAAATGTTTATTTTGACTAACGTTCTGATATTGACAGTTTATTAAAAAAGGTGAAGGATGCGTTCATATAAAGATATAAAATTATGTTCCTATTGGAAAGCCCAACATTAATATTTAATAAATTGATACAATAGTTTCAAACGCAGTTTTTTAATAAACTTCATATTTTTTTAAATCAGATGGTAAATAAATTCCAAAGCAAAAAAAATTAAAATTCCAGCGTACAAAAACCAAGGAAACAACAGTAAGATCGAACAAATGCTGAAATGAATCATTGGATTAAATGTTTTAATCAAGACTTATTAGTTGAATCTAGTTAAGGCTTACCGAATTTCAATATTAAAATATTTTTAATAATAACCAGTAAACATAAAATAACAATGGACACATTAGTACCTTATCAAACCGATTTGCAAAAAACATATGCACTAATTTCCTTAGCAGTATACTATGATAAAAGTTTGGCTGATAATAAGTTTGCTGTAAGTTTAACAATAATTAAATGACATTCATCGTATTATAAACGAAATGTGAAAATTCTGAAATAGTAATCCGAAACAAAAACATTTTATAATCCACCGTATTCTGCAAATGAAACATGATTTTCAACATTAAAATGGATATCACTTTCATAATGAGTATAGCCAAAGGATATTTGTGTACAGCAAAGGAAAATACATGAAAGTGTAAAACTTTTGTAGCCCTTGATACAGTAGATGAATCCAATTTTGAATTAAAGCTAGCAACAAGCATGCCATCAACAAGGCTATTCAATATCATTTTATCGAAATTTTTGGCGAATTGAAAATTGACTACTTTGGAACCATTGATTAAACGCAAGGTTATCAATAACACCAACAGCAGCAGGTTGGGTATAGTTTAATTACGAGAACATGAAATGTTGCGGAAGTTTTTTTAATAATGTTGTAAATTTTGCTTAGGGCTATCTGCTTTTGGAACAAGCCAATATTTGCAATTTGTGCGGAATTCGACTTTTAAATAACACAAGCTGATATTTGCATTTTTCTGTTAAATATGAATTTGTTTTCTCCCCAGGGTCATGAAAATATATTTTTTTTGTGTAGCTTGCTTTGCTAGTGAAGCTGTCCTTGCAGAAATATTGATGATGATTTAATGAGCATCGTGTGGGCAGTTGGTCTTAGTAATTCCGTCGAGAAATCATCTTATGAATGTCATTTTACGAGTAGTATGCGAATAAAGCTATGTCTTAGAGCGTTTCCAAAAGCATTAATCTCAATGACGCAATAGATATTTTTAACACGCGTTAGCGCTTCGTTTCACTGGAAAATTTGAAAAATTGTCTAAATTACATCACATTAGGATGGAATATCCAAGCACATTCAATTGCTACAATTGTTTCAATTTAATAGCAAATTATCTTGGAATGAAATGTAAAAAATAGCACTTGTGAACTCAAGTGGGCTATAACTTCCTTACATTTGGGCCTTGGATTGTAATTTGTTCAAGTAAAACTTTTAATATCGTTAATTAATATACATGATAAAAAGTGCTTACAATTACTTAGTGTAACATGTCTTGTTTATAGAATCATCTTACGGAGCAGGGCTAAGTACTGCAGATGTTGTACTTAAAGTTTGCACCAAAAAAAAGCTATGACGATTATGTTTTTTCACATGATTAATTTGTGAAGATATTAAGAATAGCATTTACAACTTTCGAGAAAATCTTAATGATCCCATACATATCAAATGACTAGAACTCACTAAATAATTATTATTCCCCCAATATTCACTAACTCATTCATTCAGTTTAAAATCCTTCCTGTGCAAATGCCTCAAACCCTCCCAAAAGATGAATTTTCCATTAAAGTTTAAATCTTAAGTAGAATCCTTATTAGACGTCACAATCCACCAATTATGCCAACGCTCGATCATTAATCGTGGGCTAAATCAAAATATATTACTCCTACAAATTCAATTCCTTCCTGCGTGGGATTTACCACCAACAATCGCTGGGAACATTTTCCATCATCCGAATAATCCTTTGACACAAATTGTAAATATCATAAGACATCTCTCCTGCTCCAAGTCCAAAGTTGCCAGCGAATGGTAGCAACATCGTAATAAAGTTAGCATTGTCATAAAGTTTTAATGATGTCGTCAACACACTACCTTCTGTACCTGTCTTTAGGACTCCGAACGTTAATGTTTGCATGTGTGGTTGACTCAATAGTCACTTACTAGGGAACGAATGAGATGAGGACATTACCATATTCGTACTCGGAGAAGCACGACGAGAGATGCGAAACAAATGAATGGGAATGTGAAATGATTTTATGGGCAAAGGTGAAAGTGTAATTAAATTTTGTCTCGATAATAGTTTATGAGATGTGAAATGCGTTACGTGTGGGTAAAAGTCATTACATTTACTCTCTGATCTTTGCTGACTTTCGTCTTACAATAGAGTTGCTTTACAAAAGATATGAATACTTGGCAGGATTCTATTGTAATTATTTTGTAATAACTTGAATGGTATATGTTAAAAAAGTTACATCGTATTGGATTCCTTATGCAAGTTACCAACCGATACAATTACAACGCATGGAGTTACCAACCGATACAATTGCAACGTATGGAACACGTGCCGAACAAGTTCATCAAGCTAATTAATCAACAATTGTAACATACACATTAATTACATTCTTTAGCTCATTATTTCGTTTTATGGCGCTTTTTCACTAGATTTATTGTTCAAACATTTTTGGTTTGTGGAAATATTAAAATGTTAATGTAAGCATAAAGTAAGTAAACTTAATTGTAAACTAGCTGATTTAATCGCGCACTTAAAGACAACAGACATAAAAATACACTAAAATAAATTTATATTGAATTAAATTTGTTTCTTTTATCGTTACCAAATAAAATATTTGTAACTGGCGCCCGACCAGGGACATTTTTAACGCATCGTGTAAAAGTTTGTTTGAGTTGTCTAGAAAAAGGACTCGGAATTCGCGTTTTGCAGTAATAATGCTTTACTGAGTACGGGTTCCTGCGGTAAAAAATATTATACTTTGTGTTAAAAGTGGTTCGAGACAGGCTGTGCCATTAGTAGGCGGCTAGCGACTTTAAAGCAGTGGCCGAAAAGGATCTATAACAGCCTTTTTATCCAAGGTCTAGCGGGTTTCTTCTCGACCTGGGAACAAAAGACATGCGCACCCACGCTATAAAGTCTTCTTGCTGTATGTATCAAGAATCAAATTATTGATATAAATATTTTGAAGGGTTGAATAAATTTTAACTTGTTAAGTGAGAACAAAAATATACCAAGTGGAAAGTGAATTAAATTAAAATTATACCAAATGGGAAGTGAATTTTAGTGTACAGGCATAACCCAAAAAACTCATTGTGTACCTAGGAGCACGGATCAAAGTAATTGGCAAAAAACTGCACATAAGCGAAGTGTTTCCTTCTTAACTCTAATAACTGTTAGTGAACTTTGGCATGAAAAATGGAATCGGTTCAGGAAGCTATCCGTCAGTTGACAGGAGCAATCAATGCGCAGGTGGAGTTCTCTAAGATTGCGAAATCTAGAGGAAGCCAGACCTGATGCCCTAGCAGAATTATTTAGAGGTCTTGCTGTGAGAGTCCTAAAATTGGAGGTATCGAACGCTGAAGTAGCATCTGCTTTAACTATAGAGAGCCCACTTCAAGCTCTACAAACTGAAGATGAACTGAGAGAGATTGGCAAATTACCAGATAGTGTGGGGCAGCTACAGGTATTTGATGGCAATCCTACGGAATATATCTCTTGGATCCCCCCAGAATGGGTTAAAAATTCAAAGCGTCTCGTCAAATAGAGGTCTATGTTGACCATGGATTGTGTACGTTTACTTCTGCAGGCTCATCATTTTCTATACTTTCATGACAACTTTCTTGAAACTTATACGTAGTGTTGTCTTCTTTATGACAGCTCTCCGTATCTTCTTTACTACTATCTCCATCGTCATTTCTGGTTTCTGACACTTTATTACTACTTTCTGCTTCTTCTTTGATTGTTTTCTCACCCAGATCACTTTCTTACTGCATCCTGCATCGTCTTCACACTTATCAGAGTCTTCTTGTCTGCTCTCTCCAAAAGACGGTGAAATTTTTGTTTTATGTTTTTTCTTCATATTTGAACACAATCCTTCCTAACAATCGAGAGAATCCTTCTATTAGGAACAATAAAATTGGTTTACTCACAAGTATACTCCTCAAATTAAAATAATTACATTTACTCTCCTGTCGATAACTTTCACAAGGTGATTATTGTTTTACGAACTGCGAGGGTAGTCCCAAAAGTACCCGACCTGACTTATGAATACTGGTAGTTAAGAAAAAACCGCGATTGACAATGCCATCTTTCAACGACTTAATGTGAAAAATTCATAACGGTACGTTTATTATTATTTTTTTACAGACATCCAAAGTGAACGCTCTCCGTGAATTTGAAAATATATAAAAAATCGGGCATCGTTATGTGCTACAATACTTTCATTTGAAAGGTCTAAGTCCAACGGATATCAAAGCCGATTAAGATTTTACTCTGGGGAAGTTTCCTCCTTCGTTTACAATGGTCAAATATAAGCTAGCTGAGTTTAAGCGACGTCGTACAAGCTGCCAAGATGAACACCGCAGTAGTCGATCAAGTGAGATCACTAAGTCAGAAAATGTGAAGAAATTCCACAAAATGTTATTGGATGACCGTCAACTAAAAGTGCGCGAGATACCAGACATGGCAGGCAATTCAAAAAGTGCTGTGCATTGCATTTTGACCAAAAATTTGGACATGAGAAAGCTGTGCGCAAGATGGGTGCCGCTTTTGCTCACAATGGAGCACAAACAGCAACGTGAGGACGTTTCCAGCGAGTGTTTGACAATGTTTCGCAGCAATAAAACCAAGTTTTTGCGTCGATTCATAACCATGGACGAAACATGGGTCCATCATTTTACACTTGAGACCAAAGAGCAGTCAAAGCAGTGAACTAAAAAGGGAAAATCGGCTCTGAAGAAAGCAAAGTCAGTCCAGTCATCTGGCAAGGTCATGGCACCCGTTTTCTGGGATGCGCGTAGAATGACATTTATTGATTATCTTGAAGATGGAAAAAGAATCAACGGCGCATATTGTGCAGCCTTATTGCAGCGTTTGAGTGATGAAATTAAGAAAAAACGTTCCCATCTAACGAAAAAGAAAGTGTTGTTTCATCACGACAACGCACCAGTCCACACGTGCGTCATTGCGATGGCTAAAATCACTGAGTTGAAATTCAAATTCATCAGATCTGGCTCCTTTGGACTATTTTCTTTTTCCGAATTTGAAAAGATGGCTCGGTGGCAAAAGATTTGCCAACAATGACGAGGTAGAGTCTGTGGTTAATAGCTTTTTTGAACTGCTTGATGGTTCCTACTATAACACGGGTATCAAAGCTAGTGAACATCGATGAGACAAGTGTATCAAGTTGAAATGAGAATACGTTGAAAAAAAAACATTTTCCCAATTTTTTACTGTTTTCTGTGTTGAGTCAGGTACTTTTGGGATCGCCCTCGTACTACACTGCGAATTTAATGAATAAATGACTAAAAGACATCATTTCATTAAAAAAATCGTTTTTGGACGGAATTTTTTTAGAGCGTTTCCTTTTTAGCCTGATGCATGCTCTTTTAAATAAACCAATATAATTGAGAGTCTAACGGGATATTTTAAAGTGGATAACTTTTGCGAAGCTCTCAGTGTGGTTTTATTTGTTATGAACATATTACAGTTGAGTTAATGATGTATAATAAGAAAGCGATGTATTTTTTCTTCATGACGAGTATAATCGACATAATACAAAAATCAGCAATTTGGTGGGCCAAATACAATTTTCTTTTTAAAAATGCCATAAAATTAACAAAAATGAAATTTTTTTCATATATTTTGACTTTATTCCCAAGAACAAACCTTTTCTTTAGTTGTGAAATACAATTTCATTCATACGGCTGCCACAGCTTGCGTGATAGTAGGCCATCCTCTCAGCCCAATTTTCCAAGACAAATAATCTGAGGTCTTTGTGAAAAATTCTTCTTAGGCTCGTGTGACTAATGTTGAGTTGCTGCGATCGATGGCGAGTTGATTTTCTCGGATTGAGTCGAACACTCTCGGCTAGAGCAGCCACATTCTCTGGGGGTGCGCACCGTGCAGGTACGGGGACCGTGAGTATTGTCCATAAGCATGCCTGTCTCCTGAACTTTCTTCACAAATTTTTGCACAGTAGGCACAATGGGTGCCTCATTTTGGCCAAAATTACTGTTCAAAAAACGCACAATTTGAGCAACTCAGTAAATACTTTGGAAATAAGGTTTCAACATTTCCCAATGTTGTTCAAGAGTAAATTGATTCATTTCGTTCCGCGGAAGGTTACTACTGACTCACTAAGATAATTTTGAGCAAGAAACAGCTGTCAGTGTCAAAAAAAACATGTAATTTAAAAAGAAACTACTAGATGGCCCACCTGGTATACTCGACATAAACATTTAGTGGATTAAATTAAAGTAACTCCTCTTAAAAAACCATATTATTCATTTTTGAAAAAATTCTAATAAAGATTTCTGCATCCCGAATAATGAAAATATTGACATGATTGAATTTATTTGTGGGGTCTATTTTTAAATATTCAATCAAATGACAGCCTCATCCATATCACCTTCTGCTTTATAGAAAATAAGTATGCATGCATGGTCTTCACTGAAGGTGAAAACTATGCAAATTTTCCCAATATTTCCTCGTAAAAAACATAAAATGGTAATTCGTGAAATGGATAGAATCATCTGTTCCACTTAAATCTGCATAAGATTACTCAACACCATCAAAAATTCCCCCAAAAGTGGAGCTAAAACGCAGATTGACTGAACACAGTGCAGGGATATGCTTTTCGCAAAGTGAGGGAATAAGACAGCAACAGAGAGAAAGAATCATGTTCTGGCAAGAAGATCCTTCAGTTGATGGAAGAAGCCTACAAGGCTACTCCTTGTGGTAGCATGTGAGACTTTATTTCGGGATGGTGTTTAAAAGCAAGTTGCACCTGACAACACTTATGTTTCCAATACCAAATGTTTACTTAGAATCGGGTTGAGAGCAACTTGAGAGCTAATTGCTCAAAATGCTTTGTCCGGGCATTTGAGCTCTAGCGATGAGAGATTGCAAGGTATCCAATGTTTGGGAATTACAAGAAGGATGTCGACATTAGTCAATGGGGACTACGTGTCATATGACAAGCTTGTTACGAAAATGGAAATACAATTCAATGATCCTTTCCACGTTCCTGTATGATAAATACTATATCTCGTCTGTTTGTAGAAGCGCTCTAGCGAAGAGGGTACTTGAGACCCATCGGTTTGGATGCTGAAGTGAAAATGTTTTGCGAACAGTGTGTGGATAAAAAGATGAGTAAATATGAGAGCCTTAGAACACGATTCTTTTCATGTCTTTCCTTAACAATGTTTTGTCCTTATCATGAGAAAATAGGTTGAATGAGAAATGTCGAAAAATCCAAACACTGAAATAAACTGATGAAAAGTTCATGAGGATTTCTATTTGGTATTTAGCAAAACACCAGGTGAACTACGCACCCTCGAGATCTTAAATATTCGAATAATTCTTGCCATTAACTCATGCTTAAAAATAATTTATTAGCAGGAAAATTTAAAGTACACATTCCACCCACAAATTGTTGATCCTTGGAATACTTATAGCTTGGCATATTTTGCTTTCGTCTGCGGCGTTACTTCGATGAAGGCCCCCAGGGACAAGAAACATGTTGATTTGATTTATTTATACACATGCGAGCTCCATATTTACATATGGGCATTTGAGCATAGGACAGACGCAATCAAGGCTTGCAATCCCTTGAATAATGTATATTTTCGGTGATGGGCCTTGGTTGGTTGTTAGGAATAGGATGAAGCGCTATCATATCCCACCGAATATATTCAACTGACTTGAATTTTGTATAAGCTGGATACAGATACGTTTTCTTGCATTAAAATATTTTGCAAAATGGTAGCGACAGCGATGCTAGGACAATATCCAATAGCTACATGGATTTCAATGTGTAAAGGCAAATGGCTCCAACAGCTGAACCTTGCAGTGATAGGTTTTCGACTTTTGTTTGAACGGTGCGCAGTCAAATTATGCGGGTATGCATCGAGTCCTGAGATTACTTAGTAAAAGGAAACAACTGGTTTATAATCTACAAATATTCGCAGATATAAAAATTTAGAATTACCATCTGAGACTACCATGTTTTGTTGGATACATCAAGTCCTGAATTAATAATTCGATGCTGTGCCGAAACGTAACTCACTTCTTTGAAGTGAAAACTATTATAAAATATAATGGAAATCACCTGAGCATTAAATACTTATAATCAGATGGATATTAACTTTCAACACGGTGCTCCAATATTGCCGAACCAGGTAGAGTTATCATCCAGAAGGGTAGGTATGGCGCCTGATAGATAATGTTAGTGAATTTATAACAAACCATCACATGAAATTCTCAAAAATAGTCAAAATACATTTTGAACGCTTCGAAACTTTTAGGTGTAGAAGGTAGGGTTCAAGCCTTACGCTTTGGTGCCAAGTGCATGAGATTACCAGAAGGCGTCGAAGGTATTCAACGGAGATGTCAGTATTTCTATTCAAAATTCTTCTGTTAGTGAAAATATATTATTTTTTATTTGAGTTAATCTCATAAATGAATCTTGTGAAGCTTGTTACGATAATTTCATCTCCATACGATAACCATCGCATGATTCTGTCGGGACGAAGTTCGCGCTTCAACGGCTCTAGTCGAACTAAATTTTTTACTGGCTCCATCCCTGCCAAATATTGACAAGCACATAAGAAGTGCTAGCAGCCGTAATGAGTGGTACCCGTAAGAGATCTGTCATTCTTACATGAGTTACGAACAAGTTGACAAATGTCAGATGACATTTCTCTGTCGATGAACCGCCAGCTAAAAGAAAAACAGAAGAGGAGTTAGTCTATTCATGTAAAACCCTGTATGTGAATTTTTGCGAGGGAAGAGGAAGTCATTCGAAACGTCGCAATTTCGTTTACGTCTTCTCGTGTTCATCGTGGTCACTGTGCAGAAAGTTTCATTGTCTCGCAATTTTCTTGAAAACGGTAGTGAATATTACTGTGGTGAACGTAATAAAAATGTAAGATATTGTCGCGTGTTATGGTTCGCGGCCAATAATTTAAATGATCCGGGAAAGTGAAAACGCAACGTCTTTTAAATTAAGTTGAAAGAGTCTTTAGTAAAGATGCACAATCATTAATTTAACACTTTTACTAATTTTACTTTTCACTTTGTCTATAAATTTTTACTTCAAGTGTCTATCACTTCACAATTAATATCGCTTTTAATTCGCACTCCTAACTATCGCAGTTTTACTATATCGTGGTTGTAACGATCCCCCCATTCATTCAGCTCACCTTTACATAGGGTCTCTAGTCATTCAATCCATTTCTCGAACATTGGTAAACTAACTGGAATATTCGAGCAATACTGAATGGGCAGTGACGTCGCTTTCAGATGTTGATCATGCTTGGCAGGTTTTCGAGTACATTCGTTTGTTGATCATGATGATTGTGAAAACAATTGCGACAGTAGCTCGCAGAATTATTTGTACATGTAGCAATACCCATCCTTAAGTTAATGTTTGCACGAAATTTTGGATTTTTATTGTTTCAGGATTTCACTTTATTGAACGCTACCCCCAATATAATGATGGCTGTAAGGCCGAATTTAGGAAGTCTCAGTCTTTCCTACATTATATTTGAATACGAATTTAATCATTTTCGTTCTAGATTTCCATTGAAACTGACTGCGTAATGATGGTGGATTTCGAATCAGCCACAGAAGGCATTTCTATCAATAGAACTGATTAAATAAACTTCCTTTCTAGAACTGTGTTTTTTCGTTTTCGGAATGATAAACTATTTGTTTTAGACTTAATTTGAAAGTGCTGTCGTAGTTTTATGTTAGTATTAACATTTATGTGTAGTCCTAGGTAAATGTTTGGACGTCAATCGATTTGTTCTCAAATCTTATTGAGAAAAAATTCATTTTCTTCAAAATTTATTCTTTAAATATTATATCAACTTAAATTGGAAAATTATCAACAAAAATAAAGAAGTAAGAAGTACCATTTTGACTTTCATTCTTTTAATGCTGCCATATGCAATACAATACAAGTTATTGAATCAAAACGATCAAGGATGAATTTTATCTGATATAATTACTAGGATTCACTTCCCAGTTTCAATAAACGCAAGAAAACTTTGTCACAGGAGTTAAATTTATATGTGCGAAAAATCGGTATACTTTTGGAATGCTCTCCTTTTGGGATAAAGACTTTCGCTTGTTCAAGACTAACAAATAGTATTTTGCTACGTGAACGTCGTGTGTAATTTCTTCTTTTCAATTAGGCTGAGAATTTGATGCTGCATTTTTTCCCAAAAAGGCGAATAAAATATCGATCAAAGATTGCTTCGAAAGCTAAGATGAGGATGCAAGCGTTCAGGACCTAATAAAGAATAGTATGACGTATATGAAGCTGAAGAAGTTGAGAGAAGTTGTTATTGAGCGCGACAGAAAAGTTAAGTCATTGCAAGATAGACTTAGGTACAAGCAACAAAGAGTTAGCAAAATGAGTTCCTTACTAAAGTTGTTGAAGAAAAAGAGTCTTTTGAACAAATAAGCCAGGGGAAAACTCTGTGTAATTTTTTCAAAGAATAAACTAGTTGAAAGACTAATACTGAAACGCAAAGGAGCTGCGCCAAGAAAATTATGACGAGCAACTCAGAGCGTTTGCTTTAAGCTTAAATTTTCTGTCGCCAAATATGTCAGAGAAATTTTCAACAATTGTCTACATTATCCACAAACATTGGACAATTGGTTTTTCAACATTCATTGTGCACATGGCTTTATTGAGCAATCTTTTTCAGCTATTGAAAAAGCATGTGAAGATGCGAGAAAAACGTTGGTGTTTCATTTAAGCTTTAACGAAATGTTCAGACGGAAGCAAATTAAGTGGGAAAATCAGAAACCATATGGGTACGTGGGAATTGGTGGCGGTAGCAGTGAACAAGAGATCTCCGCCCAAAGTCTTCTCTTCATGGCTGTAGCGCTGAACAGATCTTGGAAGATACCATTTGGGTTTTTTTCCAACAGCTTCATTGAGTGCGGAACAAAAAGCGAACTTAATTACTATTTGCTCCAATTATCTATCAAGTACAGGCGCTGAAGTTATCGTTGTTACTTGTGTCAAGCTGTCAATTACAGATATTTCAGCTAGTAGGATGCGAAACTAGTAACATTGATCAAAGGCATGAACTACAGTTTGAAGATATTGATCATGATTATTTGATCCACCCTGAACCATGTCACATGATCACACTTATCCTTCCTTGCTAGAGAGCTCCCTCAACGATTGGCAGCAGTCTTGAGTGAATTGCACGAAGGGAAGGTGGACTGCGCGCCTCATCCCGGGTGTGAGACCGTGGCTAAATTGAAGGCATGGTGAGACTGACTTCTATCTGATCCAGCTTTTGAGCGGGCATAGGTGTTTGCAGTCTTACCTGCACAAGATTGACGAGTCACGGTCCACGGATTGTTGGTATTGCCCAGCAGAGGAGGACAATGCCTGCCACACATTTTTTGCGTGCACAAAATGGGTCAGGCTGCGAAGTAACCTCTACAGGGAGACGGGAGAGCTTACCCCGGATAATATAGTCGCAGTGAAGCTCGGATCGGTTGACAAATGGAACCAGGTGGCATTTTATGCTCAGGCAGTCCTGCAAGATAAAAGGGAATCATAGCAGCGGGGGGCGTTGGGGCTGGAGATCGCTTGCCTAGCACTTCCTCTTCCCCTCTCCCCTCCCGCTAGGAAAGGAGTCCTCCAGCTTGAAGGCGCCTCACGGCGTAACAAAACGAGACCTGGCCCGAAGTAATGTGTCAAACGTTCCAAGCTGGGTTCTCAGGTTGCCAGGGGAGGTGTTTAGTGGGTAGTCCAGTTGCCTTCTTTCGAGCATGGGAGTCCCACACTCTGTGCATAAATGGCACTCACCTCCCTACCACAAAAAAAACTTATCCGTAATTCTTTGGCCCGTTCAAAAGTATTTATGCACGGTTAAATATAAAATCAACGATTACACAAGCTCCAAAATAGCAAATCGTTACACCTGGGTAATAAAATACGCCAGGCTCATATATACTTTGAATAGCAAAAAATGAAGGTGAAATCGGCAGAGCAACTTTTGAGCAAACCAGTTGTAGATGCCTTAGATTTTTGCAAAGAAGTACTGAAGCTTTCAGATTTCAAAGGTAGTGAGCCATTGTCAAAGTTTATTCGAGTTATCAATGACAGGTTTGACATATTGAATAGCCGAAAGATTAATGAAACAAAAACCACAAGACAAGCTCTTTGTGAAGACATCATCAATGAAATTAAAGAGCTTGCGAATTCATTCAGAGTTTATCTTTCAGAATTGACATTGGAATATGGAACAAACATCATTAGGTCCCCGCAAAAAGCAGGGTTTGTTGGAGTCATAACCTGTCTTAAGAACATCGAACTAATCTACGATCGATTCATTTCAACGGGTATCCTCAAGTATATTCCCTTGAAAAATAAATCAGGGTCAGATAGAGCTATTCTGCTGGTCGATTTGTTCAAATTTGGGACAAAACAACAACCCGACCGTGCGACAATTCATGTATACGTACAAAAAGCTACTGGTTCGATGTGCAATTCGTGAAGGAGATTTTGGGAACTGCGAAGCTTTAGTACAGCTTCACTATCTCAAACACAGTCGTTAGCAGGTGATCCAGACATGCAATCAATTTTAACGTTGGAAGGAAACAACTATTGGATGATAGTGAAAGTATAGCTGATAGCAATATTTTGAATTTCAACAACACCATCTACGAAAATCTTGATGAGCAATTCATAACATAGCTGTGCTGTGCTGTGCTAATTATCCAGCAAAATTAACTGAATATTTTTCCTATGTCGTCGATCATATTGCTGGTTTTGCCGTCTTCAAAGTAGAAAAAACGTTAAAATATTTGGAGTGCTTAGCTTCCATCGAAGACGAATTTTTGTACAGATCACTTATGGCCTACAAAACAAAAGGCTACTTGAAATCATCATCAGAAAGGGTAAAACAAATTTGCTAAAAGACGGAAAGCATCTTTAGACGCAATATTAAACTAATGACAAATGATGAAAAGATATTGGACAGAAAATAATATTTTAAAATTATAATAGAGGCTCAAAAGCAATTTTTTAGAAAAAGAGTTATTCGGTGACTACAAGCAACATATGACCGGAAGTGGTCACTTTTGCTCCCTTTTAAAGCTTAATAATCAAAAAGTATCTCAAAACCAAGTATTATTTTATGTCTAAAATAAGTCAAAAAGATGTTCTATTCGCCGAAAATTGAATAAAACCAATCACTTTTACGGTATGTAAGGAAAAAATATTCAATAGAAAAGATATTGCCATAAATATTATAACATCGAAAAAATATCGTCACAAATTAAAACGGTTTTTCAGACCTGGGGACTAAATGAGATACCCACAACGTTATTAAGTAAATTTCTCGAGAGAAATTTACCTATTGCGGAGAGCATCCTATATATATATATATATATATATATATATATATATATATATATATATATATATATATATATATATATATATATATATACAGATATATATATATATATATATATATATATATATATATATATATATATATATATATATATATATATATATATGGGATATAACGAAATTTGTGACCACGCTAGAGGTTGCAATTTTGCTTCGATTTTCACCAAATTTTGAGGAAAGGTGTATTGGGAAATTATCTCGGTCAGGTTCATGAACCAGCTATATCGGCTGGGCAAAAACAAAATGGCGGCCATTTTAGACGAAAAATCGCGATTTCTGTTCTGACCAAAGTGTAGCTCCGATTTGGATGAAATTTGGTACAAAGGTTCATTGAAGTATGTGATGAATCTCACAATAAATAATTCAAAGTCGGTATGGCAGAAACAAAATGGCGGCCGCTCAAAGGTCGAAAAACGTGCAAAATTTTGTTGTTGTAATAGTGGTCAAAGCTTTCAACAGATTTTCATGAAATTCGGTAGTTTGATAGAAATTGTAAGTGTCTAAAGAATTACGTAAAAAAACTGGAGGTCGAGTTACAAAAAACAAAATGGCGGCCAGTTGAAGGTCGAAATTTCAAAGGCTTTTAAAAGACGCAATTTTAATCCAACATATATGAAACTTGGTTTCAAGATAAACATTACTTAGACCTACAGTCTTTGATATTTTGGTGATCATGCATGTGCAAATTTCAAAATGGCGGCCGTTTAAATATGCGTTTTTTTCATGTTTTTGTGGCCCTCTAGCGGTCACATTTTCCAACGGATTTTGATGAAACTTGAGATTATGAATCCCTGTACTATATTCTTGTATTTTGCAGGAAATTATTAAAATTGAATGAAAAATAAAAAAGTCAAAAATTTAAAGCCTAATATTTTTAGCTGCGATTTTCTTTAAAAATTGAATTATTTTGCCCTGTCTAGAGTGAAACTCCTATTTGAACGAGATAGTACATTGATTGATGAGGTCCTAGCATACAAAGATTTAAAATAATCCAAAATCAAATGCATGCATTCAAAATGGCGGCCCCCAAAGGTCTGAAGGCAAGCGCAATTCGCTATTTTAGTGCCAACTGAAATAATGAATATTTTTCATTGAAACGTTTTAAATGACTTTACTTGAAAGAACTTATAAACCAGATCATTTTTAAGATATTGTATAATATTTTTAACAATACCATAAAAAATTATAAAATCGCGACTTGTCTGTCTGTCCGTCCCTCCGCCCGTTTGTTCGTGCGTCATAACAAGTTTTCTACGTAGGTCAAAAGTGGTGCCTCTTGAAATTTGCAGTGCAAGAAAATATTTTAAGGTATTTAAGGGGGTCTCCCCATACAGGCGGGTCTCCCTATACAGGCGGATGGCATACAATTTTTTTTATTTCTGTAGCCCTCTAGCAGCCAAGATTCTCAACAGAATCCGTTGAAACTTGAAATTATAAGTCATTAAGGCAAGTTAATTTAATTTGATTGTGCAAATCGAATGAGAAATAAAACAGTCGAAAATTTACAGCTTAATATTTTTAGCAGCCGATTTCAATCAAAATCGAAATGACGGCCCTCACAGTTCAGAAAAAAATTGAAATTTATATATTAATGGCAATGCAAGTGCTGATTAAACTTTTATGGAAATCTTTTGAAATTAACTTTTCGAGCTATTTAACCCTTTGTGTGGTTACCACTGTGAACTGTGTAAACAGCAGATGCGAGAAGGGCGAAACCGGTATTTATATGTTTACAACAATATGTAATCCATACGCATGCAACTCAATTAAATTAGCAAAATATTTGCGCCCCGATAAAAGGTTTCTAAAAACGAACGTGGCCAGATTTTTTTTATGTTAATAAATACCCATGTGGTGCTACGGAAATTGCAGAAAGAAGTTTAGAAGTAGGCAAGCCCAATTCTTTTTCGAAACTTTACGCTACATACGAGAAATTTACCTTTCCGGCTGGTGCTGCCAACGGGGATTTTTTTAATCTGATTTATTAGTTTCACGTTGTATGTGTCCAAATTTGCATTAGGCACCTTAAATAAGAAGCTAATAAAATATGTATATTCATTTAGACTTAAATATTTTTATCATAGTGCTATCAATTTGAATTTTTCCGCCATTTGATTAAATTCGCCCTTGCTTTGCTGAGACTACCCTTGGTTTAAGCCACTACCATTGCAATCAAGGAAGCGTTACAAATGCACAGCCGATATTTGGACATTTTTTGGGCTATCATTTAGGGTCCGGCCACATTGCGATTTTACTGTCGTAACCAGCGATTTTTAGACGCAAATACGAACACACTGCGACAACAGTTGCAAAGGAACTTCAGGCATGCACAGAACTAATATGCTCCTTTGAAGGTATGTCTTTGCCAGGAACACATGCGCTAACTCATTTGTGCGCTATGCAAGAAATTTCCGTGCACGTCAGCGTCAAATGTCCAAATGATGTGCGCCTGCGCGAGTATCACAAAAACTACCTACTAAACTGGTTTTAAGAAAAATCGCAAATTCCTGCGATTGCTGACTTGGACCAAATTGTCGAAAATCACAGTGTGCGGGCTTCCATTTAACCATGTGTAACTTGCGACAATTTTGCGACTATATAGTCGTAGTCTGATGCATCCAAAGACATAAATAAATAGACGAGCAGCGAGAATCTGTGTTGTTGTCCATGTGAGACGCGAGTTTGCCACATAAGTAAGTTATAAATAACTTACGCTCTCGAAACTACATGATTCCCTTTGCTTCTCCTTCCCCTTTGTTTCCAGACAGGTTTTTCTTTCCTCTCTTCAGAAGAATCACTTCCCCCACTGACACCCACGCACACCGACAAAATTTCATTTCACGGGCACACGATCGCGCCTTCGTTATCATTCTTAAAACAGTTTGAGTACCACACAACAAACGACTCTCACAGAAAACTCGAACGTCAACGCAAAAGAAAATGAAAGAGGCGCGAAACACGCGGGAAAACTCATATGTCAAAGTGGATGGAAAATTCGTACATTTTTAATAAAAACAGTAAACTAAAGTGCCGATTTCGTATACGCGATCTTCAAAATTATAAACTTTTTAAACGTGAATGTGTTTCGGAGTGAATAAAGTGCAAAAACAAAAGCATATCACTTCAAACCTCAACTTCACACAACTTTAGCAAAGGTTGCTAATTGCCTCGGCTCTTGCGACCGGCTGCGGATCCAGTACTCTCTATATCTATGGATGCATCCCATACTCCTTTTCTTCCCTCCCTAAGGCCGCTAGTGACCTGTATGTGTCGGAGTATCACGTACGAAGATTTAGCGACGAATGCAAGTTAAATGTCGATTTGTGCCTTCGATTTCGACTTCATTCACTGTATATTCTTGGAAAGCTTTGACTTGTTTAGTTCGTCAGTTGATCAACGGGGACGGGAATCCATCTTGTGTAGATACCATGCGTTCAATTTTGTTGCAATAAATACCTTGATGTTTTCTTTTGAACTATCGTTTAATGTCAAATGCTTGTTGCGTAACGTGATTCCAAGTAAAGACGTGAAAAACTGGCTTGGTATGATGTCAAAAAGTATAGTTCATTTATGGTGCCGTGTTGTTCTGCGCGGATCTAAACTCAATTTGCTTCCTTTGTTCAGGTTGATTGAAGAGCGACAATTTTAGGGAAATTTGTGGTGCTGTGCGGAAAACGATATGAAACACCGCGTATCAACTTTCGAGAATAATTCGCGAAGTGCGACTCTAAATAATTGTTGATCGGATTGAAGGTAATTGGTGACAATAGAGAATGAATATTTGAAATAAATAAATTTAGAGTTTCTTC
This sequence comes from Odontomyia ornata, assembly GCA_963969285.1. Classification (NCBI taxonomy): domain Eukaryota; kingdom Metazoa; phylum Arthropoda; class Insecta; order Diptera; family Stratiomyidae; genus Odontomyia; species Odontomyia ornata. The sequence goes on along the minus strand of OZ017739.1, from coordinate 354,812,641 downwards.
TTTCTCGAGATAGAGGTGACGACGATAACGTTTATGAAACGACAAAGCAGAAAATCTAAGGGTATTCTTACAAAGAGCGAAAGTTTAGATATCACTTACCAAAGTTCTATTATCTTTGAAAATATATACCGGACAAACATAATTTTATCTCATTATTCTCCCTAGGGTTTGACTCCCTATGAAGAAAATATTACCATGAGTTGCTACATATTTTCGAGAATTTATATTACGCTAGATAGCTTTAGAAGAGAGAATATGATATGTTAATCGCAATTTTAAAATGTACGGTACTTTTTGTACCGCGGTACTTTTTGTACCGCTTTGTTCATAAATTGATTTTGCCCTGGTCTAACTTCTTTACGTCTGCAATACAAAGTGTGGGCATCTTTGAATTCTTTGAGTAACAGAGCTTTGATTCTATAGGTCAAGACATAAAATTGTGCAAAAACAATATAAAAAGTTGATGAGATAATCTTGTGAGTCCAACAAAAAACTACATCCCCATGTTTGCATGTTCCTGTTTAATGACCGAATTTCTATGATTTACTTACGATTTCTAAGGCTAAAGAGAAATTTTAGCTGTACTGTTTTCCCTGTGTCTAATTAAATTTTTCATACCATATAAGGTAGGGTCGTTTTATCAATATAGCATAGAAATCTATGATTTCAAGTGAAAGTAATGTAATCACATGAAAATATTGAAAATAAATGTAGAACATCATTGTTCATGTCAGTGAACTACAATTCACATGTTCACCATTTCAATATTTATTAAACTTTCTGCAAAATCCATTAATTCAAATATTCATCATTTCATTGTTCATTAAACTTTCTGCAAAATGCAATAATTCACATACTCATCATTTCTATGTTCATTAAACTTACTGTAAAATGCAATAATTCATTATTTCTAAAAAATTGTTTCGTAATATAAATACTTGAACTTCTAAGAAATGCACAACTTGCAATGTAATTGAACTTTAGAATATATTGAAACAGGCTTTTTCGTGATTTATGCATTTGTTCCAATCAATAAATAAATTTTGGCTCTTTCATCAAATTTAGGCTAAGAAAAATTGTATTTAAATAGAGTAGGCGCAAATAAATTCTCATTGCAATCACGTTTGTCTAATTGTTGCATTATCAACTTCTAGCCAATGATACATTTTTGGCCCGTCGAGCAAAACTTTTACTTTAATTGATGGATTATTTTCATATTCGTAAAAATCCAAGATGGCAAATAAGGCCAATCAAGTTCAAAACTTGAACTTGGCTGCAACAAAATGGATTTTCTCAAACTGTGGGAAAAGTAGACAGAGCAGGCATGATTTGGCGTACTTCGAGACGAGATTGGAGAAGCTACAAGAGCAGTGGATAACTTGTGAGCAGAAACATGCTAAAGAGTATCAAATACTGGAAAAGGATCCGGTAGGCTTAACAACCTACACCGAGGAGTATGAAGCATTGGAAAACTTGGTGTTGGTCTTCCGGGCCAAGATTCACAGTATGAGAGATCCAGAAAATCAACCTCAGTAGATTCGATGCAGTTGGAACGGATTCGAATCCCAACATAACACGGGCAGTATTCATCATAGTTTAGGCTCCGAAATCTGTACAAGACTATGGTACACGAGAACTCTCAACTGAATTCCGTGCAAAAGCTACAGTATCTCCGGAATGCTGTACAAGACGTTGCAGAGAACCTCATCAGCTATCTAACCATAGTCAAAGCCAATTATAGCGTCGCGTGGAAATTATTAACTGAACGATATGATAACCATAGAACGATTGCGCAAGAGTTGCTGCAAAGATTTTGGGGCATTCAGAAATGTGGAGCTAAATATATCTAGGGGTTGAAACGAATGCTGGACTTAACACATCCGTTAGAAGCGTCCTTGCAATCAATTGAAGGGGAGTCATTCGATATCATAACAATTTTTATCTTAAACCAGAAATTGGATGAAGACACACGCAAAGATTGGCAAAAAGAGATAAATGGACAAAATGGGATGCCAAAACTTTCAACATTCTTGAGATTTATTCAAAAACGCTTGCTGATACTTGAAGCTCTAGTGGGGAATTGCAAATCAACGGGAAACAGAGCGGTAATTTTGCATGTGGCACCTGTTGAGTTAAAACAGTGTCTTTTAAATTGCGGTTCCTTTTAGCAACTTGAAATTTAAGCAAGACGCAATCTCGTTACGTCAAAGCAGCTATGTTTCAATTTCCTTAGTGAGAAACACAAAGTTCCTAGTTGGACATCTAAACACAAATGTGAGGTATGTGTCAAACGCCATCATACTTTGCTCCATAACCACGAGGTTAAAAGAACAACAAATGCCACCGTTGAAATTCAAGCACATTAATGTTTTGTTATCAACGGCAGTCATCCGTGTACAAAGGCATTCCGGATAGATAGTGACACTACGTGCTCTGTTCAACACCGGAGTACAACGATCTTTTATCACCGACTCAGTGGTAAGGCATCTTGGCAAAAGCAGATGCTTCAATTTTGCGTATCGGAGGAAACCAGAAAATTAAAACTAGCGGGATGACATCTATAACTGCAGTGGTAGAAAATGAAGACAAGATACCAGACAACATTAAGTACAAGCCACTTGTATTGGAAAAAATAACAGCTTCAATTTCCGGAGTTCAAGTGGCTCATATACTCCCAGATAGATTACAGGTGGATATATCGATTAATGTTCCATCTGAGATTGATGTACTAATTAGCGCGGATGTCTATGGTCATATTTTGCTACCAGATTTCCATCCGGGAAACCCAAGTGTGCAAAAAACAAAATCTGGTTGGCTTAGGTCCAACTGCACAGTCATCCAAAACAAAGTCAGTCAATGCTTTCATCTCATTTGAAGAGTTTGACGAACACCTGAAACAGTTTTGAGAAATCGAGGATGTATCAGAGGAAAAATAAGTAACGACGATATACGAGCTGAGGAACATTTCATCGAGTACGGATTATGAGCGCTATATAGTCAGTCTTCCTTTTAAAACTGCGAAACTACTAAAATTGCTTATATGTAGTTTCGGAGATATCATAGGTGATCATATCATAGGTGAACAAGCAGACGAGAGCATGGTACTGACCAAACCATCTTCCGAAAAAATCAATAAGGTCATGAAAATAAGATACTCTAACTATTCTAAGCGAAGGCCCGAGAGGGGCTGTAGTGCTACAAAGAAGAAGAAATTTTGGAAATTGGAACAGGCATTGATTCAAAATCATGACTTGTACAGCCAGTATAAATGGTTTATGGCAGAATACCTAAAGCTTTGACACATGCAGATAGTGCCACCAGAGCATATTTATTCTAAACCAAACTACTATTTACCACATTATGCAGTCAGAAAAATCAGCAGTTCCACTACCAAATTGAGAGTTGTTTTCAATACATCTCAATGAAGGTTAGGTAGGAAGTCGTTGAATGACATATTACTAACTGGACCATCATTCAACAAAACATTCTCCATGTACTCATTCGATGGAGGCAACACCGCTGTGTCATGAATGCAGACGTGGAGGAAATGTACCACCAAATATGGGTCAGTTAAGAAGACATGATTTTCAACGCAAACTTTGGCGTTTTCAACCCGAAAATCCAACACATACGGAACATAGATTACACCATTTTTAGCTGTCAGAACACACAAGGATAAACAATCAAGGCATCCTGAAGCTACTGAAGTCATACTCTGAGACTTCTACGTTGATGACGTACTAATAAGTGCAGGAGAGATGCTTGTGAAACTGCAAAGTGATTTGTGACATGTCATGCAAAGGGGAGGCTTTTGTCTCCAGAAATGGACAAAAAATCATCATGATCTGCTAACACATATCACACTTGAAGGCCGAGAGATACAAACATTATTCAACATCAGCCTTAAGGGAGCCTTAAAAACATTGCGCCTACAATGGCATCCTGAAGAAGATCATTTTACCTTCTCAATCAACAAAAGTATTCCTCAGGATACCACAAAACAAAACATTCTGTCCGAGATATTCAAACTTTTTGACCCATCAGGCTAGATACAATCATGCATAATAATCGGGAAAGTCACAGTTCAAAAACTATGGCTTATAAAGTGTAACTGGAATGATACAGAAGAAGAAGACATACAGGATTGGCTTACCTTACATAAACAACTACCAGCCTTAAACAAACTGAAAATCTCACGATGGATCTGTTACCCCAACCAGGAGCAGATTAAGTTTTGGTTCCTGTGATGCGTCCTCAAAGACATACGCCACTGTCATCTACGTTAAAGTAAAATCCTCAAATACTACAAGTATTGTTACATCTAAAGCAAAGGTGGCACCCCTCAAAACGCCAACCATTTCCCGTCTTGAATTGTGTGGAGCTGAATTGCTTGTACATCTTATGGGGCAAATCACTTAAGAACATGCTTGAAAACACGTTCCGAAATTTTATTGGACCAACTCATCAATTGTACTAGACTGGATTCGAAGTCCTGCATCTAAGTGAAAGCTTTTCGTTGCCAATCGAGTTTGACGTACACCAACATAGAACAATGGCATCATGTTGCAACCAAAGATAATCCAGCAGATTTTACGTCTCGTGGTATTTTCTCGAAGGACGTATTGAGCCAAACTCAATGGTGGAATGAGCCAAGCTGGCTTAAAACTTTTACAGTAAATTCATTGGGTCCCGTAAAAACCCATCATGTCACATTGGCAATTGTCAAAACTATCAGAGATCCAGAAATTCCACGTTGCTTTAGCACGACGATTCAAGCACAATACACAGAAACCATCTCTCAAACGAATCGATAATCTCACCAAAGAAGAATTGAAAAATGCAGAAATACCCTGCATTCGTTTAGCACAATCCCACACATTTCATGAAGATATACGACATCCACAACGATCAAACAGTGCATCAGCTCTAGCCCCATGGCTCGACACAGATGGTGTTTAGAGGGTAGGTGGAAGAATCTACCACGCACTCATCGGTGAAGAAGCCAAGCATCCAGTCATAATTCTAAAAGGGACCTTAGCGGAGTTCCTCATAAAAAATGCCTACCAGCAAACACTTCATAGAGGAGTCCAGCTAACGTTAAGAACGCTACGTTTAAAATATTAGGTACTCTCTGGCTACACGTTAACACGTGACATCCTTAAGAATTGCTTACCGTGCTTGGCAAACCAAATGAACAGCTTATGGATAACTTGCCACCATCTTGAGTATGCTTTGAGAAACCTTTTATAGAGACAGGTGTAGATTATGCAAGCCCAATTAACATACTTTGGATTTCAGGACGTGGAGCAAAGACCGTTAAAGTGTATGTAGCCCTATGTTATTTGTCTGCATTGTCGAAAGTTATTTTTGACTTGTCGCAGCAAATTGATTGAAGTGATTGATCAAGACTCGAACAAGTTCATTCGCGATGTTTCGGATATTGATTCAAGGTTACGCTAAACGCAAATAGTCGTCAGTTTGGAAAACTACGACAAATAATATGTTACCACCTAAAATTTAAACAACAAAAGGTGGATGGTCGGTCAGACAACCCCGTTGTTCGCCAAGGCTATTTAAGCGAGCAGAACGATTAAGCGGGAGCTTTTCCTTCCTTGGTGACTCAAAATGCGTACGCTACGTGCTCTATAATTGAATAAAACAAGTTGAGTAAGCAGGAGAGTGCTCCTACCAGAAGGTCTTTATAAACAACCTAGGGCTAGAATTTTTGGTACATTCTGCCTTCCCCTGGACCCCCTAATTCATAAAATGATTTTTTATTTCAGATTTTGAAAGCTCTAGTCAAGATCTTTCGTCTGTTACCCTACTCGACTACCTTTGATTAAAAAAAATTTTAGGGGCTACTTCGTTATAATTATAATTATAATTTTTAATTTTTAAAATTTTTGATAAGACTTTAACCATCACTTCTGAATAGTTTAAGGGGTGAAATCCCAACTTTAAAGTTGTCCAAGTGATGAATCGCGCAGATATTCTAAGAGAAGTCCCCATGGAAATTCGCACAATAATTGACAGTCTGTGAGATACGGAGTCCGATACGGATAAAATAACAGACGAGTGAAAGCAGAAAGGTACCCCTAACGTTACCTTGATTTACGTGAAGAGAACTAGTCTGTACGTATTCTAAGAATGTAACTTTATTATTTTAAACAAAAACTATTTCTTCTTCTTGTGCTTATTTTATTTTGAAAATTTTGTCATCTTTATTGCTTCTTTTTCTCATTACCTACAATTTTTTAGTTTTCAGGGATACCTTGGCCAGGAAGGTAGTAAGTTGCTTATTCGTAGCCAGGAGTCAAAACTGGTGGTCCGACGGCAGCAGGAAGCAGTTTCCATTTGTCCTCCTTTTGGTTTTCTTGTTTTTTTTTTTAAACTTCGCTTCTCTGGGGTGGGAAATTCGATTACTATTGGTGCCCTAGAGGATAATTTTCTTCCCTCTGCGATCAATTGAGGTTGAGTTCTCGCATTCTCGCTTGGTGGCCTTTAGGTGCGCACTGGCTAAGCGAGTGGTGCTCACACCCATCGTTTGGGGGGCCATCTGGCTGTGAAGGCCCCCACCCTCATTACCCTCCACGGAAGGGTAACAAAATTTTACCCAAACTTACATTTTATTATGTTCAAAAATTCACTTGCTTATCTTGTCGAGAATTTATTTCAAAAAGATTATAGTCATTTATGATTTAATGTTTTAACCTGTATGTTAGTTAAATGGAGTTTTCAGATAAAGTTGTTAATTAGAGATTGCATTAAAGCAAAAATTGTTTGAAGAAGACTTTAAAGGCCTTCAAAACATGGGGTACTTTCTGCAGCTTCAATTTTGGTTGATCCAAACTATGCTAATTCTAAGAATGATTTTTAAAATGCAAGTTCTTGATATCGTCTGAAAATGTGATTCCGGAAAATTCTTTTGTTTTAACATAGAAATAGGAAAGATGTTTTCCAGATACATTGATCAAATACCGGATACAGTATATCTGTAATAGGAAATTTTTCGATTCTCTTCAAAATACATTCAAATTTTATAGCTTTTCTGTTATGTTTGTAGGCATGAGAATATTTTTATCGATTCAATGAAGCTCATTCCTTTAATGTTAATAAATTTGCATCCTGTTTTTCATTTTAATCGTATGCCTCCCATCATAGCCGTTTCCTGCGAAAGCTCATCGTATATCTCGCATTTGTTTGTCGATTTCGTTATCGATGCTTATTTTCACCACAGTACATGCACTAGGGATCAGCCGTAGGAAGTCATGCTTCTCGTATGTCTTCCGTGCATGAATATATTTGTGCCAAATCATCTCATCTTACCCATCTGTCGCAATCGTGTGTTTCTAGTTTTGTTTCCTGTCGTTGAAATCTAGTTGGATTTTTTTTCTCCTATTCATCTTTACTTAGATATGTACTGAAACAGGATTCTATTGAATTGTCAATGTCTTGGATATTTACTTTAAGTATTTTGCTTACGTTATTTTTATTTACTTTCATTCTCTTGATTTGTTGTTCAACTGCACAAATCAATCAGCTCCTTTTCGTTTCTTCCTATCCTTGCCGAGCTTCGACAAATCCTTTATTTATACAAAAGAGAAAAAATTGAAATTCGTTGTAGGATGAGATGAATGTCTCTGGGGAGGGGATTAAAAAAGGATACAAAGTTATACTCGTATGATTAGAATGATGTTAAGGAATTCAAGGAAGAGACATTAAAGCAGATATTAATGTATTTATAACAGAGTAGAAATCAGGGTGGAAGGAAATGCGTAGTGTTCTAGTAATATTTGAAAAGAATAAGCTTGGAAGCAAAAGTGCCGATTCTTTTGCGTTTCTCAAAAGCAAATTAAAATTTTTAACTCAGAAATTCTTTTCAGCAGCATCTTAAGAATGACATTTGAAGCAAATTGAATAAAAATATTTACACATACTCAAAAAAGTCTGCGTACACTTGCTGGTCGTTGCAAATATATCAATATAAAAACCTTTGCCATTTGTTTATAACTCAAAATCTTTTCTTTATTATATTCATTAAACTATATGGTACATAAATATGTAGCTGATCACTCGTTCGCTGTTTAGAATAACCAAAATAAAAAAGTTTCTTCCAAAAAGTCGTGAAAATCCATCCAAAAAAGTCTGCGTACACCTGAAAAAATTTATTCATTTTATTTGAAAACCACTATATTAGCTTTCAGATTTTGAACCTTAATATCTAGTGGCATAGCCTTTCCTATAAATGACTTCATTTAGCCTATTTTGCATGGATTGAACAAGTTTTGATGTTTCTTCGGCCGTTATTTTGTTCCACTCGTTCAAAATAATATTTTTTAATGACTCTTTGCTAGTTATGTCATACTCTTGAATTTTCCTTTCAAGTAAATCCGCAAATGCTCAATTGGGTTTAAATCTGGTGATTGAGGAGGTGTACCTAAGAGTTTTGGGACGTTATAGGCCAACCAAAGCCTATTTATTTCAGCTGTATGTTTGGGGTCATTATCGTGCTGACAGAAAAATGCGTTCCCCAATCGCAATTTCTCGGCACTTTGCTTAATATTATTTTTTTAAATATATACATACCCTTATTTATCCATTGTAGATTCTATGAAAACGAGTTGCCCCACTCCACTGGCTGCCATACACCCCCAAACCATCACACCACCGCCACCATGCTTTACAGAGGGAATCAAATTTTCTTTATTGAATTCTGTCGAGTGTTTTCTCCATACTAATTTGCGTCCTTTTATCCCAAATAAACAAAACTTACTTTCGTCCGAAAAAAGAACGCTTTCCCAAAATTCTTTTCGCATATTTACATAATTTTTGGCGAATTCCACTCTCTTTCGGCGATCCCGTTCCGATATGAACGGCTTTTTACGTGCGACTCGACCATGGTAACCGCCTTTTCTGAGAATTATGCGCACTGTTTCATCGCTTATTGTTTTATTGTATTTCTCTCTTATATCCTGCGCAATTTGGAACGCGGTTAATCGGGGATTTTGTTTCACAGCGTTAATAATACTCCTACGTTCACGTGCTGTAAGTTTGGGAGGACATCCTGACCGATGCCGTGAAATAATCAAACCGCTCTCTTTGTAATTAGCAACAACCCTTTGGACCGAGGAATGGGTTCTCCCAACTAATTTTGCGATTTCACGAAAACTTTTCCCATTTTCACGCAATTTTACTATGACTTTACGCTCACTAACACTGATTTCCTTATTTTTTACTTCCATATTAAAGAATAGTCTTTTATTCACGCAAAACACACAGACAATTTTCCAATGAAGTACTGTCATGCAGAACAATGAAAAAATGAAGGCATCAACATTGCACATTTCGGGGAACCCCAAATTTTGTGATGTGTACGTAGACTTTTTTGGGGCTGCTCACAGACTTCCAAGTATTGAAATTACTATTTGTTCGATAATTTTGGGAATTTTTTAAACAAACCTGCTTCAATACATTTCTTGCAGTTAAGGCTCTTTTATCGAAATGATTAAATCAAGATCATATTATTGATTCATACGATTCCAACATAATTCAGTTTGTACTAATGAGATGTACGCAGACTTTTTTGAGTATGTGTTTTTCAAATAGCCTTTAAAATATTAGTTTGAAACTGTCAACAAAGATCCTCAAAATTTTCAGTCAAATTTTCTTATTTCCCTCTCCTGATACCTCTTCGCATTGACGAGTTGAAATCAATCCATTGGAGGAAAGTAACTAAATGTGAGCTAGTGCTTTAATATGGGCTAGTTCTTGGAACTCCACAATCTTTTACATTCTATCACACTCATTGGGCGATGTCATACGCTTCAGCTTGTTGCCGTCCTTAAACAGGTAAATCCAGTTTTCTCAGACGGGAAGGACCCGATGTCGAGAGGAAGAAAACAAGACGCATGAGTCCTAAAAATGTTCCAATAACTTGGCCGCACGCACTGCAACAAAAACATACGTATCTGAGTCGCCTCAAAAATGTGGTAAGTCCCACGATACTAGATAAAAGAGACAGAATCGTTGGTTTCCCGTTGCTTTTATTACCTCGCCAATTAACGGCCAGCCTCCGGTTATCACGATTTTATGATTGCAAATGTTGCCAGCTTGCAAATGTTGCTTCGATTGCAGTAGAGCTTCTCATAAGGTAGCGAGGAATAATTTGCTGGGGTATCTCAGGCCCAGACTTCTTCTATTGAAGCTTATTGGCATGTCTTCACTAACTATCTTCCGATTCCAGCGTTTATTTATTTCCTTGATTTATGGTTTGTGGGCATGTTGTTGTTGTGGCTATCGTTACCTGGCGGCTGTCGTTACCTGGAGGTTGGTGAAATAAAGCACTCACTAGAAGAAGTTTGCTGGTGTTCGAAGGAGAGAAACTAATCTCGCTAATCTCTATTCTTACGCTAACATATTAAATACTCAATTTACAATCGATCAATTAACAATCCGCTCAAATTATTGCCTTAAATTAAATTGAGTTTGCTTCGTGGCTTAAGTAGTTGGTGGTATTTACGGTATTTCGGGCTTATACTACAACGCGTCATCGGTTTTCAATTAATTACTTGTGACGGTGGTTATGTGAGCATATTCTGTGTGAAACCAAAAAGCTACAACTTGGCTATGGGAACTTAATGATAAGCCGCCATTAAATTGAAAGTTATTATTTAGCTTCGTCTTGGTAGGAGAGACAGCTGTTCTTCCACAAATGGCATCGAGAATGGCTTCTTAATGGTGAAATTGTTGAACGCACGGAAGTCCACACAACCGCTTGGTGCCATCTTGCTTGCGGATCATAGCTATCGTCGAAGTGTACTCCGAGTTGCTTTTCCTGATAATTCCGTATTTTTAAAGCTCCTGTATCACTTCTTCCGTACCGCTCCACGTTAAGGAAATAGCATATTACGTGGTCAAAAATATATCGGCATTATTGCCAATCGTAAAATGTCCATTACTGCAAAATTACGTTGTCTGAATTACGACATCTCTTTAGCGAAACAATAGTGGTAATCATCGATGATCTCAAACACCTGTGTGTCTCTTCATCCGTGATGTGGCCGTATTTGATTTTTTTGATATCGATTTGTCACTTCAGATCACGTTGATACCCTGAATTTTCAGGGTAATATCGTCACATCCGAGAACGTTGACTCTCAATAGCATTTTGGCTTCTAATATCTGATTCTTCAAAACATGAAACTCTGCTGCAATTTTGATTTCTGCTATCCGGATGACGGTCGCAACTTTGCCTACACTATGGATAGTGCTCCGAAAAATCCTACAAATTGTTGGCCATCTGATTCAGCTCATAAATTGGCCTGCTTGACTATGGCTTCTCAAATCAGGGACTTTTTGCTTCCAGAGTCCACTAAAGCTGTCATTTCGATGCCTTTGATACTGGCCATCGTGCTTTTTGTAAGTGATTCTCAGAAATTGGCAGATAACTGATCTACCCTTGTTCCTGGGAATGAGCATTCTTTTAAGGCATGTGACTTCTTGTTGCACTTTTTACAGTGATTACGTTTTTGCAGAATTGGGCTATTAATCGACAAATGTCCCGGTCTTTTGCAGCTATAACAGACAATGGCACGCTTCTCTGATCGATAAGGTTACCGAATAGCATTCCTGTCTACGTGATTGCTAGAAGGTGTTCATTCCGCGATAGCATGGAGTTTCGTATTGCCTGTAAATCACCGCACTGCTGCTTATAGCTCAGCTACTTCATTGAAGTGCATTAGACCAAATGCCGTCCATATCTTATTGTGCTTCAAAAATACTAAGTCATATCCGTGCTAATAAATCGTTCTCTTTCCAATGGCTACGACTCCGTACACATATTCTTCGATACTTTCATCGTACTTTCTCGTAATTGTTGCCATCCTCAGGTTCACATCTGCCCCCATCTCTTTCTGAAAAAATTGTTTTACGAATCGCACTACAAAGTCCTCAAACCACCCGCTCACGATATCAGACCCACCAGCCCAAACTTTCATGTAGACGAAGTACGGACAAAGTGACAGGGTGTTTTGTTTTTGAATAATATTTATTTATTTAATGGTATTATAATCAGTCTCTATCGTTTTTACTCATCTTAAGTTCATTGACTATCAATAGTACAGTCTTTTAGTTAAGTGGGAACTAAATGTAACTAATCACAAAAACCATTTTGTCCATATAGTACGGACAAAATGACATATTAGGTAAGGACATGATGATATACTAATTTTTAAGAACACAGTTCACAAATAAATCGTTTGGTCCTCTTTGGGACATCAGCACATGACGCATGAGCCCAAAGGGAACAAGTCATACATTGTAACCAACCTTCGCCGGGCTAAGAACGGGAAAAGAGGTCATTGCAATAAATGCAAGCGCAGTCACTATTGTCGCCTTCTGTCTCGCAAAAGAAATCTTCGCTTCCTGAATTATCATATATCAGAGCAGTAATACGCTGTCTCGACGCTCTCAATCTCTTCTTTGATGGTAGAGCGTTTTTGGAAGCAGGAATATTTATTTCATCCTCATCAAAAATGTTTCTTTTAATCTGTCTCTTCTTTTTTACTGCTGGATCTTTTGGTCCGTTTTTAACCAATAATTTCTTGAATATTTGGATAGAAGGTAAAAGCCAATCACCTTTGACAGGTTCCAATTTTCTTTTTCCTTGGCCTCGAATGAACTGCCCCTGTAGTGCTGGCAAAATAGTAGCAACTGGGTATGACAGTAATTGCTTTGATGGACCAGGTCTCACACCATCATTGTACGCTGCTCCAGCTACCTCAACTGTATTAGACTCCTCTTCAATGTTTCTAAGCTCAGGTTCATCACATCAGAAACAATAACTCCAATATCATTATTCGTGGTGGCTAGCGGTGTGTTTTGTGAAGAATCTACTTCATCTTCATTTGTTGCTGATGGATTTAAAATAGATGCAACATCGTTACTCGGATCTTCTTGAATTGAAGAGGTGTTGATACATTTAGTTGATGGTAAATGTGAGCTGGGAAGTTTAGGTGTACTGCAATATCCTCCTGATTCAACGGAATATTTGTGGTCTCTGCCGGTTCAAACATGTAGTCTGGAAAAATATCAGTATTAACAGACCAGATGCCTGTCTTTTTAAAGCCATTTCTTGTATTCTGAACTGTTACGGCTTTTCCATACGCTTCATAAAACAAATACCCGATTTGTAAATGGTTAACAATGCACCTTGGATGATTTTTTTGCCACTTAGAAATTTCTTGATTGAAATAAAATTTTTAGTGGTCCATAGATACAAACATCCAAGGGCTGCATTCTATGGGTGCAATGTGGCGGTAAACACAACATATGAATACCATAGCTCAAATATTCAATGCTTTTATGACTTGAGTGACCATCACAAATAAGTAGAACCGGATCATCTTTGCTAGTTTTCGTATGTACCTGAAAATTTTTTAACCATTTTACAAACACCTCTTTGTTCATCCATCCTGATTCTTGTGCTAGTCCAAGAGTACCGGTTGGAGCCTCATCAACTGGTTCATTCTTCATGTTCTTCCTAGGAAATTTCATATATGGTGGATTAAATAAACTGACGGCATTCATACAAGCACTACTGTCACATTCGAACCTCTCTCAGCACTGGTGAGACAGCCGACTTGTTTCCTGCCTTTGGTGGCCAGAATTTTTGTGATTTCTAGACTGTAGTGAGCCCGGTTCGATCCATATTGAAGATTATGTGAGTTCCCAAGTTGCGAGTCTACAAAAATTCTTCACAAATACGGAGAAATTTAGCTACCTGTGGTTTATTAAATGCTTGGGCTTTTGCAGCAGAAGTTGGTTCTGGGGTGCGTAAAGAAGTGTCCTTATTACTTCTCAGGAAACCGTCAAGCCATTCTTGTCCAGTACGTTTCTTGACCATGTTGAAAGGGTGATCGATACCATTTTTAGGGTTTTGTAAAATAATTTTACAAAACCCTTCTAAAATCGCGTCCTGTCTGTCCGTCTGTCTGTCCGTCCGTCCGTCCGTCCGTCCGTGTGTCACAGCAGTTTTTCTCGGAAACTACTTAAGCTAGAAGCATCATATGTAGGTGTAAAGTGATGCTCTCTTCAAAGTTCAACTACAAAAATATTTTATAAGGTATTTAAGGGGGGTCTCCCCATATAGGAGAGTGACCCCCCGAAAAAAAATTTCATTGAAGGTAGCCGATATGGGTATCAAATTTAAGGTCTTGATGAGAGCTTTTCAAAACAGGTCTTAATTTGGCAAAATTTGCTTCGAGGGGCGCACAGGGAGGGGAAATACACGAAAAATTTGTGTCCTTCCCTCGCGATTGGATACCTGTGATCCGAAAAATCTGAAAAAAATCAGGAATGTAGGCCTTGATGAGTACAACAACAACAAATACGTGAGAAGTCGCAATTCGCTCAACTTTGTTAGTAATAGTATGATTTATCGATTTTATGTTTTCTTGAAAAAAATCTTGATGTTGCCCTAAATTCAATGAAATTCCGTACACAGGTGACTATTTATAAGATTGATTTACCCTGCAAGTTTCATAAAGATTGAATCATATTTGGCGAAGTTATAGCGGTTTGAATTTTCCTGTATTACTATGGAACAATATGCGCTGCATGTATTACTATGGCAACATATGGCTATGGAACAACATGCGCTTTTTACCGACTCAGACACTACAGTTTTGCTAGGATTTGCATGAAAATTTCAGGAATGATAGGTGTCATGAATAAATTTGAGAATCAGTTCAGCTAGTGGTATCAGTAATCGTAAAACAAAATAGTGGCTGTTTTAAATGCGAAGATTGAATAATTTTGAGTTATTTTTTCCCAACTTCAACGTTTAAGGTGCATGCTTTGAACACTTGATTCAGTTTAATGAATGACTGAAGATGAGTACCTACATTTAATACTCATAAGTGAAAAGAGTTAAGGAGGCGGGAGAGAGCTCCTAGCAAAAGGTCTTTGTAATAACTCTAGGATTCGAAAAAATTGGCCATGAATCGATGTTAACAGTACAGGAGAGTGGCGCCTGAAAAAAAATTCATCAAACGTAGCCGATATGAGTATGAAATGAAAGTTTTCATGGGAGCTTTTCAAAACAGTTCTTAAACTGTCAGTTTTTGCTTCAGTGGGGCACAGGGGGGAAATACATGAAAAATGTGTTTCCTCCCTTGCGAATGGACATCTGAAATAATTATCAAGGGAGATATTTATGAGTATAACAATAACAAAAACCTCAGAAGTTGAAATTCGTTCAACTTTGTTAATAATAGTATGATCTTCGAATTTCATAGTTTCTCCAATAAAATCGTCATTGACATGCTTCTTGACTTTATTCAATCTGGTGACTGCATTTTGAAAATTGAATACAAAACCCTTCTGACATGAGCGTAGGTCTGTTTACCCAACTTGTTTTCGACTAGTTCAAAGACAAGCTCTTGGTGTGATGTACGCGTGAAACCAAAAAGTCGTGTTTCTAAAAACTGTATGTGTTCTACTAACTCCTGCTCAATTTCAGTTGAAAATGTTTTCTTGAATCTTCCTAATCCTTTAGAGTTAAAATTCAAGGTTTTGTTCATTTTGAGTGCATGTCTTCTAAGCGGAACTGAGGAACACCGAATGGTTTTGCGGTCAATTCCCATCCCATTCTTTTGGCTTCCACGCTTCAACAGCCTTATTCATGGATTCTTGACTCCAAGACTGCCGATTAGTTTTTCTTTCGTATTTTTGCGGCATATCACCTAAACAAAATAATAAATGTTAATTATCTTAAACACAAACACATATACAATGGACAAAATGACATACCATGTCGTTTTCTCCATTGTATATGTATGTCATTTTGTCCAAATGTGAACAAAAATGAGCAAAAAATCAAAATTCCATCAAGCACCGAAGGCACGAAACACGTTTGAAATGGTTACTGCGACGCGACTATGACAATGACGCTCAACATTTGACAGAATTGTGAATATGGCCGCCGTCACGTGATACATTCGCGGAGACGTTACTATAACCCGCCAATTTTTTAATAAGGTGACCATCATTTTGTCCATACATGTCATTTTGTCCGTACTTCTCTTAGCTACTCAATGAAGCCAGCAACGCACACCTCACTCATTTTTCGTCCCACCCATGCACTTGCCGTAGGCATCGAATGCAATTCACGAATTGCCCCGGTGACAGTGATGTTTCGTCTACGGGAGCGAATGTTGATAACACGTCAAAGATCTCCAATACATAGTGAAATGATATAACATTCGCCATTGGCTCCCAAATCGTTTCGTTCGAACTTTGATTGTGTTGCCTCTTGTCATCGTCGTCACCAAAAATCTCTCTGCTACGTTGCCACTTTTTCCGTCTCTTGTATACACATACTTGCCAGATAAACGTGTTCGGTTGTGTGGGTGAGTCGCTCCCAGACATTTGGTGTATCATGTGAAAGCCCTCCATTCCACTTTATTTACGCATTTATTTCACGTTCGTTCATTCCGTTTGCCATTTTGGAGTCGCCCGTTGCCCCCCGTCCACATACGTTCGTTGAGTAAACGTGAGCAAGATGTATGTGGGTGTTGTGATTTATTCCCGTTGCATCATTTTGGTTACCAATCGATTGGTTATGATAGGGCACTGCAATGGCCAACACTGACGACGCAAACGATTGAATCAACTTCCGTGACTCAACCATTTTGTCCAACAGCCGAGGAATTTCGTCATCACGATCGTCTGGATCGTTGTTGATTTCTACCGTTTCTCCTTCACATGCCATGCGCAGCCGCCCAGCATGGTAACTCACACCTTTTGCACAATCGTTGCAACACTTTCGCCGTTAATGATGAAAATTTCATTATCTTTATCGTGCGTATCCCAATTCTGATTTTGTCAGAATGAAGTGGAAGGTAGTTAAAATGAAAGATTGAAATTGAGTAATTACGTTTATTCACTCTGAATATTTACATGAATCAACCGATCTTTCTGGCGTCTCTTCGCTTACTGCCTATTCCACTTGAACATCTTCTCTCCGCTTTTTGAATGTGTAATAAGATAGTGGCGAAGTGAAATACTATACATTGTAACCGTATTTGAGTTTTTCCATTTCATTTTATGGTATATGCAAGTACATACCCCAACCCATAGCTTCCATGATTCCCCATCCCAAACCCCCGATTAAATGGTAGTAAATGCTCTTGGGGTTGCACATTGGGTTTACTGGTTCCCCAATAATGTGACATTAAGTGCCGAGAAATGTTGATAACTGTACATCTACAGCTCTGCTACTAAATCCTACTTACACCTCCTTTGTGAGGGCGTAAGAGGAAGAAGGCGAATCTTCCGTGCCTGATAAGGGAATTGATGTAATAACCATGCCGCAGAAGTGGAGGTTGGGCGACGAGCTAACTCCCTGTCCCTGGAAAACCATTAAATGTTTCGAAAACTGCAGATGGGCTTCGGAATGCATTGGCAAAGACCAATCTGCAAAGACCTCGCAAACGAAAAAAGGATTTTGGCATTGGATCCTGGAATGTCTGATCACTCAATTACCCTGGTGCTGTTAAGGACCTTTTACAACAGGCCAGTCAATATCAATCAAAAATACTGGCAGTCCAGGAAACGAATTGGAATCGAAACGACATTCAAGACATGAGATCGCTCACAATATTCAAAAGTGGGAAGCCTACTGGAAAACGAAAATTCGTAGAGGCCTTCATTGTGGATAGGTAGTTCAAACCGCATGTTATTGATTTTAAGGCAATAAACAAACGGTTGTGTGCGATCCGTACAAAAGCGAAATTCTTCAAAATCTGGGTGATCAATATTCACGCCCTGACGAAGAAACGAAGGAAACGCTCTACAATCACCTGGAGAGACTGGTTGACTTATTGCATATAAACGACGTAAAAATAATTCTGGGTGATTTCAACGCTAAGGTTGCTATCTCATCGGGGAACGACTGGAAAATATAGCCTTCACGATGAAATAAATGACATTGGCCAGCGCCTGATTGACTTTGCATGTAGCAGAAATCTAGTCATACGTTTGACTTGCTTCGTACATCGACGCATTCATAAAATGACCTGGGTATCACCGGATGGCAACACACAAAACCAGATCGATCATGGTCTGATCCAACATCGTTGGGCCTCGAGCATACTTGACGTCCATATATACCGAAGAGCCAATTGCAACTCAGATCATTACTTGATCAAATTACATTCGGCGAAGACCAGCTCGCTGCAAAAATTTGACATTGAAAGGCTCCAAACGGCGTCTGTGGACGAAAATTTCACGGAGACCCTCGACAACCAGCTGGCTCCCATCTTATCAGACGCATCGTTAAAGATGAGCAACGAGCTCTGGATGGAAGTGAAAGCGGCTATCAGGGTCGTGGTAGAACAGACGATCGGACATCAAGCCCAGCGCAAGAAAAATGATTGGTTCGATGATGAGTGCTAGAATGCGTTAGATAAAATGACTCAGGCGTGCAAAAAATACATAGGAAGGAAAACCAGGGCGAAGAGAGAACACTATGATATCTCAGAAGAGTAGCGAATAAGATAATTATAAATAATAAAAGAAAATACTATGACGACAAATTGAGAAGTATAGATATAAGTTTTGCGATCAACAACACAAGACAATAAACAAAGTAGTGAAAAGCCTGAACCGTGGTAAGCAGCCCAAAACCACGCTCTGTCGAGATGACATCGGCAATATCATCGCTGATGAAATCAAGATTATGGAAAGATGAGTATCATATTTCAAGAACCTCCTTAATCTTCCGCACAGCTCCAGAGCATCGAAGCCTATAGACATCTGCGGAGAGTGTCCATTGGCCCCACACACTCTGGATGAAGTTTGTTCCGCCGTCAAAGCCCAAAAGAATAATAAACTGCCCGACATCGATGAGATTCCACTGGAGCTCATCAAATATGGTGGCAGTAGTGTTCATCAAGCTATTCACAAAGTCATACAGCACATTTGGCAGCAAGAACATATGCCAAATGAGTGGAGCCAATCAATTATATTCCCTATCCTCAAAAAAGGTGACAAGTTACAGTGCTAAAATTATAGAGGTATAAATATTTTCAAAGATTTTGGAAAATAAAATCGGATCATACACCAACAGTATTATTGGGGAGTATCAAGGTAGTTTTAGAGCAGGCAGATCGACGATAGACACTTACTGTCAAGCAGGTACTTGAAAAGTGCTGGGAGTTCAGCATAGACGTTCACCAAATTTTCGTTGACTTTAAGCAAGCATACGACAGTATTAATCGGAACGTACTGTACCAAATAATGCTTTGCTTTAGCATCCCAGCCAAATTAGTCCGTCTAACCAAAATGACAATGGCGTCGACGACCTCCCAAGTCCGCATCAATAATCAACTCACCGATGCCTTTAACACAAATATCAGACTAAAGCAGGCAGATAGGCTGGCTTCATCGCTATTCAATTTGGCTCTAGATTACGTCATAAGGAAGCTTCCTGTCGATACGCGAGGTACATTACTATTCAAGTTGAGCCAAGTAGTAGCCTATGTGGACGACATAAACATTTTGTCACGATCGTTAACAACTGCCAAAGAACTCTTTCTGAAAGTCGACAGCGAAGCACAACTGGTAGGGCTACAAATCAATGAAAATAAAACAAAATAGACGAAGGAAAATACCTCAAATGCACAAAACATCACACTTGGCGAATACAGTATCGAAAATGTTAGCGAATTGTGTATTTTGGCGCCAAAATAACAAAAACGGGCAATGAAAGAGACGAAATACGCCGAAGAATACAGCTCGCAAATAAAATATTTTATTCAGTTTTGACAATCTTGAAGACCAGCTTCATACACAGGAAGACAAAGCTCCAAGTATATTAATCTGTGGTAAGACTTGTGTTATGTTATGGGTGTTAAATATGGACCCTAACCGAAGCATCCGCAAATATTTTGAACGCCTTTGAGGAACGGGTCCTGAGGCGAATAATCGAAGCGAAGCTAGACGGGGACCAATGGCGAATTCGAAACAACCATGAGATGTATGAAATTTTTGACGACCCGGAGGTCTCAACGATTATAAGACTGCGGAAACACCAATGTGGTGACCACATGAATCGTATGGACGAATAACGGATACCCAAAAAGGTATTCGTTGAGACAACTGAAGGCTGGATACCAGTGGGGAAGCCGAGGAAACGCTGGTCTGACTCGGTTGACGAAGACAGTTCATCGCTGCTCGTATTTCGAAATTGGAAGACGTGGTCAACGGACCGAGACAGTTGGAGGCGCTACTTGCAGGAAGCGAAGGCCCGAAAGGGGCTGTAGTGCTAAGAAGAAGAAGAAGTACATACCAGGTGCCATTTGTAAATGAGAAGTTACATCCCTCTTTGACTTCCAAAGAAAGTTTGGTGACATTCAGTTCAGTGGAAGCGAAGTTATTGCGTCTAAAGTGACAGTATGTTTGTGTCATCGGTACAAAAAAGAGTTTCAAACAAAGAGCTTATATCAGATTTTGTTTTAAA
This sequence comes from Odontomyia ornata, assembly GCA_963969285.1. NCBI lineage: Eukaryota > Metazoa > Arthropoda > Insecta > Diptera > Stratiomyidae > Odontomyia > Odontomyia ornata. Next base: position 354,792,120 of record OZ017739.1, on the reverse strand, counting down.
ATCGGTAAAACGTTTACCGAAACATTTGAATTGATGAAGAAAGTTTATGGCGGAGATTGTTCATCTCGTGGCAGATTTCATGAGTGGTTTACACTTTTCAGAAATGGTCGTGAGGTCATAAATGACGATGAACATACGGGCCGCCCAAAATCAGTGATCACCGGAAACTCCATCAAAATTGTGCGTGAATTTATCAAAAATGAGCCGAAATCATCGTTAAAACTCGTGGAATCGGAGTTGAATATCTCCAAAATATCAATTTATTGCATTTTAACCGATCATTTGGGCTTACGAAAGGTCTGTGCACCTATTGTTCCGAAATAAACGAGACTTTTGTCATAAAAATCCACTCTTGCGACTAATTTTTTTACTAGAAATCGCATTTTAACCATCAATCACTCACCGTATTCGCTTGATATGGCTCCCTGTGACTTCTACCTATTCAGGAAATTGCATTTGGCCATGAAAGGAAAACGATTTGCGTCCGTAGAGGGCATACAAAAGGCTTGTGCCGACATCCTGAAGGACATTCCGGTCAATGACCTGAAACCCTCTTTTGAAAAGCTTTTGGATCGCGAAAAACAGTGTATCGATGCCAGAGGAGACTATTTTGAATTAATAAACTCGAATTTCTCAGAACAAAGCTCCTGTCTCTATTTTAGCTCAGTTTCGTTTATTTTGGAACTCACCTTACATTTATGAATCAAGTTTTGATCTGCCGAAGACATTGGTTTAAGTTATTAATTACTTAACAAAAACCTTCTTTTAAGAGTACTCTGCTGCTTCTTCGACTCATTTCAAACTATTGTGTGATTTATAATCTTGCTCAACAGTTAAATGGAAACCAAGTTTAGCTTGGACTACTACTATATTCGAAATGTGTCCATAGTATGTGTGTCGTTGTCCTTAAAATAAATTTTAGCAATTTCAACTATGGACTACACTATGCTTGCATTATACCGGCCAATTAAATTCCACAAAAGTATGCTTCAATTTCAAGCAACATTAAAGTGAAAGTGCACATATATCTTTATCGAACATGTCATCCTTTCTACGCTTGTCCTCAATATCATAGCAATTGTATCCCTCAAAGCGACTAACAACTATGTAACCATTTTGCTTTCTTTCAGGACAATTCAGAAGTAGTTTTCTTTCGACAAGCTACGCTCAGGAACAAGATTTTTTATTCTTCTCTCCTTTTGTTAAGATACAATAACTTTAAACTATCAAAAGCCGCAGCGTTGCACTTCACAAAGAGCTAGGATAGTGCTAGCCCTGATTTCAATTTTATTCCCTCCTTGTTTGTACACTTGAATGTATCTCACGCAAAGCATCTATGGGCCCGGCCCGGCCGTAAGCAGAAGAAAGCACGAAAGTGAAGGAAGAAAGTAGCCTGGGACGAGTGAGCAATGGAGAATCCATTCTTTCTCTGAGCACATTTCCGTGTGTACTATATCAAAGTGACTTTATTTCTTTATATGCTCGAACGTTTATATATCATATGCACTCGTATTTATGTACATTGCTGCCGTTTGAAGTAGTGCCACTCGAAAAATAGTGCAATTCAAATATTTACGTAAAAGCAAAGCATATGGGGTCGGTGTGTGAGAAAGATTCTCAGGCATACACACATGGTCTGTGAAAACAGAAGAGAGAATTTTCAGGCTACGTTCATCGCATAAGGAAATATTTTTAAAGATTGAGCGTGGGCAAGCAGCAGGGTATTTACAGAAGTGACTTCATTGGCAAACACATTGTCAAAGTTAATATTTAACCTACAGTTCCAATTTGCTCAGAAAAGAATCAATTCAAATATTTTCTTTAGAAATTATCCATACAAGAATTCCTTTAAGAATTACCTAGACGTATAATTGCATTAAATTAAGGCGTTGAATGTACACCCACAAAATTAAAGAAGAATTAAATTTGCTCAAGCGTAACATTGCCTGAAAATAGTCTTAGTATTGGTTTCCAAAACGATTTCGTTTAGCATAAATGTCACCTCAAATGACACCTTTATCAAATGTTTTCCCGCTTAGGCGAACACAATCTACGGCAGTCTAAGTGAAATTCTGCCGTTTCTTCTCGACAGCCACCGAAATGAGTCCTCATAGTGTGCTGAGTTATTCAGACTGTTTTTCGTTCAGCACGAGGACCATTGTAATATCGAGAACGAGCCGCTCCGTGAAACGTTTTCTCATTATATTATTCAACCCACACAATCCTCACATTACCACCTCCTCTCAGTAATGTGAGTGTAATACACTTTGAAGTAGGCTCGGAGGGTTGATCAGCAGCTATAATATGGCATGTAGGGCGCAATGACGTGGAACTGGAAGGTAGAGTAAGACAGCACAATAGCAACCAGCCGAAAGATGTGGAGCAACTCTAAGAGGGAGATTTCACTGAATTACTTGATGTTCACCTTTGTTACATAAATTGCATGTTGAAGGACTTTTCCTTAGTGTTGCTTCCTTTTTGCCAACGATTCCGGCTCAAATAGTAATTTGATTGTCTGTAACTAAATTTGGAACGATGGCTGACATAAGGCCATCATTATTCTTGCTCTACGCATTTTCAGGAATATTGATCTGATTCCGTTACTTGGAAATAAATGAAACAAAAGCTCTCAATTTCGCAACTGTAGGGTTTCTTACTCAGTATTCACCAATAAATATAGAAATTTCATGAAAATCTTCCTTTGTATTGAAGAAAACGTTTATCCTGAATAAAATTTCTGCTATGCGTATCCAGTTTAAGCTGAACTCTCTTTTCAAATGAATCATATCCACAAACTCTTTTAACACTACAGGAATCAAATGGATCCTCTCAGTTACTATGGCAGTGACAGTAAATTTTACATACGTCAAGTTCAACTACGTATGAGGATGACGATGAAATGTACGAATTTGAAGAATTGTTGGCCGTAAATTTTTTTGGGCATAGGCTAAAAGCGAACATTGTAAAGAATATTACATGGGGAAAATGGTGAAAATTTGCATTTTCATTTGATGGAAAACAAGCCAAAATGGCTTTCAAGGAAAGAATTATAAATAGGTTGGATTTGCATATCAGATAAAATAATTGAATGGTTGATGATAGAGTTGGAAATAACGTGCGCCTACAGTTCTAAAAGTCAAATTTTTAAACGAGTGTTCTTCAATACTACTTGCTTTTGCTTAATATTACGTCAACATAAAAGTTACATGCCATTTCACACAATTATAATGATTATCAATCTCATAGACTTAGGATAATTCTAGTTGTAATTGATCAACTAACTTCATGGTTCCCGTGGAAAGATTTTAATGCAGAATAAATAAAGAACAATGAACTGATATTCTGCAAAATAGTAGTTATCAATACTACGCGAACAGCGAAATGGGTGAGGTACATTACGTTCTCTAAAAGGATGCTCCCCCTATTACCGATGGAATCAATTATGTAGTGGGGATGAAGGAATTCCGTGTTTTCAAAAAAGCTCTATTCAAGCTCAAAGTAGCACTGCAATGAACCAAATCTTGCAGGTAAACCTATGCCAAAAATCTGCTTGAATAGTTTGTGAGAGATATGAGAAGCAGCTAGATGCTGATCAGCGAGTATCATCAAATATTTTGTAACGCAGCTTCGTGGTGCGACAATAATGCATATGATCCTGAAAATTGCTGGCCGACGAGTACGCGTACGCGGTCGTCAAGCGAAGCTTGTAAGCTAAGCTCAGTTTTCTTTATAGCTCGCGGACACTTGTGCAAGACCATCGCCGACCTTAAACAGAAAAATAATCATTACACCGCACTCATTTCTAAGTGTATAGCCTGAGCAAAATAATGGCTTATGCACCATTGTCATCCTTTCAGGCCAAGCTCAAGACGTTAGAAGACACTATCTCAAGCGCTGAGGGTCATGTTCTCTCTAAGGGCATACTTCAGCCAAAAACTAAGAAAAAATAAGCGCTGGAGATAGCTCCGGGGACTAGGCTGATCGGGTTGAACTGGCACTGGTAACACCCACAACTTCCGTCGATAAGGCTATAGTATGTAAGAACAATACCTGATGTGACATTTGCTTGGGAGCCCCTAGTAACAAAAGAATACTACGGATGAGCTCTAGAGCGACTATACTCGTACTCTAGCAACTATGAAAATTGATCGTGGTGGAGTATTAGTTGCACTAAGCAATCCACTTACCAGCTCTCATTGTATCGGTTTCTCTTGTTCGCGTTCTTTAGAATGTATTATTGTTGAAATTCTCCTCTCTCATAATGCTTCTTTATTAGTATCTACTGCATATATACCCTGTAAATCCTCCCTAGTCACTTATAAAACTTTTTTTGATGATTTCTCTTGTTACATTTTAACACATCCTCCAAATTCCTATATACTACTTTGTGACGACTTTCATTTTGAGGGTATAGAATGGATTGGTAATGATACTTTGACTATCATATCAACTGATAGTTCTTGCATATCAACATCTTCTTTTATATCTCATTGTTCTTTTTTACAGTATAACTTCATCTGGAAAAAAACGGCTGACAGCTTGACTTGGTATTTTCCAATACATCAGCCAGTTGTATAAGTATATCACCCATCTGTACTCATTACGTACCAATGGACCTGCATCACCCACCATTGTCTATTGATTTTCGCATTAAAGCTATGAAGTTTGAAACAAATAATCCATCTCCTAAGCTTAACTTCATCAAAGCTGATTTTTACGCTATTTCCGCGTGCCTTCAACCGATTAATTGGTCTTCTTTTTGGAAGATCTTGGCTATTAAGATACCACAAACAAATTTTATACTTGCCTTAACAACTTAATTAGGCAATATACACCACTGAAGCGTAGCCGCAAAGCCAAAGATAAACCTTGGCATACTCAATGAGTTCTAAGAGCTTTAAAAGAGAAAGACATAGTAGTCCGTTGCCTTAAATTTACTCGTGCTCAAGAAGCTCGATTGAAGTTTACTCAGTTAAGGGCTACTGCTAAAAAAGAAATAAAATTGGCACTGAAAACGTACTTTTGTAACCCGGAGAGCTCTTGCCAATAACGTACCGCCTTGCTGGTCTTATATTAGAGCTTTCAAATCTTTGCATGGCATGCCTCATACTATTCATTGGGATCACAGAAGTTGGATCCTTCATCAATGCCCTGCATCCTAATATAAGTCCTTATCCAGATGGATTCCCCGACATATTGTTACGGGTGAACATTGAGATTCCATAGTGTTGCTCACCCCGAACACTACCATACGCGATTTCATAAGATTAAACCTACGCAATACCGAGCCACGGTTTATTAACTTTTTTGATAACCTAATAATGTAACCAACAGCAAGTAATTTAAATTTTGATTCATAAAATGACTACTTGTCAGATTACGCAAAGAAAGCCACATAATTTTTTGCTTTTTAACTTCATGTAATTAAACTTAGGCCGCTTCCGATTTACGCGCCACATTATAGACAACGCAAGCAGTGAAAAGCGCCGAAAGCATCAAGAACCAAGGCGAGCTCGAAACGAAACGTTAATTCCCGGCACTACGGTTAGGTCACACGGTAGTGGAAACTTTCATCATCCAATCAACATATGCGGCAGCATAAACCATATAACTTCTCAAAGTAATCGGGATTGCGTCGCAAGCAAAATAATATGCCACGCTGTGAGGAAACCCAAGTTTGAATCGTTGCTCCCGTCATGCGACAAGAGGTGTTCGTGATATGCGCGATAATTTGCGGGCGTATGCATCATTTTTTCCAATGAAGGTTTCATACGCCCTGTATTTGCATTGATTATACTTTCTGACATTGACTTTCAATGAATTTTGATGCAGTGTATAATTCGACTAATTCAAATTCGAACCTGAGTGCTGTCGAAATTTACAGGGAAACGATTTTGAGTGCGGAGCCAAACGTGAGACTGTCGTTAAACCCAACAGGCCATCAGGTGTGCAGCCACTGAGATTTCGGCCGAGGACACAGACATAATAATCCCGCCACAAAAATCTTCACACTCACACAGATCCAGCGGAGATGCACACATGTCAACAAAGAGGAGCGAACCGAGTAACGAAGCAAGAGGTACTGCTGAGGCTGCAATGGCACGCATACCGAAGGAAGACACTCGCGGATTTCATACTTCATTGGTGGCAAGCAAAGGACGAGTAAGGACCGAACTCGAGGCGTAACGTAAATTAAAAGTAGCAGCAACATGAAAACGAAAATGCTAAGTACTTCAAGCTCTAGAAAAATTGACTGTTAACTACCATCAAAAACCACCAAAAAATCGAGAGCAAAAACAAATATATTGATACTATGAACAAGGAATTGCAACAGAAACAGGCCACATTGAATGTCGTTACACCAGAGTTTCAACAATTGAAAGATATTTCAGCGCATCATAAGAAACAAATTTATGGAATGCTCTCTGTCTAAAGTTGGACAAGCCTTACGCATGGATACTATCAGTGAGATGGAAATGAATACACCTGATCTGGGTGGTAACGTTGAAGAGAAATTTACTGTGGCTCGATTATATATAAGTAAAATTAAATTGGAAGCTTAAAATATCACCCACGATATCAGAATCTGGAGGCGTTACAAACAGATTCAAATAAAAAGGTTTCTGAATATGAAAAGGATTTAGACGAATGCCGTTTGTTGAGCTCACAACATGAAGCCGGAATGAAGTCATTGTAGGAATCAATGCGAGAGTCCAAGAACAAGTAGCAAACTCTTGAAGAACAAATCGATGGCCTTCGGGAATAATGTGCGAAACTGCAAGCAGCTGAGCATGTTTCAGCAATTAATGTTGAAGCGTTATGCACAATATTCGATAACGTGACGCCCACACAAAACAATTGAAAGAGCTTCGTGATGAGTTCTCAGCCAAACAAGAGGATATGAATGAGCTTTAAAATATCAACCAAAAACTCACTTTGGCACACCAACAAATGACCGCCGATTACGATAAGCTCAAACAAGAAGAAGCGGATAAATACACTAAACTGCAAGAAAGAAGCACGGATACAACTGTTGAATATCTTACCTCCTCTTCTAACTGGCTAACGACATCGTGGCGAAGCGCACTATTCACTTTACTAACACCAAACTCACTTTAATACACCACGAAAATCTAAATAGAGAAAATCGCAACGTTCCCGAGGAGATATTGCTGATGTCATCACGGCACAGTGTGAACTTGGGCTGATAGCCTCATTTTAAGCTTTTCACTACTTTGTATAATTGTCTTTTCTTGATACTCGCTGAGAGCTAGGCGGCTTGGTTTCTCTTGAACATTCAGAAGAAAAGCAGCTCATATGGAAAGCGGAACTGATGCTGAATGGAATAAAACCCAGCTGCTACAACCAAAACGGTAGAAACAAGGACGCCATGATCGGCACCCTAAAGCTAGATAAGCTCTTAGATAGAATTGGACACATCCGACGCAACTAAATGAGTGTAGAGAAAGAGCCAAAGGTCGAGAGATTTGACGACCAAAATTAGTTAAAACTGGTGGATATATATATACACTCACGATACTCCACGCGTTGGCCACCCAAGGAAAAAAGGGAAAAGCGAGGGTTATCGTCAAAATCCTCATCTCGCATCCTGATGTAAATAAACATTACTGACAGCGCGCAACGCACTGAATTCCCACTAGGATCGCCACCGAGTGGAACTTTTTATAAGTGAAATCAAGCGAGGTGAACTTCTTGGACAAACGAAACAAAACCACTCCAAAAACATGATTTTCCCGGTAGACGGGAGGAAAAAGCTGTAACTCGAGGGTTATTTAAGCACGAAAAGATTGGCGTGCTTTCTTTCTTTTGGAAGTTTTCGAGCAACCGGTGGAGGAATAATAGAGCGATATTCAGTGACAACATAAGGAGGAATTGAAGACGAACCTTGGATACCGGAACATTAAATTGGGACAAGATAACTTTGCGGTGGCGGTAATCAACAAAACGGAAGAAAGGGGGTCCCTTACTAGAGTAGGAAATAAATGTAAGTGGCTTAAATTTTCATTTATATTCGTCGAATTGTAATAAATAAAGAATATTAGACAAGCCAATTAAAGGTAATTTTAAATTTTTTTCCTTTCCATACAACATAAAAACGTTCCTTTTCGGCTGTGAAAGGTATGGCTCGGGAATTTTTTTCCCAGGACGTTGACCAGGCAGGAAGACCTGGAAAAGTTAAGTGAGGTGGTAGTGTTCGGCGGGTGCAGCGAACGTTAGTGTTCCAATTAAATTTGGTTACCCCTATATGGGAAACTACGTGTTTTGTGTGGCGGTGAAACACTTTAACTCGTTCTGCGTGGAAGTTTCTTTTTGAAGGTGATTTTCGCGGCTAAGTGACGCTGAGCCCTAAAACTTGCATAATTCTCATTCGGACAATCCCTTGAGAGGCTCGGCGGATCGAACGAGCGGCGCCCACGCCTGTCTTCGGGTGAGTTAGTTTGGGTCGGTGGAGCTTCCATCGAAGTAGCCCCAATATAACTGTGGGGCAGCTAGGAAATCGGTAATAATGTTTGTTAAATCACTTGCATCCTTTTTAAGTGTTCTCCTATCCCATCTCTTTAATCTTAGTCTTTGCTTTGGAAGCGTTCCCACTTGTTGGAAAGAAGCAAACATTGTGCTGATTTTTAAAAGTGGTGACTCTTTATCCGTGACTAATTATCGTCCTATATGCCTACTGTTTTACTTTCCAAAGTTGTTCGCAACCGTTTGCCTGATTTACTGAATCCAATGATAGCACCTCAACAACCTGCGTTCCTCAAGGATCGATCAACAACGGCTACTTTAATTTAATCTGCCAATTAAATTGCAAATGCTTTAGATAATTAACATCAAATATATTTTATCTTCACCGACGTTACTAAAGCATTCAACACTGTGAACCGTTTGCTTTTATACTTTAAATTGAAGTCTTACGGAATCGCTGAAGTCCTTCTCTCGTGGTTGTCATCCTATCTTTCCTTACGTGCATGCCGTGTGTGTCTTCTTTGTACTACCTTCTTGCAACTCTTCCCTTCAATATGTTGTACCGCAAGGCTCCATCCTTGGTCCCCTTCTGTTTTTATTGTTTATCAATGACTTTCCGTCTGTAATTAGGTCACATTGTCTTCTTTTTGCAGACGATTTTGAAGTTCTTCGTGAGATCACATCCCTACAGGACTGGTTCTACCTTCAACAAGACTTTAATTTCTTACGCAACTGGAGTAAATCAAATTTCCTTTGCCTCAATATTACCAAATGCCACAAAATCAACTTTACACTTAAGGCAAAGTACATTCACCTAGTACCCACACCTTTCATTTACCCTGTGTTTCACACTTTTTGAATTTTACCAGGGGCACGTCAGCTGATCCGGGGCACGACAGCTGAGCCCAGGCCTGGCGCGTTCAAGAAACAAAGCAAAAAGCAAATAAAATTTCCGACGCACGTGTTCTTTTCTGTATTTCAGAACATTGGAGTGCTGCCAGATCCTAATAAAAAACTAAGAGATTGCATGGAACGAATTTGTTTTTCTGCAAAGTTATTGATTTTTTGAGATATGGTAATCCGAAATCTCTCATCGAAGCATACTCGTATGTTTATATTCGCGCCAATCCTCGCGTCAGCATTTACCTACCTACCTGCTAACGAAGATTCATGGCTCGCTGTTCGGCTTGTGTTCGGATTTTTCCGGAGGGTTGATGGAGTGTGGTTACTAGTTGAGTATGCTATGGTTTATAGACTTAGGTATCACGTTTGATCCGTTACTCGGATTTAATGCGCATATTTTGAATGTGGTATCAAGTGTATCAAGCGTTATAGGATTGCATCAAGTTTGCTATTGGTTCCAATCTAGTTTCGCTCCGATTATTTGCCTTATGAACCGTGTTTCGAAGGTGTCCAATATGTTTGCGTATTTTTATTTTAGGGTCCATGTTTGAAACTCATAGCAAAGCAAATGTGTTATCAAAGATTTGCATACTTGGAGCTGGTTTTCAATATCGTCAAAACAGAATAAAACACTTTATATGCAAGCTGTATTCTTCGGCGTATTTGGTCCCTCTTATTATTGGTTCTCGCTATTTTGGTGCCTAAATAAATAAGTTCACCCATATGTATTTGCCAAGCGTGATACTTTGGGTATTTTTCCTCGACTGCGTCAAGAAATTTGTTCTTTTCTTATTAATTTGTAGCCCTACTAGCTTATCTTCGCTGTCGAGGTTCTGAAAAAGCTTTTGGCAGTTGCTAACGACCGTAACAAAATATTAACTTCGACGTCATTGTCGTTTTGGTAAGATGAACTGATTGCAATATATTATTAAGATTATTACGTTACGATCAATACTGTTGTATACTTGCTTAAAGTTTCCCAAGTACTTGCTTGACTGTAAAAAGTTAGTTTTTGATCGATCTACCTACTCCAAAACCACCTTGATACTCCCCATAAATACTGTTGGCGTATGATATGATTTTATTTTCTAATATCTTTGAAAATGTTTTATACGCCATGCAAAGTAGTGAGATGCTTCTATAGTTTTTGCACTGTAACTTGTGGCTTTTTTGTGGAATGGGATAAAAAAACTGATGGGCTCCATTCGTTCGGCAGATATTCTTGTTTTCAAACGTTGGATGACTTTATTGATGGCTTTCTGAACACCGATGTCACTATTATGTTCAATGAGTTCCACTGAAATATCATCTTTGCTTGATTATTCTTTTCGCTTTGGTGGTAGAACAAACATCATACAGAGTTGGTGAGATCAATGGAAGCTCTCCGGGAATATCTATAGGCTTTGTTGTTCTGGAGGTATGCGGAGGATTAAGGAGGTTCTTGGAATATAGTGCCCATTTTTTTTTGATCCTGTTTTCGTCACCAATGATATTAACGATGTCATCACGACAGAGTGTGGACTTGGGCTGATAACGTCAGTTTAAGCTTTTCACTACTTTGTATGCTTGTCTTGTGTTGATACTTACTGAGAGCTAAGTACCTTGTTTTTTCTTGACCATTCTAAAGAAAAGCAGCTCATATGGAAGGCAAAAATGATCCTGAAGGGAATAAAGCTGCTGCCAAGGGTGTGGAAACAACGACGTCATGATTGGCGTCCTAAAGCTAGAGAAGCCCTTAGGGGGAACTGGACAGACGCAAGTAGATGAGGGAAAAGAAAGAGCGAAAGGTCAAGACACATAGCAAAGCACAATTTATTTCAACTTCTGTTAGGAGCAAAAAGTCTCATGAAGCCCAATTCAAGAATACACAGAGAAAGGGAGTCAAAATGAACTCCCCAAGTAGCCTAGGTTCCAGACAACCCAACGTAAGCCTGCCTAAAATGCAATTGAAAAGTCTTTTTCGAATCACCAAAGAAACGTATCAGCCCCTTCAGGTAGCAAAACGTAGAGGGACCAAGCAACGATGTAAGCCTATTAAGCAGATTCTCACTGATCAAATATGCAGATGGGAGGCGTTACGCAGATATCCTGCGAAAAGTAAGAGTGGCGGTTAACTCGACTCTTCCATTAGAATAGTATGGCTTGCCCAATTCAGTAGTTTATAGCTGGAGTTCAGGCCAAAGGCAACGAGTGAGAACTTTTTCTGGCATGAAGTTAAAAAGATCGTTGGAGAGAGCACTACTGTAGCATCACTTGCGCCTATGAAAGCGTTCAATATCAGGGATATTGACTACGTCACAGAAGGAAACGTGGGCGAAGATGCCAATAAACGTGAGTTCCTTAGTTTAACTTGGTTAAGGTTAATGCTCATCAAAGAAAATAGCGGAGCCAAAGCCATATTTGTCATCAACCTCCGTGTAAAGGAAGCAGAACAAATGCTTCACAAGCATAAAATAAGAATTGACTGAATTAATTGCGTATCGCAGCTGGGTGGACGGACACGGCCAAAGCGTGATAATGATCATATCACCTTATGGAGTCCCGATACATTCATGATTGACAATGAGATACTCTAACTATCTCTAAGCGAAGGCCCGAAAGGGGCTGTAGGGCTACAAAGAAGAAGAAGAATTGCAGAATACCATGAAAAGTAGTAATTTTTGTTGCTTTCAGTGCCATGGCTATGATGATACTGCAAAAAGATGCAATGAGCTTTATAGGAGCTCATTGTAGTCAAATGGGGCACAAAAAAAATAATGCATGGGCAACACACATTGCATACCCTTGTTATGAACGAGCAAAGGAAACTCCCTGCCTACCGTTTAGTGCCAGCCAATGGAGGCTTCATGCTTTGAACGAGCGAGTTGAACTCCCGCCTACCGTTTAGCGCTAAAAGCGTCAGCCAATGACGCCAATGTACATTACGGCAGATAAACAACACCGTTCACCTTCAGAGTTAGTATGGGTAAACGCTAGCACATGATAGCTATGTACGTTTCGGCCAATATACCGCTATGAAGCTTCAGCATATGGATGTACATTACGGCAGATAAACAACACCGTTCAACTTAGGAGTTAGCACGCGTGAACGCTAGCACATGATAGCTATGTACGTTGCGGCCGATATGCCGCTGTGAAGCTTCAGCATGTAGATGACGCGTACATGGCAGCGATTGACTACAAGTGAGAAGCTCTATGCATGAGCAAGTTACGGTAGCTAATAGCGATCATGTAAAAGCTTTTGCCAGCCAACTGAGAGCTGCGGCAAATATGGGGGCGAAAAGTTTTCGTCACTCATATGCAAAGTATTTCCCCCCAGCTGGCTACGATAATTCGTAAATATTTCAGAATGGCTCTCATCATCTACAAACTAACAAGGTGAAGCGGGGAGGGGAAGTTCCTAGTAAATGAGAATTCACATTCTCATCGTCTCAGCGATTTTAGCGGAAACTAAATCAAAAGCTCGAGTTGAATTAATCTTTATACTCATGGAGGAACTGTTGAGAAGCCAGTCAGTAAATCAACACGCGCTGTGCTAGCACGTCAGTCCCGCGTTCAACATTGTAAGCATTTCCTATTTTCAGGCCAGCCAAAGTAAAGTCACCTACAAGGAACCAAGAAAGGTGGACCCAGCGGTTGCAGCTCGAGGAGGGATACCCATGTCGTCTCACCGAGGAGGAGGCCTGTGCCCACTCCAGCTTGCCAGCATCCCAATCAACCCACTGGCAACCAGTGCAGCGAGGTTTCACACCACCACCAGGAACATTCGCCCGACACTGCCCATGAGTCTGGAGGAAGCACTCCAGGTTGAACCCCGGCCTATCACGGCACAGGAGTATCTAGCCAGGCGGAAGGCACCCCCGGATAGTGCACACCACACTAGCCAGGAATCGTAACTAAAGTGACCTATTTCTAAAAAAAATCATGACGGGTGACGAAAATTGATTGTTGACGATAAAGTTTTCCGATAACGAGCATAGACCATGCAAGATGAACCCCCACAATCGTCATCTAAAGCAAATATTCACCAAAAGACGATTATGTTTTCTATTTGTTGAGATTACAAGGGTATAGTCTACTCTGAGTTGCTTTTAAGAAACCAAACTATTGATTAAAATGTCCATTGTCCTCAATCATCGAAATTGAACGAATAAATTGAGAGAAAAAAACACCCTGAACTGGTCAATCGCAAAGGCGCGATGTTCCATCATGATAATGCCAGACCCACACCTTTTTGATAACCCATCAAAAATAAATGGAGTTCAATTGAGAGCTGGTGCCACATCCACCCTATAGTTCTGACTTAGCACCATCAGACTATCATTTGTTTCGCTCCCTTCAAAACCATTTGAATGGTAAAACTTTCAATTCCAATCAGGCTGTTAAAAATGTGTTGGACCAGTTTCTCGCTTCTAAAAGCCAAGGCTTCTCCGAACGTTGAATTTTTCAACTTACTGGAAGATGGCAAAAGGTCGTCCAACAAAATGGTCAATATATCATTGATTAATGTTTGTTGTTAATATAAATGAATTTACTTTGAAAAACATGAAAAAAACGACATTAATTATGGACAACCCAATATATAGATTTCCCTCTAAAAGAAACTCGACAAACTCCCCATAGATTGTTGTATTTGGTATCACGGCTAAGTGCTCCAAAATCTACTCCCTCTGAGGCTTACTCGTAAATCCATCCATTGGATGTTGAGAGATCCAGTATCCTCTTAATGTCTTTCAATGTATAATTTTTTGACAACGATGAACTTTGTCATATGCAAAGAAACAGAAACAGTGTGGTAAATTTCTTTTGACCTTATAGACGTTCTCTCTTCTCAGGTAGAAGAGACCTGTCATGTGGATGGGATCAGTTTCTCTTTTGCCAATTGCAAAACATAAAATATTTGAAAATTTAGATTGGGAGCCATAATTTATACGGAGAATTCAATCAGCCTTATAAGTTTTCTAATTTTAAATTTCCAGCTCAGCTTTGTCTACGTAAAATGTCTAAAAATAATTTTCAATTCCTTCCCAGAAGAAGCCTGAAAATTGCTCCGGAATGTTTTCATCTGCAATTAACAAATAAGTCTTCCTGTATGCTTTCCAATTAAATACTAAATCAACGTCCTCATTTCAAAACCTCATGCTTTCCTGAAGAAAAAATATATGAAATGCCACTTACCCCCTACGTAATGTCAGTGTCAAAGTTGAATCAATCCGCCCCGCATATATTCATTTTTGATGAGCATCGTTGAGGTAGAATATATGGCGTCAAGGCGGCCACTAAAATGCCCATCAGGGGCGTACATACAATCAGCCACAGCATTTCTAGCTCTTGGTCTGAATTGATTAACAAATAAATTTTCCACAACACAGTAGGTTTATTAGATATCCTTTGTGTGAAGTAAAGAGACAGCCATCTAATTTGGCCCCAGATAATGTACATATAAATAATTCAACAATATTTATCTGTATTCCAGCCAGCAAATGTTGTAACTTTTGCCAGTGTGGACGATGAATAGAACAGTGGGTTTTCAGATGGTTCCAATTTGTGGAATGGAAGGGGTATAATGCAGAGTGAAATATCAAAGTTGAATCGTTAGGAATTTAAGCTGGAACACTCATAAAATTTTATTCGCAAAAATTTTTTTCGATTATGTTCGAAATAATTTTGAATGGGATTGTGGTTTTCTATAGATTATTGCGCTATAAGATGTCTAAAAATGAGATAATTTTGAATGGTTGTTGGGATTAAATCAGCTTTTAAGGCTTTTCACTTAGATGATTTAATTTGATATACATATATTCCTTTTATGAGTAGAATTCGCTAAGTTATTACTACAATTATTATGATGCTACATTGTCATTTTATGACTTTATCTCAATATGAGATATTCAATTTTTCGTTCACCAGTTTTTCTTCAATTCCAATCTGGACTTTATTAATGGCTTTGTACACATTTCATTTGAATCTGTCTCTAGAAATATCGAGCATATGTACGGATAAGTGAAAGCAGGTGTATTCATTAAAAAAAAAATGGTATTTGAAAAAAAAACCATCATAATATACAACATTCGTATATCTAACATACATCAGTCAGATTTTATCAATTTATTTCATTATTTATTGATTTAAGCATTTTTTTTTGCGAAGGGTAATGCTAAAAATTGACACAAAGTCGACTGGAAAAACACAAAAGTATTAAATGAAGATAAAATAAAGGTGAGAAATAAACTTATTTGCTTTGAAAATTATCATTTTATCCATGCAATGGTACAAGGATATCATCGAGAAAATTGATTTTTTGAGTTTGTGATTGTTTCTTATGGTGTCCAACAGCATGTTATGATTTGGTTTTGTATATGAACTATAAAATAGACTATTCTGTTATGATTTGCATACGCTTGCTTTAAATTAGCTAATTATTATTAGTCAAAATAATGGAACTATGAAGGAAAAAAAATTCTTAGATTTAAATTGCATCATTTCTGCTTTTTAATTTCAAATGCAATAACTTTCACCTTCTCTGCTATGTTCTATATGCACAAGAACTGTCAAATTTATTGAAGTCATTGTTCACACGAACACGTTCGGCACAGGTACAGGGAAGAGGAGCACTGAGAAATGTATCTTCGTATCCGACAGTCTCTGATTCGGCGGTGAGAGTTATTGCAGGCGTGATACCTGACACCCTCCTTGCTAGAGAGCGCCTCGCTATTTACCTGCGCCAAAACGAGGATGCGAGGGAGATGGTTGTTCGCGGGGAGAGACGGCACTCGCTCAACAATTGACAGCAGTCGTAGGTGAATTGCACGAAAGGAAGATGAACTGCGCGCCACATCCTGAATGTGAGACTGTGGCTAAATCGAAGGCATTGTGAGACTGACTTCTATCTGACCTGGCTTTTGAGCGGGCATGGGTGTTTTCTGTCTTACCTGCACAAGATTGGTAAGTCACGGTCCTCCAATTGTCGGTTTTGCCCAGGAGAGGAGGACAATGGCTGTCACACACTTTTTGCGTGCACAAAATGGGTCAGGATGCGAAGGGAACTCTACGGGGAGACAGGAGAGCTCACACGGGATAATATAGTTGCAGTGATGCTCAAATCGGTTGACAAATGGAACCAGGTGGTACATCATGTTCGAGCAGTCATAAAAGATAAAAGGGACTCACAGCAGCCAGGGGCATCGGGACTGGGCGATCGCTTGTCTGGCGATTCCTATTCCCCTCTCTTCTCCCGCTAGGAGAGGAATCCCTCAGCTTGAAGTCACCTCACGGCGTAACAAAACCAGACCTGGCCCGAAGTAATGTGTTAAACGGTTCCAGGCTGGGTTCTCAGGTTGACAGAGGAGGTGTTTAGTGAGTAGTCCAGTAGCATTCTTGCGAGCATTTATGCACACTCTGTGCATGAATCTCGTTCACCCCCCTACCACAAAAAAATTGTTTACACGTGCGAAACTGATTGAGATCGTTGAAAATGGCTCGAAAAAAAGAAACTTCACTTGAAGAACGTTCACAAATACTTACTTTGAGAAAAGTGGGTAGAACGATTCGAGAAACTGCACATATAATTGGTGTTTCAATGTATGGAGTGGAAACCACGTTGAAGTGGTTCGCCGAAACCAACACAAATATAAATCGAAAACGCTCTGGCCGACCAAACAAAGAAAAAACAACTAAAGCTGAGGATCGATACACTTTGTTCATGAGCAAGTAAAATCGGTTCAAAACAGCACCGGTCATTCATGCTCAAACCAAAAAAAAATCCTGACAAACCCAATTTCGGTGGATACTGTCAGAGTCGTTGGTGAGAGTAAGGATATTTTGGTAGCGTTGTTATGAAAAAACCACTTCTTCAACCACAAAACGAGCGGAAAAGATTATTGTTTGCTCAAAAATATAAAGATTGGTCTGTAGATTAGAGCTGCGTTATTGACCGATGAATCAATATTCGAAATTTTCGAATCTAGACGGTACCAGTATGCTCGTCTTAATAAAGTTGAGTGGTATAATCCTCAATATATTGTGCCACCAGTTAAATATGGCGGATGCTCCGTGTTAGTCTAAGGTTATTTAAGCTACGGTGGTGTTGGAAAACTGGTCAGGCTCGACGGAATAATGTAGAAGGAAGACCTTCATAATATTCTTCAACACAATGCCATTCCATCTGCAATTGGTTGGATCGTCAACGGACTTATCTTTCAATAAGATAATGATCCCAGCACAGTTTCTATTTGTGCATGAACTATCTACGGTCTAAGGAAGAGAAAGATGTGCTCGAAATCATGGATTGGCCATCGCAATCCCCTGAGGTCAATCCGATTGAATTATTATGGGATGAGTATGACCAGCAGGTGAAAAACATGCACGTGACCAGTGAAAAACAGTTGTTCGACAGTCCAAAAGTGGTATGGGACAATTTCAAAGCTGAGAAACTTCAAAGATTGGTTGAAAGGTTTCCAAGAATTTGCGCTGCAATCATCAAAGCAAGAGATAAAAACATTGATGAAACAACCTGATTTGATTTGTCTTAATATTTTCCGTATTTTTAAATATTTTTAATTTAAATATACAAATAAAGTGCACATAAATCATAGCAAAATAGTATATTTTGTAGTTTATATACAACATTTAATTATAAAATGCCGTTGAAAACAGTAAAAAACAACCATAAATTAAAAACATGATTTTTTTATGATATCCTTATACTTTTGCGCAGTAGAATATATATATATATATATATATATATATATATATATATATATATATATATAAATATATATATATATATAATTATATATATATATATATATATATATATATATATAAATATATATATATAATTATATATATATATATATATATATATATATATATGTATATATATATATATATATATATATATATATATATGAATGTTAGTTCCTTGACCGAAACGAAAAAACTTCTTTTTCTAGAATGAAAAATAATTTGCCCGTTAAAAATCCGTATAATATTTTTTTTGTTTAATGGCTATTTATTATGTTGATTAATCAGATATTTGAAGTTAACATTATTGTTTTAAATTGTTGTACAACCGTCTTATATAATAACCTGAAAAAATCTAACAATAAGTAATTAAATGTGTCAAAAAGTTTTTTACTTAGGTTACTCTTTTATCGGATAATGTGTAAATATTTAAGTTGTTTCGAAAATTCAAAAACAATTGAAGTAAAAATTGAATGAAAATTGAATTAAAAAAAAAATCAAAAAGACATAATAAAGGAATCGCCATACACCCCCCCTACCAGCCAGCTGTTAGGCTGCGTTGAAAGTGGTGGTAATGAAACTAACGTGTCTTTTTGTATATATATATATACATATATATATATATATATATATATATATATATATATATATATATATATATATATATATATATATATATATATATATATATATATTGTTACATGTACAAATAATTCTGCGAGCTACTGTCGCAATTGTTTTCACAACAATGAAGAACACGAATTCACTCGAAACCACGAGAACCCAACAAGCATGATCAACATCTGCAAGTGACGTCACTCCATTCATTAATTTGCTCGAATCAGCCAGGTACCTCTCGGTAGAACATTCGCCAATGTGCGAGAAATGGGTGAATAGGTAGAGACCCTATATAAAGGCGAGCTGAATGAATGGGGGGATCATCATTCATTCGACCGCGATAAGAACTGCGATTGTGTGTGGGAAGCGCTATTATTCGAGTAGTAGAAAAGTGAGTTTCGTAATAGTGAAGTGATTTAGAAGACAATTGCGATAAGAAATTTATGGACAAGTGTTAGATTTTTCATAGTGAAAATTAAAATTAGTGAACTGATTATTGTGCATTTTATTTAATTAAATAAACTCTTTTAACTTAAATTAAAAGACATTGCGTTTTCACTTTCCCGGAACATTAAAATTATTGGCCTCGAACCGAAAACACGCGACAATGGTGTCAAGAAGTGAGAAAGAAAAATTTTGGAAGTGAAAACGTTTAAACAGTTTTAAAGTGCACAATTGTGAAAATTAACGTGGAAAAATAGCCGAAACAATAAAAATGCCAGGAAATTTACATCTCAAAATTAATCAATTGAGCATATCGGAGCTCAAAGAGGAGTTGGAACAACGAAATCTGGCTACACAAGGTACAAAGGCCATACTGATTGCACGCTTGCGTGACGCGATCGACGCGGAAAGCAGGAATCTGGATTCGGGTGAGCTCGCAGATGCGGAAAAAGGCGCAGAAGGTGGAGAAGTAGAAACACCAAAATCAAAGGAGCCAGAAAATGCGCAAATGCAAATGTTAATGCTGATGTCATCGAGTCTGACTGCGAAGATAGATGAACAATCAACGAAGTTAAATGAACAATCAGCGCAGCTAAATGAACAGACATCCAGTTTAGCTGCGAAGCTAAATGAACAATCAGCGAAGCTAGACCAACAAGCGATCGAAATCAAGGCAGATTTTCAAAAACAGTCCACCGAAATAAAAGCGGAGCTCGGCAGCCTGAACAAACAAATTAAAGGCGTCGAGGAAAAGGTTTACCAGGTCGAGGAAAAGGTCAGCCAGGTCGAAGAGAGAATGAACCATGAGATGGAAAAAGTGAAAAAAGAATTGGAAGCAGCGAAGGCAGTAGTAACTACTTCACCAGCCCCGCTTATAACCGCAGCGCAAAGCTCATCTAGGAATGTGCAAGCACCAATATTCGACGGGCAAACGGTCTGGACTATTTACAAAATCCAGTTTGAAGCAGCCGCTAGGATAAATCACTGGAATGAGCAGGAACGAGCAATTGCGTTAATTCTTGCTCTAAGAGGCCCAGCTGCCGAGCTTTTGCAGACTATCCCCGTTGAGCTGCATTCAAACCCGGCTGCTATAATGAATGCGCTGGACATGCGTTATGGAGACGATCATCTGCAGCAGATTTACCGGGCACAGCTACGGCATCGGATGCAGAAGTCTGCGAAACCCTACAGCAGCTAGCACAAGACATTGAGCGACTGGCACTTGTGGCTTACCCAGCGTATGACCCAGAACATCGAGATGACGTAGCAGCAGAAGCATTCATCAGCGCCTTAAAGGACAAGGAATTGCAACAAGCCGTGCGGTTAGCTCAAAAGCAAACAGTCAAGGATGCATTGGCTTATAGTTTAAATTTTGAGGCAGCCAAAAATGTGACCCGTACCACTGCCCGGGTTCGCGAGGTAGTGGCAGATAATCGCAGGTGTGAGCGCGTCGGAATTGAGCGAGAGCTGCAGGTGAATGGTGCGCCTAGATGCTGGAATTGCGGGGAAAAAGGGCACCTGCAAAGAGACTGCAAGAAGGGAAGAAGACCGAGCTATTGTCCAGGGTGGTAGAGATCCAGACCGTGTCAGGAGCCTAGAATGGAGGCCCATCAAACTGCAAGGGCCAACTTCGTGGGGCGAACGTTGGCTAGGAGTATCGACATCCCCAGCACCGTGCCAAGGCAACATCGTGGAGAAGCAGATAGATGCCTTCCTGGTCAAGCTGATGAAGAACAATGCACCCTAGCAAACGACACTGGTGCAACCCGATCGACGATCCGACCAGACCTAGTGAGGCCCCAACTACTTCACAAGGGCAGAGTTCATGGAATTGCTGACGCCCTATCTCGTCATCCATATCCAGCTAACTGCAAACATTGCCAACGGATTGAGGAAAAGGAGCCGCCCGTTGATCTGCGAGTGATAACGGCCGAATTCGATGAAGGTTGGTCATCGGAGGAGATTCGAAGTGCCCAGTTAGCCGATGAAGACATCGGACCATTGCTCGTATGGAAGGAGACGACTGGGCGACCTGAGTGGAAAGACGTTTCAATGCATGGCGCAACCCTGAAAAGCTATTGGGCACAATGGAACTCCCTTCAGGTGGAGGGTGGCGTACTCAAGCGGAAATGGGAAACGGTGGATGGTAGCTCCTATAGGATGCAAACTATACTTCCCAAAAGCCGAATCCACGATGTAGTTAAGGAAATGCATGGAGGATCCTCGGGAGGCCACCTTGGTGTTAACAAGACCTTAGCGAAATTGCGGGAACGGTTCTACTGGCTCCACGCTCGAGCAGACATAGAGGACTGGTGTCGCAGATGCACAATTTGCGCTTCCGTCAAAGGCCCAAAGCGACGACTGAGAGGACAAATGCAAACCTATAACGTAGGCGTGCCATTCGAAAGGATTGCTGTTGACATCGCAGGACCCTTTCCTGAATCCGATTGGGGAAATCGATATACGCTGGTTGTAGCCGATTATTTCAGCAAGTGGCCCAAGGTCTACCCCATTCCCAACCAGGAAGCAACTACCGTAGCCGAACAGCTAGTGTTAAATTGGGTCAGTAGGTACGACGTACCTTGCGAATTACATTCAGATCAAGGCCGAAACTTTAAGTCACTAGTTTTTGGCGAAATGTGTGAACTACTGGGAATACGGAGAATGAGGACAACACCGCTGCATCCCCAATCCAATGGAATGGTCGAACGGTTCAACGGCACGCTCAATAAACATCTGGCTGAGACGGTTGACGAGAGCCGAAGGGACTGGGACCGACATATCCCACTATTTTTAATGGCGTACAGAGCTGCCGAACATGCATCGACGGGCCAAGCCCCAGCCAAAGTCATTTTTGGAAAGACTATTCGTTTGCCAGCCGATATAAAGTTCGGAACACCCCCTGAGAAACCCCAAACGGTCTCGGAGTACGCAAGTGATCAAAGACAACGGTTGAACCAGATACATCAGACAGTGCGAAAACACCTCGAATCGACTACTGACCGCATGAGGACCAGGTATGATCTGAAGGCTGATTCTACTGGCTTCTAGCAAGATGACTTGGTGTGGCTTTATAACCCGCAACGGTGAAAGGGTAGGTCTCCAAAGTTGCAACATAATTGGGAGGGACCATACCGAGTTACAAAGCGGATCAACGACGTCGTATACCGAATACAGGAACATCGTAAACCAAGAGCCAAAATGAAAATCGTGCATCTAGACCGTCTTGCTCCATATTACATCCAGGGAGAATTGACTACAACTGGCGACACATCTTTTCGGGGCGAAGAGAACTGAGGTGGGGGCAGTGTTACATGTACAAATAATTCTGCGAGCTACTGTCGCAATTGTTTTCACAAAAATGAAGAACACGAATTAACTCGAAACCACGAGAACCCAACAAGCATGATCAACATTTGCAAGTGACGTCACTCCATTCATTAATTTGCTCGAATCAGCCAGGTACCTCTCGGTAGAACATTCGCCAATGTGCGAGAAATGGGTGAATAGGTAGAGACCCTATATAAAGGCGAGCTGAATGAATGGGGGGATCATCATTCATTCGACCGCGATAAGAACTGCGATTGTGTGTGGGAAGCGTTATTATTCGAGTAGTAGAAAAGTGATTTTCGTAATAGTGAAGTGATTTAGAAGACAATTGCGATAAGAAATTTATGGACAAGTGTTAGATTTTTCATAGTGAAAATTAAAATTAGTGAACTGATTATTGTGCATTTTATTTAATTAAATAAACTCTTTTAACTTAAATTAAAAGACATTGCGTTTTCACTTTCCCGGAACATTAAAATTATTGGCCGCGAACCAAAAACACGCGACATTATATATATAGGAGGGCGGTTCAAATATGATGGAGACAAACCGTCGCGCGCACGTATAGTTTGAAGGTCGTGGCTTGAGTATGTGATGGCTGGGTCCCTTACGAATAGTGTCGCATAGTTTTTGTCGGGACTGTATGTTTCACGTGCGTGCTACGACCATGAGTGAACGTCAAGTGCCGACCGCCGTTGCGCAACGTATTGTCATTCGTTTTTGAAGTGGGCAGGTGTTAAAAACACGGAGTGTGTAGTGTACTGTAGTCGCAAGGATATACATCCAGACTGTAGGGGGTATTCTAGTACCTCTTGTCCCAATTCCGATATTTTATCGAGCGTGGGACGCGCGGTATTAGGGTGCGCATTATCCTGGAGAAAAATCGCATTTCGTACTTGAATGCTCCTCCGTTTTAAGCGAACACAAATAATCAACTCTCAGATGCCCTTGGCATAAATATCGGACTAGCCGGGAAGATGGACTGACCCTATTTCTATTCTATTTAACTCTGAAATACGCCATAAGGAAGCTATCTGTCGATACAAAAGGTACATTACAATGCAAGTCCAGCCAAGTGGTAACCTAAGCTGACGATATCGTCATTTTGTTACGGTCATTAACAACCACCAAAGGACTCTCCCTGAAGCTCGACAGCGAAGCAAAGCTAGTAGGGGTACACATCAGTGAGAATAAAATAAAGCTCATGATGCGATCGAAGAAGAACTCCGAAAATCCCCAAAAGGTTATGCCGGGCGATAATCAGTATCAACAAGTTAGACAGACAGACCTTCGCTCATGTCAGAAGGGTTTTGTACTTAGAGTCTCAAAAATGCAGACACCAACCAGCAACGAATTAAGTCAAGAAATATGTCAAAGAGATGTGCACGTTTAAAAGAAAATCCATTGTTTTTCTGCTTTCAACAGGCACCCCTTTGTTGCAAACCAACAAAAATCACTCAAATCGTGAATTCCCGAAAATACCAATGTTATTTCCCTTATTGGAAAATTCCAAGAAGACAAATCAAAACTGCAGCGACTTATTCGGTGGAAAGTCCATAAACTACTTGTACCAAAATCATGTGTTATTGTTGTTGTAATTGGAGAAATTTTAAATGGCCATAATTTCAGTGTATATTATGCGATTTTAATCAAACATACAAAGTTAAAGGTCCTTTTGTAGGACTACTTAAATGTCAAATTTTGTTCAGTTTAAGGATATCTATACGATTTTATTGGGGAAAATATGAAATTCTAATATCATACTATTATTAACAAAGCTAAGCGAATTTTGACTTCTGAGGTATTTGTTGTTGTTGTACT
Source organism: Odontomyia ornata (assembly GCA_963969285.1). Lineage (NCBI taxonomy): Eukaryota > Metazoa > Arthropoda > Insecta > Diptera > Stratiomyidae > Odontomyia > Odontomyia ornata. The sequence goes on along the minus strand of OZ017739.1, from coordinate 354,767,775 downwards.
CATAAACATCTACCTCCATGATTTTTTCCAGATTTTTCGGATCACAAGTGTCCAATCGCAAGGGGGGGGGGACAATTTTTTTCGTGTATTTCCCCTCCCTGTGCACCCCTCGAAGCAAAAAGTGCCTAATTAAGACCTGTTTTGAAAAAACATTTCATTTGATATCCATATCGGCTACCTTTGATGAATTTTTTTTTTTAAGAGGCCACTCCCTTACCTTAAATACCTCATAAAATTTTTTTGAAGTTGAAATTTAAAGAAAGGACCACTTTAAACTTGCATACTATAAATTTGATGATGCATAATATAAATTTAATGTTTCTAGCTTAAGTGGCTTGCGAGAAAAAGTGCTGTGACACACGGACGAACGGACAGTTAGAAAGGACGTGATTTTAGTAAAATTATTTTACAGAACCCTAAAAATGTGGTCAAATTTGCGTATTTAGTGCCCAAATAACGAAAAAGGGTAATGAAAGAGACGAAATACGCCAGAGAATACAGCTTGCAAATAAAATATTTTATTCAATTTGACGATGTTGAAGATCAGAAGCAGAAAAATGAAGCTCCAAGTATACAAATCTGTGATGAGACTTATACTATGCTATTGGTGTGGAACCTGCACCCTAACTGAAGCATCCTCAAGCATATTGAACGCCTTAGAACGATGGGTTCTGAGGTGAATAGTCAGAGCAAAGCAAGATGGAGATCAATGACAAATTCGATACAACCATGAGCTATATGAAATATTGACTAGTCGGAGGTCTCATTGATCATAAAACTGCGAAACGTGCAATTGAGTGGCTACATGAATCGTATAGACAAACAATGAATATCCTAAAAGGTCGTTAGGAGAACTGAAAGAGGGGAAGCCGAGGGACAGTTGATCTGACTTGGTCGACGATTTCATCACTGCATGTATTTTGAAAATGGAGAATGCGGTCGATGTAACTAGACAGTCAGAGGGGCTTGTTGTAGGTAGCGTATGCCCGAGAGTGGCTGCAGTGCTACGAAGGAGAAGAATATTGATGTTAATTTAAACTCCTGCAGCAATGCATGATATACATGAAGGAGACCAATGAAGGAGTCAACTGGGCAGCCTGTAATTGATCATTGAATGAGTCAGACAATTGAATCTATATGACGTGAATTAAGACCGTCATTTAAAATCGTAGTGTCTGATTTACTTTGCCACCCTAACGGTTAATCAGATGAGGAATTTGTGGAAATTAGTAAAGCTGTGCAGTGCCAAAAACTAAAGATATGCAACAAAAACAAAAAAAGATTTATAAGTACTAAGCCACGAGTGTGGGTTAATGTGCTCAGGAAACAAGCTCGACTGATCAAACGGTTAATGGATTTGGAATAACTGGGCGCGATTAGTTTGTCTAGAACACTAAGGCCTTATGTCAGTAAACGCGCAGATGATGCCAGCGATTATAGCGACAATCCAAATGAAACAGTTTGGCATCATTTAGCAGCTGTAATGAGTGAATGTAGAGACAAAGATTTGCAAGGTCAATCTAAAGTCACAAGATGAGAACGTTTGTTGCCGCAGAGAGAGCAAGCCTTGTTTGAGAAAACAATTCAGCAAGCAAAAAACAGTTTCACGTTGCGCGATATTTCTAAGTTATCACCAGATTTTGATCCAGTTACAAGAGAGTGTACCATGGAACAGTTCATTAAACGTGTATGTGTGAGTTGAGAGATGTTTATATGTGAGATGAAAAATTAGTCTTGTTTGCCGCGAAAACCAGATTACAAGGATATGCGAAAATTTCGGAATAATGGACAAATTTGTACTAGTGGTTGATTTTCCTACTCTTGTTGTTGAAACTGACAGGTGAATATGATTTACGTGAGTACGTGCCATGTAAAGGCCTAACTTCATGGTCGCAATTAGAATGTGATTGGTTTAAGCGCCAATCACCGGCCCCAATATCGGTTCCAGTTTACATTGAAGGAACTCTCAACTTTCATACAGGTGAATACGAAATCCAGCTGTATCTGACGCTATAAGGTCAACGCCAACTTTTGTTTTCAACGAACAGCCACCACGATACTCTCCAAAGGGCCGCAACCAATCAGCTGGCCATCCGAAGATGAGAGCTCATCAGCTGCCTGTGGTACCTGAGTATACCTCCAGAGTTGAGGTTCGCAGTAACGAGTAGATCTAATTATCGAACAATCACAAAACCACTATGTTTCGGATCAAGTTCTGGTCCTAGCGTTTTTACTAAGCGATTTGAGTACCCGAGGAATGCCAGTCCTCATCGGTTTCACTGGGATCGGAGACGACAACCCAACAATAGCAGTTTCATCTCTTTGAATTACCAGATCAGTCCCGCCTAAGGGGGTGATGAAACCGATGTTCATCTTAAATTGATGGAAATGGTTTGTGAGAAATTAGGAAATTTGGACAAAAGTTTTTTTTAACAGAATGACGTCAGTTGGTTGCCAAGGCGAAGTTTCGGATTCCGCGAAAATAAAGTACATCCACCGCATTCGAGGTAGTGAGTTCACCGATTGGTAAGAATTTCACTTGGCGATTGGTCGTTTCGAAGAATATGACGTGCCGATGGGTAATGCACTCCTGCCCTCGCAGATATTGGAACCGAAATTAAAGCCTCATCCTGGATCAAACGTATTGCAAGGAACGCCAGTCAACTTGCGAGTAGCAGGGCCTACTTGCTTCAAATGGAGACAGCGAGGACACTTGTTTGTGGAATGTCCTTCCTACAATAGCGTTCGCATTGTAGCATTTGCCGACAATTCGGTCACCGTACTAATGATTGCCTCGATGCAAGACAGAATAGACATGGGAAAAATCACACCAGATTAACCAAAAACCGGTTTTGTGGTTGGCAATACCGACATTTCTCCCAGTTTAAGCCGGTTTTTTTCTTTCAAATTCGGGAACCGGATAAAAAATTCGACAAAAATAGAAAAATACTGAAAACGAAAAACCGAAAGAACTGTTTTTAATCAATATCTCAGCTAGACAGCATCTTTTAACCAAGATCAGCCATCCCCAACTAGGCAACGTAAATAGCTATCGTAACTATAAAGCAAATGAAAATCTTGGTATTGTTTGTTTATTTTTCGAGTGCGTAGTGAAGCTGGAGCACGGTCACGGTAAATGCAAAATGCTTGGGTACTGAGCTGAATGACTTAGCTAAACAGCAGGCTGTCGGCTTGAATTTCAAAACAGCAGTCTTTTTGTTTTCAACACAAAGATGAAGAATCCCTCAATTTGTTTTGAATTAAATAATTTTGTACGTAAAAATACTGAATATCTGGTCATGATTTTTTAGTCCATCAATAACTTGATGGACTTAAAAATTATTCATTTGATTTTGATTAGAATTTTTTAAATTTAATTAATATGCAAAAAACAAAAACCCCGTTCTTTCAAAGACCGATTTTTTTTTCACTGTAAACAACTGCCTGGTTAAACCGAAGGTGAAAAAACACCGGAAAGTCAAAGAATCGGTTTTTTCCAAAACTGCCAACCCTTAAACAGTGATCGAATCAACCGCCTTCACAGCAGCCTACTTCTACGTTGCAATAAAAAGAAACCGTCAATGTTGGTTGAAAATGAGAGATTAATTAAATGGCGGAAAGTGCGGGCGATTATTGATTTGGGTACTTTACGATCCTTAATGCAAAGATCTTTAGCTAAGATCGTTGAAATAATAGAGCTGACGAATATTTTAAGACTGCTGGGACTCAGAAGAAAAATTCAACACACCTTTCAAATAGTCGATAATATTATGTTGTCATCATCTGTGTTACTGAGAACTAATTATTTAAAGACATATAAACTACGGCTTATAATTAGGGGTGTAATTTGCCAGATTTAAGGTGAGTTGAAAGCTGGTCATATTTTCAGTAAAGAAGAACAGCAACAGTTAGACAAAGTGCTGCAAAGATTCCGTGGTTGTTTTTGTGAGGCATTATCTGGGGTTGGAAAATATGCTCTTGGGTAATTAAAAAACAAATTGGGTAGACGGACCTACGCCCATGTCAGAAGGGTTCTGTACTCAACTTCTCAGAAATGCAGTCACCATCAACGAATAAAGTCAAGAAATATATCAAAGAGATGTGCACGTTTAAAATAAAATTCATTGTATTTATATTTTCAACGGGCGCCATTTTGTTGTAAACCAACAAAAATCACTCAGATCATGAATCCCCAAAAATATTTATGCTATTGACCTTATTTGAAAATTTCAAGAAGACAAATCAAAACTGCAGTAATTCAATCGATGGAAAGTCCATAAAATACCAAAATCATGTGTTATTGCTGTTATAATTGGAGAATCTTCAAATGGCTGTAACTTTCGTGTATATCATTCGGTTTTCATCAAATTTACAAAGTTTAAGGACCTTTTCTAGAACTACTTAAATATCGAATTTCGTTTGTTTTAAGGGCACGTATACGATTTTATTGGAGAAAAGGTGAAATTCTAATATCATACTATTATTAACAAAGCTAAGCGAATTTTGACTTCTAAGGTATTTGTTGTTGTTGTACTCATAAACATCTATCCCCATGATTTTTTTCAGATTTTTCGGATCACAGGTGTCCAACCGCAAGGGGGGGGACAAATTTTTTCGTGTATTTCCCCCTCCCTGTGCACCCCTCGAAGAAAAAAGTGCCAAATTAAAACCTGTTTTGAAAAGTTCTCATCAAGACCTTTAATTTGATACCCATATCGGCTACCTTTGATATTTTTTTTTTCGGGGGCCACTCCCCTATGTTAGGAGACCCCCTTTAAATACCTTGTAAATTTGTTGAAGAGAGCACCACTTTACACCTGTGTATCAAATTCGATGTTTCCAGCTTAAGTAGTTTGCGAGAAAAAGTGCTGTGGATGGATAGGTGAACAGACGGACGGACAGACAGACGGACAGGCAGGACGCGATTTTAGTAGGGTTTTGTAAAATAATTTTACAAAACCCTTAAAATGAGCTTACGTCGGACATGCCGATTTTTCACAGACTGTCGTAACAAAAATTATTGAAGAGCTGGTGGAAAATAACATACTACCTAGCGAAGTTAGTTCTTGTCAAGAAGTTGAATTCAGAGTGTCAAATGTGCATAAATTACAGTGGGCTTAATAGTTTCACAATGAAGCAGCCTTATTTGATGGCAGTAGTAGACAAACTACTAGCACAATTGGCTAGATTTGCATTCTTCACAGCCCTTGACCTAATGTCAGGGTACTAACAGACTGAAGTTGCACCCGAATCAAGAAAGTGTACTGCCTTCCTAATGCATGAGGGACACTTTGAATTTTTGCGGATCCCATTTGGAGTAGGAAATGGATCAGTGATTTTTTAACTAGCACTGTCAACAGTTGCGCGCATATTACCACTAATTGTATTCTTTGACGATTTGCTGATACGAAGCAGAGATTTCAATGAAGGCTTGCAAAAACTAGAATTGGTGCTTCAAGTTATTCAGAAGATGAAATGACGCTCCGTCGATCAAAATGCAGATTTTTAAGAACTGAAATATGTTTTTTGAAACTCCAGAATAATGCCAGCAAATACATTGAAAAGTTTGCTGAAATAGCACGGGCAATATCAAATCTGCAGAGGAAGGATATTCCTTTCACTTGGGACTTGACACAGAACCTGGTTTTCTACCCACTTAAGGAGAACCTTCACAGCGAGCCAGTGTTGGTTTTGTATATATAACAATACAAAGCGCCATGAAGTCCACACAAACTCGAGCTTTAAAGGCCTGCTCGGAGTGCTGGGACAAAAAAGACGACTTGGTGGGCTGAAGCTAGTTTTCTTCTGTAAGCTTCTGGGTTCGAAGTACTAGATATTGTTAAATCATTGGAAAGATTCCATCGTCACGTCTTTGGAAAGCAGTTCTAAATTATCACTGGTTGTTGTGCAGTGACGATAACACGTCTTAAAAAGCCTTTATCAAGTAAAACCACTCGATGGTGGCTGAAACTACTGGAGTATGACTTCGTATTATTCCAGCAAGATAACAGTAAAATTCAACACGCTGCCACTGTGAGCCATATACCAGTAGAAGATCCCATAGCTCCAACTGATATTTTGGGGCATATTTTAACGACCAGTGTTGGGGACTAAGATTGGATGGTAAACATGCAACGGCAAGACAAATAATTATGGAAGCCTTTCGAAAGAACACTTTTGATCAAGTTCCGGTTTTCCGAACTAATTATGCGTTAAAAGATAATCGGCTGTATAGAAAAGTAAACGGAGCTTTGAGGTGGGTTGTGCCTAAGGCCATAGATAGTGAGTTGTGAAAAACGCACATGATAACTGGGGTCATTTTGGCGTTGAAAAAACTTTGAATCAATCGACGCCATTTCATTGGTTCAAACGGATGCGGAGCTATGTAAAGTCAATACATATGTTGAACGCCGTATGGACACCGAGAGCAAATGGGTAAATCGAAAGAGCATACCAGCCAGTTTTGCTGTACTTACGAACTGCAAATGACAGCAAATCCAAGTGGGACCAAAATCTACTTAAACTTTAATTTGTATAGAATTCACAAACCAATTTTACTACTAGGCATACTCTGAACGCGGTTGTGCTAAAATATTGTCCAGGCGATTTAATCCCTAACAAAGAGTTGCAAACATTGCACGATTTAGACGAGAATCGATGACAAAAAGTGAAAGTGGATGGAACGCTTCAATTAAAAGTGAAAATTACCAAAACAGTTCACAATGAACGATTTTGTGGCAAATGAAAATGTATCTACTGCGACAGGTGACTCGCGGAAAGGTACAAAGGACCATGCGTCTAAACAAGGCTTGACCGAGACTGATATTTGATAGGCGACTTCGAGGATTGTCAGTGGAATCCATTGCCGTTCCAATATATCTACCATGTTGAAAGGCTTAAGCCTTGGTGCTCTTTGGAACTTGAATATAACGACGAAGAAAAATCCACGGATGATGGTGAAGAGGACAGTGGACCGAGGCAGTCAACAATCTACCATAGTGTATCTCGAGACGAGCCACCTTAGGTTAGCCGAGCGGTCAACCCAGAGTTAAAATCGTGCAATATCGCACGATTCACATGAGGGAGACCTATAAAGGAGTTAAGAGGGCACTCCCTACCTGATCATTGAAGGAATCGGGTGGTTTAATCTAACTACATAAATAAAGAGTGTTATTTAAAATCCTAGTGTCTGATTTACTTTGCCACCCTGACAATTGTGCCAGTGACATATTGAAATTGAAGTCATTTCTAACAGATACTGAGGTTACTTTTATTATCGCATATATAGTTGAATGTCTGCATCCGAATTCAAATTTGCAAATCGGCATCAACCCATATCTTTCGGTGTGAACGTTTAACGCTCGATCGATTATCACTTAAAATACTTTGCTGACGTTAGGCAGCAACCTGATTGGGCAATAGCTTTTTGGGCATGAAGAGTCTTTTTCTTTCTTTAATGTAAGAAAACATTAACTGTTTTCCACATATTCGAAAAGCATGAATTGTTGTGAATTTCAGGCTAATGTTTGTGAACGATGTTAGAAATATCAACAATACTGCATGATTTCTTATTGTTCGTTTTTCCTAAATATAAGCAACAAGTTCTCATACTCAACAAAATATTCAGAAGAATTAGCTCGGTATGAGGTCAGACGTTATGGTTTCATTGAATTGGAGAATGGGCTTACTGTTCAGGCTCGATTAAAAGTTCGAACCAATGTTTGAATCTTTCTCTCTCTCCCAGAACTGGCGGATCAACTCAAAATGAGCACTAATTAAACCAAGTTTGTATATACCGTTGCCCACAACCCCGCAACCGTGTGTACCCAGTGGCGTATGGTTAATAACAATTGCTGTTTTATGTAGATAATATATCTCACTGCCTGTAACTTTGAGGTTCAACCCATTTACGCGAGACTTTTCCGAGACAAATTATTCACGCTCATGAATACGCCACTTGCAACCCGTGGGCTTATGCCCCTTCGTTTTTTTGTCCATTGGTGTATGACTACATTCCTGAAGTATGAACGGATTATGTTTCAGACATTTTTGAAGCATAATTTCAAAAATGCAACTGAAAGATGGTTGCACTCACCTTTAAAATTTTGTGCACTTGCGAGAGTAGAAAGCTTTTTAAGCCTCGCAACTTATTTTTCTGCTTTTTCTCATTTTGACCTTTGGAACTACTCTCTCAAAAGTTTCTAAGGCCAGCTTGTTTTGCTTCGATAAATATAATTTTATTAAATCGGAAATTTTTACCTTCACCAGAGGGTGGGCATTTTCCCTGGTGGAATCGACTAAGCTTTTGGTGAAACCTTTCGCCATCCATCGCTTTGAAATTCAACCTGTGATTTCCATTTCGAGCCGAGAAGAGCAGGACATCATCCTTAGAATTATTCGTTTGCTTAACAATCGCGTGATGCTTCTTATAATAAGGAAATACTTGCATCCTTGACTATAAAGTTTATATTCTAACCTTGCGTGAAATATGAATTTGTCTTTGAATAAGTAGGGAGCTCAAGACTCTGTGTTATCATTTAGGAAAACACCTTCCGGATTATTGGTGGCATTCAGCTATGATGTATGTTGACCATTGAACATTTTCGGTGATAACATAACAACTATGCAACCTATTCACTCCAAGCATTTGAAGCAAGGGTTTTAGTTCCTTTCTAAATTCGAGAACATTGGCTTCACTTACATAGGCTGGAATACCAAAAAGGTTATATGACACTTCAAGACATTCAAAGTTTTGGAATTAGACTTTGGTAATATTTTGCAAATAACGAGGACTCCACACTAAAATGCCTCTGCTACCTCCTCAATTACTAGTCACTCTATTATGTCTAACAAATAAAAAATCCTTGAATCTCTTGAAATGAGGTGGCTCTCTGAGAGAATAACAATGTCGGGCTTTCGCCTTGAAACAGCATCGAGAAGACTCACATGTTGTTAGAGTGCTACAAGTAATTTAACGTCAATCGAGATCAGACGAAGTCCATCATTGGGAATGTAGCTAGATGGCAAATCACTTCGCGAAATTTAGGCCTTGTCGTTGGAAAATGAATAAATTTTTATAAAGATACGCGTAAGTAGCTTATTCTTACCACTAAGATGGATTTTGTTATTATCTGATGATCCTTTTGCGGTGGATCCAAATGACATCCTGGACTTGATGGGGCTTCTTCTACTTTGTAGCACTACAGCCCCTCCCAGGCCTCCGCTTAATGCAAATAGCACCTCCAACTATCTTGGCCTATTGCCCACATCCTCCAATTTCGGAATCTGAGCAATGATGAACTGTCTTCGTTGATTGAGTCAGATCAGCGTTTCCTCGGTTCCTCCACTGGTCTCCGGCCTTCAGTTCTCCCAAAGAATGCCCTTTTGTGTATTCGTTGTTCGTCCATCCGATTTATGTGGCCAGCCCATTGCAGCTTCCGCAGCCTGACAATCGTTGAGACCTCTAGCTCGTCAACAATCTCATACAGCTCATTGTCGTATGCTGTGACGACAGTATTGATTATAACGTTCAGTACCAAATAATGCTTTGCTTTGGCGTCCCAGCCAAATTAGTCCGTCCGCATCAATAACCAACTCACCGAGGCTTTTGACTCAAATATAGGACTAAAGCAATGAGATGGGCTGACCCCATTACTATTTGATTTGGCTCTGGAGTACGTCATAAAGAAGCTACCTGTCTATATGTTGGACTCACAGCATTTTTAGGGTTTTGTAAAATAATTTTACAAAACCCTTCTAAAATCGCGTCCTGTCTGTCCGTCTGTCCGTCTGTCTGTCCGTCCGTCCGTCCGTCCGTCCGTCCGTGTGTCACAGCAGTTTTTCTCGGAAACTACTTAAGCTAGAAACATCAAATTTTATATGTAGGTGTAAACTGGTGTTCTCTTCAAAGTTCACCTACAAAAAAATTTTATAAGGTATTTAAGGGGGGTCTCCCCGTATAGGGGAGTGACCCCCCGAAAAAAAAATTTCATTGAAGGTAGCCGATATGGGTATCAAATGAAAGGTCTTGACGAGAAATTTTCAAAACAGGTCTTAGTTTGGCAAAGTTCGCTTCGAGGGGCGCACAGGGAGGGGAAATACACGAAAAATGTGTGTCCCCCCCCTCGCGATTGGACACCTGTGATCCGAAAAATCTGAAAAAAATCAGGAATGTAGGCCTTGGTGAGTACAACAACAACAAATACGTTAGAAGTCGCAATTCACTCAACTTTGTTAGTAATAGTATGATTTATCGATTTTATGTTTTCTTGAATAAAATCTTAACGGTACCCTTAAATTCAATGAAATTTTGTACACAGATGATAATTTATAAGATTGATCTATCCTGAAAGTTTCATAAAGATTGAATCATATTCAGCGAAGTTATAGCGGTTTGAATTTTCCTGTATTACTATGGAACAATATGCGCTGCATTTATTACTATGGCAACATATGGCTATGGAACAACATGCGCTTTTTACCGACTCAGACACTACAGTTTTGCTAGGATTTGCATGAAAATTTCGGGAATGATAGGTGTCATGTACATCTTTGAGAATCGGTTCAGCTAGTGGTATCAGTAATCGTCAAACAAAATAGTGGCTGTTTTAAATGCGAAGATTGGATAATTTTGAGTTATTTTTTCCCAACTTCAACGTTTAAGGTGCATGCTTTGAACACTTGATTCAATTTAATGAATGACTGAAGATGAGTACCTACAATAATAAGTGAAACAAGTCAAGGAGGCGGGAGAGAGCTCCTAGCAAAAGGGCTTTGTAAACATTCTAGGATTCGAAAAAATTGGCCATGAATCGATGATAACAGTACAGGAGAATAGCCCCTGAAAAAAAATTCATCAGACGTAGCCAATATGAGTATGAAATGAACGTTTTCATGGGAGCATTTCAAAACAGTTCTTAAACTGTCAGTTTTTGCTTCAGTGGGGGCACAGGGGGGAAATACATGAAAAATGTGTTTCCTCCCTCGCGAATGGACATCTGAAATAATTATCAAGGGAGATATTTATGAGTATAACAATAACAAAAACCTCAGAAGTCGAGATTCGTTCAACTTTGTTAATAATAGTATGATCTTCGTATTTCAATTTTCTCCAATAAAATCGTCTTTGACATGTATCTTGATTTGATTCGATCTGGTGACTGCATTTTGTAAATTGAATACAAAACCCTTCTGACATGAGCGTAGGTCTGTTAACCCAACTTGTTGTTTTTTATGTTGGACTCCCAGCATTTTTCAAGTATCTGTATGACACCTAGATACTCCCCAGTAATACTATTGGCGTATGATACGATGGGGCTAGGAGGTATAATAATCTTGTGTGTTTGGGCTCGTTTGGATAAATTTTTGAGAACTCTATCTTGATACCGGGAGCATTCTCAATACGATGCTGGATGACCAAATACACCACAGCCACCACAAAACAATTTTTCGTTTGGGACAGTCTTAGCCAATTTGTATCTGCCAGGCGAATAGACTTTGTTGCATTTCATACATCTATAATGCATGGCGTAGTTTGCAGCGGAATGGCCAAGTCGTTGGCATCGATAACGTTGAATATTCTTCTCAAGGTGGTAAAGTGTGACCGCATATGAAGGATTGTCTTTTGGTTTCCGGGAAATCATACAATTCATAAATATTTCACTAAAAATTGATTTCATCTCGTTAACAATTTTAGACTGTTGTGCTTTCACTACGAGATACAGATAACGCTAAGGATAACTCACTTTTTGATAGATTCTATCGATATCATTTGCGAAAAAACGTGGTTGTGACTACGGTTTTTGGTTATAATGATGCATTTTTTTGCTTTTTCGAAGTAAGAGGAGCTAAAATATATGGTAATCCATGAGTCTCTTAGTGTACAGCTCTCCTGGTCCGGATACCATACATATTTTTTAGAAAATTTCAGAAATAGTATACAGCATTGCTAATTTCTAATAACACAATTAGTTTCTATAAAATGCTCGATATTTGATAGGCAATCTAAGCTTGACTGAGTTGTAGGATATCTTACTTGAGTCAAGTTATTGATGTTCAGAATTAGTTTATGAAAGCCTTCTGGCAAAAACCCGCTACTACTAACTCAAGTAGTATATATTATAAGTAAGCATTTTTTTGCTTTAGCACTACAGCTCTTTTGGGGGCTTCGCATAAAGAAAGTTAGAGTATCTCATTACCTTGATCGAATGTATCGGTAACTCGGGAAGGTGATATGGTCAGTACCACGCGTTGGCCATGTGTCGGTCCACCCAGTTGCGATACCTTCTGATTTTAAGTCGGAACGTATCATAACTGAACAAGCTAATAGTCTGTTCGAAGAATCACACGAACCAAATCTCGATGTCGTCAACTAGCCCAGTCATATTAGGTAAAAAAGGGGTCAACCTCGGAATGAAAGATAATAAGCTGCAAATTGGTATGAACCTTTGTTTTGTCATTCTAAATGTTGTCTCAAAAGTCACAATCGTTATCGTGTTCGCGTCTCAAGATATTCAAGGTCAAAGGTCACAAAAATCGGTTTTTCGCGAATATCTGGCTTCCTATCGGTTAAATGAGATTTGCATTTATTATAAAAGTTGTAGGCTATAAAATTCCCTACAACTTTTGTTTAAACTTTTTTTTCATACGACCAACCGTTTTGAAGGTAGAGCGCGAAGAGTGCACATCGTACAGTCATATACGGCCTAATGCAAGGTCAAGCGTGAGTTATGGTTATCAGTACGTTATAAAGTCAATTATTTACTTGGAAATTATAATTATTAAACAATGCCTATTATTTATGTACTAACTATTAATTATTTATATTTAATTAAAGTAAGTAACTTGATTATTTATATATAATTATTCATATTTAACTCATCATTGACACAGCTATTGCCTTATCAGAACATCAAAAGACTGCTGTCATCATAGGAGAAGATATCGATTTGCTCGTTATTTTAATTGGACGTACTCAGTCACATCATCAGGAAATTTTTTTGAAAAAAGTTGGCAAAGGCAATGTCAAAACACAAATATATTCTACTAAAAGTTTTGACCAATATCCTCGTACTAAAAAGCACATTTTATTTTTACACGCATTCAGTGGCTGTGACACGACTTCTGCGCTATTTAAAAAAGGAAAAAAAACTGTTACTAGAGCATTGGAAAAAATTCCTGATTTAGATAAACTGGTGGAAGTATTTCAACAAGAAAACTGCCCAAAACAAACATTATTAGAAAATGGAGTGCGCATCTTGTTGGCATTATATAATGCTCCAAAATCTGAGGACGACATTGATCATTTCCGCTACACGCAATTCATCAAATTTACAAAACTAAATAAACCTGTACAACTGTCAACACTTCCACCAACAAGTGTAGCAGCTCATCAACACATAAAACGTGTCTACTATCAGATTCAAACGTGGTTAGGGAAGGACTTAGAACCTAAAGAATGGGGCTGGATGCTTGAAAATGAAATCCTGGAGCCCATACGAACGTTATTACCTCCAGCACCAGCCGAATAATATTAATATTTTGCAATTGCAAAAATGGTTGTGGTTCCCGCTGTGGATGCAGAAAATCAGGGCTACAATGTTCTTTAGCTTGCGGCCAGTGCAACGGACAAGCTTGCCTCAACGCCTCACTGTATCCAAGTAATCCCGATGAAGAAAATACATATGATCCCGATATTCTGGAAGGTTTGGAGATGAACATGACAGATAATGAGGATGATGACAATGAATCGAACATTTTTGAGCGACAAGAAGAAGAAGACGACGAACAAGAAGAAGATAATTAGCTTCCATTTCCAATTTCATTACAATTAAAATCAACAAAGATACTTTTGATATTTGAACTCACATTTTGATAAATGTATATTATGCCGTATTTAATAATAAATAAAAATATGTGTAAAATATATACTCTTACTATCATTTTAACTTAAAATAAAACTAAAATATATAATCCAGAATTAATAATATTTTATACTTAAATAGTTAAATATGAATAATTATATATAAATAATCAAGTTACTTACTTTAATTAAATATAAATAATTAAAAGTTAGTACATAAATAATAGGCATTGTTTAATAATTATAATTTCCAAGTAAATAATTGACTTTATAACGTACTGATAACCATAACTCACGCTTGACCTTGCATTAGGCCGTATATGACTGTACGATGTGCACTCTTCGCGCTCTACCTTCAAAACGGTTGGTCGTATGAAAAAAAAGTTTAAACAAAAGTTGTAGGGAATTTTATAGCCTACAACTTTTATAATAAATGCAAATCTCATTTAACCGATAGGAAGCCAGATATTCGCGAAAAACCGATTTTTGTGACCTTTGACCTTGAATATCTTGAGACGCGAACACGATAACGATTGTGACTTTTGAGACAACATTTAGAATGACAAAACAAAGGTTCATACCAATTTGCAGCTTATTATCTTTCATTCCGAGGTGAAAGCCCTAATATGACTGGGCTAAACGAGACTTGAACCAGAGACCTTCGGCTTACGAAGTGAGTGCTCTAACTACTACACCCCATGGACTACTAAATGCGAATATGATATCATACTTATTTAAAGAGAAACAACTCCACACCCATCACATTTACATCAAATTCAAGATTCTAATCTGGATAAAAAAATATAAGCCCTGACTCAAAGAAAAAAAAGTTTCTAAAGTGTTTTTTTTTCAAAAATCAGGTATTTAATATACAGGTACCCGTAAATAAAGAATGAAAAACATTTTAGAATAATACTTACGAATTCAATTCCAGGTCCAAACGGAACTTATGATTAAACGCTTTAATCAAAAGTGAGGTCCGATGAAAATGCTTCCCAGTCTGAAATTAAAAGAGAATACGATTGTAATTTTATCATATTTAAATTGTGATTTGATTTGAAAATTTAAGAAATTCAAAAACATTTATTCATCTCTTACGCTCCAAAATATAATAAAAAGAAGGCCAGAAGCACCAAAATATTTTCCCCAATTCCTAAATGCGATCGAATACAAAATCTAATGAAAAATATTTCCTGCTAACGGCTGTTATTCATTGATTACATATTTCCACTGTAGAGGAATTTTGCCCAAGCAAAGCAAAGTCAGGCTGACTTCTAGCCCTTGCTTCATCCTTAATACCATCGTTAGCAACGTTATTTGTTCAAACAAATGAAAGAAAATCTAATTAGTCGCACATCATTCGTCATAAATAAAAAGAGTAAATAATTTATTCCCTTCAGATTTCCATGGAAAATTGCCAACATTTCCTAATACTTCATAATGGCAGCTAATTGATATTTGAGTCCTAATGAAGGAAGCGGGAATGAGTGTCTCACACTATTATGCTGAGCTCAACATGAGCTTACGTAAAGTTATGAGAGCTTCCTTAGGGGGGATCCATACATAACAGCACCACTACCACTACCAGCAGAAAAGAGAAAAATGCAAACATATCGAGACGAAATGAGAAAATCCTTTTTGTGAGAGCATTGGAAATTAATTACCCCACGGATGAGAAAGAGGCGAACGCTGCTGATATGCTGGTATGTTACAGGCTTTGTGTTGTGATTTGATTTATTGGCTCCGTGATGAAGTGAGCTCCAATCAAGTTATGGATTTTTTGTTTGCAGAGTATTCAATTCCATTACAAACACACGAAACTAATTAGGGCAAAGGCAAAAGCATAGCAGGCAGATTTCAGCCATTACTCACATTGAGTCAGATTTGCTGGGACTTACTTGCCGTCGATAAAATTTCCTGGAAAGGATTTCACATAAACCTAGTAAACAAGATTTTATTTCAGGAAAACTGGAGAGGTAGCTTGAACGGGTGCTCAACGTAGCATATCTGTAGAAATCTCAATTCACGTTCCATTGTTTTTCCAGATACTCATTTTCATATCCGGGTTAAATCGATTCTTATTCGTTTTACGGCCTGAATTGGAAATTCGGCAGTATAAAGGGTTTATTGATAAGGAACTGTAAATTGAAGAGCAGGCAAACGTGAAAATCAATTAGATGAGCTTTCAGCTTGATCTGCTTCTCTGAAAGAAAACTTCCGCTCCCTAATCCGTATCATAAAATCAAACGCCAGATTACTTTTTCAAGCAAAGATTATCTCCGAGTTTTTGTCACCAGACAATTTGATAGAGTCTCTGCACGTATGCTGCGGAAAAAAGAGTTCCAGCGAAAAAAATGTACATCAGCCATAGGCGTTTGATTCGGTATAGGATGTGAAATTCCATGGCAACACCTTTTCAGTTGCTTGTTATCTGTTCAGGTTTATTAGCTCAAAATCGACTTGAGGGTGACATTCGCCGAATATTTTCGCTATCAAACACATACATTTTTTCAACCCAGCGAGCATTTATGTATGCCAGCAATGCCCTCATCCTTTTTAATCAAAGAGGCACATGCAGGGCAATCTAACATGTAGAAACACCTGTCTCACCTGCTCGCCCTTCTCCATAAGCGCTTCAACGACTCCCTAAACGCCCACCTGCCTCTCGCAATAAATGAGTTGGAGTGTATTTTCGTTTAGGATGTTGAGTGCTGAGTAGATTGGTTTTCATTTCAACATGTGGCACTTGGATTCTGTAGGGCTTTTACAGCTAGGTGATGTTTCGGGGGGATGTACGACTTCATGAAATTTTCTAAGAAGATGAAGCCTTGTTCGTGTCAGATATCTTAGTAGTGCTTATTATATCAATCGAGTGCGTGTACTCTTTTGTATGGGCTCAGATTGGCGGAATCGCGAAGAGAAAGGGTGCAGCATGGAGGGTTGTTTGCAACAGGAAAGCATGAAGCTGACATGTTGTTTTAAAAATTTGAGGAAATTTCGATTCTAAGTGCTTTAAACATTTAAAAGATCTTTGTCAGCGACAAGTCAATATTTAAAAGTTCAAAATTTTCCACGAAGGCTGTTTGCATGATTTGATCTGTTAAATTTTTAGAAAAAGTATGCATAGAAAGATCAACTCATTATGGATGTTAAAACTAGAATTTAAAGCCCTCAAAGAATTTTGAATTATTGAATCGTCATGACCCGAGGCTCTGGCATAATTCGTTGTAGATAACAAATGCCAGCGAATTAATAACATCGACAAATGCAAAAAATTTTGACGATAATCGTCACCAAATCAATAACACCCACAAAAATTTAACATATTGTTACATGTACAAATAATTCTACGAGCTACTGTCGCAATTGTTTTCACAACAATGAAGAACACAAATTTACTCGAAACCACGAGAACCCACCAAGCATCAACATCTGAAAGTGAGTCACTGCTCCATTCATTTGCAGTCGCTCGAATGTTCCCGCGAATTCGCCAATGTACGAGAACTGGGTTGAATGACTACAGACCCTATATAAAGGTGAGCTGAATGAATGGGGGGATGATCATTCATTACAACCGCGATAGGAAACTGCGATACGCGAAGTACAGGCGATATTGATTGTTTGAGTGTGAAGTGATTTTAAAGTAGACAATTGCGATAGAAATTTATGGACAAGTAGAAGGTTGAATTATAATAGTCGAAATTAAATTTGCTAAATTGTTAGTGAAGTGACTGTGCATTTTTGACAAATTAAATAAACTCTTTAAATTTAATTTAAAAGACATTGCGTTTACACTTTCCCGGAACATTAAATTATTGGCCGCGAACCAAAACACGCGACAATATTTTTACTCTAATTGATTTGCAAAATCTAACATTCTTTATTGATTCAAAAAAGACAAATAACTTTCAAAGCTTGAATCCAAAAAATTAAATCTTGCAAAAATGTCGAGATTAATTTAACCTTGAAGAGTACGATGACAGTTAGGTTTGGCCAATTTACTTTTATAGAAAAAATTGGACTTGTTTTATATTTTTGCATATTGAGACTTTCCGATGAATTGATGAGGGAATCGAACATGCTCTACTCCTTGGAGTGCTCTTGCTTTCTGCAAATGATAACAGTGCCACTTTTGCTGCTCGAATCATCACTAGGCGAACTAGCGGCTTTTACCTGGATGTGTCTATAGTATCCTTCGTTATTCCCATCGGTAAGATGTTGTGCAGCATCATACCTTTCTCAGACGTCTGCTTGGACACATCTTCTTTGCGACTATCACGAACTTGATTTTTAAGTGATTTATTTCTTCTTATTACTGTCATTTTGGGCAAACAGCTCTGAAAAGTGGTGTGACTTGTGAATTTAAGACAATGATTTGAGTTGGGTCATAATTAAACCGATGCGCAGGTATGAGGGAGGGTCACTCGGGAGGGCACCCTCTGAGCTCCGCGAAACAAGGGCCAAGTTTTCCAGCAAGGAAAACGAAGTTAATAAATGCAAAGCAAAGGCGAATGGAAAGACTTTTGTGGTAATAATACGGTATTTGAACTAACCGTCAAGATAGTGCAACCAAGCAACAGTGTACAGGCCAATGAGTCCATGAAGTCAAGAGGCACTGTCAAACGCTAATGCAACGCCAGGAGCAAAAACTAGCCGGTATAATACCAACTCCAAAGAGAAGACTTTCGTGGGTTTCCCCTATCCGATTCTTCTTCATCAACGAGGAGGTCAATGACCACGTGTCGGGTGTACAGCAGAATAGCTTAAAACTAAAAGTTTTCTTTGAATCGTATAAGAATGCGCACCAATCGATTCAAAATAACACCCAAAAAAAAACAATTTAACGCATTCATATCGAAAAACTTCATATTCAGATAGAGCGTAGTCCGGGACATTGATCTGGACTAGGTACTAGCGGAATTCATCGAGCTAGCTAAACCATGCAGCAGAGTCGGGAATGAACTCACGGATATCCAGATTTTTAATGCTGTCAAATTAAATAAAAAGGATCCTGACATAGCCAGAAATGACATCCCCACAAAATCGGCTAAGATCACAGTAGAGGAAAATACGCTACGCTACTTAAAGCTCACGTACTATAAAGCAAAAGTTGAACACTTCATATTCAGGCTAAAGCAGCTTAGAAACTGCGGTAGACTAGGGCACTCTACCATGCTTTACAAGTACAAAAGACGCGAATGTCCGAAGTGTGGATCTACATAATGTGAAGGTTGTGCAAGTCAAATGAAATGATTACTCTGCAATAGCAGTGAACACCTGGTCACTGATAAAAGTTGACCAAAGTTACTTATATACAAACATGTGATGGAAGTCCGCTCAATTTTAAACGTTAATAATAAAGAAGCGTTATGCTATGGGTGTGAAACATGGACCCTAACCCAAGCATCCGCAAACGTACTGAACGCCTTCGAGCAACGGGTCCTTAGGCGAATAATCAGAACAAAACTAGATGGGAACCAAAGGCAAATCCGAAACAACGACGAGCTGCATGAAATACTTGACGCGCTGGAGTTATGTTTCAACGATTGTAAGGCTCTGGAAGCTGCAATAGGCTGGCCACGTGAATTGTATAGACAAACAATGGATACCCAAAAATGTATTTGCTGGGAGAACTGAAGGGCAAAGTCCAGGGGGAACCAAAAAAAAACGCTGATCTGACTCGGCCACGACACTATTTCATCGCTGTTCAGATTTTGCGGACAATGGGCCAAGACAGTTGGAGGCGCTATTCACAAGAAGCGAACGCTCTAGAGGGGCTGTAGTGCTACGAAGAAGAAAACGAACAGAGAAGTAAGAAATGTTATTAAAAAAAAAAACAGATATAGTGGACTAGATTTCGGTTTGATGAGTAACTTGGATTTGCCATTACTGAGAAGGGACAAATTCACCAACAAACGTAACTCTGTTGAGGATGTAAGAAAGGTAATAATGAAACACACATATGCCAAGGTTGCAACCACGCATCGGAAAGACACGCACTCCATCTAAATACCCAGAAATATAGTTTTCCCAGCTGTGGATAATATACAATTGAAATCAAAATCGATACGGTTAAACCCACACAAAACTCCCGAAACACAAAGGATCATCAAGAACTTCAAAAACGTCCTTTTATCTTTCGTAGGAGTAGATTCACATCCATTAAAGAATTTGGTCGAAGATATATCCTCCTTTGGAAAAAATATTGAAGAAAAAGAGGGAAAAGCGGTGCAAATTGGGCTGCCCAAGACAAACACTTAACTTTATTTTTTAGATATTTATTTTTTTATTTCTTTACGCATCTATACATTTATTTATTTACATATTTATCTCAGCATTTATTCATTGATATATGTTTATATTTATTTACTTATTTATGTATTTATTTATCCATTTAAAACAATTTTTACAAGTTTCTGTAGAATTTTTAAATTGGAATATATGGACTCCAAAAGCTCTCCATCTTCCAGGTGAAAAATATGACCATACACCAAAGCCAAATATTCAAAATTTTATAATTATATGTCCGAAATTTGACAAAACTTGAGACAACATCAAAATACATCCAGCAAGGCATAGTTATGCCTGTGCGCTCCTTCAAGAGGTGTTAAGTAATTACAGTCGGAAGGCCTTATACAGAAATTATGCCTTCATTGGCAAATTAAGAGAGAATAACATTGGTGAGGGGACTGGTATCTTGTTATGTAAGTATATTAAATACAAGCGAATTAGTTTAAACATCAGTCTGGAAGTGGTTGCTGTGCAAACATTCAACCTCAAAACAAACCTTGTCCTTGTCTCAATACATGCTCCATTCAGCGTCACTGCACCAGCGTTTAAATCGTGTATGGATGGAATCAAGGACCAGCTGGGTTTTAACAAATGCATTGTTATCAGATATAAACTGAACTCCAAAGGCAAAACCCTTCTCGAATGGGTTGGGAATTAGGGTAGCAGAATACTCAACATTGGAACTCATACTTTCAACAGAATCACCGCCAATGACAAATTAATTCAGTTCTCGCCTGACGTTACCTTGACTCAATCGATTACAACATACTAAAAATCGTTGC
The DNA here is from genome assembly GCA_963969285.1 of Odontomyia ornata. NCBI lineage: Eukaryota > Metazoa > Arthropoda > Insecta > Diptera > Stratiomyidae > Odontomyia > Odontomyia ornata. The sequence continues at coordinate 354,746,841 of OZ017739.1, read as the reverse complement.
TTCAAATCACTTCTGACCCTCCTAGAGGCTTGTATCAGAGCCATTGTCGATGTAAAGCCAGGATGCATGAAGAACAATTAGAACTGCCCCAATACTGAAATCCAACAAGGATCCAACACAGCTTAGCAGCTACAGACCAATCTCGTTAATCGGTATACCAATCAAAAGGATAAATAAACTGATCAAAATTAAAATGGACCGTTTTATTGAGGAAAACAACATCAACCTCGGCCTGCCTCAACATATTGACGCTAAAACTATAAAAAATAAAGGGTTCTAAGTTTTGAATGGTAGTTATTCTCATCATTACTAATGTATTCGAGCACATGGATCGAAGCCTGCTTAGACAAACTCTAGTCAACATTGGCATAAGCACTCTATATACCATCAAACTTTTTGTTTAAAGAACCCTGGTTTTAAATAATCAAAGGGCCACTGCAAAGGACGGCCTAGCATTACGACGTTTTAGGCCCCTTCCTGTTTAACGTGAATGCAATTGTTCTACGTTGCCTAGCAAACGACAAAACTACTGTCCTGCAATACGCTGAGGATTTCTTCATGCTAGCAGAAGGAAAGAAGCTGCTGGATACAGTGGATGACTTACAAAGCAAGTTAAATGACTTCAGCAGAGTTCATCACTCACTGGGTTTGAAAGTAAATCCTGGCGATAATTTTATACCGACATGGCAATAACAACTAACTTTCCTACTAAATTTCCAAGAGCGTTTTAAGTAATTTTGTGATCAGAATTTTTTTTCCTGCCTGGGATGTATTCGTGCGGTTATACCATTTTCACCGTGAAATTATCAAGCACAACCAACTTAAAGCGTAGGCCATAACTAAACAAGGCACATGCAGTCAAAAATAATGTTGTGTGTTTCGCAAATACTTACGATATATTCCTAAGTGAATTACAATGGATAGCAAAATTTCCACTTTTTCCCGATCACTCATTAACAAACTGTCAAAATCTCCTCGTATTTTCCTTGACAACGGATCTCGAACAGAGATCTGTCACTCAGATACTTGTCACCACTGATTGGGGCTGCCATAGTGCCAAATGCCAGGTGCCTCTCCAATACCAAGCCAGCAAGTTATTACAGGAGTTGGAACGCGCTTTCCATTTCCCATGTTGAAACGAGTGGGAACATTCTGAAAGTAGCTATATTGCGACATCGTAATTGTTTGATTTTGCATATTTTGTTCGACCTCTCTTCCATGGTAAACATTTAGCGGCCCCATGATCTTCATGTTAAATAGCTTCTCCAGTTGAATTTTCAAATGGCGGTTGTTCCACGCCACCATTAAGTCGTCGACGTGACAAGCGTAGTATCCTCTTCATCTTAATGTAAGTAAAAGCAGCAGTTCATGCTTAGCGGCACTAAGTCCAGCTATTTTAGTTTATCGTTGAGCTTCTTGAACAACTGTGTACCAAACTGTTTAAGGCTATCGGTTGCCTTTTTGATGAGACATCTTTTCCAGTCAATGAGTTTTCAGTTTTCTGTTTGTTGAAGTATTCACTGAAATTTGGCGGGAATTTCCATAAAGATTTCTTTCTCAATATCCCCATACAGGTATGCGTTGATGACATCGACCTGGTAAATTTCGAGCTCCAATTGAACGGCTACTGCAATCAGTAGGTGGATCAACCCAATCCTTGCCGCAGTCGTGAACATTTTATAGAAGTCAATTTCTGGTCTTTGTGCGAAACCCTAAGCTTTCATTCTATGTTTTCAACGTTTGACTTTTCTTTTTGCTCTGAGTTTTGCCGGCAGGACTAATTTTGAGTTGACGATCTTCTTTCTTTTAGGAGCAATTTACGAAGACTCAAGCCTTGTGTTTATTTAGCGCTTTATACTAATTTAGCATCGATTCCTTTTTTTCTTTGGCTTTGGGGCTGAGAGGGCTTCGGTTGCTGTTTTCGAGTCCACGGCTTTTATAAAGCTGGTAAAATATTCTTATTGTCTGATTGCGGCTCTTATAGTGGAGATTGCAGCTGCTTCGGTGTTTCAGGTCCTTCTTCCTTCAGGAAGATTTGTCGGAACAGCTTTTTGGCCTTCTTATTTTTCCACAAATTCTTTGTTGAGTCCACCTGGTCCTCTTTTCAAAGTTAATGCAGTTTTGTCTTAAATTTCTGACTTAAATTTGTGGTTTTCTTTTTAGGGTTTTGTAAAATAATTTTACAAAACCCTTCTAAAATCGCGTCCTGTCTGTCCGTCTGTCCGTCTGTCTGTCCGTCCGTCCGTCCGTCCGTCCGTGTGTCACAGCAGTTTTTCTCGGAAACCAGTTAAGCTAGAAGCATCAAATTTTGTATATAGGTGTAAAGTGGTGATCTCTTCAAAGTTCAATTACTAAAAAATTTTATAAGGTATTTAAGGGGGGTCTCCCCGTATAGGGGAGTGACCCCCCGAAAAAAAAATTTCATTGAAGGTAGCCGATATGGGTATCAAATGAAAGGTCTTGATGAGAAAACAGGTCTTAGTTTGGCAAAGTTTGCTTCGAGGGGCGCACAGGGAGGGGAAATGCACGAAAAATTTGTATCCCCCCCCCCCTCGCGATTGGACACCTGTGATCCGAAAAATCTGAAAAAAATCAGGAATGTAGGTCTTGGTGAGTACAACAACAACAAATACATGAGAAGTCACAGTTCACTCAACTTTGTTAGTAATAGTATGATTTATCGATTTTATGTTTTCTTGAATAAAGTCTTAACGGTACCCTTAAATTCGATGAAATTCAGTACACAGATGACTATTTATAAGGTTGATCTATTCTGAAAGTTTCATAAAGATTGATTGATATTTAGCGAAGTTATAGCGGTTTGAAATTTCCTGTATTACTATGGAACAATATGCGCTGCATGTATTACTATGGCAACATATGGCTATGGAACAAAATGCGCTTTTTACCGACATAGACACTACAGTTTTGCTAGGATTTGCATGAAAATTTCAGGAATGATAGGTGTCATGTATGTCTTTGAGAATCGGTTCAGCTAGTGGTATCAGTAATCGTAAAACCAAAAAGTGGCTGTTTTAAATGCGAAGATTGAATAATTATGATTTATTTTTCCCAATTTCAACGTTTAAGGTGCATGCTTTGAACACTTGATTCAATTTAATGAATGACTGAAAATGAGTACCTACAATTGATGCTCATAAGTGAAACAAGTCAAGGATGCGGGAGAGAGCCCCTAGCAAAAGGGTTTTGTAACCATTCTAGGATTCGAACAAATTGTGTTTCCTCCCTCGCGGATGGACATCTGAAATAATTATCAAGGGAGATATTTATGAGTATAACAAAAACAAAAACCTCAGAAGTCGAAATTCGTTCAACTTTGTTAATAATAGTATGATCTTCGTATTTCCTATTTCCTCCAATAAAATCGTTTTTGACATGTTTCTTGATTTGATTCGATCTGGTGACTGCATTTTGTAAATTGAATACAAAACCCTTCTGACATGAGCGTAGGTCTGCTTACCCAACTTGTTTATTACTTCTGCCAGCCTCTAGGATGATAATGAAGAGACTTCTATGGAAATTTTGGTCTCTTATATCCAAATTTTGCCGTCGATCAATTCTAAAAAAAATTCTTCCTTTTTTGAAAAAATCAGATAAAGTCATATCTCTGTCTCAGATGATTTTTCTGGACTCTGGATCCTGCTGACGGTATATTTTGCTGAGACTCCTATGCTCAGAAGGAGGCAACTGGACTACCCACTAAACATATTCCTTATCAACTCGAGAACTCAGCTTGGAACCATCTAAAACATTACTTGGGGCCAGGTCTTGTTTTGTTATGCTGCGGGGCGCCTTCAAGCTGAGGGTTTTCTCTCCTAGCGGGAAGAGTAAGGAGATGAGGAGTTGCCAGACAAGTGATCACCAAGCCCCGACGCCTCCGGCTTCTGTGAGTTCCTTTTGTCTTTTAGGACTACCCAAGTATAATGTGCCGCCTGGCATTTATCAACCGATTTGAGCATCATCGCGACTATATTATCCAGTATGCGTTCTCTCGCCTCCCGTAGAGGTCATTTTTTCTTTCTCTATTTTGTGCACGGAAAAAATGTGTGACAGGCATTGTCTTCCTCTCCTGGGCAAACCCGATAATCGGGTGACCGTGACTTACCAATATTGTGCAGGTAAGACTGAAAACACCCATACCCACTCAAAAGCAGGGTTGGATAAAATTCAGTCTTCGATTTGGCCACAGTCTCACATTCAGGATGAGGCGCGAAGCTTGAGCAAACTTTCTTGATTTTTCATCCTATTTTTTTCGCAACCATAATCTTATATTCCTTGAATGTGTAGAGGGCTTCACTTTTCTTCTTGATCAAGTAAACTGTGCACCACTTGGACTTGTCGCCAATGAATATGACGAAATTGCAGGAGTCAGCGAGAGGTTGAATGTGCATGGGTCCACGAATGTCGAATAAGGTGAGTGCGAAAATTTCTTTCTTCTGGATTTTTGCTGTCGAATATGGCTTCCCCTTCCTTCTGAGACACGTTTTATACACAAAGAGTTGTTTTCGGTTTCAATGCCTATTCTATCCGCTTTGTGTCCACAAATCAGGTCCTTCAAGCCTTGTTCGGAAAGGTGGCCAAACCCATCGTACTATTTTTGGAGTGGAGATACCTGAGTGATTTTGATTTCCTTGGTGAATTCAATAAAGAAATACAAACCTCATTTTGAAGAGCCTTAAACAATTACTTCCATTTCAGGGTTTCTAATGATGTCCTTATTCTTCCTTACCGTGACTTTAAATTCTTGATGGGTCATTTATCACACATAAAATAGATACAAGTGGAAGTTAGGGATGAACAAAGTTTCTTGAAGTTATGCAAATGTGCCTTGTTTCTGGACTCAATTTCGTCAGAGATACTACACAGTAATAAGAAAGTGACCAAATCATCCACGCTCTCTGGGTCCATTTTTGCAACTTGTTGATCACGTCAAGAAATTTCGCACGTTTTCCCAGATGTCTTCGCCGGTTTTCGTTCTCACTAAAATGAGCAATTTCAGGAAGGTAGCATTGCAAGTCTAACCTTTTGATACATAGGCAGTTTGGAATTTGTCCAAAATTTCTTGCAAAGTAGCGCAGTTTTAATTTTGCCTTGATTCTAAGCGACAAGTTGCCAAAATCAGGTCTGATTTAGTTTTTGCGTCATTTGACTCTAAAGCGGCAACGGTTTCTGCGGGTTCGCGTAGTTTCACGGTGATTTTTTAAAGTAGTTTCTGCTTGAATCTTCCATTGAAACTGTTTTTCCCGAGTGGTTCAATTTTCAAAGTCGTATATGTTATCTCTTTTTGCACACACAACACTCGCTTTAATTTCAGGTTAATTTTCACGCAGTAAGCTATAATTTTTGTTCGTGTAGATACTCTTCTTTTGCATACTTTAATTTTTTTTAGTACCGCTTGGAACTATGTCTATACATGAAGAGGAGTTTATTTCAAGAAACACAATTCATGCAGAATTCTTTTGTCGGGAACGTTGAGACGAGACATTTAATTTCAGCACTGCGTATGCAGGTTCGGATGATTTAATGTAACAAAACGGTTGCGCATAAAAGGCAACACACTATTTTGCCAAATTTAATTGTATAATACATTCAAGAGCTTCGCACTTTTGGGTGCAGTAGAAGCGTGCTGGGCCCATAACGTTTGGTTCTATTGAGGTTCAATGCTACAAAGAGTAAACATCAATACAGGGAGCAAATGTTTTCGAGTGAAGGTAGTGTTGGTACAATTGTAATTGCAGTACGAGGGTCATTTGAAAAGTTTCTGGCGTTAACGGCATAAATCATGGTACATTCAAGTTCTCTTGCCAACCAATAAATAACCTTTACATATGCATGCCATAGAAATTTCAAGTTATTCTGATCAGTACAAAACAGATGGTACCCTTCCAAAATTGACAGGTGACATTTGTAAAGAACAATGGATAAAATTGAGTATCGCGCCTGATAAAGTACCTCTATTCGAAAGGAAAAATAAACTCGGAAAGTGAAAGAAGAATTACATACCGTGTGTGGTTAATCGCCCTTTTTTACAACCCTTAAGCACTGGGTGGCCGAGTTCAAACGCGGTCGCACAAGCATTTTTGACGGAGAACGCTGTGGACGTTCAAAAATTGTTTCAACAGAAGATATTGTCAGTTTAGTGCAGACAACCGTGATAGAAGAGCATCGATAAACCATTTAGAAAATTGCTAAGGCTTGTGGAATATCAACTGAATAAGTGCATAAGATTTTACATGAAGATTTAGGCAGGAGAAAATTATCCGCACGATGAATGTTGCGTTTGTTGATGATCGTCCAAATGTGCGTACGGATGGACATGTCACGCGTGACTTTTTAGCTGTGCCAAGAGAATCCTACCCAGTTTTTGCGCTGATTCATTACTGTCAACCAAACCTGGATCCATCACCATACTCTGGAGACTAAATAAAAGTCAATTCAGTGAATTGTGGTGGAGGATCCGGCTCTAAAGAAGGCGAAGGTCATTCTTTCTGCCAAAAAAATGATGGCGACAGAATTTTGGGACAGCCGAGGAGTAATTATGGTTGGTAACCTTCAAAAACGTCAAACCAATAACTGACCCTATTACGCTGCATTGCTGGACCAATTGAAGATGGAACTCAAGAAAAAGCGACCACATTTGGCAAGGAAGAAGGTGCTGTTTCATCAAGACAACGCTCAAATGTACACATGCATGGTCGCAATTGTGAAATTCTTCTTTTTTGTCTTAGCACTGCAGCCCATCTCAGGCCTTCGTTTCCTGCAAATAACGCCTCCAACTGTTTCGATCCATTGACCGCGTCCTCCGATTTCGGAATCCGAGCAGCGATTAATTGTTTTCGTCGACCAAGCAAGACCAGCGTTTCCTCGGTTTTTCCACTGCTCTCCGGCCTTGTTCGTCCATACGATTCATATGGCCAGCCCATTGCAGCTTCCGCAGCCTTACAACCATTGAAACCTCCGGTTCGTCAAAAAATGCATAGACCTCATGGTTGTATCGAGTTCGGCATTGATCCCCGTCTAGCTTCGCTTCGATTATTCGCCTCAGAACTCGTCGCTCAAAGGAATTCAATATATTTGCAGATGCTTGGGTTAGGGTCCATGTTTCACACCCATAGCATAACACAGGTCTTATCACAGATTTGTATACTTGGAGCTTTATTTTCCTGTGTGAAATCGTAGGAATTGAATTTCGAATTGCCTCAACACCCACTCTACTCACCTGATCAAGCTCCGAGTGACTTTTTTTTTATTCCCAAACATGAAAAAAATTCTGTGGAGGAAAAATATGCATAAATACCGAATTTGACGAGGCAGTAAACCTGTATTTTTTAAGTTTACCTAAAGAATTATTTTCTGATGGCTTGAAGGGTTGGGATAAGTATTTGTCAAAATATATTGACTTGCGTGGAGACTATGTCGAGAAATCAATTTTTGTTTGGCTTGCAGCATGTCTTTTTCTTTAAAAGGCCGGAAACTTTTCAAAGGGCCTTCGTAGCTTTCCAGTAGAGGGAGTATGGAATGCGATTTGATGTTATCGCAATGAAGCAAGTAGAAGGATGTCGATTTCCCATTTTTTACAAAATTTCAGCTACTGGAAGCGATTACCTTGGCTCGGGTTGGTTTTGTATCTATTTGATGAAATTAATGTACGCAATTACGAAACCAAAAATAAAATCTTAAAGTTATTTCAGGTCACCTTAACAATATGCGAAAAGATTAAATCTTGAATCATCTCCAAACTCTTTAACTTTTATCATAAATAACTTTCCATGCAGAATACAATAAGAGCAAAATGGCACACTCAATACCATAAAAATCAACTATGTCAAATGTACAATGGAGTACGATAATGGTGCCAAAATAAATTATGTCAGTCAATAAATTTCAGCCTTCGAAAAACAAATCTTAAACTGAAAACGTATACAGGTGAAGTAATACATCCCCTAAATAAAGTCAAAACAACAGCTCATAAAAAATAGAGAAGCAAAAGCAGCCCTCTACATTTTATGATAAGAGGTCGACTCAATGCTAAGGACTGATTGGATTCAAAATCTTCAAATTAACACCCCATCACTGCATCAGGTGCAGTTCAGTGGTATAGATAAATACTCACTTGAATTGAAAGCGGATGTTTTGCCAGTCTGCATGCGGTCTCGACAGATTCCTTATGCGTTAATGGGCAAAGTAGACGAAGAGCTTGGCCATCTAGAGCAATCTGGCATTATAGACAAAATCATCCATCCAAAATGGGCTACGCCCATAGTGCCTGTGCAAAAAATGAAAAAACATGGACGCCTTTGCTTAATGGAGGATAATGATTATCCTGTACCAAGGATTGAAGAAATACTTCGTTTCCATAAATGCAAATATCAATTTTTACTCAAGACTATTGTATATCTATTGTAGTTCCCGTCATCGACAAACACGGCATACAGCCAATGCCAGAAAAAGTATATGCAATATAGAAATGCAAAAGCCCGACGAACGACCAGTAACTGAGATACTTCTGAGACTTACAAACTATTATCACAAGTTCTTGCCAAACTTATCTAGCTACCTTAAGCCATTGCACGACTTTTTGAAGAAGAGTAGCCAGTTCAAGAGGACTGATGACTATGAACAAGCATTTTAAGAGTTTACATAAAACTCTGCATTTAGTTCACATCTTTCTAATATTAAATTGATTCAATCAATGACTGTACACTTTGAATTATCGGGAACAATAAATCCTTCCACCATTTGAAAGTAGAAGAAACAATGATCCAAAGCACGGTTTACTAGCTCTCAGCAAATCAATTCTGTTTCGTATCGAAACAATGAAAAAGAATAACTTCTGCAATAAAACAGTTGAGCACATTCAGTACTTGATATAATTTGAAGATATCTACACCCAATCCATTCACTTTGGCAGCTATCTGCTAGCGGGTAAATGAATCCTTCCAGCTGCCACAAAAAAAGAGCTGACGGACACAAAGATAGGTTAGCTCGAAACAGAACGATACCCAGAAGCAGAGAACAATTTTAATGAACAGCATACACAAACTTACTACACTTGGTATATCAACATACATAGGCATGGGATTTTGCTTTTCCCATTTCGAATACCATTCAGCTGTCCGCAATACGTACTTACGGTGGCTAAAGAAAATTTTGGCAAAGGGAATAGAAAATCCCGCAAATATTTGCACTTTGTATCCTTACAAAATGGCAATGAGGAAGTTGAGAAGTGCTGGGAAAAACTCTTCGTCTTTGAATCGCCCGCCTAAACCGAAAGATGGGCAGACATACATTTTCCCAGCGGCATCATATATTGACGTATCCAACCTCATTACACTCGTTCCTCCTTTCTGCCGCTCTTCACGTTTTTGACTAAGACTACGTATCCTTGGAGCTTAGCTGACGAGGATAGAAAACGAGCAAGTCTCACTGTTTTCGCTTCCCAGCTCCTTCTTCGGCCCATCTCTTAAACCCGGGTACAATCAGCAGTTGACGAAGGTCTCGTATGCAAATTGGAAACCCTCAAGAGGGTGGCGTAATACTATTTTCTATTAAGAAGGATGTCTTGCTGATGATTGAATGAGCAGCAACGACATCGTGTAATTGCAATTACATTTCTCATGTGCATCATATCCTTCTCGTCTTGAGGTGCGCCCCGGGTAGTACTTTCGCTCTCATATGTGGTAATGACTGCGGAAACATATGTACATTCCGCGGCTTACGACTGATCCCGGAAACGTGTGCGAGCAAAAGGAAACACTATTTGCAAGTATGTAGTTTAGCTCATTCATGCTTCTGACGTTAATCCGACGGACTAACGATTTTGCGAATACTTCACTGGCAAAAACTGAAACGTATGTGAATGGAACAAATGTGTTTAGTCGTCGCTGGGCGAAAGTTAGATGAAATACATTGTTAGAGCGCCATACAAAATAGACTAATTAGGACAGTGTTAAGTCAGAATGTTTTTCCTAGGGCAACAATTGTTAATTATTTTACTTTGTTCGTATGAAAATTACATTCATCCTTGAATGTAAATGAGTATGACTTTCTGCTTTAGCTCTGCAAATCGACTTATTTATTTATATTATGTCAATGAGCTTATTGTGTAACTTTCTGTTGCAGAATTAAAACTTTACATTGAGTCATGATTAATCCTTTAACAATTTCTCCAACTTTAGCTTGGTAAAAGAACATTTAAGTTTTGTTTTCTATTTTCTGTACACACCAGACATCTTGTTCTTAATTAACCTTCTGTGTATTGAAGCCAATGCCTTGCAACCTCACCCATTTCATTAAAAGCATTCTCACACTTTTTCATTGTCAGTTTTCTTCGTCGTTTTACCGATGTTCCCATAGAGCAATGTCAATTTAAAACGACAAAAACATACAAAGTCCTTAGAGATACTTACGAAGCAGGTGTATTTGATGGTCATTCAATGAGAATAAACATCATCGTACCCGAAAAAAAGCAGTAAGTGTGACCAGGAAAGCTACAAGAATTTATGTGGGGGAAGAGTCCGTTCACAATTTTATCTCCTTTTTACTCGTTAGCAGAGTACAAATGTTACAAACAAAACTCGTCGAGGAGAAAGGAGAATGGTTAAAAATCACAAAAAAAAGAAAACCTACTGTCAATTGCGTCACCAGCCGCTTTTCTCTTTTCGGTTCATTGATCGTTATTCGCAAAGAAAGGGTTTACAGGATTCAATGAGGGGCGTATTGCCTGTTATGGGTTTTAAATGTTCCAAAAACTTTCCGACCACCCGTCAAGACCAAAGCTATGAGCACGATATTGTAAATGTTGTTCAAAGTTTATATTATGCTATCCTGTCATGTACCAGCATAGAACATATGTTACCAGATTTCGGAAGGACTTAGGGAGAGAGACCTTAAACAACTTTTTATATCTACTAAGGTTACATAGTATATGATGGTAGAAAAACGTCACACATTCTACTTAATGTGTGTTTTGGCCTCTTTTGCGTAGGCTTTCACTTTGATTGTCGTATAATCTTCAGTTACACATGTCCTTTGATTTTCTACGCTGGTTGACACAATCAAACGGGACTATAACGAATAAATCATTTTTTCATTGTGTTTTGAATAAAAGTAATAAATTGTACAGTAACAAAGCAAATCACGTAAATATATTGAAAGTGCATGTAAATATTTTTAACTCTGCGTCAAATGTGCCCCAAAGTTCTCGTCCGTAGGCGCGTTGTGCCCTTGAGATTCAAAGTCAAAGTCAAAAGCGCTTTATACAATACTAATCGTTATAAATTTTAAAAGAATATAAAGCAAATTCCAAACATTAAACATACAAAAACTTAATGGCCCAAGTGGCTCTCCAAATTTATACGTTATCAGTTAAACACAAATTAATCAATATTATTGCATATTTTATGATTTGATTGGAAAAAGGAGAAAAACCAACTTACACTTTTCAAAATTAATTATACATTTATAATCTAAGTCTAATAAAAATTCAATGAAAAAAAAAACGTTATCTTATACTAAAAAACTCTATCAAAATATTCCTAACCTACGCGTTTAACCTTATCTCTAAACTTAATAAAATAAACATGACATATACCTGACCTATACCTTATTTTTAACACAAATAAACAACAATACTAAATGTAGCAATAATGAGCTGAAACTCAACAACTAAAAAACGAAGAACACAAAAACTGGAAATAAACACGAATAATTGAGACCTTGTCATTCAGCCACTAATACCTAGATTGCCCCGTCTCAGCTCGATTAGCTTCAACGAATCTAGTAAATGAGTATCTCCATTGGAATTGTTGGTCTCGTAAACTCAAATTAAGCAGATATTTTATCTTCTTTTCGGTGGCCCGTCGATATACGTGATATATGACTGGGTCACCGTCAGAATCAAAAACATATCTCTTAATGTCCAAATCAACGAATGCTTCTGGAGGAACGAAGACAGTAGCGAGGCAAGTCGCAATATACCCTTCTGTAGGGTGGAACGGCTGTGAAGTCCAAGGGTTTACACCCACAGTCACATTTCTTGCGATATGATTCCGAAGAAGTTTCAATATGAAGTCATCAACTCTTGTCACTTGAGAAGTTTGATAAATTCTTCTATTCTATATATAATGCTTCCAATCCGTGGTAGGTTTTCTTTACAAACCAGTACATGCACGAAGACATTTCCTTTCGAAAAATCTTAATTTTTGCATAGTACTATCACTCTGGTTGTACCAGGTCTGACATTCATACGGCAAAACTGGTCTAACCAGGGTCTTGTAACAGATAATTTTGACCTTTTGATCAATGTATTTGGAAGGAAAGAGTCTTCGTAGGGCCATGACTACCCTTAGTGCCTTAATGAGTATAATTTTGACATATTCAGTATAACACCGATAATGATCGAGATGAACACCGAGCTATCGAACACAGGATTTATGTGGAACCCGTTCTGAACTACCCTCATCAGCCATGATGTGGAAATCCTTCCAATTACGTTTCAGGTTTTGACTGACCCATTGCAGCGTTGTTCGAAACAAAATTGTTTCGCACTATTGCGCATTGATTTTTATTCTCCAATTGTCAGTGTTCAGCTGCACATCATTGAACATTTTTTGTAGATTGCTCTAAACTATTGTAGCTTTGCCCTAGGGATTGGTTTTTCAATAATGTCATTGAACTTTAGTGTGTTTAATTTTTGAATTATTTTTCGTTCACTAAAATAAACTGAAATCAAAAGTTGTCAAACACTGCAAAGTATTCTCACATCTTCATAGTAAAACTTTTATTTTATAATACAATGTTAACAAAATATTGATGGGAAGCATTTATTGTTAATCGAGATCTGGATCCCGAAGGTGGGTCAAATGAGTGCGTTGGCAAACCTAAAAACAACTAGCATAGACCATAACGGCATGGAACATAACAATTGGTTGTTTTATTTTATGCCAAATAAAATTGCTCATGTATCTCATGGTCCCTCTTCACTGGATGACTGCTCATCTTCCTCTTTATTTGAATTTCCTTCACGCTCTTGAGCTTCGTCATGAGAAGCAATATCTCTTTCTTTTCCAAGTTCTCTATATTCTGCAGGGTCTTCAGCTTCCTTGAGAAATCCTCTTATTGTCTCAATATCACTCCAGTTAGACAAATCATACTTTTTACAGCCCATTTCAGCTGAAAGTCGGCAAAAAAAAAGGAAGAAATCACGAACGTAGGCATAAAATCGAGATCGGGCCCAGTGAGCTTGAGCAGTAGATCTATTATAAAATAACCTCAAATACTAAATAACTAACATCTGATAGATTGATAAAATTGTATTTTCAGTGTGATAAGAACAAATTGAACAAAAAGTCATGAAAAAAGAGTGAAAATACTCATTTTAATATTGAACGCTTTTAGACACATGAGCCTGACAGATCTAATGCTACATATGCACACTCGATGAAAACAACTGAAAGACTCATAATTTGGGCACGTTCGTCATATAAAGGAAGCTACTTAAAAGAACCGGTTTTCACACTGAAAGGGAAAAGAGAAGTGAAACAAAACTTGATAGTTGTGCCTTGTAAATAGGCTACGCCAGACGGAGGGTTGATGTAGAAGATCGGGGGTCATTTGAAAAGTTTCCGGCCTCACCGGCGAAAATCATGATATATTCAAGTTTTCTTGCCAAGTAATAGATAGTCTTTACATATTCATGCCATAAAAATTACAAGTCATTCCGATAAGCGCAAAGCACATGGTACCCTTACAAAGTTGACAGGTGACGTTTGTAAAACAATAGATAAAATTGAGTATCGCGCATTGCCTTTATTTGAAAAGGAAATAAACTTGGGAAGTGAAAGAAGAATTAGACTTCATCTATGGTGAATCGTCGCCTTCATTTCAAATCGTGAAGCATTGGGTGGCCGAGTTCAAACGCAGTTGCACAAATATTTTTGGCGATGAACGTTCTGGACGTCTAAAAACAGTTTAAACGGAAGAAGTTTAGCGCACACAACCGTTATGAACGATTGCCGTTTAACTAATAAGAAAATTGCTGAGCTTGTGGGATATCAACTAAATAAGTGCATGAGATTTTAAATGAAGATTTATGTATGAGTAAATTATCCACACGATGGATGCCGTGTTTGTTGACAATCGACCAAATGCGCGTATGGATGGAGATGTTGCGCGAGACTCTTCAGATGTTCCACTAGAACCCTACTCGATTAATTACTGTCGACAAAAACTAGATCCATCACCATACTCCGGAGACTGAATAAAAGTCAATGCAGTGGATTAGAGTGAGGAACCAGCTCCGAAGAAGACGAAGGTCATTCTTTCTGCCGGAAAAGTGATGGCGACAGTTTTTTGGGCCAGTCGTGGAGTAATTATGGTTGATTACCTTCAAAAAGGTAAAACCATTAACGGACCCTTTTACGCTGCCTTGATGGACCAATTAAACATGGAACTCAAGAAGAAACGACCACACTTGGCAAAGAAGAAGGTGCTGTTTCATTATAACAACACGCGTGTCCACACATGTATGGTCGGGGTGGCGAAATTTGAAGAATTGAAGTTTGAATTGCTTCAACACCCACCCTACTCACCAAACCTAGCTCCGAGTGACTTTTTTTGTTCAGCAACTTGAAAAAATTTCTGGGTGGGGAAAAATATGGGTCAAATACTGAGATTGAAGGGGCGGTAAGCCTGTATTTTTCAGGTTAACACATAGATGTAGAGAGTACTAGATCCGCAACCGGTCGTGAGAGCCGAAGCAATTGGCAACCTTCGCTAAAGTTGTGTGAAGTTGAGGTTTGAAGTGATATGCTTTTGTTTTAGCACTCTATTCACGGCGCAACACGTTCACATTTAAAAAGTCACTGTTTTAATTAAAAATTTACGAAATTTCCATCCGCTTTGACACATGAGTTTTCCCGCGTGTTTCGCGCTCTTTTCGATTTTCTTTTGCCCTGCCGTTCGAGTTTTCCATGAGAGTCGTTTGTTGTTTGTACTCAAACTGTTTTCCGAATGATAAAGAAGGCGTGATCGTGTGCACGTGAAATGAAATTTCGTTGGTGGGCGCGGGTGTCAGTGGGGGAAGCGATTCTTCTGAAGAGAGAAAAGAAAACCTGTCTGGAAAAAAAGGGGAAGGAGAAGCAGAGGAAATCATATAGTTTCGAGAGCGTAAGTTATTTATAACTTATTTATGTGGCAAATTTGCTTCTCACATGGACGAGTACACAGATACTCGTTGCTCGTCCATTTGTTTATATGTCTTTGGGTTAACCTAAAAAAGTTTTTTTCTTATGGCCTGAAGGGCTGGAAAAAGCGTTTGACCGAATTTATTGACTTGCATGGAGACTATGTCGAGAAATCAATTTTTGTCTGGTTTGAATTATGTGTTTTTCTTTAAAAGGCCGGAAACTTTGCAAATGAATTTCCGATTTCCGTTTGAGGGATGGAAATGTAGATCATATCACAGGCCAATTTTAATGCCAATAATCTTCCGTCGATAATTAAAATCTATCAGGAGGCTTCACAGGTTTTATGAATAAAAATGAACAATGGAAAATAAGGGTTGATGAGAAGCAGAAGACTCCCGTTTCATTAAAAGAAGAAATCTATCGGTTACGGGAAACAAGCATAGAATAAGGGTTGAATTAAGTCATGCGCAAAAAGAAAATCAGTGAACATCGTCGAGAACAGCTCGCCGTATAAACTAATAGTTTAATATTATAACATAATCGTACAAACTACAGATCGTAAATTTTTATTTCAAAAAGTGTACCTTTTTGTTATCCTGACATATATAAAAGATAGAAAGTTTTCAACGAAGAATCAGAAGAGTAAGGAGCTCTAAATGAAACTTTGGGAACTAATAAAGGTGTTTTTTAGAGGTATATAACTTTAAAATGGTGCTTTTTAATGCAACGTATATTGTGATAGCTGTCATGCACTTTATGATTAATTTTGCTTGCCATTTCATCATGCATAGGTTTAAAAAAAATGGTTCTGCTCGACAAACTCATCAAGCACTCCGTGAATTTTATGGCCGACATAATCCTCCATCAGAACAATTAACCCGATTAACTATGGATCTTTTTTGTACCACCTTGACTTTCACTGATAATACGCATTTAATCAGACGTCGTACAGTGCGTAATGAAGAAATCATAGCAGCTGTAGGGCCTTGTATTGATAAAAGCGCAAGTGAGTCCATTCGACATCGTACTTAACAATTAGACCTGTGGCCATTTACATTATGGAAGATCTTACGGAAAGATCCTAGTTTGCGGGCTTAAAAAATTTAGCTCGTGTAGAAACTGAAGCCAAACTACCACCTGCCTGAAAATGAGCCCCAATATTTTCGAGGCCCTAGCAGTCGCAATTAGAATGTGTGTAACAAAATTGAGCTTAGGATCAAAAGTAACACCAAGATCTTTAGCAGAGCTCACAGCAGCGAGTGAGACTTCATTTAACATATAGGTAAAAGTCAGTGGAGATTGATTTAGATTAAAAGTCATTTTATAGCATTTGGCAACATTAAGATAGAGGTAGTTGACGAACACCAGTTACTTAATGCAATCAAGTTCATTTGAAGACATTGACAAAATTGTACAAACCTGATAGCTCGAAAGACCTTGAAATCATTAGCATACGGTAGGTAATTGGAGGCAATAACCAAAGGAAGATCATTTATAAACAAAGGGAATAGAAGGGGACCTAAAATGGAACCTTGAGGAACACCAGAGGACGGATGAAATGGAATAGAGGTAGTTCCACAGTAACTAACGCAGCGTATACGAGAAGACAGAAAGGAATCCATCCATGATAAAAAAAGGGCCAGCAACCCCAAAAGCTTTCATTTTGTAACAGAGAAGATGATGGTTGACCATGTCAAACGCCTTCGAGAAGTCAGTGAAGATGACATCAACCTGCAATCGATTGTCACGATGCAATTAATTCTAAAGACAAAGTTTCTCAGTTCCCAGAGATAAGGCTTGTATATATAAGGCTTAACTTAAATTGAAGTAAACTTTATCTACTCGTATTTAATTATCTGTTTCAAAAACTATGCTATAAATGAAAAGACTATAGATTCTATACATGCATTGAAAACACAGGGGGTTTTACCTAAAAAATAAAATTTTAGACAATGGAAAGGGTAAAACAAAGGCAAAATATCAATTAGTACAAGCAGCAATCAACCCATAATTGAACATTAACTATATTTCGAGAAGACCTGCAAACCAAAACTAAGTATGTGTTCAGCTTTTTGGTCAGAGGGGGGTAAGGCTCAAGTCCCATTGAATCTGAGTATGAATTTGTTCACCTATATTATCATACAAACTTACATTACCGACGATACCCAATAACCCTTCGATGAGAGTCGAATGAAAATCATCAGGAGACTCTTGAACATTGTTATCAATTTCGACCGTATCGTGGTTCTTTAATTCACAAATTTAAGGCTCATAGGTCCATCTTTCACCTTCTTTTGGGCAAAAATACCATTTTCTTACCCTTAAAAAATTAAAAATATTATACATATTATATATATGTATGTATATATATATATATATATATATATATATATATATATATATATGTATACATATATATATATATATATATATATATATATATATATATATATGTATATATATATATATATATATATATATATATATATATATATATATATATATATATATATATATATATATATATATATAGGATATAGGGTATAGAGTGTATACATATATATATATATATATATATATATATATATATATATATATGTATATATATATATATATATATATATATATATATATATATATATATATATATATATATATATATATATAGGGTGGACGAAATGCAAGTTTCTTTTTAAAAATGCAATAAAATGAACAAAAACCAAATGTATATATATATATATATATATATATATATATATATATATACAGGGTGGAAGAAATGCAAGTTTCTTTTTAAAAATGCAATAAAATGAACAAAAACCAAATGTTTGTCTGATATTTTGGGTTTAATCATAAGGAAAAACCTTCCCATTAATAGTGAAAAACAATTCCAGTCATATGGCTTCCACGGCTTGCATGACAGTAGGCCATCTTCTCAGCCCAATTATCCAAGGCATTATTGACGATTTCTGGCCCTATCTGAGCAATCGTTTGTCGAATATTCAATTTCAGTGCTTGAATCGTTTGTAGATTCCCCGCATAACATTGAGTTTTCACAGTGCCCCATAAAAAGAAGTCCAACCGTGTCAAATTGCAGCTTCAAGCCGGCCAATTGACATCGACAAGGCGGCTGATTACACGATTTCGGAATTTCGTGCGCAAAAGTTCGATTGTTTGATGAGCCATCCTGTTGAAACCAAAGGTCTGTCAAGTCCAAATCCTCAATCTCCGCCCACAAAAAATCGGTTATCATACCTCTCTGAACGAAAAGAATGGGATTGAAGTGCACTGAACTTGAATCATGTTCCCTTTGGATGGCTGCGTATGATTGGGAAAGGGCTTTCGGGATTTCAGGAGTCAGTTTCTGATGGTGATGAGTCAGGGATTAGCGAAAACGAAACAGCAAAGTGAAAAGCTGTGATACAATTCAATTTGTTTCACATTGTGAAAAGTGTGTTAAGAAAAAGAAGACAAACAAGTTGGGTAAACAGACCTACGCTCATGTCAGAAGGGTTTTGTATTCAATTTACAAAATGCAGTCACCAGATCGAATCAAATCAAGAAACATGTTGAAGAAAATATGAAATACGAAGATCATACTATTATTAACAAAGTTGAACGAATTTCGACTTCTGAGGTTTTTGTTATTGTTATACTCATAAATATCTTCCTTGATAATTATTTCAGATGTCCATCCGCGACGGAGGAAACACATTTTTCATATATTTCCCCCTGTGCCCCCACTGGTGCAAAAACTGACAGTTTAACAACTGTTTTGAAAAGCTCCCATGAAAAATTTTATTTCATACTCATATAGGCTACGTTTGACGATTTTTTTTTTCAGGGGCCACTCTCCTGTACTCTTATCATCGATTAATGGTCAATTTTTTCGAATCCTAGAATGGTTACAAAACCCTTTTGCTAGGAGCTCTCCCCCACCTCCTTGACTTGTTTCACTTATGAGCATTAATTGTAGGTACTCATCTTCAGTCATTCATTCAATTGAATCAAGTGTTCAAAGCATGCACCTTAAACGTTGAAGTTGGGAAAAAATAACTCAAAATTATTCAATCTTCGCATTCAAAACAGCCACTATTTTGTTTGACGATTACTAATACCACTAGCTGAACCAATTCTCAAAGATATTTAAGACACCTATCATTCCTGAAATTTTCATGCAAATCCTAGCAAAACTGTAGTGTCTGAGTCGGTAAAAAGCGCATGTTGCTCCATAGCCATATGTTGCCATAGTAATAAATGCAGCGCATATTGTTCCATAGTAATACAGGAAAATTCAAACCACTATAACTTCGCTAAATGTGATTCAATCTTTATGAAACTTTAAGGATGGATCAACCTTATAAATAGACATCTATGTACTGAATTTCATTGAATTTAAGGGTACCGTTAAGATTTTATTCAAGAAAACATAAAATCGATAAATCATACTATTACTAACAAAATTGAGTGAGTTGTGAATTCTAACGTATTTGTTGTTGTTGCACTCACCAAGGCTTACATTCTTGATTTTTTTCAGATTTTTCGGATCACAGGTGTCCAATCGCGAGGGGGGGGAACCAAATTTTTCGTGCATTTCCCCTCCCTGTGCGCCCCTCGAAGCAAATTTTGCCAAACTGAAACCTGTTTTGAAAAGTTCTCATCAAGACCTTTCATTTGATACCCATATCGGCTACCTTCAATGAAATTTTTTTTTCGGGGGGTCACTCTCCTATATGGGGAGACCCCCCTTAAATACCTTATAAAATTTTTTTGCAGTTGAACTTTGAAGAGATCGCCACTTTACACCTACATACCAAATTGGATGTTTCTAGCTTAAGTAGTTTCCGAGAAAAACTGCTGTGACACACGGACGGACGGACAGACGGACAGACTGGTCGCGAAACTAGTAGGGTTTTGTAAAATTATTTTACAAAACCCTAAAAACGAGCTAACAGTGGATGTTTTTTGTTGGAATTGGAAGGAGTGAAGTGAAAGGAAAAAAACTAACGACGGTTTAAATATAATTGTAAAAGCTTACCACCAACATTGTGTGGAAAATAAAGTAATCTTTCAATTCCGTTATTAGGCACGGAAAGACTCGCTTTCACACTCTTACTTCTCCTCAAAGGAGGTATAGCTAGGAACTAGTAGCAGAGCTGTATGTGTGTTTACAGTTATTGGCATTTCTCCGATTCAATGTCCCATCATTAGGGAACAGTAAACCCAATATGCAATTTCGAGGCCATTTGCTACCATTTGGTCGTGGGATTAGGAATGAAGAATCATTGAAGCGGTGATTCTTGCTAATAAGTTTTGATTACTGGTTTTTAAACCATGCCGCCAAATTGCATGTTGAGTGAAGGGCTAACTTCCTGTCCCTGAAAAACGCTATATTGTTTTTAAACCTACAACCGAGCCTCTGACAATTGAAATATGTAGACTACATGGATCACTTGCCCTTTGGAAAATATTAGGCTTTGTCAATTTTTTGCCTAACTCCAACAGGAATCGATGTCTGTGATATTTCTGGCTGCAGTTTGAATCTGCGTTTTTTGACATCCAAATTATTTTAAAGCCCATCTTGAAGTTTGTCTGGCACAAGTATATTCTCTTACCAGTGTATCCGCCTTGTCCACCCTACCTTTGGTATGGTTGTACTCAAGTATCATGTTGGGCTTCTTGTGACTTTCATTTGATACTGAGTCATGCAGAAACTGTGAGAAAATTACCCGAGCAGACCTTTTTTCCTTTGGGATATACTTGACTGCATCTACTCTTCTGGTATCTGAAAAGATGAATTTGGATGACAGAAAATCTCTACCTTTTGCATTTCCATCATCCCAGGAATGCCAGGCCTCTTTGCTCGCAATATCCCTGTCATACTAATGCTCATCTGTAGCAAAATTTCTGCAATTGGCACGGACGTGAAAATATTGTCTGTCGTCACACCTCTTCCAGATCCGAGAGCGGTTGCATCAACTCACATACTTCCCAAGTTTTTCTTTGGCTCATTTCCTAGAAGTTTTCCAATGAAGACTTGAAAATTGTACAAGTATGACGTCATCATGTTTACAATTGCCCAGACCTTGATCCCATATGTTCTGGTTTTGATTTCATATATTGCCTCACAGGACATCTGCCACGAAATGCAACTAGGTGCTCATCTACGGTGATGTCATCAAAAGGTTCGAGTAGCTTCTTGTAATGTTCTGTAAACCAGTCCAAAATGTCACGTATAGCCGCATGTTTGTCATTTGCCTTTCTTTGAGCACATATTGATTTGTTGTCAAATCTTATAAACTGAAGGATATTTACAAATTTGTACCAAGTCATGGCAGCAGTATAAAGTGCACGGCGAATGCTTTCATCTGTTGTCCCCATTTACAAAAGCTTTCCTTCCGGCATCAAAAAGCTCAAGTAATCAGCAGCGCATCAAAAAATGCTCCTAATTCTACAGAGTCTACATCTGCCTAAATTTCCGTTCCATTCAGATAAGCATTTGCACTGAAATCTTGAATAACACGTGGCGCTTCAGCATTGGTAAATATGCATATGTGATCAACAATTTGGGCATCAAAGAACAAGTTGAACAGTTCAGAAAATGCGGTTGCTGCATTTTTTGCATGCGTAGACAACGGTATACTGCCAATGAGGAGCTGCTAGTGGCACCGAAACTGTCGGTTTAACCGTACATCTTCATCAATTGTTGAATGTCCCTTGTGAATTGTCTACCTTCGATGGCCCAATGGAATGTAGTGATATTGATGTTACGTGTGTAAATACTTTTGCATGTTCCCCGGAGTTGCGATGGAGGCTGGTGCTTGGCTGGAGGACGAGTAACCATAGCCTCGTTGCAGTCGTGATGACTTCTTACGAGATGATGGATGCTCGTTAACCTGTTAGGCTGGCCTGGAGTCTGGTTTCGGCGTGTGAGGAGGTGAGATACGAGGCACTGATGCAAGAGCATCTTGTAGTTTTTAGTGGCCTTAGCGTTGACGGGATGGTATATTACTCTAATAAGTGCTTTGTCCGTGTCATCGATACCGTGCTCAGAAGAAGCCACCCAGTTGCTCCTGATCACGTCATGTGGTGGTTAAAAAAGCTGTCTGCCAAGCGCAAGGAGATCCGGCGTGCAAGGAAGAAGTTTTAAAGAGCGCAATTTTCGAAGCAGAAGACTACTTGTCAACTACAGTAGATGTACCAGAAACTTGCGAAAGAGTATCACGGACTGACCATGAAGCCTAAAGAAGAAAATTTGCAGCATGTTGTTATTAATAATGCCAATGACCCGTGGAAGGCAGGTATATAAAATCTGTGGGGGAAGAAGCAACAGACATGGTGTGTCAGGGCCTCCCGTTCATGAGAATGCGATACCAACATGGAGGAAATGTATTGAGCACTTGCCGAGGGAACTATTTCCGAGAGCGGAAGATGAGACACAGCATCTTGAAAGTGCTACAGAGTAGAAGCGTCATACCCTCTGCAGCGCTGGGAGATAAACGCAAGTGTAGAAAGATTACGCTGTAGGAAGTCATCTAAATGGAATGGTATGACTGGCAAGGTGTGTAAAAGCATCTGGCAAGCCGGGCGGGACTATGTTTAGTGCCTTTTTTCCAAGTGCTTTGAACAAGGCTGCTTCTCTGTTGATTTTAAACGTGCCAAGGTGGTTGTTTTGCTTAAGTCATCGGACAAGGATCCTGGCTTGCAAAAATCATTTTGGGGCATCTCCCTACTCCCATATCTTACGTAAGTGATGGAAAGAGTTATGCTCCAGAGATTGGAAATGTTGATTTCTGAGACTGTCGAATAGGTAATACGGTGTCTACGGTGCGTGTAAGTGAGCAAAAGTATATATGTTCTCGGAGTCTTCATTGACTTCAAGGGTGCTTTTGACCATCTGAGTGGCCGAAAGTCCTTGTTAAACTATCTCAGGTTGGTTGCAAGGAACTAGGGCTTTGGAGGAGCTCCTTTTGAGGCAAAAATGCATTTATCCGGAAGTTGTGCGACAAAGCGCCAGTGCCAAGAGGATGTCCTCAGCGGTCTATAACTGGTCCATCTGTTATGGATGACTTGTTTGCAGGTCTTTCTGCTGTTTGCAATCTTTGTGCACTGTACTGATGATTCACTGTTGTTGGTTGAAGATCAAAGTCGGCTGGAATTGGAAGACAGGATCATGCAATATATGTGCATAATGCAGCAAAGGTGCAACCATGTAAGGCTGACCGTCTCTGTTGAGAAAGCATCAATGATGTTTCTGAAGGGCGCACTCAGTCCAAATTGTCCGCCATGGGTGTGGAACAAGGGATGAGCTCTCAAGTATAAGACAACAATCGCATAATTGGGGCTCTATCTGGGTGAGAGACTATCCTTCTGACCACAGTTTAGGAGTATCAAGGGACGTCTCACACTTCTAGCCTCGATGTTACGATGAGTGTGTAAAAAGGACTGGGGACTTCTAAGGAGGGCTCTCAAGTTGGCCTGTTTATTACTTGTGCAACCTACGGTATTCATTGAGAGTACAATGAGTGCAACTGGCAGAAGCCTTTTCATGATGTGTCAGAGAGTAGCACTGCTAGCATGCCGTCCTGTATATTGTACAGTTTCGAATGACGCCATGCAGGGACTAATAGGAGTTCCATTGCTTGACTTCGAGGTTATTTGGAGAGGCTTGTCTTGCGGAGGGGATTGTCTGTTAGTGAGTATGAGTGGTTATAAGGCGCTGACTCTGGACTTCAAAGTTTGACAAGCATTCTGACCATGCAGGAGCATCGCATGATTTC
This sequence comes from Odontomyia ornata, assembly GCA_963969285.1. Lineage (NCBI taxonomy): Eukaryota > Metazoa > Arthropoda > Insecta > Diptera > Stratiomyidae > Odontomyia > Odontomyia ornata. The sequence goes on along the minus strand of OZ017739.1, from coordinate 354,722,852 downwards.
TGCCTGGCAAACCAAGTGAAATGGGTGCACAACGTGTTTTTGCCTGATGTTCTGGTAGCTTTACGGGCTCCACACCTGAACTTCTTTCTTGGTTCGGAATTGCTACTGACAGGACATGGAAGTTTGAATGGCTGGTTGTTGAATTGTATTTTAGTGGGCGACGCATGTTGCAAAATCTGCGGTCCCGAGAGTGAGACTAAGCAGCATGTACTATTTGAGTGTCTGGCATATGCTGAAGCTCATAGTGCATGTGGCATAGAGTCGCCCCGATCCCCCGCAGACGTCCAAGAGTGTTTAACGGATGAAACACTATTCGCGAAGTTAGATTCCTATGTTCAATGAGCTTTTTAAAAGCTACTGCAGCTCTAATCAGCGAGAGTGTCCTAACATGTTTGTGGTCATCTTGTTGTGATCGTTCTGTTATTATTGTCCTTGGTGATATTGGGTGGTGGTTTTGATGTCGGGTAGTATAAGGAAAGTGCTGGGTAGATAGGTAGCTGTCCGCAAGAGGATGTACCAGAACTGGGATTCTAGTTCCGCAAATCTTTGGGAAGTGCCACCCCCATGGACTCGAGACCCACCTTTGTTGGGAGCAAAAATCGGTGGTGACACTCGGACATAGTGCCTCGAAATTTTGAGCAGAGGTTTGATCTATACCACGGGTAGCCCAAGACAGGTTACTATCGTGGTGGTTTGTGGTTTTTGTTCTGTGGCTAGAAAGGAGATATGCGCACGTACCAGTGTGCGGCGAGTATCCTAATTAGAGTTACTGGGACCTCACGCTTCAGATAAGGAGCGTTGGTTGATGCTTAATTCAACACCGCCTATGGGACCGGGAGGTGAGGCTTTATCTTGGCAGGTACCCTCGTTAAACACTTCGACTTCTATCACTTCTGACGCATCTGCTTGTAGAATAAATTCCTCATCAGATTCGCGCAAGATATTTTCAGGGTCACTGATATCAATCTCATCCATCATCTGAGCAATTTCATCCACTGAGCTTTGTGTTATAAAGTAGACACGTTCTATAAAAGAAGTCAAGAATTTATAATCGGAAATTGTAACATTGTTTTTAAGTTTCGACGTATTTTTGAAATACTCTTTTATAATTTTAATCACGTATTAGTTACCATTACCTAATTTTGGACACATACAAAAATCATAAGTAAATTAATTGCAATAGTTTTTGCAGGATCATTAAAATTTATACTCTGGACCCCTTGGTATGTCAAGAGTTAAATGAAGATTTTTGTAAATACTTTATTTTAGTTTGACTACAGATTACTTCAATGAAAAATAACGACACGTCTAGTTATACTCCTGACGTACTATTCAAATTAATTCGCATTGCTAATTTCAAACATTTCGAAACTAAATCTTTATCAAAGAGTAGCGTCTGATTACGATTAAAAATGTATCTTTATGAAAACTGAAATTGCTTTCCGCTCGTTTCCACAAATATTTCATTTTAGTACTGTCTTCAAAGTTTGACAGTATAATTTCCTCCCTATTCTATTTTCAACGTCCATTAAGAATTTGCAATAATAACGACAATAATATTTATACAAAGCTCCTTCTATTCTTCATTTCCATCAAATCAATATATAGTCAGTATATAAAGAATATACTTTCATCGAAATTAGACTGTTGAAAGCATCTTTCGCACACTGGGCCCTACTGAATTTTATTTATTCATGTAATCCATCTGAAAGATACGAAATAACCGAGAAGCACTTAAGAGATTAGCGGTTAGCCTCTTGTTTCACTTGGGTTGAGCTTTATGGAGATGTGATTGTGAAAAGCAAAATCGCATTGTGAAAACGTAACGATAATGTTCAGGGAACAGAGGCAAGATAGATTGAACTATTGTACTTATTGTGTTATATTTCAGGGGAAGAATTTGCTGCTTATTGTAAAATCTACTCATCTTGATAATAATGAAGACTCATTAAGATTGTTATTATTATTATAAAGGTGTTTTTAAATTGCTGCAACGTAAAGAATTTAATTTATTTTGACCATCCCTTAAGTAAAATACAAAAACTACAAATTTACTGAGAATCATTTTATGCGCGTTATTTTTCTTAGGGTAGTAGATAGATGTTGCAATATTTTATCACTGGAAAAAGTTTTAAAGTATAAAATTATGTACTAAATGATGTACTGCTTCTTTTCATGATAGAATATTTCTCACCATCAAGTACATGCAGAAAATGATTATCTTCAGAAAGGTTTATGCTAACAATCCATCATGAGGATTTAGTATACAGGATGCAGCAAGAGAAACGCATGCTTTTCACATCGTAATGACTTGATGATGGAAAAACAAGTTTTACATTTAATAACAGTATATCCACTACATTTTCGAAAAATGTATGCATTAATTAGGTTCAGAAAACAATTTTGTCTACATGACGTCCTTCTTAGCGGGCACAAATTTGGAAACTTTTTTGTCTCTCCAACATCTTACCTGATACAGCTTTAGTTTACTGACGGATAGAAACGTTAGGGTCATCGGTAGTGCAGGGCTTGTTCATGTGCACTCTTGTTTTAAAGTAGCCTCATACAAAAAGTCACATTGAGACAGATCGAGTGAGCCACTTTCATGGATGCCCTCGCCATACGTACATTTCTCCCATGTTCACTCAACGTTTTTCAAGTTTTTGACGACGAAAATTGTTCAATATTTTGACGCAGTAAACTGATGTAACAGTAACTCTGGTTCCTCCTTCTTCAAAAAAGTTAGGTCCATTAATCTCTATCTTGGAATACTACACCAAAAAGTTACTTTTGAATTCCATGTACGAGGTGTGACAATTAAGTTATGAGACTGATTCCATGAAAACCGTATATTTCAAAATTATTCCACAACTCTGCCATCCCCCTTCAAAATAGTCTCCTTGAGCAGCTTTACAACGATTCCAGCACGTTTCCTATACTTCTTAACATTTCTGGAACGCTTTTACTAGAATGTTTTCGAGTACCCTCGTCACGGCCGCCTGGATGTCTGTAATCGACTCAAAATGGATTCCTTCTGGGCCGTATTGGATAAACTAGCTCTCATTGCCTGTAATAACTCGATCAAGCAGCATGGATTCGTTTTCCTCTTATTCCAAACAGTCTTCTGCGGCCGTCATTCGATGCTGCTTTTACTTCTCAGAAAGGTTTTTCGGAACCGTCTTCGTGCACAACTTTTTCATCCTGAAACCGTCGGTTAAAATTTGTCTGACTGTTGTTTCACGGCTCAAACCCAGTTCTGAAGCCAACATCGAACTGTTAAACGCCGATCTTCACGGATTAGGGCGTGCACACGCTGCGCATTAGCGTCAGTTCGCACCTCAAATGGTCGTCCGCCCCGCGCCCTGTCTTCCACTTTTTCACGCCCCTCCTTAAACTCTTTATGCCATTGAAACACCTTGGCACGACTGAGAGCACTATCAACATGTTCTTTTACAATTTTAGCGTACGTTGCCGAAGCTGTTTGGCCCAATCTGGCGCAAAATTTTATCGCGACGCGTTGCTGTTGATTTCGTTTCATCATTTCCGTGACGAGCACCACCAACACACGTCTACTCAACACGACACAGTAGGGAAACTAAACAAGCTGGAGCGATATCAATAGAGAGGGTAGGATGCCGGGAAAGGGGAAGGATATTTCAAGGTCGCAGATTTACCACAAGCGCGGCAAAAAAATTAGTCTCATTGCTTAATTGTCACGCCTCGTATTGCTGCACAGCAACAAAAACTGCATTACCTGAACTGTCTGGCAAAGGTAGCTCAAGGTCTATACGCCCTCTCGCCGTCGAGTACTAACTGTTTGAAAACATGCATTTCTTCTGTTGCACCCTGTATGATGTGGCCTCCAAAATGCGAGGGGGCCAAACGCACGTCCCTCAGAGTAGAGCAGTTGGATTTGCACCTCCTAGAAGAACCTGGATTTGAATCGTTATCAATAGAGGATCTTTTTTTATGACCAGCGTATTTCATTGTCGTCAAGCCTCGAGAGATAGAATATCGAAAATCTTTTGCAGTACTTTCTCCGAGGATCAGACTATGGATCACAAAGGCGTTGATAAATGCTATATTCAAGACACCCCAAAACAATCTACGCCAACATTTAGGTGATTTTTAATTCACGTAATAAAGAGCTTTCAACTGATTAGTTGTATCAACACCCCACAAGTAAGTATTTTAATCTTTTACTTTGAGCCATTTTTAACATTTGCATGATACTGTGGTCTCTTTGCTTCCGTGAAAATTTTAAACTAAGTGAACTATTTTGTTTTCTTTCCATTTCGAATAAATGATGTTGATGTTTGCAAGCCGATATCACTTTCATATCTTTTCATTTTAGAATCAGCAATCATGTTTCCGAGAAGTCCCTTTCTGTTACTTCCGGTTGTTCCACAAGCAAAGGTGTTTTTAGTTTTCCATATTTCGAGTAAAGAAATAGACGACAAATAATTCTCAAAATAGACAATTTTTCCTTTGCCCCATTCTTGTTTTCTAAATTCTAAAACGATTCTTTCTCCCAAGCTGTAATTTTGAATCTTTGAGCTCATTTCGTTGTCTTTTCCTTGATAAATTTGGCACTTATTTATTAAACCTCTCTGGTCAGCCAAACACCGGATTTTGTAACCTCTTTTAGTCATATGTACGTCGTTTTTATCCTCTTTCGATCAGTTTTATAGGTAGATACTGTTTAAGTGCAGACCTACCCTTCAATTTGATCATTGATCAGTCGACGCTCAGTTTCCGTGTCCCGTGATAACACTCTTGGAATTTTTAGTTTAACTCATCTATTAGAGGTCTGATTTTGAATAGCATATCTTTCCAGTTTATATGCATTTCATTATTATCGTTGCAATTTACAAATGATAAAATATTAACAACTCTATCTCTCGGCATAGTTTTATATAATAATAGATTGTTAGGATCCGGCGCCCTAGAGTAATGGTCTGATCAAGCTGGTCCAGTATTGTAACCCATGTCGAAATTCATACCTATAAATGCTACAAGCTCTTCCTTTTTGGGACTTAACACCACATCTTTCTATGTAGTATAAAGGTTGCTTTGGTGTATGATATTATTCAATATTCCATTAACCAACACCAGAAAGATTGTAGTACAATGCACAAAAAATTCTTCTACTACCTCAGTATTTGGTGAATACTCGTATTCTAATGATTTAGTCTCCAAGTCTCGCCTTTTCCACTTACGATTTGGCAATTTTTTGTCGGAGCTCTTGGCAAGGATGTACTTGATGACGCCAAATCAATTTCAACAGTTGAGCTAGGGACTGAGGATGGAGATACATGATGAACTGATGATATGGGTGGAAATTCCTCATTTTTTGGTGATAATGGTTTGAATCTCCTATGTGCCTATTTCAACACCTCCTCAAAAATGGTATTGGAGCCTCTCGGAGAGTGTAGGTGAAAATCTTTGATGCTATTTCTATGGGATGAGAGCGGTATCTTTTGCAATATTCATTTTCAGGAGCCAAGGCTGGTGACTGAAATAATTGGAAAAACAAACTGCATTCCTTACCTTTGTTAACCTTGCAACACAAAATTACTGACGGTATTTTTTTGCCCTCGCCGGTATTTGTTAGATTTACGCATAAAATACTGTAAAAATACACCATGAAGCCATCTATGAATCTAACTGATAGCATTACCCAATTAAATAATAAAAAAAGTTGACTTACCTACGATCTGTTATTTTTAATTTTTTTTATCGTATCTTGCAAATCATATGGAGGAGGAGACCGAATAAAGCGCTCTGCTTGGCTTGCGTATGCGGTACTATAAGGGATCATGGCGAGAGTAAGCGCAGAGCTTTTGCGTTTTAAATATATTTGACGAAATAGTAGGCGGTATTAATTAGTACCTTCAGAAAGGAAAGGGTTAAAGGTAGTTACAGTATCTCTTATTCTTGATTGTATCGGCACTCAATAAGGTAATATGGTCCCTAGCATGCTCGGCTGTTTGTCGGTCTGACTTTAATAGTACTCATCACAAATGAGTTGACTAAAGTCCGTCAGAGACGTCGCTCAAAAAAAAAGTCTCATCAGCACTACTGGCACCGCTCGTTTGTGAAGGAGATGGTCATACACAGACATTTTTTGTACTTTTCGATTTGTTTCCAATACACAATGGGATCAGATCGCATTCTGATTTTCTTCACTACGAACAAGTAAAACATTGATTTAAGCTTCAGTTATATCGTAATTCCTATCAGGGGATTATGATCATGAATGGGTTACCAAAAGCACAGTCATAATAATAAGTATTATGTTGACAACAGCTTTTTTAAAATTATTTTAAAATTTAAATTAAATAAATACTAAATACAAACTTAATTAGGATAAATGAATTAAACCATAATCACCATTAAGGGTTATTATGGAATTAGTACAAAAACATGTTGGGTAGACATATCTAGGCTAATTTCAGAAGGATTTTGAACTTAACCTGCAATATGTAGACGCCCATCGTCAATGAACTCAAGAAAACTTTCATGACACCTACAACAAATATGTACGTGCTTGCTTTCAAAGAAAAACCATTGTTACTCCATATTAATCAGCCACAATTTTTTGCTTTATTGCTAACAACCATTGACCGAACGAAATCTTGTTGATGTTTTTTTGTGCTTCATTTTACCTCGAAATTCAGTCAAAGTTCAATCAAAAACGCAGTGTGTGCTTCGATGGAAAGCCCGGATGGTAGAAAAAACAAAAATTGCTTCTGTTGTCATCGGTTAAAATTCAAACACCAATGCTTTCCATAAAAACAATTCGATTTTATTAAAACCTACAGAGTAAAATAGCCTGCAATAGGACTACTTAAATATAAAACGTCAGTCGAGAAAGAATAACCATATAAATTTGCTGGTAAAAGTTGTATATACAATTCCTATAACCAAGTTGAGTGAATTTTGACTTCTAAGGTATTAACAATACTGAGTGAATTTCTACTTTTGAGGTACTCGTTGTCAGTGTACTCATAAATACCTTAATAACCATCCATGATGCGATAGCCCAACCTGCGACTTGGCCTTCAGGATTGATCTCCTTCAATCATCGTCCGCCAGTTGATCACTCTCAGCAAGGATCTGCTGTCAGCATCTATCATATCTTCCCATCGAGTTCTCGTTCTTTCTATTAGACATCTGCCTTGCACTCTACTTTTCAATGTTCTTTTAAGCTGCCAGTTTTCTTTCTTTTTTTCTATTTAGCCCGTCCGTTGTAATTTGCGCAACTTTATTGAAGCAGATACAAGCAGTTCGTCAAATAGCTAATTGAATGTGCCATAATATTGATATCATCACCATATGCTACCAATTGTGTGGACTAGAACATGAGTGAACCCGATGTTTTAGTTGATGTTTTCCTGATGACGTGTTCCAATGTAATCTTAAAGAGCATTAAAAAATTCATACCATCTTTCTAAGCCAAGATTAATGCTCCGGAGGGCATTGTCTCGAACGCAGAGGGCAACGTGCTCGTTTGGGGAGACTTCAACGCTAAAGCAATCGAATTGGGCATGCTTCAAATAGTTCCGCGGGCAAAACGAATCCTGGAAATGGCGGCCAGGACGGCACTTGTCGTACTAAACACCGGAAATATGCCGACTTTCCGCCATATTAGCTGTGAGGGAACAATATCGAGCGTGACATTTGCCTCGGAGTCCTTAGTACGGAGAATACACAATTAAAAGTATTAGAGGACTAATCAGCCAGCGATCATCAGTGCATTTTGCTTGAGATAAGTGATGTTCTCTCCCGACGTCCGAGCTCTTGGCTTTCAACAGCTGGATAGAACATCGGGAGGATCGATGTCGAGAGGTTTGTCGAGGTGCTCAAAGCAGGTGAGCTGCTGCAGGGGGTTTCGGAGAGGACAGAAGAATTGGCAGCTCAAGACGTGGTGAATTCAACTATGAGCATCATCACGACTGCTAGCTGCGCTTCTATGCCCCGTCGAAAATCCCGGAACGGCAAATCTCCAGAGTACTGGCAGTCAACTTAAATTACTGAAAAGCGAAGGGAGTATCTCAAACTTCGACGTGAGGCTCAAAGGGCGCGGAACCGTGACAAATAATTCAACCGGGGGGCAGCATATAAGTTGGCCAGGAAATGCCTTCGCAAATTGATTAACAATAGCAAGGCTCGCTGCTGGCAAGATCTAGTGGACAATGTGAACAAGGATCCGTGGGGCCTTGGCTACAAGCTAGCTAGTCGGAAGCTTGGTGCCCTACAGAAGCCTTGCATACATGATGTGGAAAAAATGGATGAGATAGTGCGGGCACTCCTCTCCGCCCATCCCGTCTGTGTTGACGCTGTTCATAGTGAAGTAGCAGTCAAGTGTCAACTCTTCACACTGGCGGAACTGGAAGAGGTAGTCTTTTCATTGGAAGCTAGAAAAGCTCGAGTTTCGGATGGTGTGCCGGATAAGGTGCTGTGGCCTGTCTATCACCATTGTTCTGACAGATGCACATAGACGCATCAAACAAAGGATCGTCCTGTTGGTGACACTCGACTTCAGGAACGGCTTCAACTCCGCTAGATGGGTGGATATTCTGGACACGCTGGAAAACTCTTTTCAAATTCCAGCATATCTGATTTGGCTTTCGACGGACCACCTAAAGGACCGAAGCCTGCTCTATGACATGACACAGGGCCAACAAAGGATGGCTGTTACATCGGGTGTTGCTCAGGGAACTATCCTTGGTCCGGACCTGTGGAACTTGTCTTACGACGGACTACTGATACTGGAGATGTCAGATGAGTCGCGCTTGATCGGCTATGTGAATGATATTGCCGCCCTGGTCACTGGAAGCACCGTTGAACAAGCGCAACTTAGGCTAGGTATGCTAATGCCCCGAGTGAGAGACTGGATGACTGCTTGTGGGTTCATTTTAGAACTGGAGAAAACCGAAGTGGTTATCTTGATACAAAAGACAATTCCTAGAGTAAGGATGATCAGTATGTGAGACATATAAATTGAATCGAAACCACCGGTGAAGTACCTAGATCTTCTGATCGACTCGGAGATGAATTTCTCTGAGCAAATCAGGGCAATGGCTGAGAAGGCTGCTTCGGAGTATCAGCTCTGAGTCGGATTATGGTCAACGTAGGGGGACCCAACCCATCAAGAAGACGCCTCATGATGAGTGCTGTAGGGTCAATGTTAATGTATAGAGCAGATCTATGGAGCGACGCTGTCAGTAAGGAGGCATACCGAAAAGACCTACAGAGAAGAGGAGCACTGAGGATTGCATCTTCATATCCGATAGTCTCTGATTCGGTGGTGAGAGACATTGCAGGCATGATACCTGTTAGCCTCGTTGCTAAAGAGCGCCGCTCTATTTATCTGCGTCAAAACAAGGAGGCGAGGGAGATGGTTGTTCGCGAAGAGAGACAGCTCTCACGCAACGATTGTCAGGTGTCTTGGTCGAATTGCACGAAGAGAAGGAGGACTGCGCGGCTCATCCCCGGTTCCAGCCTAGGTTGTCAGGTTGACAGGGAAGGTGTTTAAAGGGTAGTCCAGTCACCTTCTTGCGAGCATGGGAGTCCCCTACTTGATGTGTAAATGGACATCCACCCCCCTACCACAAAAAAAAATGAATACTTGAAGCGCGTTTAAAATCGGGCATATTTATGGTAACTGTATCATTGTAAGGAACGGTAAGTCTACTAGTCGTCTGATCTACGATCAAATTTCTCGTCGAGTTAACTACCCTACAAGCAGCTGCCAACAGTAACGTATCGTTTGGCCAGGTTTTTGGTGTATGGGGTATAATTTGTTGTTGCGTCTTCAGTCCCCACGTCTCCAGTCCCCACGTCTTATGTCAACAGCGAGGTCGACTTAAATTACACCGGTTAATCTCAATACCAAAAAGGTCTAGTTGGAGAAACTGAGTTGTGGAAATCAGTAGGAAAGATTAAGTACACTAGCCCAACTTTGTTAATGAGGACTTTGTCAATGATCTCGGGTAGCAGTGAATATGGTTGATGGATCGAGTAACTGAAAACGTGGTATGGAGATATTTCGAGTACAGTGCTACAAATAGAAAGAAGAATTGAGGTCAAAATGATCAAAATTTAAGGAAAGGGTATAGGTTGTGGCACTATCAAAATATTCAGAGGCTGTTAAAGGGAATTTCTCAGTGAAGTTGAGAGGCTGAAGTGAGGTATTAAATGATGTCTTGATGAAAATTTTTGAATGTTGAATAGAAAATCCATCATCAATGCTTCAACGCTTTCTTACTACTTACGCGAAAAGGAAGTATTGTGCAAAATGCTTGGAAAAAAAACTCGCAATTAAAGCATTTGCAAAAATTGTCTTAAAAGTTTGTTTAATTTCAGCCTTGACTCCAAAGTTAGATTTTAAAACTCATAAAGAGAACATATCCTTCTCTTTTCAATTTAGAGCTCCATTTTTAAAAATGTCATAGCATAATTTACGTCTAATCTTTCAACGCATTTGCACTCGATTCTCTTGAATTCTTTTTAAACAAACTCATTTCAAATGTCAATTCAAAATTCCGGTTCGCAATTTATATATTAATTTTATCTTCTCACGCAACACATTTCAATGAATCTGTTAAATTCATTTGCCGAATTTATTCATCGGATGTTCGCAGAAACTTTTCTATTGGCTCCGGTTTTAACATCGCCATCCTAAGTTATATACCAACGTTGAAAATGTGATTAAATAATTAACAAGATGATTTCCGCTCATGCTTCTAGTTGTCTTTTCGACAGAAGTTTAAAATGTATCCAAAAACTTGCATCTTTGTGTAAAAAGGGATGAACGCATCGAACCGGATATTATAGTCAGCGCTTTCGTAACAAGAGTCTCATATCTATTACGATAAGTGCAATATTGTTTGAGTTTTGTGTAGACTATGCACAGAAATGCTAGCTACATACGAATAGAGGGATTCTAGGAAACACGGTTCAGCATGTAGCCAAACTTTCAAAGTTTTCTAGAAACTTTTTCCGTAAAATTCCCCGAAAACTTTTGTTACGACACCTAAAGCTAAGTTGGGAGTGAATATTAATTAGATACGATAAGTAAAATATGATGAAAGTACTCTCAGCTATATCATAACAAAACCTAATGAAAGGACGCAAAGTAGCATTTTTTTGTAGAAATTTTGAACTTTTATGAAATTTTGGTTTGTTGGAATTGATAATCAATTCTGTGGGAAATATCCATGTGTAAGGGCTTCAAAACAAAAACAAATGCAAATTCTTATTGAATTTTTCTTACTCCGCGATCCCAGTTGAAACTCAACGATATGAAATCCTCACAAAATCCCATTTCTGAAATCGGCAAAGTTCAGTGAACTTTTAATGTCCAGTTGTCCTTCAGTCGTAATTTATCTTTTTATCGGCAATCTTTTTGTTCAGTTCAGTGTAATTACGTTTTAGAGTAGAAAATTTTCCAATTAATACCAGAAAATAGAGATAAATAGAGACCAGGATGGAAAAGCAAATGCTGTTCACAATTGAGTTTAAATGTTTGCCGATTACAATGAAGCGCGCACGGAGCAGTGGAGTGAAACGTGAACGGGAAAATGTAAGAGGGATCAGTACGTTGCGACGCAATGACTACACTTGGTTCAATTAATATTCCACCAATGTTGGCACAATCGCGGTTTGTGCAACAAAAATACCCAACCAAATGAACGTGACGTGAATTTTAAATTTTCACCACGCCATTTTGGCTCCCCTTCTTCCTTGCGGTAGAAAATGGGGGCGAAACCAGGCTATTTGCTATGTACGAGCTACAGTGTGAATATTTTTCACCGAAACGTGGTAACAGCGGTAGGAGAGATTTGGAGGATTGGATTCTGGCAAGAGAAATCTGTTCGTTGTTGAAAAATTGAAACCCTAATCCACACAATTCCAACGCGGCCGCTGCCGTGAAAGAAGGAAGTGAATGTTTTCTTTGTTTTTGGCAAGACCAAGTCAAGATTCCTTGTTTTGAACAAAAGAGAAAGTAAAAGTTTGATTAAATCAAGGAACCTGGTCGCAAAGTTGTGCAAGGTTTCAGTAAATCGAATTCTCAAATATCTATCACGGCTTATCTTCCTTAAAATGTGTCTACGTCTCCAAGTTTTCTCTTCCCCGTCTTCTGCTTGCCGGTAAAGTTAGATAAAATGTCGGTGGAAATTTTCTGGAAAATATACAGCATACATAAATAAGGACAGGTTTTTGCTTGTTTCTTGAAATTTCCCATTTTTTGTGTCTTTTGTCTTCCCACTCCCGCAAATTCAGTGTCTTTTCACTAAAGCGACGACTAAAGTGTTGTCGACATTGCGCGAACTCAATACTTTATTCCATGTCGAAAGTTGAGTTATTTATCTTCTTAGCAAGTGAAAATAAATTTTCCTTAACGTATGGGTTAACGTAGAATAAAATCCACTATTTTGCATAACGACAGTTTACTTGTGTCACGTGTAAGCCCAATTCAAAAGTCTTATCGTCGCTTTTATCACTTTCATATAAATGACACGTGAAAACGTTTCACCCATTTATTTCCACAAAAATGATCAAGGGAAAATATTTTTCATAGCGGCATATTTCAGGCGAATTGAGTGTATGCGTCGTGTAAAATTATTGCATAATCATGAGAAATTGAGCAATTATTTTGAACAATGTTATTTAAGGAGAATTTTTTATGAGTATTGATTTTTATGCATGAAATAAAATTTCAAATTTGTAGAAATTTACTTTATGTTCTAATTTCAACAGACGGTCTTTGTTGCTGTCTTAAATTTAGAATATTTAAGTCTCCAGTCCCTCGAGCAATATTTTTCATGGCTCTTTTTGTCTCTTTTATCTCGAAGAACCCATCGGGCCTTGCTCATTTTAGTAAGTAGACGCGTTTTGACTCGATTGAGTCATCATCAGTGTCTCTATTCGTCTCATCTTTTCCTTAAGATATGAAATGGGAACAACTGATTTTTGCCAACATAAATACAATATCATCCTGTTAGGAAAAATTTAATTTTTAAGGGTCTCAACTTAATCCTAGAATTTTAGACTTTCGTCGAATCGACAAACAGTCAAACTATTCCGACTGCATCTCTTTGACCAGGCTGCGCTCGCACTCTCTCCTGGAGCAGTGTTTCTGCCATTTAGTTGCTTAGTTGAGTTCGAGGTGAGAGCATCTTGACTATTACTCCAGCCAGTCAAATAAGGAAAGCGTAAAACACATCGTTATTTCGACGAATGTCTAGTAACACACGTAATTTTTTGTTCGTCATTTAGACAAATGTCTAGCATTAATAGAGCAAATAGGCTTCCTCGTAATGACTTATTTATATCAACAAACGCACATTATAATTCCTCATTGTTTATGTTTTCAAAATACAAATATTTACAATAGGTACTGCTTTGTTATACAAATGGGAGGCAACCAGTTTTTTGACTAAGACCAGGTTATGGATTTGCTTCAAATGGCTTCATCCGACAAAGAGAATGCAGTCTTGAATTATGAGAGTGATGTGAATAGTGACGCCGATGATGAACATGTTCCGCCAGAATTTGAAGAGAATGAAATAGAAGAAGCTATTTTTGAAATAGAGCCCGCTTCAAAACAAAGAAGCAAAAGGACGTCTGAAAAACTTCAGATGGGAAATCCGACAAAAAACTTCAAAAAACATACTTGTCGACAGCGTAGAGAATAGTAACGATCTAATTTTATTAATACCGATGAAGAATTAACAGCAACGAGTGTATGTGTTTGGAAAACTCAAAGCTTCGCACAAAAAATTAAAACCCCAAGTATAAACGTGGTTTACATTGGTCCAGGCACGAAACCTCAAACTAATTTCACATCCGACATTCTGGAGCGCTTTTTACTATTTTTTCTGCGAGACTAGTCAATGAGGTGGAAATAAACTTAAATGTAGAAATTGAACAGAAAAAAGATAAACATAAGATCCAAAACAATCCGAACATTAGCAACACTTGCGTGGCAGAAATAAAAGCCGTCTTTGGCCTCATAATTTTGAGTGCGGCTGTGAAAAGTCACCATCTATCAACAAATATTTCATTTGATTAAAAGTATTCAGGAAACACATTTAGTTCAACGCCATATAAAAACAGATTTGAAATTCTCATTACCTGTTTACGATTTGACAATAAAGCAACGACAGATAAAACGGGTAAACTACCACCAGTTCAGAGAATATAGGAGATTTCCTTGTATTTTACTATCGATGAGCAGTTGATTGGCTTCAGGTGGCACTCCCCATTCAAGATGTGTATTCCTAGTAGGCCTGACAAATATGGCATGAAGTTGATTATGATGTGTGACAGCGCCGGAGAATATATGTTGGACGCAATCTCTTACACGAGTAAAGGTAGTTCACCCAAAATTGCTCCTGGTGCACAGTCCTTTGTTGAAAAGCTTGTATCTACAGTTAGTGGCTCCAAAAGCAACATCACAATACACAACTGGTTCACCAGTGTGCCATTTTTCTCACTGCTGCAGGAACGGTAAAAAAAAAGCTGAGCTGCCTGTTCATTTTTAGGTCTTTGTAAAAAAAATTTTTACAAAGAACTACTAGTTTTTCGACCTGTCTGTCCTCTATCACACCTGATTTCCTCAGAAAATATAGAAGCTAGAATGCTCAAAATTTGTGGAAAGGTCAGAAGTGATGGTCTCTCAAAAGTTAAGGTCTTAACAAAAATTTAAAAATTTTTTAAGGGGAGTCCCCCGAATAACGAAGTAGCCTTTAAAAATTTTTTCAATCAAAGGGAGTCGAATGGGGTATCAAATGAAAGGTCTTGATTATCACTTTTAGAATCTGAAATAAAAAATCATTTTATGAATTAGGGTGGTCCAGTGGAAGGCAATGTGCACCAAAAATTTGTGTCGTCTTTTTTCTTCTTATCAAATATGTAAAATCATATTCTCATAGCATATAAGCATGAAGAAATTTGTATACTTTACTTATATTTTTGCCATTTCATAATTAGAATAAACGAATAGGTGCATTTTCTGTACGTTTTTTTTCCAATGATTTATTATCGTAGTCGAGACGACGAATGTCTAGCAATTAGTGCATAAGCAATATGTATAGTATTTTAGGCTTAAGCCAGAAGGAGAACTCAAATACAATCCAAAGTTATTCCTGGATAACGTTGTAAGGAGGACTTGTATATTTGGAAAAAACTGTGGAGACATAAATTATAATTCCTTAAAAAAATTTAAATTAATTAGGTAGCTATAATATTTGCTATCATCGAAGCCTATTAATATTCTCGAAGAGCTTTCAATAGCCCCACCAAATCTGGTTAAAGTTCGGTCCACCATCAAAGCGCAAAAGAATAATAAAGTGTCGGGCCTCGATGAGACTCTAGTGCAGCTCATTCAATATAGTGGAAGCGGGGTTCAGAAAGCCATCCATAAAGTCATCCAGCACATTCGCCAACAAGCACATACTCGTATACCAAATGAGTGGATCCAATCAATTATATTTCCTATCCATAAAAAAGGTGACAAGCCACACTGCGAAAACTAAAGAGGCATATCACTACTTTTCCAATCGTATTCTTGGGAACTATCAAGGTGGTTTTAAAGCCAGTAGATCGACAGTAAACAAATCGTTTACCGTCAAGCAGGTACTTGAGGAATGGTGTGAGGTCAACATAGACGCACAAAATATTCGTCGACTTTAAGCAAGCATACGACCGTACTGATCGTAACGTATTGTACCAAATAATGATTTGCTTTGGTATCTCAGCCGAATCAGTCTATCCTACTAAAATGAAAATGACATCAACAACCAACTCACCGATGCCTTTGATACAAATATCGGACTGCAGCAGGGAAATGGGCTGGCCCTTGCTTTTCAATTTGGCTTTAGAATACGTCATTGGAAAGCAACCTGTCAATACGTGACGTACGTTACTATACAAGTCAAGCTCCGCTTTTGGTGGAATCAAACTCACTGGACACTCGTTCAACACATAAAAAATAAATTTCAAAAGAGACACTCAAACGAACAACTGAATAACCTGCAGTATCACCACAAGTGGAAGCGGCAGTACGATAACGTCAAGCTAGGTACAATGGTTATAATCAAAGACAATAATCTATTCCTTTGAAGTGGTCTCTTAGGCGTATATGCAATGTCATTAAGAGCGAAGATAGAGTGGTGAGAGTAGTCAATATTAAAACATAACATAACATACTTTTGCGACCAATTCATCGAGTGGCTTCACTTCCGGTGGAAGAAGAAAATCCCAGTCTATCATCTAGCTCAAAAGATAGTGAATACACAAACAAGATCCAGGAGTTAAGAAAGGACAGTGAAAGCAAAACCAATAATCCTACAAAAAGGGCTTGCCTTACACTAGGCACTGCAGTAACCACCGTGTCATTTTTGTGCTTGATGTTACCGATATCTAGTGTCAGTTAAAATATGATATCGCCTTTCGAAATGAATCCAGGAATATTCTTTGAAACCATAGGCTCTACCAACATAATCACTAGCGAGTAGAGTCTTATAGACTTCTCTGAAATAGACCCATTCTGGAAGGAATCCGAACTTTTGCGTGATTGTGGTTCAGTCTTCGACAATATATCGGCAGCTATTCAGAATTATTGGAACACATACGCCAATATCGTTAAAGAAAATCAAACATGCTCTCATTAAACCAATGAAAGCTGCAGCCGCTATCTAGACATAAACGCGGAGTGTTAAATATTGTCAGTAGCATGGTAAACACCATGTCTGGCGTCCTTCATTCAACGTATGCGGAAGACATGTCAATAACTATAGAATCAATCTGGTAGAACGAAAGTTGCATAAAAAGTTGCATATTGAAATTACTACAAAATCAAACCTTCATTTTTGATGCAACAATTAATCTGATGCAGAAACACTACAAAGTGATAAAAGGGGAGTTTAAAAGAGTGCAACAACATTTCAGCAACACATCTCTCCAGATCAGAAGTACAGAAGAAAATTTACACCAAGAAAACTTAACACAATCAATCTCTGTATTGGCGTTGTAAACCCTGCTAACTATTACTAGCTTTCAAAGAACTCAGAACTCAATATTGGACGTTCTTATTGATATAGAGCACGGAAAATTGAGTAATCTGCTAATGTCATCACGTCAATTAAAAGTAGAGTTCAGGAACATTCGAGCAAACCGTTCCTCAACGTTAAAATCACCACCAAAACTCTATAATTTGATATCATTGGAAGGAAGGGCCACCATGAATCATATTATCTTCAAGCTACGCCTCCTACGTCCTCTTTTACATTCAGAAGAATTTCAGCTCTTCAAATTGATTTCCGTCCCGATTAAAATCAGCATCATGTCAACCGCAAAGCAGTAATCTTTCCCATACCTAATTGTCAATTTGCATAGGGATCACTACTATCTGCTTCCTGAATCAGAACTAAAGATCTGCGTTTTGACTAAAGCTGGAAAATGTGGAAAGCTGGAATGTCAATGTAGATCACTAGTCAGTTCATGCAAGATGCGCCTATTGACTTGTATAACCCCAGATTCTCATTGTCAAATCATGACGATGTCATCAAGACCATATTGGGTATAAATAAAGTTCCCAAAACCACTGGATCTTCTCACTGGAATCGAACACAACAATATGACTCAGCTTAGGCTTCAGAACAGCGAAATTTTGAAAATTAACAATGATTGCACTATAGAGCATCTACTTATAATAATTCAAGGCCACAAGCTACATATGTCCTAAAATTGAAAGAGCGTCATTCATTTCATCATTGAACCTCATCGAATCATTGCGATATAACAATCAATACGCATCACATCTTCAGCAGCTATAAAGGCCAAACACTAGCTCCAAGAAACAACAATTCAGATTCCCTAATTGGTACACGTTCACAATGCCCACCACTACTCACTAGGTTACGTCAGCTTGGCTTTGGCAAGCAGTATCAAAAAGGAAATCATCATCATCAACGTCAGACCTTGAGGCCAGCTCACCACCTCACGACAGCAACCCGAAAACCACAGGCTCTAAAGATCGCATCAACAATAATGTCTTCAATATTCAACCTGGGAAGGATGTTTAAAATCTTAAACCATTTAAATTTTTTTTCAAATTAATCTTTCCTACCGTTTAAATAAATATTTGCAAAATAGTCTAAATTATATTCATATCACTTTTCTATTCTTTGAAAACATAATTTTCAAAATTCAAATATGTGAATTCTCATGAATTCTTACAAGTCTTTCATGCATTTCTCCCATCATATTGCGTCTACCAGCTCGTCACCTAAGCTAAGACATCATATTTTGCATTGATTGACTTGTGAATGTGAACGTAAATTATTATTTTGTACATATTATAAATGTTACTAGTGTATAAAGATTCTCTCATCGTTGTGAACAATCAATCATTCGTGGAGTGCACATCCTTTAATTCAACTCAAATCATAGTGTTATTGGGCTAAGAGCTTTGCATATGCCCCTAAAGTATGTAGATCTTTCGTGAATATTGTAATGCGAGCAAAAAATTAGTACTATCCTAAAACGGGCTTTACCTAATGAAGTGTAAGCGTGCTGGCAGCTACCGTTGTGGTGCCATGACTTTTTCCGCCCGCGCATGGTTCCACTACTAAATTTCACGCTTACGGTTTACATGGGTGGCCGAAGTCAGGGGAAAACGCAAAAACACTCCTTAGGCCACGAATACCCAGTTAACCACGCACGAGACGTAACGCAATTTCGTCTTTGCCGAGAATGGTTAGGGCCCACAAATAAAAGTCGGGCATCTAGGTGGTAGCGGTGGCCCCACGCAACCATCCCAACTGGATCAAGAATTCAAGTATGATATCTCAAAAAACCAGCAATTAAATCTTTGCAACGCAACAATCTTAAATTCGGCGCAAATTCAATGTATTTGTGAACACTTCGCTTGTGAAGAGGCCTGAAACTTCACAAAATCAATTAATTTTACGACAGATTTAATCCATCTCTCCGAAGTATTACAGCTTCAAACATTTTTTAATAAACTTTCTATTCTTTGATGTCATACCGGGATACAAATCCTACGTTTATTGTTAATCCTTTTGGTTCAACAGACAAATACTATAACTAACTGAATTGTTGTCCTAACAAAATCACTGCACTTTTCAGCAAAACAGATAAAGTACACTATACATTTATTTATTAACAAAACTAGAAGTTAATTTGACAAAAATATCCGCGTCAGTATACGTGCGCACTATATAATATAGCTGCTATCTGCATTCCAATCAGAGACAGAAATCAAATAAAAATCATCATTGTGACGTCCCGGTAATGTTGCTTTTCCCAATTTCCAAAAAAAAATTTCCATTGTCTCACCACAATTTCCAATATCAAGGCCAACTATAGATCTCCCGTGAAAATCTTGATCTGAAATTCATCCACGTATGCCACTTTTTCCCAGCGTTTAAATCCCACTACTGCTCCTTGCATTCGCAAGGGCACGATATTCTCGTACCAAGATCGTGTCACTATCCCTTCAGGGTCTCTTTCCCGATTCAAAATAGTGATTCGTTGGAGATTTATCAGCCTTTTGTTAAACATACACCTCACTCGATAACAAAACGAGCATTTATCAATTATCGCACTTCTTCTTCGTAGCACTACAGCCCCTCTCGGGCATTCGCTTCCTACAAAAAACACCTCCAACTGTCTCGGTCCATTGATCGCGTCCGCCAAGCAGCGATGAACTGTCTTCGTCGACCGAGTCAGATCAGCATTTCCTGGGTTTCCCCAATGGTCTTCACCTTTCGCCAGTGGATTTCTATACTTGGAGTTTTGTTTTCCTGTGTATGCGGCTGCTCTTCAAGATCGTCAATACTGAACCAAATATTTTATTTGCGAGCTGTAGTCTTCGGCGTATTTCGTCTCTATCATTACCAGTTCTCGCTATATTGGCGCCTAAATATACAAATTTACTCACATTTTTGATGCTGTATTTGCCAAATGTGATATTTTGTGTACTTGATGTATTTTTCCTCAACTGCGCCATGAGCTTTGTTTTATTTTCATTGATTTGTAGCCCTACTAGTTTTGCTTCGCTACCAAGTTTCAGGAAGAGTTTTTTGCGAGTTGTTAATGACCGTGACAAAATGTTGACGGCGTTTGCATAGGATGCTACTTGGTGCGACTTGTATAGTAATGTACCTCGTGTATCGACAGGTAGCTTCGTTATGACGTACTCCAGAGCCAAATTGAATAGCGGTGGGGCCAGCCTATCTACCTGATTTAGTCCGATATTTGTGTCAAAGAAATCGGTGATTTGGTTATTAATGCGGACTTAGGAGGTCGTCGACGTCATTTTTATTTTAGTAAGATGGACTAATTTGGTTAGGATACCAAAGCAAAGCATTATTTGGTACAGTACGTTGCGATCAGTACTGTCGTATGCTTGCTTAAAGTCAACGAAAATTTCGTATACATCTATGTTGAACTCCCAGCATTTTTCAAGTACCTACTTGACTGTAAACATTTGGTCTATTGTTGATACTCCCCGGCAATACTGTTGCTATATGATCCGATTTCATTTTCTAAGATTTTCGTAAATATTTTGTACGCCGCACAAAGTAGTGATATGCCTCTTTAATTGTTGGACTACAAGCGGTTAATTGGCTGCGGAAATTATAATGCACACATAAATTGTGGGGTCGGTGGAGCACTTCAATTTGAAGTTTCTCGGACAAGGAAGGATCTCTTCCAAACAACTATCCTGCACTCCGCGTACCAATTTTGAGTTTTTAGTTTTTCCTTCAAAATTCACCATCATTTCTTTTTCCTGCAAGATTCACTCCCGTTTCTTTTTCCACGCACTTAACGCCAGCCAATCGTCAATCCCGTTTTTTTCTCTTTTCTATTTCCGCCCTGCGTCCGTCACCGTTTGCGACATCTTAGCAACCAACAACCTCTCGCTTCAAAATCTCGACAAGAGCTCCTCGTCTGTCGACGAGACAACCCGCCATCTTCTCTTCTTCGCCGCACCGGGAAAGTTACATTTTCATTGGAGTTTTTCTTCCTCTGTTGGGAATATTGTTGCGATGCGAAGAATGATGCATTCAACTTCTTTATAGATATAGGTGAAATTTTCATCAATGAACGGCACTGATCCATTCATTTTTAGGGTTTTGTACTAAAATACAAAACCCTATTGCAATCACGACCTGTGTCCGTCTGTATGTCACAGCACTTTTTCTCCGAAACAATAGAGGCTACAGCCATGAAATTTTGTAGAAAGGTCAGAAGTGGTGACCTCTTGAAAGTTTAAGGGTGGAAAATTTTTTCAAAGGGGTTTAAGGGGGGTCTCCCCATACAGGGAGGTGACCCCTCAAAAAAAAATTTTCACCATTGGTAGTCAAGTAGGGTAACATTGGAAAGGTCTCAATAAGATCTTTTCAAAACAAGTCTTAAAATTGCCCTATAAGTAACGAGGGGAGCAGGGGAAGGGGAAATGTACGAACTTTTCGCGTACCCCCCCCCCCCCCCTCGCGATTGGACACCTTCCATCCGGAAAATCTGAAAAAAATCATGAATGTAGGCCTTAATGAGTACAGCAACAACAAATACATGAGAAGTCGAAATTCACTCAACTTTGTTAGTAATAGTATGATTTATCGATTTTCTGTTTTCTTGAATAAAATATAAACGGTACCTTTAAACTCAATAAAATTTAGCAAAGAGATGATTATTTATAAGATTGATTTTTCCTGAAAGCTTCATAAAGATAGAATAGTATTTACCGAAGTTATAGCGATTTGAGTTTTCCTGTATTACTATGGAGCAATATGCCCTGTATTACTATGGAAACCTATGGCTATAGAGCCATATGTGCTTTTTACCGACTTAGACACTACAGCTTAGCTAGAATTTGCATGAAAATTTCAGGAATGATAGGTATCATGAAGATGAATACATACAATTGAAACAAGTTGAAGAGGCAGGAGAGAGCTCCTATCAAAAGGGCTTTGTAACCATTCTAGGATTCGAAAAACAGGCCATGAATCGATGATTACAGTACAGAGGAGTGGCCCCTGAAAAAAAATTTCATGAAAGGTAGCCGATATGAGTATCAACTGAAAGTTCTCTATGAGAGCTTTTCAAAACAGTTCTTAAACTGACAGTTTTTGCTTCAGTGGGAGCACAGGGGGGGGGGGAAATACATGAATAATGTGTTTTCTCCCTCGCGAATTGACACCCGTGATCTAAAAAATCTGAAAAAATTATCAAAGGAGATATTTATGGGTATAACTATAATAAATACCTCGAAGTCAATATTCGTTCAACTTTGTTAATAATGCTATGGTCCTAAAATTGCACATTTTCTCCAATAAAATCGTCTTTGACATGTTTCTTGATTTTATTCGTTGCTGGTTACTGCATTTTGTAAATTGAGTACAAAACCCTTCTGCATGAGCATAGGTCTGTCTACCCAACTTGTTATGTTCTGCTGCGCTACTATGAACTAAACAAGATCAAACAGAATTTTGTGTTTTCAATCAATCTTTGTACGAAGTTATTAAACTTCTTCCAATCACAACACTCTTCAATTTTCAACAGGACAACTTTTCAAATATTCTTCGCGGGTTCAACGATTGAATGCGAAAAAAATTGATTGTGGTCTTTAATGCGTGGATGTTTAACCTAAATTTTTGTTCAAATACCACCGAATTTTCATCCAGTCATATCTGTTGAATTTGCAATTTTTACAATATGACGTAGATATCGTTCGGAACGCTGGTTGTTGGGCGCTGCAGAATATTGTTGAACATATGTTCACTTCTAAATTGTATAAAAGTTTACACTACGGAACCGAACAAAATTATGAGCACTAGTATTTATGCAAAGTAATGCAAGAACTTATGCCAATTAGCTTCCACCGCTCTATTTGGCGAAACACGACATTTTACCTTACCGTCTTAATTGCTATTGCATGTTGTTGCTGCATTTTGCATTTTTTTCTGCAACTGTTGCGGTTGTTACGTTCATTGAGTAATTGATTGAGATGAATATTAATGTGTAAGAACGGCATTATTGCATCAGTTTCTTTTGATTTTCTTTCTAAACAGTCATTCTATAACAATCACTCGTTATTTTGCCAATTAATGAGCTAATGTATATAGAGCTTTCCATTAAGGACATAACAATAAATAAATAAATTTCAATAAATCGATTATGAGGCGTACTGTGTAGCTAGTAGCACCGTCTTGTTAGACTAAATTTCATTGATTTCAGTTCATCTGATGCTGGCCACAAATAACCTTCCAGCATAGCACGATACCGCTCTCCATTGACGGTAACATGACGGTCTTTTTCATTCACGAAAAACAAAACGGCTCAATCACACCTCCGGCATGAAAGCCGCACCAAACAGTTATTTTTTGCAGATGCACCGGTATCTCAAGCAGCACATGTGGATTTGCTGTTGACCAATAACGCATATTATGCTTATTATCAAAGTCGCTGAGC
This sequence comes from Odontomyia ornata, assembly GCA_963969285.1. Taxonomy (NCBI): domain Eukaryota; kingdom Metazoa; phylum Arthropoda; class Insecta; order Diptera; family Stratiomyidae; genus Odontomyia; species Odontomyia ornata. Next base: position 354,699,338 of record OZ017739.1, on the reverse strand, counting down.
CAGAAATGAGCTTCATCGCTGAAGATAACTTTTCGGTAATAAGAAAAAGATAAATTTTCGGTGATTAATAGTAATTTTCAATAATTGCCAAACGTTTCTGGTTCGTGAACTGTACTAAAATAAAGATATTGACTACACTTAACGTTTTGACATTGACAATTCATCAAAAAAGTTTAAGGATGCATTCATATAAAGATACGAAATTGTTATGTTCAAATTATTGAAGCTTTTCATATTATTTGGAAAAGCTTTGTGATTCATGGTCAATGCTGCATTGAAATTACTTGTAGCAAACATTTGATATTGTGGTGATGGCATTGTTTGTGGATTTAACACTTTTATCTGACAATACCAAATGAACTGAAATTTCAGCAACCAATCTGGACATTTTGAATCCTCGCACTGCTTTTCATGAAGTTTCCTCGAGCAGTTTGCCTAGGCGGACTGCTCGATTACTATGCCAGCTTCTTTTCTCTTGATGCTAGAGAGACAAGGATTATGAAAAATGAGCTGAAGGCTCCCCAGGTGAATAACAAATTGTGATCAGAGCAGGGACAGGAAACAGAAAAACAAAACGGTTATCGGACGGACAGATTGACACAAGTATTTCCGACTTGTTGCAAACAAAACAAGTTGAAGTAGCAGGAGGATGCTCCTGCCAGAAGGGTATTGTAAAACAGTTAGTAAATCAGACAATATCTCCTGCATATTAAAACTTGACTAATATACAGATTCCATAAATTGAGTTCGGAAAATTATTATGGTTATTATGATTTTAAACTCGATTTTGTTGTTTTGTGTGTTTTGACCCCGTCCCTTGATTAGTCATGATAGCCCATGAATATTACAAACAATTTCTAAAATTTTTATCAAAATTCCTACATATTTGTATTGTCTAGGTCCGTTGCAAGCGTGTATCTCCCTAGTATCACGTGTTAATGTTGTTGTAATTATTAGATATTCAATTGGCTGTAACTTAGCTGTTTATTATTTAGAAAACTCAAATCATCGATTTTGGGAAATTGAAGGGTCTCTTCTTGATTTTATAGACAAAAAAGCAAAATTTATAAAATGTGGTATTATTAACAAAGTTGATCGAATTTCGACTTCTAAGGTATTTGTTGCCCTTGTGAAGGAAAAATTGTCAATTTAAGTACTGTTTTGAAAACCTCTTATAAAGAACTTTCATTTGATATTCATATCGGCTACATTTGATTTACTGTAATCATCGATTCATGGCCTATTTTTTCGAATCCTAGAATGGTTACAAAGCCCATTTACTAGGAGCTCTCTCCTGCCTCCTCGACTTATTTCACTTATGAGTAATGATTGTCTGTATTCATCTTCAGGCATTCATTAAATTGAATCAAGTGTTAAAAGCATGCGCCTTAAACGGGGAAGTTGTGCAAAATACATCAAAATTATTCAATGTTCGCATTTAAAACAGCCACTATTTTGCTTTGCGATTACTAATACCGCTAGCTGAGCTAATTTTCTAAGAAATTCATGATACCTATTATTCCTGAAATTTTCATGCAAATCCTAGCAAAGCTGTAGTATCTGAGTCGGTAAAAAGCGCATATTGTTCCACAGCCATATGTTTCCATAGTAATACAGCGCATATTGTTCCCTAGTAATACAGGAAAATTTAAATCGCAATAACTTCATTAAATACCATTCAATCTTTATGAAACTTTCAGGACAAATCAATCTTATAAATAGTCATCAGTGTACTGAATTTCATGAAATTTAAGGGCACCGTTAAGATTTTATTCAAGAAAACATAAAATCGATAAATCGTACTATTACTAACAAAGTTGAGTGAATTTCGACTTCTCATGTATTTGTTGTTGGTGTACTCATAAAGGCCTACATTTATGATTTTTTTTCAGATTTTTCAGGTCACAGGTGTCCAATCGCGAGGGGGGGTGCACAAAATTTTCGTACATTTCCCCTTCCCCTGCACCCCTCGAAGCAAAATTTTTCATTTTAAGACCTGTTTTGAAAAGTTCTCATTAGGACCTTTCATTTGATACCCATATTGCCTACATGCAATGAAAACTTTTTTTCAGGGCAACTCCCCTATATGGGGAGACCCCCTTAAAGACCTTATACATTTTTTTCCTGTTGAAACTTTGAAGAGGGCGTCACTTCGTACCTACTCACAAAATTTCATGTTTCTAGCTTATGTAGTTTGCGAGAAAAAGTGGTGTGACACACGGACGGACGGAAGGACGGACAGACAGGACGCGATTTTAGTAGGGTATTGTAAAATGATTTTACAATACCCTAAAAAACCAACGTATGTGATTAAAATTCACTATGGATGAAAAAAAAAAACGTATGTGCTTAAACTCTGCGCAGTCCGACAAATAAACGCACACATTTAACTAGTTATCATCGACACAGGTCTTTTGCGTGGCATAAGCCCACTTCTTTGCCAGATAGATCAGTGAAGCGATAGCGATGAGGTCCTACAAACACATGTACTCGGCTTTTCAAAAAACGTCGATCCAACTTCGCATTATAAGTTATCTTGGTGATACACCAAATTAAATCCCCTCCTAATTAAAAATCAAGCGTAGTAAAAATTCAAGCAAAATAGTTTGAATCAAACAATGATCTATCTTATTATAAGTAAGTCAAAGGTCTCTAGTTCGAGTTCCGTTGGCGTCAACGAGATTTAGTTCGAGTCATTCTTCGGACGGACTATATAAGCCTATTCAGTTATGATACGTGCTGATTTAAAATCAGAACGTATCGCAGCTGGGTGGACGGACACACGTCCAAAGCGTGATAATGATCAAATCACCTTGAGGAGTGCCGATAAAATCGATCATGACAATGAGATACTCTAACTATCTTTTAGCGAAGGCCTGAAAGGGGCTGTAGAGCTACGAAAAAAAAAAATTTCATATTAAAATATCCTGTTGATTTACTGTGCTAACCCCTCAGAGTTGACTAACTGTGCACTCCTCAGGACACAGTGGGTGAATGCCATTTTTAAAAACAAGTATTGTATATAATTCGTAACCCATCAGATATAAGTCAATGATTTCTTAGATTAAAATGTAGGTATATTGCCTAATTTTCTTTCATCAGAGTTTGACTTTAAAAGCTCATATATTTTCAGAACTATGTATATCCGAAAAGAGGGTGACCCACTGTTGCCACATTAACCCTTCATTTGAAATTCCTGTAAATGGTAAAAAATCGATGTTTTCTGCAGGTGCAGCTATAATTAACTGTATGTTTCTTTTGCCATCTGCAACCGCAACACAGGAAGCTTATCAGTACAAAGAATAGCTTCTACGCTCAATAAGTTAAATTTCAGTGTTTGTGAGAATGGGAAAACAGAGTTTTATTAAATTCATCTCTGTAAACTCAACCAAAGTATCTTAAGTATTTATTTTGGACTGAAAATGGCTCACTATACTCTAAGAAATATTAACAACATAATACTGTCTAAAATGGCAGTCATTACCTTGAATCTCAAATTTGATAAACAATTATTAGAGGCAAAAATCATAATTCTTTTAATGTAACAAGAAACTATACGCATTTCAAATAATGGAAAATGGGCACATACCTCTCTCATCCCAATCACAAAATCTCAAATGATCACACTTTGAGTATGCTAATGAAAATCATTTAGAGAGCAAAAAAACCGAAACACTCCATCCACTCCTTGCAGTAATAAAAAAATTCTGTGTTAATGTATTCTCGCTAGCTCTGAAATTATATTTCTACCATCTTAATTTTTCCCAATTAAAACCTAATCAGCTTAGTTCGGGCTTCTTTCACATTCTCCTCCATTCTGAATATTCGCTTTTGCTATCTTACTACAGTATGATTTTTCCATTATTCTGATTTTGCCCTGATGTTGAATGTCCTGTCTGAACTGCAGCATCATCACTTGTAAAGAAGCTACTCATAACTTTGTAAAGCAAATGAAGACGTTGGAGGTGCTAGAGCGAATCTCCCCCATTAAACTTTGCCTTCAGGATCTTCCAACTTCATCTTTACATGCCTGCTTTATATTAGCCGTTGCCATCTTCTCCTCTTCTGAAACAAAACGTTTATTAGGCAAAGCCCTAGGAAAAATTCCAAGTCAAGACCTAGCATGTAGCTAAAAGCTAAAATGCTGGAAGTTGAAGCAGACAGTGCAGGATATTAGTCTGAGGGTTCATATCCTAATGACGAATGAGGAATAGGTTCTCTAAGGAAGGTTTGAGTGGCTTGTCTGGTTTAAGGCTTCTGAATCTCTGACCTGAGAAAGGTAGGGTACCATCTGTGTAGCATTAAATGGAATTCATTTCATACTGAACCTCATCGGAAATAGTGTCTTAGGATAATGTTCTTAATCTCGAAGGAAATTATTTTACTGGAAAATTAATAAATATTTTCCATTTACTTTAAAATTTAAGCCTGAGTCAGGCAACAATTAATTTTCCGAACTGATAATCATAAAATTTTTTAAAATCCTTTCTTTTGAAACCGTCAAACATGCCAGGAGACTTGTCTTTATAAAATATTGAGATCAGGGAACATTCCATTCAATATAGCGTATAAATAATTAAATTGAACAATTTTCATGTTTCCAATTTTATATTATTTGGAAAACTTGAACTTAATTCTTCAACCACTTTTCGTCAGAATTTCAATCGGTAAACTGAACAGGATTCCATTCTTTATACTTCTGTAACATTTCCACGAAGATGAAATAAACGTCAGGAAAATATGATATTCACCTCTCTAGAGAGCAGATTTGCAAACCATCTCATGAAAAAGAAAATCAGGTGATTATTATGCTGTTGCCTGACTTGGCATATTTCTCTAGAAAGGTTTCATGACAAGAAACTAATTTGATCCTAATGATTCAACTGATTTTCTGCTACAACTTTCTGCTACGAAGCTGAAAACAACATCCGCTTCCATCCTACGCCCGTTCGGTCTTTCTTTGAATCAATTCATTCCCAGTTGACTTACCCCACTTTTCCCGCAATCTTGAAAATTCTTCAAGTTTTTGAGATTTTCAACGTGACAAATTCTTTCCGAGATTCATCCCGGCATCCTTTAATTTAATCTTGTCCTCTATTATGTACGACGTTGCCCTTCATGTCGCGGTCCGGACATGACTATAATTTTGCCCTGGCGCTCGCACTAGAATACACAATTGAATTTCTATTACTTTTGGCTCAGGACCAAGTGAGGTGCCAGCAAATCGACGAAAGGATGATTTCAAAGCTTTTGAAAATGGTGTTCAATGGTTTTGCGATTCTATACGGGAGCCAGAAGATGCTGCCATCTACGTTTGCAAGTATTCATGCATGTTCGTTGCGGAGGAGCTAATGTCAGTGGCAAGGATCATGACTTGAATAAAATTCAGTTGTGCAGTGATTCGTAATATATTACTATCAGTTGATTCTTCTTTTATTTGTGGCTGATGTGTGTGGGAATTTTTATATTTCAAAATCATACTTGAGGGTCAATCTGTTTTAGTATTGCAATGTACGTTTAAGAAGAAACAATGGCAGATAATCGAATATCTTGTTATAAATAGACCTGGACGAGTGCGGCATTTTATTGACCCTGTGATATAAAAGCTTTTAACGCTCCTTTAATATAACAAAGATAAGATAAATCAATTTCTGAGGGTTTTACGCTTTTTCAGCAAAAGTTTTTTGGATTTGAGCTATTCATGTCTATAACTTTCTCCTTTGATGTTTTGGACACTACGCGGTTAATCGGTTCTGATAATGACATTGACCAGGATTAGGTCTTATTCCTTACTTACTACGACCGTAGGTAAAAACGGAGATTCGCACTATAAACTCACTTGTAATGATTTTAATTACTGAAGTTTGTGCAGGGTACGGGTGCCGATGTTCTGTCAGTGAGCTGCAAAGAAGCTCGACCTCACGAAGCTACACTACAAACTATTCATCACGCATAATTTACACTACAAGACATTCCAATCAATTTTATTTATATTTAGAAATGTTCGATTGTGTATACATTAAGAAACTCTACCGCAATTAAAATTTTATGCCTCAGTAAAGTTAGTGGAAACGGAGGCCGCAGTTGAACGCAAACATAGCATAAAAAGTAATGGTTTCTTTCCCCGAAAAAGATCGGAGCATTATGAGGGGAGTGTCAAACCTAACGATGTTAAAGTGGCTGATGTGAGCCACTCATTTTCGCCTAAAGAATGGAAACTTAACGGGTGTAGTTGACTTAACCTGGTAAAATAACAAACGAAGCAGTTGCAATGGGGTGACCAGCTTCTCTCTTCAGATGTAGCTACTCTTGATCACCGTAGGGCTGCTCAAGAACTTATGTTTATTGCAATATATAGTATATTGTATATTATATATACCCGGAGCATCATCAGAATAAAATATGTCCAAATATAAGAAGGTTTCTGGAGAAATATAGCTGTCGGTGTGACATGTATAAATGAACGCTGTAGAGTGGAATCGCTGCAAAATCTAGGAGCTTACGCTAACAGTTACAGTTTTTGAAATATAACAGTTACAGACTTTGCAATATTACTTCAAACAACTGGCGGAGAAGGTCACGGAACCGTGATGATTGGAGGAGATTAATCCTGCAGGCCAAGGCCCGGCTTGGGCAAACGCGCCGTAGATGTTGAATATAACTTCGACTTATCTTGTAAAGATTTCCAAATCCTTCTTGTCTTGTGCAATCAATTGTTACCGGAGGAAAACGGAGTCGTCCTCTCAACGATTCATCCAAACATGCCAGTGAGTAGTATGCTTTAGACCGACAGGTTCGGACACCTACAGTCCTCACTATGATGGCTGCTGGTTGACCAGCTAGTTCGAAGAGGAGTGCGATCGTGGGTCATTTCCTGAATGGACTGCGCTCGCTTAAAATACTTGCCCATTATCAAAATTGCCCATTTTAAAACACATTTAAAGTTTTCATGAACACTACGTTACTCTACCGATTCATATTGGGTTGTTTGATATTTCATGTCGTGAACTGCATATTTCATGCAATACTGATAGCATGGCTTATATTATTACATACTATTTTAATTATAAAACTTGAGACTATCTTCAATCAAAAACTGAGCTTCATTAGTAAACAACTAGTTGCCCAAAAATAAACCTGAAAATCGGCTATCAACACTGCAAACCCAAACGTTTTAAATTAAAACGCCTAAACATTTTAATTTAAACACTTTTAGTGTTTTAATTCAATAAAACACGTCGGGCGTTTTATTTTAAAACACTTACCTTTTTATTTAAAACACTAAGCGTTTTAATTTAAAACGCCTCAAACGTTTTATTGAAAAAAACACTTGAAGCGTTTTAACTAAAACACCTAAGCGTTTTAATTAAAACACTTTTATTGTTTTTTTTTTTTCAGTAAAACGTTTGAGGTGTTTAAATTAAAACAATTTGTGTTTTAAATAAAACGGTAAGCATTTCAAATTAAAACGCCTCAAACGTTTTCTCGAGAAAAACACTTTAAGTGTTTTGAATGACATGACACCAAGGAAAACGTTTTAATTAAAACGCCTGGTGTTTTATTTAAAACGCCAAGCGGTTTAATTAAAACACCAGGCCTTTTAATTAAAACACCAGGCGTTTTAATTAAAACACCAGGTGTTTTAATTAAAATGCCTTGAAATTTTATTGAACATGCTTTCAAGCTCACGTCAAAACGCGTCTGTCATTTGACAGACACATATTAAAATGTGTTCCTTAGTAATTGTTTGTGAAAATTGTGCAAAAAATAATGAAGTTTTGTTTAAAGTAGAAAAAGTGGTAGTTAAACTTCAACACTGTTTGTTTAAAGCAGTAAAATACGAGAAAAAGTATTGTGAGTAAAAAAGAGTGATAAAAAGTTTCGCTTCGAGTTCACGTCCAAATACTTACTTCTGTCGGTCAATATGTATTCTACAGTAATTCTTTGTGCAAATAGTGGACAAATAATGAAGTTCTGTTTAAAGTAGAAGATGTGTTATTTAAATCTTGACAGTTCCTGTTTAAAGCTGTGAAGTACGAGCAAAGGTTCTATGAGTATATAAAAGTGATAAATTTCGTGTTTTTCATGAGGGCACAATGTAAGCAAAGTGATTAACTTCTCGACGATTTGACCGAATACCTCAATTGCCTTTATTCTAGTCCACTCCTTTGTTGTGTAAGGTAAAACCTTTTGCAGTACGATCAAAAACATGTTATCAACAACGCTTTTGGTATTTTAATTCCCGTCCCAATTTCAAAATAAATTTAAAGCACATTAATAAATAAAATACCTTAAACGTTTCAAATTAAAATGCCTAGACATTTTAATTTAAAATACTTGGCGTTTTAATCAAAACGGCTGGTGTTTTAATTAAAATATATGGCGTTTTAATTAAAACGCCTAGTGTTTTAATTAAAACAGTAGGTGTTTTAATTAAAACATTAGGCGTTTTAATTAAGACGCCTAGTGTTTTAAATTAAAACGTCTAGGCGTTTTAATTTAAAACGTTTTAGGTGTTTTAATAAATAAAACGACTGAAAAGTGTTTTAAAATTGGGGCGGGAATTAAAACACCAAAAGCGCTTTGATTTAAAACGTTTGGATTTGTAGTGAAAGAGAGCATTATCGGCATATTTTATTCTTTTAATTTTGGAAGGGCGAAAATGAAGTGCAAGCTCAAAATAAATTGTGTAAAATTTGTGGTGAGGACTGCCTCACTGAACGCCAGTGTCAGGGTTAGTTTGGCCGCTTTAATTCTGGAAATTTCAATGTGCAAGATGCACCACATACTGGTCATCCAACCACTATTGATGATGACAAAATAAAGGTGTTAATCAAAACCAACTAGCATACGACAACTCAAGGGATGGCAGAAAAACTTGACATATTGAATTCACCCATTCAATTGCACTTATAACAGCCTTGTTACGTAAACAAACTGGATGTTTGGGTTCCTCACGAATTAGATGAAATCCACTTAATCAAACGCAATAACATATGCGACTCTTCGCTGAAACTTAACCAAAACGAACCATTTCTAAAAAGAATCATAACGGGTGATGAAAAATTGATTGTTAACGTTAACGTAGTCCGAAAAACATCATGGATCCCGACAGTCAACATCCAAAGCCAATATTCACCAAAAGAAGATTATGCTTTCTGCGTGGTGAGATTACAAGGATAAAGTCTACTTTGAGCTGATTCCAAGAAACCAAACTATTGGTTCGAATGTCTACTGTCGTCAAATACCGAAAATTAATGAACAGATCAAGAAAAATTGCCCTAAATTGACCAATCACAAAGGCGTGATAGTCCATCGTGAGAACGCTCGACCCGACACCTCTTTGATGGAGTTCAAGTTGAAACTGATGCCAAATCCACCGTATAGTCCTGACTTAGCACAATCAAATCATCTGTTTTGCTCCCTTCAAAACTTTCGATTCCGATCATGCTGTTAAAAATGAGTTGGACCAGTTCTCCGCTTCTAAAAACCAAGGCTTCTTCGAACGAGGAATTTTCCAACTTACCGAAGGATGGCGAAGGTCATCTAACAAAATGGTCAATATATATATATATATATATATATATATATATATATATATATATATATATATATATATTACATATATATATATTAATGATTAATGCTTGTTGTTAATGTTAATAAATTTACCTTGAACAAAATGAAAAAACGACATTATTTATCGAGCAACCCAATTTTCGACTTTTCCCTTCATCCCATTTTTATCTTTCTTAAAAGCTTTGTATCTGATAATGATTATTAGTTTTTTTTTTGTGCAAAATATGCTTTATTGGAGTTTCTAAGGGCTTTTTGTAAAGCCGCTCAAGGAGAGTGTTGTGCAAAATTATTTTATGAAAAGCTTGAAATATCATTATGGTTTTTTTCTGCCGATTTAATCTGATTCAAAGCTCATAAGGATGTTACTTTGAAACACAAAAAATCCAACCAACAACTTCAAGTAGAATATAAGATGATTTGTATTATGATTAAGAGTAAAAATGGAAAATAAAAGGTAAGGAAAAAATTACAAATATAGAATTTAAGCAAAATAAAAAAAAAATAAGATAATTTGTGATGTAGTTGAAAATAAAATTTAAAATTTGGGGAAAAGATTTATTTGTCTAGAATTGAAACAAAATTAGAAGCAAAATAGAAAATATGAGGAACAAAAAAAATCATAATTATTTTTCATGTTTGTTTGCCTCAAGATACTTTTGTGCACCACTTTCCTGGAGCAGAAGAACAAAAAAGCCTTTTAAATTCCAAGATTACACATTTTTCACGAAATAGAGTATTAATGATTATCAGATACAAAGCTTCTAAGCAAGGTTTAAAACTGGCTGAAGGGAGAAACCAAAAATTAGATGACCGGGCAAAAAGAAGATTGGTTGAATAAGATGTTATGATTTTTAAAATCTATTTCATGGAATAGAGACTAGAGAGCCCCGAAACGTCGGTCTGATTTTGGAACAAATTATATTCAACCTTAAAACCAAATTTCTGATTTAGCATTTCTTATTTACATTAGGGATAGCTTCAAATAGCTGTCCAACTTATTTTTCCCAGCGGAATTGGGTTCCAATTTTGTTTGTTGGTCTCCATTGGTCCATTGCACCACACTGAAGTTAAACCGCCCAAAACCTGGTTGAGCAGTTTGCGAGGGTCGTGAAAGCCGACTTTTTGCTGCTGCAACACCATGATAAAAGTTCTGCATCATCATGGAATCCGGCTGAAACAGTACAGTACAGCCGCCATCTGGGCTCGGAATAGTAATTTTCAGGCGGAGAGTTGTGGATGGGGTGGATGGTTTCATGTGGGTTCGGTGCTCAAAATCCACTTTCTTTAGTGTGTATCTAACGCCGAATGAATTGATATCATCTTTCCCAGCGAAGCTCAATGCTTCAGAGGGCACTGCCTCGAGCGCAGACGGCAGCGTGCTTATTGGGAGAGACTTTCACGCTAAAGCAATCGAATGGGGCATGCCTCGAACAGGAAATAAATCCTGAAAACGGTGGCTAGAATACGCTCGTCGTACTAAACACCGGAAGTACGCCAAAATTCTGCCGTATTGGCTGCGAACGAATCATACCGGACGTGACATTTGCCGCGGAGTCCTTAGTACGGAGGATACAAAATTGGAAAGTATTAGAGGACAACTCACCCAGTGATCATCAGTGCATTCTGTTTGAGATCAGTGATGTTGTCTCCCAATGTCGATGCTCTCGATTTTCTACAATTGGGTGGAGCATCGGAAGGAGGTGCCCACAGCCGGTGGTCAATTGCAGGGAGATTTGCACGGGATGGGAGAACTGGCAACCAGCCAGGAACCGAAATGAGGCATGCATACACGATATGGAAACTATGGACGAGATAGTGCGGACACTCTTTCCCACCCAGCCTTCGCCCATATTAACGCTATTCATGGTGAAACAGCAATCGAGTATCTACTCTTCACATAGCCGGAACTGGAAACGGCGGCTCTTTCGTTGAAAGTGAGGAATGCTCCAGGTCTAGATGGTGTCTCAGGTGAGGTGTTGCAGCTTGTCTATCACCATTGTCCTGATTTTCTGCTCAGCACATTCAACAATTGCTTACGGGTCGGGCGTTTTTCAGTACGATGAAAGGTAGCGAGGCTCGTCCTGATTAGCAAGGGGAAGAGAAATCCCGAATCGCCGTCTGCATACTGCCCGTTATGCATGCCAGACACTGCTGGGAATGTGCTAGAGCAAATCATATAGGGAAGACTCACTGTCGCGATTCATGCTGCTGAGGATCTATCTCCTTGGCAGTGCGGCTTTAGACACTCCACCATTGATGCAATTGTAGATGTGGTGAGTGCAGTCCAAAAGACAGAGGCATATAGCCGCACCAAGTGACGGATCGTTCCATTGGCGACACTCGATGTTAGGAACACCTTCAACTCTACTTAATGGGTGGATATTCTGGGTACGCTGGGAAACCTTTTTCAAGTTCTAGAATATCTCATGCAGATTCTGAGCGACTACCCCGACGACTGAAGCTTGCTTTACGACATGAAACAGGGCCAAGGAAGGATGAAATTTACATCGGGTATTGCCCAGGGTCTATTCTTGACCCAGACCTGTGGAACGTGTCTAACGATGGACTACTGAGACCGGAGATGCCAGATAAGTTTCACTTGATTGGCTATGCGGATGATGTTGCGGCTCTGGTCACTGGACCCACCGTTGAACAAGCGCAACTTAGGCTGGATATGCTAATACGCTAAGTGAAAGACTGACTGAATGTTCGTGGGTTCAGTTTAGCACTGGGAAATACCGAAGCGGTCATCTTGACAAAAAATAAAAGCCCTAGAGTAAGGATACTCTGTATTGAAGACAAACCAATCGAATCAAAGCCAGTGGTGAAGTACCTGGGGCTACAGACTGACTCCAAGATGAGCTTCTCTGATCAAAACATTGGAATGGCTGAGAAGGCTGCTTAGGGCGCATCGGCTCTGAGTCAACTTATGGCCAACGCAGGGGGGCCCAGCCCGTCAAGAAGACGCGTCTTGATGAGTGCTGTAGGGTCAGTGCTACTGTACAGCGCAGAAATATTCGGGGCGCTCTAAGTAAGGAGATGTTGTGAAATGGCTGGTCACAGGTACAGAGAAGAGGAGCACTGAGGATTGCATCTTAACATCCGACAGTCTCTGATTCGCCGATGGGAGTTGTTGCACGCGTGATACCTGTTGTCCTCCTTGCTAGAAAGTGCCGTACTTTTTACCTGCGTTGAAACGAGGACAGGAGGGAAACGGTGGTCGGTGAAGAGAGAGCGCTCACTCAAAGATTGGCAGCAGCCTTGGGTGAATTGCACGAAGGGAAGGTGGGCTGCCTGCCTGATGCCGGATGTGAGAACCTTGCTACATTGAAGGCATGATGACGCTGACTTCTATTTGACTCAGCTTTTGAGCAGCCATGCGTATTTCAGTCTTACCTGTACAAGATTGATAAGTCACGGTCCCCCGATCGTGGATTTTGTCCAAGAAAAGAAGACGGTGCCTGCCACACACACCCTCTACAGGGAGACGGGAGACCTCATCCCGATTAGTATAGTCGCAGTGATGCTTCAATTGGTTCAAGAATGGAACCAGGTGGCACATTATGGTTGGGCAGTCGTAAACGATAAGTGGGACTCACAGTAGCCAGGGACGTGGGGCTGGGGGATCTCTTCTCTGGCAATTCCTTTCCCATCTTCCTTCCGCTAGAAGAAGGGTCCCCCAGCTCGAAGGCACCTCATAGCCTAACAAAACGAGACTTGGCCTGAAGTAATGTGTCAAACGTTTCCAGGCTGGGTTCTCGGGTTGAAAAGGGAAGTGTTTGGTTTGTATTCCAGTGATTCATAAGCATAGAAAGCCCACACTCTACGCGTAAATAACATTTATGTCCCAACTCCAAAAAAAGTGGTCCATAGGAATACAATGGACCTCTTTCTGCCTTTTCGTCTTTATTTACTCAACATAGGTCGAATTTCGCGTTCTATGTTGTACCATAATGTGGGAAAATAGAATTTTATACCATTTTCAACTACTGAGTAGCATCTTCCTTGTCATTGGCATCAGTTCAACTTTTATACTTTTAACTACTCCCTTTTATAATTTTAATTCGGGAACCGTATCAGAGATAAAACTGCAACGAATGTCCAAATTAACTTCCTATTTTGAGCCTTAATGTGGAATCAAGGCAAATTTTTGCCACTTTTAGTCGCTGAATAGAGTCTGACACACGGACCGACGAACGAACATATGGTTAGACAGGTCGCAAAACTCATATGACTTTGTGAAAAAATTTTTTACAAAAGCTTAAAAATAATGGAATTATTTGGTTGAAAATAATAAACTTGATCCCAGGGACAAACTCATTAAAGCTCGTCTTTTATCGATGGAGCCAGCAAACGGCTCATGAAGTTTGGTATATTTACTCACTTTTTACTTATTGAAGAGCAAATGGTATCATATTTTGCATGGCATGGCTAAAAGATGTTTATTCGAGGAAAGCTAATTCGATTTGGATTTAAGTATGGTGTTTTGTTCATTTTTTGGCTATTCATATCAAACTAACCTTTATAGTGGAGCTTCAGCACCCCTTGAGAAAACTATCAGATTAGGAGCGGATGTTGTCCTTACATACCAATTCCCATCAAGTTTACTTCGACAATTTCTTCACATCATATCGTCTGATGTGTATTTTGAGTGAATGATACTATTTTGCAATAAGTAATACCGTGATATAAATGCAGATACAAATTAAATTAAATTATTCGCATTTCTGGGGACTTTGCGTAGTAAATGCATACTAGGGGCTTAATTAGAAGTAAAATGGTTAAAAAAACGCACACCGCATTATATGATGATAAGGAAATGGTAATTGTACGTTGAAAGGATAATGTTGATGTCGGTGTACTCTCTAATTATGGGCATCTTGATCCATTATGTGGCACGAAACGTTATGATCAAAATATAAAAAAAAAAAAAACATGTCAACATGCCAAACATAATCAAGGATTACAATACATATATGGGCGGCGTGGGTCTATAAGACAACGCACAAGCTAATTACCGCATTATAATACGTGGGAAAAATTGGTGGTGGCCACATTCTACAAATACTATATTCAATATGATGGCCAACGCTTAGAAATTGCACGTTTTAGTTGCAAAGCAGGAAAAAAAGTAAACGTATGCCTAAACTGGACTTCAGAGCATCTGTAACTCATTCGTTGCTATATGCCGTAGAGCCAAAGATGAACCACGTCATTCTTAATCTAGAGATTCTACTGGAATTCATAAAAACACTAACCGTTTAATTCACTGTTGAGAGAAAGAGGTAGTATATGTGTTCTCGGATTATTTAATTTCTTGATCTGTTCATTAGTTGGTCTGCATTCTGCAACCTGACCGCATATAAGTTTTCAGATACATTGAAATAAACGTTTTGTTTTTGTTAGACGCTTGTTTTCACTGCACAAACCCAATAGGTTATGGGCCCAGTACAGTGGCGAAATTTTAGAAGAAATTGTATAGTGCCCGAATAATAAAAACTGTATCATGGATTGATATGACGAGTGACGATAAAATACCATTACTGACAAAATCGTCTTATGAGCAACGGCTTTTTGAGGTGGTCATGTGCTTTAAATCGTATGGATTGTCGAGTATCACTGAAGGATCATGAAGCATGGCACAAAAAGAATGCCATAGTAGTTCGTATTTTGACTGCTGGTTTGCGTAATGATGATGATTCGACAGTTTGAGACTGTGTTAGTTCAAATCAAGTCTGGTGTAAAATAAAATCCCTGTACAAACAGAAAACCGAAGCGAACAACTACATTTTGAATCAATCGTTTCACAGGCTAAAATCCGAGAGTCACGTTTAGTTGGCAAATTCTGCTCGGAGATTGCACTCTTGAAACAAGGACTAAAATTGGTTGGTGAAGAGCCTTACAAACTGACTGTGATTGGAAAATTGCTAACGCAATTACTATCAAAGTTTGCCGCGTTACGAGACTCTTACTTGATTCAGTCGGCTACTGGTGCATCTTACAGGTTCGAAAAAATAAAGGAGTAGTCTTGTTTTATTGCTGACAAGTGTGCTCCAATATCTAGTGACTGAATCGGTGATTGCGATGCATCCATCCACCTGATGAACAATAAATCCATTTTGTTTGACTCTGAAGCTGTACAGTGGGAAATAACGATCCAGTAATGACAGCCGGTTATAGAAAGTGCTAAGTAGTTTCGAAACTTGGTGGACAAGATACAATAAATGAAGCGATTTATGTGTCAAAATTAGGCCCATTTTTTTGCTTGGTGCTGTAACCAAAAGGGGGTTTGCCATAATTATGTGCGATAGGGAATCGAAACTCATTAAAAACGGCAAGTTTGCAGCTACCGGACAGTGATTGCTAAATCATTTTTGCGGATGCTTGTATGGCTAGTAGTGAAGGTTCGCCACAGACATGGCATGCCAATTATCTTATTATTCAAGTCATGTTGGAAACTGGAGCCGTCGATGGGCTGAACATTAAACCAGATTTGCTAACTGAACTCAACAGCTATTTTGTGAAGGTTGTGTATTTGGTAAGCTCTGCCATAAGCTTTTCCAATATATTACGTCACGTGCAACTCACATCGAAGAAATTGTTCATTTTGACATTGTCGGACCAATGCCTACAAAATCGTTTGGTGATGCAGTGTATGCCGTAAGTTTTGTTGATGACGATTCCAGATTTTTGTGGTCTAAACTGATAAAATCCAAAATGAAATAACAGATAAAATATGTGATGTAATTGCCGAGCTAAGTACTGGTGACTATACACTGCATAAATTACATTGGGATAACGCGGAAGAATTTAAAAGTGAAGAACTTTCAAAAAGTTTGCGTCAACATTCGGTCATCCACGAATTCTCGGCGAACTTTACACTGCAACAAATGGGACAATATGAGCGTCAAAATGCTATACTAGTCAAAAGTGCGCATTCCATAATTCATTCGACTGGACGTCTTTTGGGACTCTGGGCTGAAACAATCACTCCTGCTGCTAGACTTCGAAATGTTATTTCACTACAGCGTCTTGGTGGAAATTCACCGGAGGAGCTATTTTTTGGCAAGAAACCGAACATCCAAAGAATTACGCATGCTTAGAAGTATCGCATATGCTCTCATAGATGACTGCCGACATGTTAAATGGAACAAGAAAACAATAGAATTGAGACTCGTGAGCTACACTTCAAGCGGTTATTGATTGTGGACACCAGGTACATCAAAAGTCACCATATATCGTGATGTCAAAGTGAACGAAAACGTTGCAAGGCAGTTGACTCAGTTGGTACTACTGGCTCTCGAACCAGGCTAATGATTTGAGATAGTTGTAAATAGAAGACGCAAACCAATGTTGAAGACAGAATTTGATGATGAAGCAGAAAGTACAGAATTGAACAGAAAGCTTCATCACCATTTTTTTTCAAGTCAATCAGTACCAGTAGAACAATATATTTAACTGGGAAATGAAAACGATGCAGCAGCATCTAGTACATGGAATAGACCAAAGACAGTGGATGGTCTGCTTGCTGAAGCCACCGCCTTTTTAGCCGATACCCGAATTCCTACAAATTGTTACGCTGCAATGAAAGCCAGTGATCATAAAGAGTGGGAGAAAGCTATGGCTGAGGAACTTTGCACACTAGATAAAAAGGATACCTGGAACCTAGTCAAGTGTCCCGATGATCGTAAACCAATCCGAAACAAATGGATATGTCGAGCCAAAACCAATACAGTTGATCGATATCGCGCACATCTTGCAGTTAAAGGCTGCAATAAAAAGAAAGGAACCCACTTTTTCAAGACATTTTCACCAGCAATAAGGTTTGAGCCCGTACGAACCTTGATGGCAGTAGCAGTAGTAAAACTGCATCTGTTGTATCAGCTAGATGTGAAGACAGCCTTTTTAATTAGGGACGTGATGGAGACCATCTACGTGCAACAACGTGAGCGCTATGAAAACTGGACTGGACGAGTCTACTTGTTACGTAAGAGCTTATTACGGACCCAAATAAACACCACGACAATGGGATCAGAAATTCAAAGCATTTATATGGAACTTCGGACTTGAACCATCAACTGCGGATCCTTGCATCTACAGATCAGAGCAGCATGATTTGATTATTGCACACTACGTGGATAATGGATTAGTAGTATTGGCTAATGTAGAGAAAGTCGAATCTTTGGTGAATGCTTTGTGGAGAGAGTTTGAGATCACAATTAAAATTGCCAGTTGTTATTTGGGAATTAAAATCATCAGAGATCCACTGATCAACACTACTCGTCTAACGCAAACGAGTTATACGAAATCGATATTGAAAAAATTAGGAATGTCTAACTGCAATCCCATATCGACATCTATGCAACCCAATGATCAGCTTTCTAAAAATACAGAACACGTAGCAAACGTACCGGATCGTGAGGCAATTGGCAGTTTGATGTATTTGGCGATTCGAATGAGACCCGATATCTCACCCGCAGTTGCAGTTTTAAGCAACATCTAGAGACATCAAGTATCAAGCACTGGACGTCTGAAAAACAAGTTTATCAGAAACACTTGATCTTGGTATTACTTACGGCTTAAATTGTGAGACAAATACTGTGGTGTATACTTCGAATCATGCCCGGAGACCCGAAAAAGTAGTTCTGGTCTAGTTAGTTATTCTACTGAAACCATAATTGTCACTTCAACAACTAAATCGGATTATGTTGCAGCTTATGGAGCTTCAAAGAAAGTAATGTGGATTCGACGCTTACTGAAAGCTATCGGATGCAAACAACAGTCGCTGACTGCGCTCTATATGGACAATATTGCCGCATAGAAATTGATCGATAATCCAATTTATCATCGCCGTACAAAGTATGTCGATGTAAAGTATTATTTTGTTGATCAGTTGGTACTCAACGTAGAAATCAAATCGACACAATTATCTGACATTGATCAACTTGCCGATTTATTCACAAATCAAATCCAAAAGACAAATTTATAAATAAACGAAACTTGCTAAATATTGTATAATATCGTCATCTAATTGTGAGTATACTTCTTTAGGGTTTTGTAAAATAATTTGGCGAAACTCTACTGACATTACGACCAGTCTTCTTGCCTATCCGTCCGTCCATCCGTCGATCCATCAGTCCGAGTGTCACAGTAATTTTTCTCGCAAACTAATTTTGGGTGTAGGTGTAAAGTGGAGCTCTCTTGAAATCTCAACAATAACATTTTAGAAGGTATTTAAGGCAGGTCTCTTTATATAGAGGAGCGAACCCCAAAAAATCATCAAAGGTAGCCGATATGGGGATCAAATGAAAGGTCCTAATGAAAGCTTTTCAAAACAATTTCTAAACTGACCATTGTCTTTCGAGGGGCGCACAAGAAGGTTAATGCACGAACAAATCGTCCCCCGCGCAATTGGACACCTGTGATTTGAAAAATCAGAAAAAAATTATGGAGGTAGATGTTTTTGAGCACAACAACAACAAATATCGTGGAAGTCAAAATTTGCTCAACTTTGCTAATGATATTATGATTTTTGAATTTCACATTTTTCCCAATAAAATCGTACAGGTACCATTAAACTCAGCAGCATTCGATATTTAAGTAGTTCTACAAGAGGTCATCAGACTTTGTAAGGTGAATGAAACTCGAATGATACACACGGAAGTTATAGCCGTTTGAAATTTCTCCAATCACAATAACAATAATTTTGGTATTTTATGGACTCTTCATAGTATCAGACACTGCAGTTTTGATTTGATTTTCTTTTAATTTTCAAATAAAATCAACAACATTAATAACTTTGGGAATTCATGATTTGAGTGATTTTTGTTGGTATGCAACAAAATGGCGGCCATTTAAAAAATAGAAACACTAGATCTTCTTTTAAACGTGCACATCTCTTTGACATACTTCTTGACTTTATTTGTTGCTGGTGACTGCATTTTGGAGAAGTTTGGTAGAAAACTCTTCTGCCATGAGCGAAAGTCTGTCCACCCAATCTGTTGTTTTATTCATTCTTGGCTCGTACAAGTAGGAGTGGGAGGGAAAGAGATAGTATATGTGTTCTCGTACCATTCGATTTCTTAATCTGTTGGTTAGTCAGTCCGCATTCTGCACTCTGACGGTATCTAGGTTTTCTTATCCATTAATAAATGTTGTGTTTTTGTTAAACGCTTGTTTTTACTGCACAAACCCAACATTCTCGTAATTGCCAAAGTATCTGATGGCAACCTGAACCGCTGCAAGCAATGTGGTAAACATGCATCATTCATATGAGTTAAATGTTATATTGCACTACATGAAGATTGTTTTGCGGCATAGCCTCCTTATAATAAGTAAACCTCTTTTCTGTGCAATGTAGTTTGAATTTAATAAGAATTCTTCATTTTCCGACATTACTTAACATATCGGCGTAATGGTGGAGTAATTGACCACTCATGGAGCAAGAGATCATAAAAGCAAGGAGTTATTTTCGGGAAATTTTGAAACGCGTTTTAAACGGGCATTTGACTCGAAGGCTGAGGAATCGTAGCCATACTTAGTCTCCAAACTAGCTAACCTACAAGCAGCCACCTGCAGGGGGCTAAGGGTGCCCGGACTAGTTGACATGTAGGGTACAGTCCGTTGGCACGTACCGAGACGTCAAGTCTTTAACCGATAATACGTCAGTTTAGATTTCATTACTCAAACTTGGTCTTAAACCGATTTTCTTCCTTGAGAAAATTGGTTATAGTTGAGATTATAAATGAAAAGATTTACCCCAAAAGGGTTGGTTACGAATGAACTCAGGTTTCACTGCGTAGGACAATGTTATGTTTATGAGCTCGATGTAAATATACTAATAATGTTATGTGAACCATTCTTTTGCTTGTTTGTAAACATCTGTCTATACTAAGCGATTCTCAATTATTGAAATGAATTTTATTATGGAATGGAATACTGTTCAAAAATCAGTGTTCAGTAGTATTTTAAACTTTAAGATTCATTAAACTCTTTCAATTACCTTCTCTGACCTTCACGACTTTTCAAGTAAAAGCCATTTTTGCTTATCACTCAGCCCAACCTATAAAAGTCTAACTCGTATATCACTTTATCAAAATAACACGCTAGTTAATTTCATCCACTACATTTCTCCCGATTATAAAATCATCATAACCAAGCCCCTGCCATAACAAGAGAAAAGGAAACGAGCTAACAGTCCCATATGAACTTCGAGATTGCAGCCCTTCCCAAGCTTCTATTGCATAAAAAGCAAATCAAGGCGAGACCAACAAAGAGAATGAGAGTGCATGTAAAATATAAAGGACGTTATCGACATTCAACTTTTTACCTGTACAACGATAGATACGTTTTTCACCTTCTATTTCATAGATCGTTTAATTCTGCACTTTATTATTATGTGCCACAATGGTAGGGCATTTTCGTCATCATCATCATCGTATTCGTCGGCGGCGTCATGAATGTATGTCCCAGGTGTGTTGTACTCCGTATATCTTTTAGGACATATTCCTTTATTTTTGGCGGTGCACAGAACGCTCTTTCTATCGTTTAAGCTGGTTGTGTCCCACAACTTTGTGGATAAGCTTTAATATTGAAGCATTTTTGCTCAATAAAATCATTTGTTTGTTTGCGTTATGGACAATTTCCAAGACCACCTCTAACGATTCGGGAATTGTAAGGAATATAAGGACAAAACAACGTTCGGTCCTTATTTAGCGTTGGATTTTGTTAGACGAGTTTTTCAGACTTGTGCCATAAATTTTTCTCGGTCGTAAGACAGGATATTATTATTTCGAAATGTATGAACTTTTTGCCGTTTAGATTGCGGCCATTATTTTCAATATTGTTGGTTAGGGACAGGCTATAATAAAATTTATGGGGTCTAAGACAAAGAGGATATTTTGTACTTGAAAGCACTTCTTTAACGATTCAAATTACTTTACCATAATTCATTTTATTAATATGGATGAAGTAAATAGGATCCAAGTTCTCTGAAAAGTCGTTTATCCTTGAAAAATAAATTCCTTCGTGAAATGTTGTATTATTCGACTGGGGAGATTTCAGTATGGCTAGCATTGTTGCAAATGTTGTGTTAAAAGTAATTTTAATCAAAACAATGGAAGCAGTAGCAGTATTTAGGGACTTTCATTTGGTAAGTACTTCAATTTTACGCTATTTCTGGAAAGAAAAGCAAGCCCTCAATGTATAAGAAAGAATATAATTGGTGCAGCACAATTGAAGGCTACAGAAAATAATTTCCCAACTCAATTCTCATTCTTTTAAAAAGTATTGAGGAATTCTCTAATCTGTTTTCGTATTGTTCTCATAAACCTTTAACTGACTCCCCAATACAAAGGAAAAAGTCGTAAAATAGACCGCATTTACGCTGAAATTACCCAAGACACTTTTTGGGGAAATTGTCTGGGAATTCATCTCAGTTTCAATGCTATACTAGACTATTCGAAAAAAACCTTTTCGATTCACTACCCACCCTTTGCTCCACTTCATTTCGGGCCGAATCATAAACTTTGTACGTGTTTGCTGAAGGGAAATAACTACTGGTTTCACTATCATCATTTATTTTGTCCAGTGCCTAGTACACTTACGCGATCCGTAAGTACTTCTGTTCACGTACATGAGAACAATGTATGACATATCTGATGATACCAATCTTTTCGATTTATAGCCGCTCCATAAAATCTAAACATGTTTACACAGCAAAAAAGTGTAACATGCAATTACCGTCATATATCCTGCAAATAAGGCCAGTGCAATTATTGTAAAGTGATGGTTAAATAGCCCGTACCACGCGATGTTTTCGTTCACAATGTTTCACAAAAATACGGAAATTATAGAGTTTATAAAAGCTACCAGCTGCTAGCTACTGGGAGTTTTATTGAAATAGTAGCGTTAATAGCCTCATAAAAAGGAACTTCCATTTGTTGATATATGTACTAGATATGTATATGGTACAGGCAATGTTCAGGTAGGTTGTTTGTCATCTGTTGTTGATACGATGTGAATCAATCTCATAGATACTTGTATTTGAAATGAGCACATTTTGTAGAAAATTTTATAAATGACAGCTGGAAACTAGGAAGGGAAAGGTGAATATTTAGTAACTAGCACCACAATCAACGCAAGAGCTAATTTAGTTCAGCGTATTTTGCATCGTCAATTTCAGAAGCTCAGGGGAAAAACATGTAAATATTTTTGATAAATATTTAAATTGATTATTTCACCCTTTTCACATCAACTTAACGTAAATCTACGCGATAATTTTTTGCTCTACAGTGAGCCTTTATTGCATCGTGCAGGTACTGTTCTCGATTTCGGATAGCTCCGATAACTTGAAATTATGAAAATTCTTTGTGTGTAGCTATATAATTACAGGAAGAAATTAACCTGAACTAAACTCACAGTTACAAAAATATATTGAGTTTGCATAAGTAGCAAAATTAAAAATAATGCTCTCACCTCTAAGCATGTTGGTCACCATCACCGACGTGTATCTTATAAGAAAGATGGTGTAGTACCATTATCATTAAAAATTTTTTTCAAAGAAAAACAGAAAAATTAAATAAAATTACAAAAAAAATGATAGTGGCAATTCCCTTTGCGACGCAATCTAACGAAGCAATTGCAAGATTGTGACGAGAATCTTCCGTTACCCCAATGAAGAGAGATGACGAACGAGACGACCGGTTGACGATGGCAACGGGTTGGTGGCGCGACATTGGATGAGATGTGTGTCAAACGGGAGTTCATCATTTGGTTATGGAAGAGGTCACTCAGTTGTTTTATCGTCAAGTTTGCGGTCTCAAGTGCTGATACGAAAGATGCAAACGATCTTGTCATATCATTTGTATGAAGATGCGTAATCCGTTATTACAATTTTTTAGACTCGTTTTGGAGCTGGAGAGCAAGTGGCGGCCTGTGGAAATATGCAGCCGTGAAGGAAAATCGAGTTTCGATCAGCTTGCCTACTTGCACGCATTTTTCCTTATAGCTAAGTGATAATCATTCAGTTGCGAAATCGAAACGTTCTATGCATCCGTAATAATTGGCTTAATAGGCAATCTCGCATCGAAACCCCATCGTGAGTGCAGTTAAAATGGTTCTGGTAACATTATGACTATTGTCAGATGCATCATACCAGCAAATTTATGGAAAATTAATTAGCAACTAGTTATGGATTACGATCGAAATGGATCTAGAATAAATTGAATGACAGCTAAGTAAAATTTTCTTTTGGTCAAGGTTTCTTAGTAACCTGTACGTTTAGAGGCTTTTTGTAGGGAAACATGCGAGAGGCGGAAAAATTTGTAAATTTCCACAAATGTGCGGTAAGAAAATTTTATTTTTGGAATCAGGAGGACTTAATTAATGAAAGAGATATGTCATAAAGTGCGTAAATGTTTTGATGTTCACATTAATTAGCCAGTAACAAAACAAAAACATTAAAATATTGTTACTTGCGGCATTCAGTATTGATTAGAAAAATACAGCTACTACTGGCACTAATACAGTTGATACGTGTTCGATTGCAGCAAGGTGTGCAGTGAACTTGAAAACAAACGAGAGAAGATCGCGTTACTTGAAATGATACTTTGAAGTGTCTAAAGTGAGAAAAAAATATAAAAAAAAAATTTCGGGAGGTATGGCAAATAATAATACATAAAAAGAACTTTATAAAAACGTTGCATGTCAGCATATTCTTGAGTATTTACACATCAATCGTGAAAGAGTGTAGTTCATTGATGAGTGTTGCAAATACCGATCAGTGTAAAGATAAAACTAAATAGTGCAATGCAGTAATTGAGCAGTCACCTAAGCAAACCCCTCAAATACCGGCATAACACGTATCCAAATTGTAATTGCAGATTTAAAAATTTAATTATTCAAATTTATAGTTTTGTAAATTATAAAATTAAAAGAAAATATACATATATAAATTTTTTATCACAAATATAAATTTTATATTGTTTTGTTTTCATATATTAAAGTTAAATTTTTCTTTATATTTACATCCTTTATGATATTTATCTTTTGATTATGATTTAAATTTTTCTATATACTATTGTCTTATTATACTTTGATAATTCAAATCTGCGACTAAGATTCCAACATGATAACATCGATATAATGCAGCTCATCCACGGATTGTATTCCCAAATGCAATCTACAGCGGATGAGCAAGAGGCTCGTCATCAATCACAGTCGCGGCTTTGAAATTACGCTGGCAATTGGAATGAAGGAAGGAGTTCTGCTTGGGTGTCACAAACCACCGTTGTGGCGTTATGATTACGCTGGCAATTGGAATAAAGAAAGTAGATCTACTTGGGTGGATCGAGGAGTCTACTTTTGATCGCCACGGGAACACGTCGGAGGAACCGCGCCGGCAAGCGTTATATCAGCTGAATAGTTTAGTGCACTAATCGAAATTTGAAGTGTTATCGAAGTAATGTTGAGTGAAGGGAGATAACAGATGACGCAAATGAAGTACTGGAATTTTCCTAAGTGCGAGATAATGAGTGGTGGTCCCTTGAAGTCTATTCAGAAAGTGCTGTAATGTTGAAGGTGTTAAGAAGAAGAAGAGATAAATCTTTTGGATATAACAGAGTTGTAAAGGTAATTAATACTAACAGTGGAAATATTGAATAAGGGATTAATCAAAACGAGACGTTCATTTGTGCAATACGCTAAACAACAACCTATTAGAGGTGTAGTAACTCTCACCCGTGGAAAGCAGACGAAGGAAGATTATCGCCAATTTCTTCGCGAATGTGGGCACAGTTCTTGTCAAAGTGCATTGAAATCGCATAACTGCGATTGAAGTCATATATATTGCTGCAATCGCTGAAACCACTTGCACTTTTAAATAAGCCGGCTTAGCAAGTTGGTGTGTTGGAAAAACGGAAAATCGATAAAGCTCGTACGCAGCAGGCTAGCGAAAAGCGAAAGTTTATCTTCAGTTGAAGTAGCGAGTCCTCAAGCATGTAGCACGGCATTTCGAGTCGCTGAACGGACTTGAAGATACCAGTAATGTATGAGCCCGGTGGCGTACTTGGACTTTTAGCCGTGATACGTGTTCCCATGCTTGCGGGCTGAACAGTGCATGGCGAAGTGTGGAGCGAGTGTACCTACGTGATAATCTGGTGACTGCTTACTTTAATGAATTTATCATTGTCTGACTCAGCTTCACCGCACGGCACTGACTCCGAACAAAACATTTTGACATTTTAACATTTCAACTGTTGTGTTCTTGGCAAGATTGAAGTGGAACTTGTCACTATACCATGTCGGCCCTCCCCAATAGATATCATGGATCGCGAAGCTGGGAGCTCAAAATCAAAACCCTACACGGAACCATTTGTTGATGTAGTTGATCCACAGCAGCTTGTCTCGACATCACATATAATTAAGGAAGTTAATTTATATACAATGCATAAGTCTGATTTGGAGTTTTCCTCCCCACCTCAATTAAGTGAAAAACGTGATAATTTTGTTTCAGTCCATTAACGTACTTTAAAGAATTTTCAGCAATATCACATCATCAGCGGGCACCCAGCGAGGATGCTGGGTGGGTACCGTCTTATGTTTATTAATAAAGAAATATTTTTTTCGTTCTCAAAAAAAAAAAAAAAAAATTTAAGAAATAAAAATTCCATTCCTACATTTCGGTTATATATATTAACTTGGTTTAGACTGAAAAACTTTGTTTTGCTTTAAGTAATCCAAATTCAAAATATCTTATATTTTATTGTATTTGAAGGGAATTCCTTATTTGCGAAATATTGGTAACGTTCAGTTGAAATATTACTTTTTAAAAAAGAAAAAAATTCAAGAAATAAATATTGAAAGATAAGCATATATGGCAACAAGAACATATGCCGAAAGAGTGGAGCCAATCAATTATATTCCCCATCGACAGAAAAGGTGACAAGCTACAGTGCGAAAATTATAGAGGCATATTATTACTTTGTACGGCGTACAAAATATTTTCTAAAATCTTAGAAAATAAAATAGGAGCATACGACAACAGTGTTGTTGAGGAGTGTCAAGGTGGTTTTAAAGCAGGTGGATCGACAATAGACCAATTGTTCACAGTCAAGCAGGTACTTGAAAAATGCTGGGAGTTCAACATAGACATACACCAAATTTTCGTCGACTTTAAGCAAGCATACGACCGTATTGATCGTAATGTACAGTACAAAAAAAGTTTTGTTTTGGCACCCCAACCAAGTTAGTGCATCTTACCAAAATGACAATGACGTCAACGACATTCCAAATCCGCATCAACAACCAACTCACCGATGCCTTTGACACAAATGTCGGATTAAAGCAGTGAGATAGCTGGCCCCATTGCTATTCAATTTGGCTCTGGAGTACGTCATAAGGAAGCTACCTGTCGATATGCGAGGTATATGCCAACCAGTAGTCCATGCGGACAACATAAATATTTTGTCACGGTCGTTAACTACTGCCAAAGAACTTTTCCTGAAACTCGACAGCAAAGCAAAACTAGTAGGGCTACAAATCAATGAAAATACAGTAAAACAAAACTCATGACGCAGTCGAAGAAATATACCTCAAATACACAAAATATCGCACTTGGCGAATGCAACATCGAAAATGTGGGCAAATTTGTGTATTTAGGCGCTAAAATAATGAAAACGGGCAATGAAAGAGACGGAATACACCGTAGAATACAGTTCGCGAATAAAATATTTGATTCAGCATTGACGATCTTGAAGACCAGCTGCATACATCGAGAAACAAAGCTCCAAATATAAAAATCTGTGATAAAACCTGTGTTATGCTATGGGTATGAAACATGGACCCTAACCCAAGCATCCCCAAATATATTGAACGCTTTTGAGCAGTGGGTCCTGAGGCGAACAATTGGAGCGAAACTAGACGAGGACCAACAGCAAAATCGATACAACCATGGGCTATATGAGATTATTGACGATCCGGAGGTCTCAACGATTGTAAGACTGCGGAAGCTGCAATTGGCTGGCCACATGAATCGTATGGATGACAATGGATACTCAAAAAGGTATCCGTTGCGAGAACTGAAGGCCGGAGGCCAGTAGGGAAACTGAGAAAACGTTGGCCTGACTTGGTCGGTGAAGACAGTTCAGCCCTGCTCGGATTTCAAAATTGGAGTACGTGGTCAATTAACCGAAACAGTTCGAGGCGCTATTTGCAGGAAGCGAAGGCCCAAGAGGGGCTGTAGTGCTAAGAAGAAGAATAAGATAATTTAAAATGCAAACTCGATCTTTCCATTTATCTAAACACCTGGCCGGGTATGGGACCCGCCACGTTGTCTGGCCCCTCCACTATAATGAGTTAACCATAGAATGAGCTCACCCCTTTTAATGTCTTTACAGGTGCTCTTGTAGGGTAAGGTAGCCTTCCGCTCGCGTGCCTACTTATGGCAGAGAGTTATGTGGTTCCCTCACATAATACTATGACATAAATTTGCGACGTTTGTATTTTTCATTCAAGGGAAAAATTCATGCAACTTATGCTTGTATGAGTTTTTCATTTAAATCAAAAACATATGGCCATGCTTACATTTGGATCTTGATCCGGCTGGAGGAGTGCGAGGGGGCACCGCTTCGTGCAGGATGCCCCACTCTTATTTGGGGGCCATAAGTATCGTTAGTAAAGACGAAGTCCACTCAAGTCCTTCTGTTTTCTCCAGGCCTAGTTTGTTCCTGGCTTTAAGCAATTTCCACCCTTAGTAGGTTACCTCAGCCTCGACACCAGTCAATCCGCATTATATCTTTACAACTCGTGCTTACAAAAATTTTTTGTAGTGGGTTTTGCGCTGAGGAAAAGAAACCGCCCAATGACACCGCAATGCTAGTCTGCCAGCACATTCGCATGTCCTCAGACAAGGCTAATCTCGGCAAATCCCATTACCCTCGTTTGCCGAGGTAGCAGACCATCACTGCAGTCCTTAACAGACAGTTTATCTACCCATATCACTAGAACAGGTTCAAGCAAATACAATCACTAGAAACCTTTGACGGTTCTAAATACCATTAAAAGTTTTTTTTTGAAATTTCATAGAACCCACATCACAAAGAAAGTTTAAAGCCCGCATAAAAATTCACCGTTACCGAGTAAAGAAGTATATATTACGCATGACCCTGGAATTACATCCTGAATGTGTAAACGTTGTTGCAATAAGTTTTTATGATAAAAAAAATACTATTAGAAGAAAGTGAATGCGCAGCTCTTATGGAAAATGTTCGTTGTTCTGTCAACGTAAGAATCCATTGCTGATCTCATTTCTGCTAGTTAATTAAAAGAGTTATAAAACAATTAAGAAAAACAACCAATATTAACACAATTCTAATAGTGCTGAAAAGTCTTAAAATGTTTAGTAAAACAGTTTGATAATAAACACAAATTCGAATTGATTTTTTTTACACAGAGCCTTAATATTAAAATTAAATAATTTTTAATACCGATTTTGTATAACTTAAAATATATATTAAAAGTATTAATGATAAAAATTATAATATGTTCGACTTAAAGGAAATAGAAAAATACCAAAATGAGGGGAGGTGTTAGTATCCAACTTAACCAGGAATCAAAGTTAGTGTCCAACTTAACCAGGAATCAAACACTTCATGGAGGAAATACCGAATTTTGTGGGCACTTGTTAAATGTAAAATGAATAAAGACAATTATCATCATCCCTGCACATCAGCAAATTTTCTTCCGCACCGCTACACCGAACTTATGTATTTGCAGATATTTTTACTTTCCAAGATAATTGAAGCGAACCCGCCACGTTGGCTGGCCTCTTCACTCATGGGCTAGCCGTCGAGTGAGCTCACCCGTTTTGCTTTGGCATTACAGGTGCTCTTGCAGGGTGGAGTGGCCTTCCGATTGGGTTTCCCATTCATGTTAAAGTGTTATGTGATTCTATCATATAAAAAAAATTTAATTATATTGATCTTTCGGTAAGTTGAAAACTCCCACACTCGAAGAAGCCTTGATTTTTAGAAGCGAAGAACTGGTCCAACTCATTTTTATTTTTTATGTATAATTTTTCTTTATTAGAATGTATGTGATACAGAGGTCTTCTAATATGCTAGGTGTTCTGAACAAGTCATTTCACCATAGTTTGAACATTATTTAAAACTATGTGTACTATCGTACTTTCAATGTGAATAAATTAATTAACTAAAAGAAAATGTTGGCAAAACCCTCTACTAAACTTATTTTTGGCTTAACATAACCTTGAACTATCTACTTATAACTAGTTAAAATCTATGAGGCTAGGTTACGGCCTAAAGGATAGGTGGTAGTAACTCCTAGGTTTCAGTTCGCCAGGGCACGAATTCGCGGGTTGGGCAAGTCATTTTCTTTCGCGATTAATTTACCATGGCGAGACGAAGCGAGTTTATAATTCAGACTAACTCCAGCAAGGCTGTGCAGTTTTTCAGAAGAAAATTAAAACGGTTTATTATGTATCATTTCCAGGTACTATTTTGCGTGATCTGAAGCTTTGTTAGTAGGTATTTAGCACATTGCATTCGAGTAGGTGAGTCATATAGGATGATCGATTGGATTGGTAGTTTAACGATAAGAACTTTGTTTCTGGAGTTGAGACGCGAATTACGATCAAGAAGGGGGTATAGCGAGAGCACGGCTTTAAACGCTTTAGAGCTAATATGCACAATATGACTTCTGGAAGTTAGTTTTTTATCGAATATAAACCTAAGATAATTGAAATCCTCACTCCAGGGAATAGTTTGCACTAAAAAATTTATTGGTCGCTTGAGTAGCTGAACAAGCTTACGCTTCCTGGTGAAAAATATGCCTTTGTTTTCGCAACATTAATTTTAATTTACCATCTATAGTAATATTGATATGTAAGGTCTAACGCCGTTTCAAGGCTAGCAATAAAAGAATTTGGGTCTGTGCCTGTGCTGTTTATGCAAATGTCCTCTGCGAGGGCTGCAACTTGCCAGTTTGGTATGGAAGGAAAGTCAAACGTGTAGGTGTTATATAGTGATGGGCTTATGTAGGAGCCTTGTGGAACGTTGACAGTAATAATTTTCACTGATAAAGTGGTTTCCCCTACTTTTACCTGAAACCTGTCAGTTAAAAATGCTTGTATAAGCTTCAATAATTTTATAGACAAGAGCATCATGCCAGATTATATCGAAAACTTTTACTATGTCCAGCGTCACCAAAACTACGGCTAATTTACTGTACATCGCTGTTTTAACGTCGTTCGTAATACGAAAAAGCTGATGACTTATCGTATATCGGTGTCTGAAGCCGAATTGGAGATCAGGTAAGATATTATTGTTAGCCATTAAATAGTTTAATCTTTTCAAAAAGATTATCTAAACGTAGTAGTAGGCTAATGGGCCAGGCGTTTTCAGGAGATTGCAGATCACTTCATGGCTTCAGGAAAGGTACAACCATAGCTTGTTTCCAGATGCACGGAAAGAAAGAGAGCCCAAGGCAAGCGTGGAACAAAAGGGGTATAAAGACTATTCCTGTTTTTGAGTAAATTTTTAAGAACTATATTTTTCAGGCCATCGATACAATGAGCTTCGCCATTTTTAACTTTTTTGAGTAAACCTGTTAAATCTCTGGTTCTTATTAATGCACAAAGAGGTAAATATGTTTGGTAAGATGATTATTCCAAAGTTTAAGCCACCATCATTTCTGCTAGACTATTGCAGAGCCCAAAGGAAATATTATGGAACATATTGAATTTATCTGCAACTATATCTGCTTTTCCTTGATTGGAGTAAATATGCCCTTCGATGTTTGTTATTATTGAATATGGTAACATATCATACTTTCATTTAAAAATTCAATTTGAAATCAAGACTTTCCGCGAGTTGTAGTCCAGATTTGTTAGCATATTGTTCCATCGGAGATTCTGAAGCTCCTTAATTCTGCTTTATTCTTGGTTGCTTACACCAATTTTAAGAGACTTAGTGCCATGTATGCCGCAAGATGCTACGTTTTCTTATGAGGTTGTAAGTTTCTTCATCGAATCCAAAATTGTTAGAAGCTCTTGATAGTTTTGAAACACTACACTAAATAGCTAGCCAGATTGTGTTTACAAGTTCTTCAATTTGCTCTTCACATATTGAGGAAGTATTGAGCGATTCTTTGGTTCTTGATGTTAAGCTCACTCTACCATTAATAAATCTGCGGGATTTTGACCATACCGCTTTTTTGTAATAGTAGTATGTTTTTGGAACATTACAATTAATTCTCGTCATTTATAAGGAAAATATCACAAGTAAATGAGGAGATGAAAGGGCTTGCAAAACACTTAACTCAGATGGAGTAGTATTTTGTTTTCTAAGAACCAGGCCCAGAGTGGAACCAATTCCACGGTGAGAGTGGAACGAGGGTTTTTTTAGGAAAATATACATAGATATTTTCCTCTTTGATGAGATTAAATAACATGTGCCCCATTTTGTTCCCTCGTGTGCGATTCCAGTGCGAATGTCTAGCGTTCAGGTCTCTGCAAAGCAGATACCTTTAGTAGCCTTGCTAAACCATTTCAAATGGTTTCTTAAAAGTTCGACGCTTTCATTGTTTAATTTTGTCCCAGGAAAATAAACACCGTGTAATTTTATATTAAGTTCTTCGATGATAACGCCAATATTTTCAATAACCGATGTTGGACTTTTCGGAAATACAGAACATTTAATTTTTCTATTAACGGCTATGGCTACGCCTCCACCAGTTTTATTAACGCAATTATATCTGTATGTATGAAAAAAGGGATGCTTTAAACTATTATTACGTCTTAACCAAGTCTCCGTTATGGCAAATATGATTATAGTATTCTCGGCATCAAAATTGAGCGCTTCAATATGTTTATTTTAAACGCTTTGTCCGTTCCAGACTAAAACATTTAATTTTTTATTCATATGAAAATTTTATGGATAGCTCTACAATAACATTGAGCTTTTCTTGCTTAGTTTTACATTTACTTAAATTAGCAATTAACTCACGCGAAACGGCCAGTAGAGATTCAGGTGAAAAGACGTTTTCGCATAAACTATTGGTTGTGGGGGTTTGCTTGATAGCGTTCAGCGGTTGTCGACTTCGCTAATGTCCCGACTTTTATCCCATCAATGCTGTATTGCTGCTGTCTCGGCTGCTTGTAGCTCTCTGAGCAGGGATTGAGGAACTTTCCAAATTTTTCCCTGACTATTCAGCTTTTTTCTACTGTATATACAGGAACTCCATAATAAGTAAACGGACTGAGCCTGCCCCGCGCCGTCAAAGCGTCTGCTAACCGGTATCTAGTGCTGTAGTGGTGGTGGGGGTCTAGGTAAAGGGAACCGGGCTGCAGCGCTTGGAGAGATAGCATCGAGCGAGAGTGGAGTGCGTGTTCAGCTACGTCGTCGGAGTGAAAACGGAGCGTACGATCGAGCAACGTGTTAGCATCAAATATCGTGTCAAACTCAAGAAAACGGCCACGGAAACTCTTCAAATGATTCAAGAGGCTTACGGTGAGGATGCTCTGTCCAAAACTCAAGTGTTTCAGTGGCACAGAAATTCCCGGGAGGTCCGCGATGACGTCCATGACAAACAGCGCGTCGGTCCTCCATCAACGAGCCACACGGACACAAATGTGCAAAAAGTGCATGATATGTTGAACAGTGATCGTCGTCTGAGCATTCAAGCTATCTCAGATGGGGTTGGAATTGATAAGATGACCGTTTACAAGATTATTAAGAACGATCTGGGCATGAGGAAGATCTGCGCGAAGCTGGTACTCAAACACCTGACTGATGAGCAAAAGGAGTATCATGTTGCTGTCGCTTCGGAAATCCTTGATCGCTTCGGAAATCCTTGATCGGGTATGGCACCAGCGGACTTCTTTCTGTTCCCCAAGATCAAGAGACACCTTAAGGGGACGCAGTTCGGGACTCTGGAAAACGTTCAACGTGCTACGACGAGGGCTCTAGACAGCATCGAGGTTGCCGACTTCCAGGGAGCGTTCGGGGATTGGAAAATCCGGTATCACCGTGTTATCGACTCCAATGGGGACTTCTTTGAAGATTTCTGAAGAAAAATTGAACATATTTTGCCAATAAAAAAATTTCCTGTTGTCAGTCCGGTTACTTATTATTCAGACCCTGTAGTCTAATCTTGCACTCAAGAGAGTTGGCAAACTGTGCACCTTTGCAATAGCTACAACGTATCTCATTTCGTTGCTCTTCTTTTACCGTAGATTTGCTATATTCATGCTCACCACTACATATTGCGCATCTTGCGGGAAGATGGCAGTAAGATGTCCCGTTCCCAAAACGTAGACAATGTCTACATTGTGTAGGGCTTTTTCGGCTGTTTGCGTAGAAGTTCCATCGTACAATAGTGCGCATAGTCGTCTTGATATTAACTCGCTCATTTTCTTACCCCGTTGTAGATATAAGAGACAGTAAGTGGTTCGTGGTTTCTAAATTTGGGATCGGATAATTTAAAAAACGAGATGTTTTTTTATTGCAATCGGTTTTGTCAGTCCATCTGTCTGTCTGCCCGTCTGACCGTCTGTGTGTCACAACAGTTTTTCACCGAAACTATAGCAGCCACAGACACCAAACTTTGCCGGTAGATGAAAACTGAGAACTCCTTGAAAATATAGTTATCAATCGATTTTTTAACGGTTTTTAAGGGGTGGGGGATATCTCCTATCAGAAGGGGAGCTGCACAAGTTGTTAATAGCAGAAGTTGTCATGTAGGGTGTCAAATGATAGATATTGGTGAGAACTTTCTAAAACATGCCTTAAAAAAGTGTTGCCAGCTTTATGAAGAGCAAGGAGAGGGAAAATATGTGGAAAATGTGGGCCGAAACAGAAAAAAATTTGCGAGTTGACAAAAGTGATCCAAAAAATCTGAAGAATCTTTATGGTAGGTCTTTATAAACAAAAAACAAAAAACAATGCCTTAGGAGTCGAAATCCACTCAACGTTGTTAATAGTAGTATGATCTTCGAGTTTTACATTGTTCCCAATGAAATCATATGGATACTCTTAAAATCATTCGATATTTAAGTAGTCTCACAAAATGTGCTAACACTCTGTAAGTTTGAAGCAAATCAAATCATATTCGCGGAAGCTAAAGTCATTAGATATTTTTCTAATCACAACAATAATAGTACACAATTTTGATATAGTATGGACTTTCTTTTTAATCAGGCAATGTAGTTTTGATTTGATCTTCTTGGATTCATGATGAGAATGAATTTTCTTTCATTGCAACAAAATGGCGCCTGTTGTAAATGGAGCAACAATGGATTTTCTTTTAAACATGTACATCTTTTCGATGTATTTCTAGACTTTATTCGTTATTGGTGACTGCATATTGTAAGTTGAGTGGAAAATCCCTCTAACAGGAGCGTAGGACTGTCTGTCCAACTTGTTTCTAATTCAATAAATGAAGCTTAAAAGAAGGATACTATTCTCAATGCCTCCTTTCTAAACTCCTTCCAGCAAACATTATGTATCTTTACATAAACCTGCCATTCACATCCAATTAAGTTCCTAGTAATCCTTAGAGTTTAGGCTAATAATCGATCTAACTGCAATATCATCATCAAATTCTCGCATGGCTCTCATCACCAGTCCACAGATTATTATCCAACCACACATTCACCACTTAGTTAGGTATTTTAAGTTTGAATTGCTGAGAAGTAATTCCTACTTTGGTCCATGCAATATTAAAAACCCAATAGAAACTCTCATAGAACTCAGAATATTATTTCGTTAAGGGATGTGTCCATACCGTAAGTTGGTTCTTACTTTCAATTCGCTATGGAGATAAAAGTTACATAGACTATTATAAAGTTGTTGTCTGCGAAGTAATAATCATAGGAAGCTAGGAAAGTGCAAGAAGAAAATGGCGATGGTATGGTTAGACTAGTTGTAATAACTTTGTAGGTTTTCTGGTGTTGGATAGAATGAAATGCTCCTTGGAGGCATGTTTTGCAAAAAGTAAAACCAACAAACGACCTGACGGAAATCTTCTCGAAGATTTTCCCAAATGTTTTCCCAAATTTATAAAGGCAAACCATAACTGAACTCTTGTGAATACGATGTAAGATATTCCCCAGAGGAATTCGGAGAAAACTCAATTAAAATCCTTCAACACAATTTACCAAATATTTTCTCGCCCACTATGTGTAATTAAAACATAAGAAATGTAAATATGTTAGTATGTATGATAAGCAGAATATGGTGAAACTATTAATATAAGAATTCACAGCTGAACCATGTCTAAAGCTTTTCAATTTTTTATTTTTTCATATTCTCTATACCTGCACATTTTTTGAAATTAATTTAATAATGCCAAAATTGTTTTGAACATTTTTTCATCCACAAGCATTAGTTCTATGAACGTTTAGATCACAGCAAGTTTAAAATAAATGGTATCTTTTCAAAACAGTACATCATCAGAGAAGGAAATATTCCTGTCAAGCTAAGTGTTGGAAAAAACCTAGAATGTTTTCTTCTCAAGAGCTGCAAAAATTTTCTAATATTCGCTTCATTCTTTCCTTGAAGGTTTCAGCAGTTGCGATATAACATTGCCCATTCTTAGGAAAGGTAAAGCATCGCATGACAAACTTTGTGAACAAAACTCTACAATGAAGGAAATAGCAAGTATTTTCTATTACCAACATCAAATTAAGATGCCGTACCAAAATCAGGAGAAAGAAAATTTTTGGCGTCAGAATCAAAAACATATCGATTCATGTCCAAACACACGAAAGCTTCTGGAAGAAAAAACCAGTAGCGAGACAAGTTTCAATATATTCGTCTGTAGGGTCGAACAGCGGTAGATTCCAGGGGTTTTCGCTCACAGGTACAGATATGATTTCGAATATATCTCAATATGAAGATATCTATTCTCATCACTTCAGCAATTTGATAAATTTTTCTGTTTAAAGTATAGTGCTTCCAAACTATCTCAGGCTTTCTGTACAAACCAGTACATGGACAAAGACATTTCTTTTCGTAAACTCTTAATTTTTCCATAGTACTAGCATTTGGTTGTACCAGATCTGACATCCATATGTAAAAACTGGTCTAACCAGGGTATTTTAACAGGTAGCTTTGACAATTTGATCAATGTATCTGTAATGAAAGAGTCGTCAATGGGACATGACTGTATTTGTGCTTTACTAAGCATTATTTTGACATGTTCAGTATAGTTTATGTTGAGCAAAGCAGAGGCGCAGTAACTGTTCCCTGCCGTAGACTATTAAAACCGTAAAGTCGCGCATTGTCGTCAGATTTCCATCAGCCACAACAAATGATTTCCCGTAAAACACATTGCCCATCATAGCGGCAAGGTGCCTGAAGAACCTGTCCTGGAGGAGTTTAAAAATTAGTTCATTTAACCAAAACGTATCGAAGGTTTTCTCAATATCAATGAAACACGCTCCAACACATTCTCTATCATTTAGTATGCAACAGATGTCTGAGGTTACTTTCGTTATTGCATGTGTGGTCGAATGCCTGGATTACGCTACCGAGAGACAATTAATGATTTTTTATGGCCGGAATTGAATGATATTGATCTAGACAACGCTTATTTTCAACAATACGGCGCTTCGTGCCACACAAGCAACGAAACCATTGATCATTTACGGGAAAAGTTTCCGGACCGTGTTATCTCTCGAAGAGGTGATCACAATTGGCCACCGAGACCTTGTGATTTAACACCTTGCGACTTCTTCCTTTGGGGCTATGTGAAAGAGAAGGCTTACGCCAACAGTCCAGCGTCGATTTAACACCTCAAAGATACGTGAGGCTATCGGGGATAAAGGGCAGCCGCTTAACGATTTGGTTATGAAAAATTTCATGAGGGGGATATGGTCCTGTAAGAGTGGTCGTGGTGGTTATTTGCCTGATGTTATTTTTCACTATTGACGGCATACCTTTTTCTTTATAATGAAATAACCATCCGATCACTTGTATTAAAAAATTGGACTTTTCTTTTAATATCAAAATAACATCTCTTATTGGAAAGCCCTGTATTTGAGGCGGGTCTCCCCGTAAGATGGAGTGGCCCCCGAAAAAAATTTCATCGTAGATAGCCGAAATGGGTATCAAAGCCAGGTCTTGATGAGAATTTTTAAAAACAGGTCTTAAACTAATATTTTCTGCTTCGAGGGCCGCACAGGGAGGGGAAATACATGAAAAATTTGTGTCCCCCCCTCGCGATTAGACAACTGTGATCTGAAAAATCTAAAAAAATATAGAGGTAGGTGTTTATGAGCGCAATAGTAACAAACACCTTCGAAGACAAAATTTGCTCAACTTTGTTAATAATAATATGATCATTGTATTTAACATTTTTCCCAATAAAATCGTATAGGTACCCTTAAACTCAACGAAATAATTGAGTAGTCCTATAAAAGATTCTTACATCCTGTATGTTTGATAAAAATATATATACCCGGAAGTTATAGCCATTTGAAATTTCTCCATTTACAACAACAAGAACACATGATTTTGGTATTTTATGGAATTTTCTTCGAATCAGACACCGCAGTTTTAATTTGATCCTAGTAAAATTTAATCTGTGTGGTCTAGTGGTTAGAGCATGAACTAATAAGCCGAAGGTCCCAGGTTCAAATCTCGTTGGGAGCAATGTAATTTAGTCCAGGGGATTTTTCGGACAGACTATGAGTGTTCACTCAGTGGTGATATGGACTGATTTAATCAGATCATACCATAGCTGAGCAGGCACACGGGAGCATGATACTGACCTAACCAACTTCCGAAAAAAATCAATACGGTCATGAAAATGAGATACTCTAACTATCTCTAAGCGAGGGCCCGAGAGGGGCTGTAGTGCTACAAAGAAGAAGAAGAAGCAAAATTTTCAAATGAGTTCAATAACATAAATTTTTCTGGGGATTTATGTTTTGAGTTATTTTTGTTAGCTTAAAACTAAATGCCGACCGTTGAAAATAGATAAAAATGAATTTTCTTTTACATTTGCATATCTCTGACATGATTCTTGACTTCATTCGGAGCCGGTGACCACATTTCGGAAAAGTTATGTACAAAACTCTTCTGACATCAGCGTAGGTCTGCCTACCTAACTTGTTAATCATTGAATAGGCGATAAAAGTAAACATAATGAATTTTCATACAATTTTTCTTTCCAAATTGTAATTTACACACTTCATGGGGACAAAATTAATTGCTGGACTAGGTTTCTTCTCATTGCTTGTAATTGAGTCCGAAATCTGTTACAATGACGCAAATAAATAAACATCGAGACCAAATCAAAAAATTTTTCGAATTTTCTTATATTTTACCAAAGTAGTCTTTCCTCTTTCTTATCTTTATCTGTTAAATAAATGAATCTTTATTTAGAAAGATAACTTTATTATAACTCGCCTACACCAAAATGTCGTCTTCTATTTTCTTCTATGCCATAGCAATAACATAATCGCATACATCATCCCTGACGGTGGATACATCCTGGCCACAAGTCAAGTCTCAGGATCAATTACAGATAATTTAGGTTGTCAGGTGTAGATGCTGTTCTGGACAGTCTACAGCATGGATGAGACGGTCTGACGCTGTCCTTAATTACACATTTATCTATTCTCTAGGGTGACTATCAAATACATCTGAATACTTTTTCATATTAATCGAGACATTACTGCTTTTCCTTCCTTAATTATTCACCCTTTGATGTACAATATTAATACGATTTTTGATCAATTACCGGCTGAGTTTATATCTCTTAATTTATGATTTAATAAGAAGTAAGACAATAACATTTTGGAAAGTTTAGTAGCTTCTAATAAATAAAAGTTTTAAAAATCAATGTTTTTTAAATAAAATTTATGCACTCAGACAAAATTTTCATTCGAGGTTATCGCGAAACAGTCGTAAGATTAAATTCTTATGTGTACCAATATATATACGTTCTTAAATAATTTCCGTCAGCACCAGCAAAGAAATATACAAAGTACTTTGATTCAATTTCGAACGCTCTATTTATTCGAGAAGAATGGAACTCATTCAGTCTGGTGGAAATGTTTCCCCTAACGAAAACATCTTTTATCTTTTTACTTCCACTTAAACTGCTGCCGTATCAGCTAAATCGTATTTAGCTGACAAAATAAGAAATGAAACCAAGAAGAGACCGAAAAGTGAGATATATAGCAAACCAAACGAACGCATGTTATACCGCACGTGCGAATACATGTGCAGAATGTTGGGCTGGCAAATTTAATTTGAGTCTTATTCTGAATTTCACTTTTACTGATTTGAAGTAAGAAAGGAAGTGAATGTAATGAAAAAAATTTCAACGTTTCCAGCCTATATGTGCAGACTTTGTGTGGGTTGTTTTTCGTCTGGTTGTTCGCGAAGGACTTAATTCCAGTGGTAATGGCTCGAAGCAACGTCAAATCTACACCTACCACGACTACTACCACTGGCTACCTTCGTCGATATTCAGTAGAGCGAGCAACATTCCATTATTCTACATTATCCTTTGGCCAAAGGACCGACTTACTGCCTGATGGTGACTGAAAAACTAAAAAATACCAACACTGCTGTTCGCTAAGCTTTCCCACCTCGATAATTCCAGAGCGTGGTATACCACTGTAAAGTTGCGACATCTTGCAAAAACATTGAATATTTACCGTTGATTTTTTTGCTGACGATATTACCAGCATGGAAGGAGACAAAAAAGGCAATGGATTATTCGGAGGTGGTAGTGGTGCCGTAAGTTGGAAAAGTCAAAGAATGAACAATACAGCGTGATACATGTTCAGCCAAATATAATGGGAAGTCATAATCCTTGTGTCTTTTTAAACAAAGTGTCTGATAAAGGAGCTTGGCCCACTTTTTTTTCGAAGTTTTAACGAGCATTAGACTTAATATCACTCATGGGAAACTTATATTTTAAATGTATACTACAATGAGAGGATTTAGTTTCAGAAAAACCCATTGTTTAAAACCACTAATTATATTTTCGCTTCCATTGCGTAAGAGTAACTATCAATTTTGAAATGAATACCATACAAGAAAATAATGATGCATATTAGTAAATAGAACCAAATCTTTATAGTATCAATTGGCCACAGACTTGAATATTAGGTCTGCCTGGTTCTCCGTCCGGTATAACAATCAGTTATTTGAGAAAAGAGAAAGAGCTATGGCTAGAACGTGACTATATTTAGTTATTTATTTAATCTACTTATAAAACAAATAATATCCATTCGTATAATGAAGCAAAATAAATTAAATTTCAAATCAAAAGAAGAAATCAAACTGATAACAAAAACCTATACATTTCTAGTCAGCACAGATATAAATAGGAGAATAAATACTCTAGGGTAAAAACTGTGGGATTTTTCAAGTTAATTTTTAAATTTTTCAAGAGACATTGGCAAAAAGACCAAAGCCAACAGCATGATATCAAAGCCAGCGGTGAAGTACGTGGGGCAACTGATCGACTCGAAGATGAGTTTCTCTGAGCAAATTAGGACAATGGCTGAGAAAACTACTTCGGAAGTATCGGCTCGAAGTCGACTTATGGCCAACGAAGAGGGACTCAGCCCATCAAGAAGACGCCTCTTGATGAGTGCTGTAGGGTCAGTGCTACTGTACGAAGTAGAAATATGGGGCGACGCTCTCAGTAAGGAGGTATACTGAAAATGCTTGGCACAGGTACAGAAAAGAGGGGCGCTGAGGATTGCAGTTATTGCAGCGGTGAGAGTTGTTGCAGGAGTGATACCTGTTGCCCTCCTTGCTAGAGAGCGCCGCGCTATTTTCCTGCGTCGGAACGAGGATACGAGGGAGATGGTTGTCCGCAAGGAGAGACAGCACTCGCTCAACGATTAGCAGCAGTCTCGGGTGAACTGCACGAAGAGAAGGTGAACTGCGCACCTCATCCCGGAAGCGAAACCGTGGCTAAATCGAAGGCATGGTGAGACTATCTATCTGGCCCAGCTTTTGAGCGGGCATGGGTGTTTTCAGTCTTACCTGCACAAGGTTGGTTAGTCACGGTCCCACAATTGTCAGGTTTGGCCAGGAGAGGAAGACAATGCCTGCCACACAAAGTGGAAAAGGCTGCGAAATAATCTCTAAAGGGAGAGCTCACCCCGGATAATATGGTCGCGGTGATGCTCAAATCGGTTGACAAATGGAACCAGGTGGCGCATCATGTTCGTGCAGCCCTAAAAGATGAAAAGGACTC
This sequence comes from Odontomyia ornata, assembly GCA_963969285.1. Taxonomy (NCBI): domain Eukaryota; kingdom Metazoa; phylum Arthropoda; class Insecta; order Diptera; family Stratiomyidae; genus Odontomyia; species Odontomyia ornata. The sequence goes on along the minus strand of OZ017739.1, from coordinate 354,657,512 downwards.
ACAGAAGTTGGGGCTGGGGGATCGCTTGTCTGGCAACTCTTCTTCCCCTCAATCTTCCTGCTAGTAGAAGGATCTCTAGCTTGAAGGCGTAATAAAACGAGACCTGGCCCGAGGTTATGTGTCAAACGGTTCCAAACTGGGTTCTCGGGTTGATAGGGGAGGTATTTGGTAGGTAGTCCAGTCACCTTCTTGCGAGCATAGGAGTCCCACACTCAGTGCATAAATGACATTCACCTCACAACCACAAAAAGAGCATGATTACGCGGTACTCACACAGCACACAAAAAGAACGTAAAATCAATGCCAGCATAGAAAACATTGGTATTCGGGCAGCTGATAACAAAGTTGTGCTCCAATGAAAACATTATCTACAATTAGTTTAAACAACAGTTAAGACTATCTAGAGGTTAGAACAGTAGAAGTAACGTGCCGAAAGTTGTACATAAGAGTGCTATAGGCCAATTCCAGTTGAAAAAAAAACCAATTTTAACGCCCTGATTGAAGTGATATACAATTCTACAACTAATATTTTTATTCAACATGCCTTTGTGTACAAGAAATGTGAAAGAATTTCAATCCATAACAACTGGGCCCTGCATTTCTTTTCTGAAAATCAGGTTGCACAGCTAGCAATGTTTCGGAACGATTGTTTTTGCATGTCCTAAATCATAATAACATAAGATGACAAAATAGGTAGCGCTCGAATTTTACGCCAAAGAAAGCCTGTTTAGCAAAGTTGCGATCATCTTCGGAAAAGTAATATACGGTTATTATGCATTTCCATTCGCTGTTATGTTATTTTCAGTGTGTTGAGCTTATTTTTTCAGTAACCATGACAACATATTAATGTGGCATAACATTTTCATCAAAACTTCGACATACCCTCTTTGCAATTGCGTATCTCCACAATACAAGCTGCTTTCAAAATAAACGAGACTGAGCTAAAATAAAAACTACAGGAGCTTTTTTCTGATAAATTGGATTTTATTTATTCAAAATAATCTCCTTCGGCCTCGATACCCTGTTTTGCGCGATGCAATAGCTTTTCGAAAAAGTGTTTCAGGTCATTGACCGGATTGTGCTTCAACATGTCGGTACAAGCCTTTAAGATGCCCACTACGGACGCAAAGCGTTTTCCTTTCATGGCCAAATGCAATTTTCCGAATAGGTAGAAGTCACAGGGAGCCATATCAGGCGAATACGGTGAGTGATTGATGGTTAAAATACGATTTCTAGTCAAAAAATCAGTCACAAGAGTGGATTGATGAGATGGTGCATTATCATGCAATAAACCGCAGCTCCCACCTTCGCGGTATTCTGGCCGAATTCGACGAATGGGATGCAACAATCGCTATAAAATGCTAAGATAAAAAATTGCATTGATGGTTTGACCCGTTGGCACGAGCTCCTTGTGGACGATTCCCTTGGATTCGATGGAATTTTCGGTGATCACTGATTTTGGGCGGCCTGTATGTTTATCGACATTTATGTCCTCTCTGAAACGTGTAAACTACTCATGAACTCTGGCACGAGATAGACAAACTATGTTCGTCAATTCAAATGTTTTGATAAACGTTATACCAATTTTAAAACACAATCTTGATATTAGCTGTTTGTTGGAAACTCATTTTTGTACCGATGCCACAAACATGCTATCAATTTCGACGCAATAACTTCGCTTCCACTAAACTGAATGTCACCAAACTTCACACTATCTCACCAAAAAAATTTATAACAAAAGTCTCGTTCATTTTGGAACTCACAATGTATCACGTGTTGTTTTTTATGTAATTGACAGATTTTCAATCGACTGTAACTTAGCTTTTTATGACTGGATTTTCATGTAAGTTTCAAGTGAATTATGTACGCACATGGTCAATTTAAGGTTCGCCTATCGATTTCATAGACGTTAACGTAAAATTCATAAAATGTACTATTATTAACAATATAATGGAATTTTCACTTGTGAGGTATTTGTTGGCCTCGTAAGGACTACTTCCTTGATTTTTTTAGATTTTTCGAATCAAAAATGTCCAATTGCGCAGGGTGAACACAAATTTTTTGTACTTTCCCCTTCCCCTGCACCCCTCGAAGGAAAAACAATCAGTTTAACACTGGTTTTACAAAGTTTTCATAAATACCTTTAATTTGATATCCATATTGCCTGTTTTTGGTAATAAAATTTTTTTCAAGGGTCACCCCTCATATGATGGAGAATCCCCCTATATGGAGAAATCTCCCTTAAAAACCATATTAAAATTATTTTATACTAAAACTGTTGGCAAGCTACCACTTTTGTCTTACTCACTAAACCTTATGTTTCTAGCTTATGTGGATTGCGAGAAAACTTACTGTGACAAATAGACGAACGAACAAACAGGCAAGTCACGATTATAGTAGGGTACTGTAAAATTATTTTACAGAACTCTAAAAAGACTGAAGTCCCAAATTTACAACTATTTCGCCATAACAGGCCTGTATTGCAACTTTTTGACTAGCAAAACACTGTAATCAATTGCATATCTCAGCATTTTTAAACGCTGCAAGCAGCAAAGCTCCTCTACCCCATCCATAACTCATTTTACTTTTCCCAAAGTGTGACGAATCGAGCCACATTGCAGGCTCGAGAATTTAGGAATTGGAGATTGCAAAGTAGGTACCGCTGAAGTTTCGCCGCCAAATGAATTGATTTCCAGTTGCTTGAACAAATCATGTGCTACTTCTCCTGCCTGGGGAACAAGCGGAGCCTGCACATAGTTTTTGTTCAAAGCCCTGAAAAAGGATCGGCAAAACGAAGCTCAAAGCTTTTGTGCCATGTTGCATCTCGACTGAAATATTGTCGGGCTTGAAAGTATTTTAATTATTGTCGTGTTCAGTTTCTACACACAAAACTCTCAACTTTGTCAGCAATGCTCCCGTACCCACCTCCGCAAGTTATTTTGCTTTGCCCACTAGAAGACGAAACAGGTAAAAATGCAGGTCAGAAAACTTGATAGCAGGAGCTTGCAAAATAGGAACCATATGAAAGCATGTAAAGTGTGCTTTCATAATACCATACGCTGCTACACCTGCCTGGGAGATATGAGGCAGTTGCATACGATAAAAATATTAAGAAAGCACTACACCTCGCAATTGCGAACGTACATCTGCACAGTGTCACGTAAACTTATTATTGTACGAGTAAATCATAAATTTTCAACCATCTGTAACTTTGCAATTATGGCTCAATTTTTATGAAATTTTCAGAAAACATGCATTTGACTTCAAGTACGAGTTTTTGATAAATTTGATCGTCACCCTTTGATTCCACAGATAAAAACGTAAAGTTCATAAAATGTAGTATCATAAACAAAGTTGATAGAGTTTAGACTTTTGAAGTATTTTTTGGCCTTGTACTCACAAAGACCTACTTTCATGATTTTGCCAGATTTTTCTACTCAAAGACATCTAGTCGTGAAAAGGGGGTGACCACAAAATTTTCGTGCATTACTCCCCACCCTGCACATCTTCATGTAGATATTACCAGTTTAATGTCTCTTTCAAAAAGTTCTCATAAGAACTTTCATTGGATACTCAAACTGGCTACCTTTTTTGGAGTTTGAAGGGGAAGGCAATTGACGCCCCGAGTGTGGGGCTCCAAGATGCAAAACGTCTGGACTACCCACTAAAGACCTTCCCTATCAACCTAAGAACTTAGCGTGGAACCGTTTGACACATTCCTGTTGGATAAGCCTAATTTTATTACACTGTAAGGTGCTTCAAGTTGGCGACACTCCTCTAGAGGGAAAGGAGGGAGGAATAGGGATTGCTAGAAAATCAATCCCCCCTTTCGATACCCCCAGCAGCTTTGAGTTAACTTTTTTCTGATGCAAGTAGGACTGCCTGAATATAATGTGACACATGGTTCTACACGTTTCTTTGAAAAGGGCCCGACACGACTTGCCCAATCTTTTGTAGGCAGAAAACGTGTAAAAGGCATCGTCTTCATCTACTGTACAAAAACTACAGTCGAGGGACCCCAAAATACCAATTTTGTGCAAGTTAGACTGAAAACAACCATGCGCGTTCATGAGCTGGGTCAGATAGAAGTCAGTCCCGCCGTACCATCGATTAAGCTATGGTGTTAGATCAGGGAAGACGCGCGCAGTCCATTTAGCCTTGGTTTTCTTCACCCAAGACAGCTGCTAATCATTAAGAAAGCGAGCGACTTGCCTGTCTGTCTGGATATCAGCTTTTTGCTCATACAAGTACACAATCACACAATTGTTGTTTCTCGAAACGCTTCCTCAAATTTTGGCTTAGCATTGACTTCACTTCTAAATTTATAAAGGTATGAGTATACCCGTCCATGTCATTGTTTTTAAAATTTATTTATATTGGACAGTATACTCGTATGTCGTACTTTTCACTTGAAGTAATATGTCCTATTTTGTACCTTAAAACATTCTTTTTAAATCAATGATTTTGTTTAATTGATATCGAATCCTCGTTTTACGTGTGTTTGGTTGTGTGAGTACACGTCATTTTCAATGACAGACACTAACGCTAACTTAAAAGAGTCGAAACGCGTCTGCTCACCCAGCCACGTAAGGCTCGACGGCTTTTCAAGGAAAAAAATATTTTAAATTACTTTTCAAATTTTACAATTTGTTGCAAAATTTTATTTATTCCACGTTCTTTACTTTTGAATAACAAATCCATTCTATCCTTTAATCATAATGATGCCTTAGCGAAAATTCCAATAATATTTTTTGTTTATCTCAATAATACCCGTCACGTCAAATAGATACGTTAAAACAAAGAATTTCTTTTTGAATAAATAAATACAACTTGCTTAAGAAAAACAATCGTCTTATCAAAAATATGTATAAAATCCATTAAACAAAAAAAAACAATGCAATTTATTAAGTGATAATACATTTCATTGTGATCAGAGCTGTAAATCTTTAACAGTGCAACATTGTTGGAGCATCTAGAAAACCTCAAGATATGATTAAGAGTAAGTGTGACATCCATTAATCGTGGGCCTTCGAAACATGGGGAAATGGCCCATCAAAACCTTACCAAACCTCATTTCAATCGAGAGGACATAATTGAAAATCGCACGTCATACTTAAACATTTTTTGCTCGCAAGCATATGCTTTTAGGCCCTGGCAACTGTACAGCAACTATCCAAACCAAAATGTTCGAGATATCCTTGAACATCTTACTAAATTTCCTTCATTATAGACATAAAACCTCCAGCATTGTTGACATCCGTACATACCAAGGAGCCAATTACTTAGATCACTACTTGATCAACTTATCCTATCGACTTTGTAGGTCAAAGGCATATTCGGCGAAGACCACTCGCTACAAAAATGTTTATCAAAAGGCTCCAAACCGACAGCCAGCTGGCTCCCATCTTGTTAGAAGCATCGTTAAGGAAAAGCAATGAGCTCTGGATGAAAGCAAAAGTGGCTATGAAGACGGTGGCACAACAGACGATCCGACATCAAGGCCGGCGCAAGAGAGATGATTGGTTCTATGGCCAGTACCAGAATTCATTAGACAAAAAGAATCAGGTGTACAAAAAATACGTTAGTAGGAAAACCAGGACGAAGAGAGAACACTATAAAAATATATGAATAAGATAATTAGAGCTGAGAAAAGAAAATTCTTTGACAACCAATTGAGCAGTATAGATGTAAGTCAAGCGAGCAATAACACAAAACAAGCATACAAAGTAGTGATGACACGTGGTTATCAGGCCAAAACCATGCTCTGTCGTGATAACATTGTAATGAATCGGCCCTACGCTACTGGCGACCAATACGCATATACATTGCCGCCATGTGGCTTCCCATCTCGCGTCAGTTATGACGGCTTCCCATCCCACGTCAAGTTTTGTCGTGGGATGTCAAGTCGAGTGACAGATGTGAGTTGACCGCATGGCGAGAGTGCCGGTTCGGCTGCCGGTGGAGGAGAAAGTAGGAGAAGGAACATCAAAATCGAGCTTAACTGATCGATCTACGTCTTCATCACCAGATCAGAAACTAGTGTGTTGTGGATGCAATAGAAGCAAAAGTGAGTAAATACGATAGTACATGCTTAAACTTTTATCATAAGCAATGTCTTAGATCTGCACCGAAACTCGTTGCGAAGTAATCTGGATCAAAAGAAGCAAAAGATCAATTGTCGATGGATTGAAGAAATCCATGGAACTTGTACGCAATCGGGAGAATGCCGGTGCTGTCCAGATTACATTTATAACCCAGCGCATGAGAAAAAGCGTCAGCTGAGTATTGCGTTTATAAGCTTGGCAATCACCACCATTCAACAAATAGTGGTGGGATATCGGGATCGACAACAGGATCATCGCCATCTGTTACATCTTCATCATTGTCGGCCTCGACGACAAGCAAAACCGCATCCGCTATTTCGCAACATGAACCACCCGGCGCGCATCATTAAGTCGGCGGAATTGTCATCCCGGTCTTATTTGTTTTGACTGTCCTTAGCATCGTGTATGGAGTGAAACGTTTGAATTTAATCCGACGCACTCGTGAAGCGTTTACGCCACGAAATCGTCCTTTCTACGAGGATGTCATGATGGGAAATGATAGTGATGATCCACCGCTGATTTAAGTATCATGTAGAAATGGGATAGTGGATCGCCAATTGGAAAAAGTGTAATGTGACGCCTACGCCCAGGAATCGAAGCGATTTCGATCCCGAACCCTTGTAACCTGCCAGATGGATATGTCCTCGAAGTGCCAGCGGACTTCATCTGTTGTGCGGATATCGTTGTGCAGAAAATATTTTTTTTTCTGTCCAAATATTTAGATCCGTGGATATAAATATTCGAAATATAGAATTAATCCAACCCCGGCACATTTCGAGACATAGCCATCTGGAAATGCCCCTCCACCGTGGCCTGAATTTAAGGATAGTTTTATTGAGTTATATGAACTAATATGATAATATTAGATGTATATACGAAAACTGGCATATTTTCGGTATTTAAGGTAATAAAAATAACATGAATTGCTAAGTTAACCCACGACTTTCCTTTTCAGTGACTCTTCTTTTTCAGTGGGAACAGAGAGTGTAGGGTAAGTATGCCGTCGCGAGGGTAGGGTTTCTGCAAATCCGCTGAAGTCGGTTTCGCGTCGCGCGCGGTACGCGGTACCTTTGTTTGTTTCGTCATTTCCTTAGAGTAGCTTCCTTCGAGTTAAGTTCGAGTAGCCTATTTTTCGGTACCGCGTCGGTGAATCGGTAACGCGCCTATGGGATTTTGTAGCGTTTTTTTTTGATTTGAGATCTGTGGAAAGATCGCATCCAGAACTAACGTAATGTAGGTTTCTCGTTCTGGATGAGTAATTGTTGACGCGTTTGGAAAACGGGCAAGTTCAGGTGACTGAAATATTGTAATTGAGCGTAATCCATTCGGAGACCCGCGACCGAAATCCTCTCCGAACTAGCTGGCCGACAAGCAGTCACCGCATGAATGGGTTACGGTGCACGGATTGGTTGACCTGTTGGTACCATCCGTTGGCACTACTCAGACTTAACGTCTAGAACCGATGAGAGGTCGGTTCCGCGTCGAGTTGAAGGTAGAAAATCATTACAAAAGTACCAAAAGTGTCTCAAACAACATTCTTCACCAACACAATGCTTGGTGCAACGTTCGCTCTACACGATCCGACAAATACGAGTAATCATCGTCGCAGTGAGTAGTACTCGACACGTTATACGCAATGCAAAAAAAAAACCTATAACAAATATTGAAATCTAGTAGAAACATTGTAAGCAAAAATCTAAACAAAAGTCATATACAATTATACTGAAAAAATAATAAAATTTCCTTTTAAAGCGCTATTTATTCTTAATTTTCCTAACCAGATACCAGTATTTCGAGGACAAGTTATCTTCTTCATCAGTGGCCGTATTCTGAAGCTCTTCTTACAATCATCCGAATATTTAAACCTTTCACATTTAATGGTAATAAACATAAATATCATTAAGTACTGCTATGAAAAATAACAAACAATTATAATGCAATTCAGGGTATAAAATTAACAAAGAGCTTTAAGGTAAATTTATTACCGGGAATTCCAAAAAGTTGTAAAGTAATTACGGGTCAGCTGTGGCAAGTAAAATAATTGTGGAGATTTAATTACAAAAAAAAAATTAGTTAATTGATGGTTTTAATTAGGTCGCTGTATCCATTCCCTAGATCCGCATTTAAACGTTGTTCACTGGGGACTCCCGAAATTCGCAAGCATCCAACTTTTTTCATGGACTTCCTGTACTATATCTAGATTAGCACATTGAAAAGTATGAGATTCCTCAATAATATGTCTGGCTAATGATGATCTTGCTGTTTCTATTCAACATCTTCTGATGATCTGTTCAGCCTCCTTAACATGTTCTTGGAACCTAGTTTTTGCAAAGCATTTCGTCTGTCCAGTATATACTTTATTACATTCTGGGCAACTGATCCTATAGATTCCACTCTTTTCCTCTTTTTTTTTGCCATCCTCAGTTGATCCAAGAATTGTTTCAACGCTGTATTTTCTACTCGTGCTAGCCGCATTGCATCCTGTCTTTCTCAAAATGCGTTCCAATCTTTTGGTAGCTGATGAATGAATTATTATAAAAAAGTTAAATCAGAAAACAAATAATATGAATTGCTAATTTAAAACCAGATTTTCCTTTCTAGCCCGCCCGTTTCTTTTCAGCAGGAGGGGGAGTGAACGGTAGGTGTGCCGCTAAAAGGGTAGGGTTTTAAGTAATCCGTGGATGGCCGGTTCCGCGTCGCATGCGGTACGCGGTACCTTCGTTTGCTTTGCATTTTCCTTAGAGTAGAGTACTTCGGGGTTGAAATAACGTAGTATATTTTTCGGTACCGCGTCGGTAAAATTCGAGAGCGTGAAATGGCATTTAGTTTTTTTGTGACTGACCGGAAAAATGAAGAGAATACGGAATAAAGTAAAGTAGGTTTCTTTTCCGTATGTTTGACTTTCTGACGCGTTTGATACTGGCATTTAATGGTGGCTGAAATACATACTTGAGCGTAATCCATTTAAAGACCTGCGACCGAAACCCTGTCCGAACTAGCTGGCCGACAAGCAGCCACCGCGAAATAGATTACGGGTGCACAGACTGGATGACCGGTTGGTACAGTTCTTTGGCACGACTCAGACTTCACGTCTAGAACCGATAAGGGGACGGTTCCGGTTTCTTTCGAGCGGACGTTGATGGAAAAGCATTACAACATCGCCAATATCATCGCTGATGAAACCAAAATTAAGGAAAGATGGGCATCATATTTCAAGAACCTGGGTAACCCTCCACATAACTCCAAAAAATTGGAGCCTATAGATATCTGCGGAAAGCTTCCATTGGCCCCACCAACTCTGGATGAAGTTTGCTCCATCATCCTAGCCCAAAAGAATAATAAAGCGGCGAGCATTGATGAGATTCTGGGAGTTCAGCATAGACGTACACCAAATTTTCGTTGACTTTAAACAAGCATAAAACAGTATTGATCGTAATGTTCTGTACCAAATAATGCTTTTCTTTGGTATCCTAGCCAAATCAGTCCGTCTTACCAAAATGACAATGACGTCGATAACATCCTAAGTCCGCATCAATAACTAACTCACCGATGCCTATGACACAAATATCGGAATAAAACAGGGAGATGGGTTTCAATTTGGCTCTGGAGTACGTCATAAGGACGCTACCTGTCGATACACGCGGTAGAATACCATAAAGGTCGAGCCAAGTAGTAGTCTATGCAGACGACATCAACAGCTTGTCACGGTCATGAGCAACTGCCTAAGAACTTTCCCTGAAACTCGACAGCGAAGCAAAACTATTCGGGCTACAAATCAATGCAAATGAAAGAAAGCTCATGACGTTGTCGAGGGAAAATTTCTCAAGCATACAAAATATCACACTTGATGAATACAGTACCAAAAATGTGAGGAAATTTGTGTATTTAGGCCCCAAAATAACAAGTACCGGTAAAGAAAGAGGCGAAATTCGTCGGAGAATACAGCTCGCAAATAAAATATTTTTTTTTTCAGTTTTGACAACCTTGAATACCAGCTGCATACACAGAAAAACAAAGCTCCTCGTATACAAATCTGTGATAAGATCCGTTTTATGTTGTGAATGTGACACGTGGACCCTAACCCAAGCGTCTGCAAATATATTGAACGTCTTTGATTGATGGGTCCTGAGGCGAATAATCGGAGTGAAGCTAGACGGGGATCAATGTTGAATTCAATACAACTATGAGCAGTATGAAACTTTTGACGAGCCGGAGGTCTCAACGATTGTAAGACTGTGGGAGCTGTATGGGTTGGACACATGAATCGTATGGACAAACAACGGATACCCAAAAAGGTATTCGTTGGGAAAACTGAAGGCCGAATACCAGTGGGGAAACCAAGGAAACGCTAGCCTAATTCAGTCGACCAAGGCAGTTCATGCTGGGGTCTCGAAATTGGAGAACGCGGTCAATGGACCGAGAGAGTTTGAGGTGTTATTTGCAGGACGCGAAGGCCCGAGAGAGGTTGTAGTGCTACGAAGAAAAAAAAGAATAAATTTGTAGCGGTAATGATATTTGATACCCAGATGGTTACAAGCATGACTCATTAACTTTGCAAATTTCAAATAAATCAAATAGTATTTAACACAGTTATGGTAGTTTCGATTTTCTTATATAACAATAACAGCAATACCTGACATTGAAACAATATGCGCTTTCAAAATGGTTGCCGATTAAAATGGAAAAACAATGATTCATCTTCTTCGTAGTACTACATCCCTTCTTGGGCCTTTGCTTCCCACAACAAGCACCTCTAATTGTCGCGGTGCATTAGCCGCGTCCTTCTGTTTCAAAATTTGACCAACAATGAACTGTCTTCGTCAACCGAGTCAAACTAGCGTTTACTTGATTTCCCCACTGGTCTTCGCTTTTCAGTTCTCCGAGCAAATACCTTTTTGGGTATCCGTTTTACGTTTATATAATTCACGTGGCCAGCCCATAGAGGCTTCTGTAGTCCGGTACATCAAAAATTTCATATAGCTCATAGTTGTATCGAATTCACCATTGGTTCCCGTCTAGCTTCGCTCCGATTATTAGGATCTTAAGACCCGTCTTTCAAAGGCCTCCAATGTGTTTGTGAATGCTTGCGTCAGGGTCCATGTTTTATACTAATAGCATACCACAGGTCTTATCACAGATTTTTATACTTAGAGCTTTGTTGTCGTGTGCACGGAGCTGGTCTTCAAGATCGTCAGAACTGAATGAAATATTTTATTTGCAGGCTGTATTCTTCGGCGTGTTTCATCTCTTTAATTACCGGTTCTCATTGCTTTGGAACCTTGATATACAAATCTGGCCACAATTTTGAAACTGTATTGACCAAGTGTGATGTTTTGCTTCGTTGTCAAGTTCCAATCAGAGTTCGTTGGCAGTTAATAACGACTGAAACAAAAAACTTATGTCGCCTGCAAAGGCTGCCATGATAGCCACTTCGTATAATACCTCACCTTATGTATCGACAGGTAGCTTTCTTTTGGCATATTCTAGAGCCAAATTGAATAGCGATTGCGTCAACTAATCCCTCTGCTTTACTCCGATACTTGTGTCAAAGGCATCGGTAATTTAGTTATTGATGCGGACCTGACAAGTTGTCAACATCATCGTCATTTTGGTAAAATGGACTAATTTGGCTGTGATACCAAAGCAACAAAACTTGTTAAGTTATTTAATTGTCCTCGTCGAATTTGTACTACGTAAAATTTCTCATCATCTGTTCCAGAAATTTAAACTACCCTATTCATGAAATGAGGATGGACTTATGTTACTAAAGATAATTTCCTCAGAGAACCGTTATTCATTTTATTGACTCTTATCTAGTCTCTCCGCTTGAATCGCCCATCGCGTTCCCCTAAAATGTTTATTCGACCTTTTGCACCTTCGGACATCAATTTCCATTCTCCCTAGTTGAGCCTTCCACGAAAACGTGACATTCTTTAGCTATTTTGTTTCCCTGTTTATTTTGGGTCTTTGTAAAAATTTTTTTTTTACAAAGAGCTACTAGTTTTACGACCTGTCTGTCCATTTTTGTGTCCGTCCGTCTATTTGTCTGTCTATTCGTGCGTCACAGCAAGGTTCCTCAGAAACTATAGAAGCTAGGATCCTCAAACTTTGTGGAAAGGTCAAAAGTAATGGTCTCTCAAAAGTTTAGGTCTTAATAAAGATTTGAAATTTTTTTTATGCGGGGACCCCAAATAATGAAGTAGCTCTTATAAATGTTTTTCAATCAAAGGTAATCGAATTGGGTATCAAATGAAAGGTCTTGATTAGAACTTTTAGAATCTGAAAGAATAAAGTCATTTTACGCATCATGTGGTCCACGAGGAGGCAAAATATACGAATATTTTATTGTGTAAAATACTATACCTATATCGAATCGACCAACACATTTAATTGCCTAAGCGATGAGAATCGATACATACATTTTGAAGCTTGCTTGAAGTCAAATCGGGAAGTTTGTAGCTGGCAGCGAAAGTTCCTAGATTTCGCAGCCGTTCCACCCTACCGACGTGTACATTGAGACTCTCCTCATCTTTGGCTTTATATCGGTTTATTTTTGAGTCTGATGATGCACTGATTCTGTTTCATGCATGTAGGTGGGCCACCAATAAAAAGATAGAATATCCTCCGTATCTGAGCTAACGGGATCAACGAACTCAAAGGAGCTGTTCATTTGCCTAGTATTTTAAGGCTGGTCCGGCTGATATGGAGCAGTATAGATCTCGGTGGCGAAATGACCATTACTAAATCATTCGTGGTTTTTTCATTTTTGTTTTTATTGCTATGTTAATTAGGGGGGTGTTCAATCTAAAACAAAAACAATTTACGTAATTAAAAGATGTTCCCATAATGGAATGTTATGACTGAGCAGAAAAATGTATGACTCGTGATATAAGTGATTCTATCAATTACTTTTTTGGTGTCTGCATTTTCAATAATTACAGCTGTTATGGAAAAAATTATTTATTGTCTTGTCTTATTAATGCTCGTTACCATGTTTCAAAGCTAAGGAGATGTGGAAAAGCTTCAAGAAAAATAAGAAATGCCAGGAAAAAAATTTGGAAATCTTGCTTTAATCGACGAAATCTTCTTTTGTTTGCAGTTTCATCCATTGATTGTGTTAAACTATCTTAGCTTTCATACGCTTTCACTGCTGACAGCTCAGCAACCATAAAAAGAAAAATGATTGATGAGAGCACGTAGAATGAACTAGGAGCATGTGATCTAATATATCCAGCTGGAAAACGCGTAGCGTTGTCATATGGTGTGTGCTAATGTAATGTGTTTGATATGGCAGCAGTTGGCATATAGGCACACGTAAAACACTACTGATATGAGCTTATCTATAGTTGGAATGAATATCTCACTCCTTTTCCAAGACAAACTCGAGAATATTTCTTAAACATGTTTCAATGATTCTTAAATTAACGATGAAATCAAAGCATTTATGTTTTAGAAAATACACATGTCCTTATTGATTGCTGTCTTCATATTTTTCGATTCAATATTTTTCTATGGCTAAAAATAAATCGAAAATGAAGACAAATTTCCATATTTTTAAGGAAATTAATTTCATCTTTCTAATTTTAGCAAGATAATTGCTCGTGCGGAATAAAGTTTGTTGTCAATATTTCAAATGCTTTAAATTTTATTGTTGACTTTAAAATGTTCTTTTGGGAATTAAATAAATTTCAATTACAAGAATTTCTTCAATATTTTTTTAACATCATACAGTACGATAGAAAACTTACAAACACAAATTAAGAACTTCACGCAGTGAGGTGAGCCATCTATTCATGCAGTGAATTCAGCCAATTTTTAATTAACCTGAATGAAATCTAAAATGTCCAATTTGTATAAGGTAGAAAGAAACACTTTCATTTTTGGAGACTAACATCGGTATTAGAAAAAATAGACAAATCTGTGTCATTCGATGTAGATACAAAAATCTTAAAATATTTGATTATATTGCTATAATTTTGCCATTGAAGAACATCACTAATTGTTTCAAATGGAAATGCTTTCAAGGATCCTTAACTAGCAAAAATGTATGAAAATGAAACCACATGGATTGTACTCTGCATATATTGGGTTGTTCGATAATTAATGTCGTTTTACCTCATGTTTTTCCAGGTAAATTTATTAATATCAAAAATAAACATTAATCAATGATAAATTGACCATTTCGTTGGATAGCTTTTTGCCGCCTTTCGGTAAATTTAAAAATTCCACGGTCGAAGAAGCCTTGATTTTTAACATAGAAGCAAAGAACTGGTTCAACTCTTTTATAGCAGTCTGACCGGAATCGAAAGTTTCACCATTCAAATGGTTTTGAAGGGAGCGAAAGAAATGATAGTCTGATCTTGCTAGTTCCCAATTGAGCTCCGTTAATTTTTGACGGGTTGTCAACATAGAACATTACGCTTTGGCGATTGGCTAATCCAGGGTGTTTTTTCTTGTTTTCTTCGTTAGTTTTCGATAGTTAACGACAGTAGACATGTGAATCAATTGTTTGTTTTCTTAGAAGCAGCTCAAAGCAGACTTTACCCTTGTATTCCCACCAAACAGAAAGCATAATCTTCTTTTGGAAAGTACTAGCTTTGGATATGGATTAGGGTGGCACATCTTGCTTTTCGGGTACGTTGTCGTACACAATCCATTTTTCATCACCCGTTATGATTCTTTTTAGAAATGGGTCATTTTGGTTACGATTCAGCAAAGAGTCGCATTTGTTAATGTCTTTGGTGAGGTTGATTAACTTTAATTCATGAGGAACCCAAACATCCAGTTTGTTTAGGTAACCAAGCTATTGTAAGTGCAAGCAAATTGTTGAATTCAATATGCCGAGCTTATCTGCTATCTCCCAAATTTTTCCACGTTAATTAGAATGTGTTAACCCTTTTTGTGATCATGGGATAATACTGGAATATTCCAAATTTCGTTTATAAAATACGATGGAAAAGACTTTTCCGGTTATAAAGCACAGTTTCCGCCCTAGAGTAAAACGCACTTCAAGTTTTAAAGACAGCTTATACTCAGTATGGGGGGAGGAGTTTTGACTGATACAAATTGCTATTGAACTTGTCCCGGTTCCGTGAAGTGCAGTGAATAACAAAGCTTTTAAAATCGAAAAAAATATAAACAATAAAAACTGGTGTTTGTCTTGAGAATCTACAAGTTTATGTATTTTCTTTGCTTTTCATCGGAGGTATTGAATAATTTACGGTTTTGAGTTACAAAAAATTGGAGTTGCAGCTTAGGAACTCCTATAGTGAAAGAAACAATGCCAGTGAATTAATCATTCATTTTAATGACAACTCCACAATGGTTCCCCTCAATCATGTAGATCACGACCTGCTGTTTAAAAGTAGACCAATTGTAGCAAAGCTAGATGAAACTTGCCTCTAGGTACCATTCGAGAAGTATCTCAGCGTGGATGAGCAGATTTGTTCCACAAAAGGAAGAAATAAGCTGAAGAGATACAATTCGAAAAAGCCCTATAAGTGGGGCTACAAGATCTATGTTCTGAGCGGTGTCAGCGGATTTGCATACAAGTTTGAGCCAGAAACAGGAAGTGAGAACGTAGTTGCATCTAATGAGCCGAGTCCAGGTGCTGCATCAAATGTTGTCATTAGGCTAACTCGTGAAGTATCACGCAATCAAAACTACCGTTTATATTTTGACAACTACTTCACGTCCCTGCAACTATTAGAATATCTCCCTAAACAAGGAATACTGAGCTTTGGAACCATTTGATGTAACCGTATACCTGACTGCAAACTACCCACAGGAAAAGAAATCACCAAAAAAGAACGAGGCTTTTCAGTCGAGTATGTTGTCTGTGTTGAAGGCATTGATATATCTACAGTGCCTTGTAGGACAGCAAAATAGTCACACTTGCGTCCTGTTTTGTGGCCGAACTACCCAAATTACAAGTATCTAGATAAAACAAGAGCCTCTAGACATTTGTGAATATTGATAGACCAAACGTGGTGGAAGAATATAACCGTCATATGGGTTGTGTTGATTTTATCGACAGCATAATGGGTAGGTATAAAATAAAACTACGAAGCAAGATATGGCAGTTTCACATGTGCTATCATTTTTTGGACCTTATCACATCGAATGCCTGGTTATAATACAAACAAGTTCATAACATGAAAAAAGTGGAAGCAAATGTTCAACGCCGAAGCCGAAATATATGAGTTTTTTTATTTTCGAAATTGTATCCTTAAAGTTACTTTTTATCAAATAAAATGTGATGAGTTATAAAAGATTAAAAACATTGCTGTCATAGACAAGTTTGAAAATAGATTTATTGGAATAGCTGCCACTTTAGGCCCCCTTGTTCCTAAATAATCTTATGGAAACCGTTCGTATTAACAGAATGGTGAATCTCTTTCAAATCAGAGTTTCATCCTAGACTGCATATCCAATGTTTATTGAAAATGGCAGCTAAAATGTTAAGTTTTCAATGCAACCAAGCCTTAACCTCTCACTAGAGCAGGACGTTCTACCATTGATGCGATTGCAGAGGTGGTGAACGCGGTCCAAAAGGCAGAGGCATATAGTCGCACCAAGCGACGGATCGTCCTGTTGGTGACACTCGACGTCACGAATGCCTTCAACTCCGCTAGATGGGTGGATATTCTGGACACGCTGGAAAACTCTTTTCAAGTTCCAGAATATCTAATGCGGCTTTTGAGGAACTACCTGAAGGACCGAAGCCTGCTCTACAACACGACACAGGGCCAACGAAGGATGGAAATTACATCGGGTGTTGCCCAGGGATCTATCCTTGGTCCGGACCTGTGGAACGTGTCTTACGACGGGCTACTGAGACTTGAGATGCCAGATGAGCCGCGCTTGGTTGGCTATGCGGATGATGTTGCGGCTCTGGTCGCTGAACGCGCCGTTGAACAAGCGCAACTTAGGCTAGGTATGCTAATGCGCCGAGTGATGGACTAGATGACTGCTCGTAGGCTCAGTTTAGCTCTGGAGAAAACCGAAGTGGTCATCTTGACAAAAAAGAGAATTCCTAGAGTAAGAATGATCAGTATTGGAGATATACAAATCGAATCGAAGCAAGCGGTGAAGTACCTGGGGCTACTGATCGACTCGAAGATGAGTTTCTCTGAGCAAATCAGGGCAACGGCTGAGAAGGCTGCTTCGGGAATATCGGCCCTGAGTCGACTTATGGCCAACGTAGGGGGACCAAGCCTATCAAGAAGACGCCTCTTGATGAGTGCTGCAGGGTCAATGCTACTGTACGGAGCAGAGGTATGGGGCGACGCTCTCAGCAAGGAGGTATACCGAAAACGATTGGCACAGGTACAGAGAAGAGGAGCACTGAGAATTGCATCTTCGTATCCAACAGTCTCCGACTCGGCGAAGAGAGTAATTGCAGGCCCTCCTTGCTAGAGAGCACCACGCTATTCACCTGCGCCGAAACGAGGATGCGAGGGAGATGGTTGTCCGCGAGGAGACACAACGCTCGCTCAACGATTGGCAGCAGTCTTGGGGAAATTGCACGAAGGGAAGGTGGACTGCACGCCTCATCCCGGATGTTAGGCCGTGGCTAAATTGAAGGCATGGTGAGACTGACTTCTATCTGACCCAGCTTTTGAGCGGGCATGGGTGTTTTCAGTCTTACCTGCACAAGATCGGTAAGTCACGGTCTCCCGATTGTCGGTTTTGCCCAGGAGAGGAGGACAATGCCTGTCACACATTTTTTGCGTGTACAAAATGGGTCAGGCTGCGAGAAGAACTCTACAGGGAGACGGGAGAGCTCACCCCGGATAATATAGTTGCGGTGATGCTCGAATCAGTTGACAAATGGAACCAGGTGGCACATTATGCTCGGGCAGTCCTAAAAGACAAAAGGGACTCACAACAGCCGGAGGCGCTGGGGCTGGGGGTCGCTCTTCTGACATTTCCTCTTCCCCTCTCCCCTCCCGCTAGGAAAGGGACTCCCCAGCTTAAAGGCACCCCACGGCGTAACAAAACGAGACCTGGCCCGAAGTAATGTGTCAAACGGTTCCAGGCTGGGTTCTCAAGTTGACAGGGGAGGTGTTTAGTGGGTAGTTCAGTCGCGCATGGGAGTCCCACACTCTGTGCATAAATAGCATTCACCTCCCTACCACAAAAAAAGCCTTAACCTCTAAATGTTTTGAAATAGATACATCTGATGTTTTAAATCGATGGTCCTAGTGGACTATACGTACCCTTTCTATCGTAAGTTTGTCTTAAGATTGGCTCAGTATATTAGCTCACCATTATCATAGCTTCTAGTACATACTATATCATCGCGAAATAGCCCCTGTGTAACCGAAAGTGGGTCCTTCAAGCATTAAATAGCCCCAAGGAAGTATTTCCAGATAACGGTCCTGGTATCAAATGTTCTGCTATAAAACCCTCCTCATATCTCCACGTTATGTGTTACATAACGTTTTTTAAGGCTAATATAAGAGGCCATTTCCAGGGTGGTCGCCTTTAAGCACAAGTACGGGAATACTGTGAAAGTGAAAGGAAATCCCACTATTAAATTTTAAACTTATATAAACTGTAAAAACATACCCTCGTGAAGTAAAAATACGATGCAAAAGTGACTCTTTCATGCAATAAGTTTACTCCTCTTGCAGATACAAACTACGATTATGAAAATAGCTCCAAAACTAGTGAGTGAATCCCTAAAAAGGCCAAAATAACACCTGTTGTGATAGTGAATCAATCTAAAACGTTTTTAAATGACTTACTTAAAAAAATATAACATTGCATCACAAATCAGTGCATATTGTGGATAGGATTATTCATCTTTAGTGGATAGTTTTATTCATCATCAACCTAAATAGGCGGGGCACAGAAAAGGGAGAGATCATGTGCCAAATAAATAATGATTCCAAGGTCACAGTTGTATGCAGGCAAAATAAACTTCATATTTACGAATCACTGGTCAAACGTGTGCTGTGATATGGAAGTGAAACACAAATCCTGACGAGTGGATCCAAAAAGATAGTGAACAGATTTGAACGCAAAATACTTCAGAAAATCGACGGCCCAGTGAAACAAGGAACAGAGTGGAGATTACGTTACGCCGGGGGCTTGCATGAACTATTTGACAAACTGCCTGTATCTACTTGCTAAAGCTACGTAAATTGCAATTGGGGGGCCACGTAGAAAGAATGAAAGAAAATTAACCAACTGAAAGAACAGTAAACGGTAGAGTACAAGATGAACGTCCACTGAGAAGACCAAGGACTTGATAGGAAGATACGATACATGTGGACAATGCACCCTTGCTGGGAGTGATCAAATGGCAAATGAAGTCGTGGAACCGTGATAATTGGAGAAGATTCATTCTGGAGGCCAAGACCCAGCCTGGGCTATTGCGCCATAGTTGAGGATGATGATCCATCCACAACACTAATCATTTTAGTGGCTCCAGAATGATGATATGTGGAGCTAAAAAGTTTTTCGGGTACAAAAGGGCTGCTGATAATTTTGTTTTGATGTAAGACAATTCTCATACACATATCGTCTATGTCACTCAGAGGGTACTCTCTGAAGTTTGTATTTCTGATTTTCCTTAACTAACGATAATCTATAACCTCAACTCTTTTGAGTTTGTACATGATCAATTGAAAAAAAGAAGAAATGCCCTTAAGCTCTGTCAAGAACGGGTAATTGTTCAAAATGTTAGTCATTTGTTGGAAATGGTACCAGATTGGTTCAAAAATAGGAAACGTCTTACTCATTTTATAACAAGGAGCTCCCAACAAGTACTTTTTTTGTGCTTGGGAGGTAAATGACATTTACGCACTGAAGGCAAAGCCCCCATGCTCACGAGCTGCTAGACTATCCACTAAGCACCACCCATGTCAACCTGATAAGCTAGTGTGTAATCCTTTCACATATTATTTTGGGCCAGAGCTTATTCTGCTATGCTGTGAGGTGCCTTTAAGCTGGGGAATCTCTCCTCCAGCGGTAGGGGAGGAAGGAAAATTGCCAAATTAGTGATCTCTAGCCACGACACTCCCACTTGCTGTAAAGGAACATAGTGTGCCACATGGTTCCATTTGTCAACAGTTTCAAGCAACAATGCGTTTATACTATCCGAGATGAGCTCTTGGGTCTCCTTGCAGAGGTCTCATTGCAACTCGCTCCATTCTTTCCACACAAAAATATGTGGCAGGCATTGTATCCTTCTCCTGGGAAAAATCTATAGTCCGGGGACCATTACCTATCAATCTTGTGCAGGTAAGACTGAAAACACCCATGCCCGTTAAAAAGCTGGATCATATATAGGGGTTTGCATTAGGAACATAATAATTTCGTATCTTTATATGAACGCACCCTTAAACTTTCTTAATAAATTGTCAATGTCAAAACATTAGATAAAGTCAATATTTTCTTCATAGTAAAGTTCACAAACCAGCAACGCTTGGAAATTATTAAGAATTACTACAGGGTTATCCATTTCGTGGTTGGGAAAGTATAATCCTGCTATTTGACATCTGTCAGAATTGAATGTCATCCAAAGTATGTATTTTTTTAAGTTGAAGGTTTTAGAAATATGGATCGTTTAACAGTCGAAGAACGCGTCAAAATTATTAAATTTTATTATAAAAATGGTGATTCTGCTGTATCAGCATATAGGGCTCTACAAGCTGATTACGATCGACATAATCGACCTACACAGCAAACAATTTCGAACACAGTGAGAAAATTTGAAGAGACTGGATTGGTTGTTGATATTGCAAGGCCTGTGAATTATCGCAACATTCGTTCTGCTGAAAATATTGCTGTCGTTGCTCAAAGTGTGGAGGAAGACCAGAATTTGTCGATTCCTCGACATGCTCAACATTTGGGCTTGTCTTGGGCTTGTCAATTCGGACCGCTATGGACGGATGTTAACCGATTATGTTTGGAGAGAAATTGAAGATTGTGATCTGGAGAATATGTGGTTCCAACAGGATGGCGCCACAAGCCACACAACACATGCTAATCGAGCACTTTTGCAAGAGAAATTTCCAGGATACGTAGTTTCGAGATTGAGTGATATCAATTGGCCCGCAAGATCCTGCGACCTAACACCTTTGGATTTTTACGGGAACAATTCTCAAAATCTTGAGCAATTGAAAACCAATATTCGTGAAGTTATGGCCGAGGTATTGCCGGAAATGTCATTGAAAATTACCTCAAAAGTATTGAGGCCTATAAGAGGTCCCGTGGAGAACATTTAAATAATGTTGTATTTCACGTATAATGGCAAAGTTTAATCTTTATATTGAATAAACAATTTTGTTTCCATCTGAATATTTTATTTTTTTTCTTTGGCTTTACTTTCCCAAGCGTAAAATGGATAACCCTGTATTATTTTAACCAGAATTCGATGAACTTTACATCAACGATATGTGGTTTCAACAAGAAGGTGCCACTAGCCACACAGCACGTCTCACAATCCATTTATTGAAATTTATTTATCCACTGTTATGTTCTTAATGGAAAATCCAATAGAAGTCAGTCTCAGCATGCCTTATATTCAGCCACAAACTCAGATCTGGGATGAGCCACGCACTCCACCTTCCCTTGGTGAAATTTATCTAAAACTGTAGCCAATCGTTAAGTGAGCACTATCCCTCCCCACGGACAACCATCTCTCTCGCAGTATTTAGCGTGTGTAACAGCAGTATGCAGATAGCTTTCCGAAATTCCCTTTCTCCTTGTGATCAAGACGAGCTCCCTTTTCTTCCATCGTACTACGAGAACCCCGTTCCATAGGGAAGCGATGAATATGCTAAGCACCAAGTCAGGGCAATAGTGGTAGACAAGTTACAAAACCTTATCTGGAACACCATCTGGACCAGGAGACAATATGCACTTGATTAATATCCCCAGGTATTTCACCATTGGCTGTGATTTGATTAGTATGTTCCTAATACTGATTGTCTTTATTCTAGCGATTCTCTTCATTGTTTAGAAAACCATTTCAGTTTTCTCCAGTTCTAGACTGACCTACGAGTAATCATCTAGTCTCTCATTTGGCTCATCAGTATACGTTGCCAAAGTTGCGCTTGTTCAACGAAGTACCTTGTAACTTGAGCCGCAGCATCATCCGCATAGCCGATCAAAGACACATTCCACAGGTCTGGAATAAGTGGGCAGTATCCAATGTAACTTCCATCCTTTGTTAGCTTTACGTCGTTTCATAAAGCAGGCTTTGGTTCTCCAGCTACTCCCTCAAAAGCCGCACTAGATATTCGGAAACTTAAAAAGTGTTTTACAATGTACCAAGAATATACAAGTTTAAGACGTTCCTAGCATCGACTGTCACAAGCAGAACGATCCATCACTTGTCGTGGCTATGTGTCTCTGCCTTATGGACCATGTTTACTATCTCTGCAATCAGATCAATGGTGGAGCGTTCTGCTCTAAAGCTATTCTGTTGATGAAATACGTCTCCAGTAGCACGTGTTGCGTCAGTGAGTTTTCCCTGTATAAGTTTCCCTAGCACTTTTCCAGCAGTATTTAGCATGCAAAACGGGCGATATATCATACAAATGGTGATTTAAAATTCCCTTTCTCCTTGCTGATCAAGACAAACTCCACCATCTTTCCCGCCCCGCTCCGTAGGGAAGCGTTGAATATGCTAATCAGCAAGTCAGGGCAATAGTGGTAGACAAGTCGCAACATTTCTTCTGGAACACCATCTGGACCAGGAGGCTTCCTTTTTGTTAAGTGATAGGACTGCCTCTTCCAGTTCAAGCTGTGTCAAGAATGGGTAATTGGTTGCTTTTCTACCGTGGACAGCGTCAACGTGGAAAAGACAGGCGGGAAAAAGTACCCGCAGTATCTCTTCCATCCCTTTCGCTTCATATATGCAAGGCATCTGTAGGGCA
The DNA here is from genome assembly GCA_963969285.1 of Odontomyia ornata. Taxonomy (NCBI): domain Eukaryota; kingdom Metazoa; phylum Arthropoda; class Insecta; order Diptera; family Stratiomyidae; genus Odontomyia; species Odontomyia ornata. The sequence continues at coordinate 354,634,513 of OZ017739.1, read as the reverse complement.
CCAAGCTTCCTCATAACGAGCTTGTAGTGAAGGTCCCATTGTTCTTAGTTTGCATTGTCCACTAGATCCTGCAATCAGCAAGCGTTGCTGCAGCTAATCAGTTTATGATGATTGTGTTACCTGGTTGCACGCCTTGTCACGGTTCCGTGCCCGATGGGTCGACCCTTTCGCTTTTCAACGATTTTAGTTGACCACCAGTACACTTGGGGGGCTACTGTGCTGAAGCTTTCAATGGGGTATAGAAGCACTGCAAGCAATGGTGAAGACGCTCAAGTTGAGTTCACTTTGTCGTGAGTTGTCTGTTTTTCAGTCATTTCTGTCACCCTACAATTTAGCGCCTTGACGTACTTCTCGATGTCCATCCTTCTGATGTTCCAAATGATTGTGCATGGTCAAGAACACGGAGGTCAGGAGATAATATCGTAGATTTCAAGCAGAATGCACTAATCATCACTGGCTTAGTAGTCCTCTAATACCCTTCAATTATGTATCCTCGGTACTCCGAGGTGAATTTTAAGTCCAGTGCGGTTCCTCAACAGGCAACACGTCTGAAAGTCGGCGTACTTTCAGTGTTTAGCAATGCGAGTGCCATCCTGACCACTATTTCCAGGAATTATTCTCCCCACGGATCTTTCAAAGACATACTGAATTTGATTGCTTTAGAATTGAAGTCTCCCCTAACGTGCATGTTGCCATCTGCGTTCGCAACAGTGGCCTCCAAAGTTTTTTGTTAAGCTTTGAAAGATGTAATTAGTTCGTTGGTGTTAGGTACACACTAAAGAAGATGGTCCCTGAGCACCGAACTCTCACGAAACATTCCCTCCATCCACAGTCCTCCACCTGAAAATCATTGTTTCAAATCCAGATGGTGGCAGCACCAGTTTTATCAGGATACCATGGCGGAGAGCTTTCATCGCGATGCTGCTGACTTAGTAGCAAAAAATTGGCTTTCATTTCCCTTGCAAACAGGTTTTGGGCGGTTGAACTGCAATGCAGATTTATCTGCAGGTTGCGGATCATCAAAGTTCTGGTTTTGCCCTGACCAGAGTTTCTTGGAAAGCGCTATTTTTTTCTGATTCAGAGATATGATCTTAGATTGGCATCATTTCAAAGGATACAATATGCCTCTTTCGTACACTTTTTCTTTTATGTTTCATCATCAGGTCTTTTGTTGCTAAGCATCCATGAGAGTTTTATTTTCTAGCGCTTTTTGAAGGATTTTCTTTTCAGCTTTCTTCACTCCTTTTGTCAGTACTATATGGAACCTCTGGTCCTCCTTTATCTCAATCGCTTTTGATTGGTCTAGATGCTATTTTTCTATTGATGTTTGATAATGGAATTATCTGGACGTGCCCTTTAGGCTTAGCCCTCAGTTTCTCTTTGACCTTCTTATTCTCTTTGGCTTTCAACTAGCTCCTTCTGTAATGCCGTATGTCATCTAGGAGCTCCTCCAGTTCAAGGTGCCCATTCTTTTCACTTTCACTCATTTTTGGTGAATCGTCTGCAGATTTGATTTTTTTTTAAAATCCCTCCCGATTTCCGTATTAGTCTTTTTGCTTAGCGGTGGTAAATGGCAATTATGCTTTGCGACCTCATTCCTTGGAAGAAGTAATCGGCTTCCATTAATAAGTAACGGTACTTCAGCCATATTTTCGACAGTGGTGATAGAGTAACACAAAGGCGTTTGTTTGTCTGGTCATTCCTTTCTTTTTCTGCCGTGCTCACTTTATGGACTTCAGGATGGTTCGTTATGATTTCTACATTGGACTCTTTTCAGTTCCTTGGGAAGCGGTCACAGAAGTAAGTATCAAATTTTTGATACTCTTTATATTTTTCTCCGTCGCGTTCTGCAGAGTTCCCCACACTTCCTTTTTAGAATGCTCTGACGTTTGCATCATTTTTTGCTGTTCCAAAATGCCACAGAAATATTTGTCCGTCTTTACTGTCATTTTATGTATCGTCGTTGGTACCGTTCTTAATGTGCTGCTAACATTATGGCTGTAACTGTTGGTTCCATCATTGTTCTTGAATTTTTACTTTTTTTTGGTTTTTCTTAAATGGATTTTTAAGTTTTTTCAGCTGAGATTGCTCCAGTGTGACTCGATCCCTCCTTGGGACCGCTATCTCTGTTCGTGTATTAGTCGCCTTTTTGGTCCCATGATTATCTTTGTAGAGCAGGAAGGCCATGCAAAGGTTGGCACAACCCCTTATGGAGATAATTGCTCAGAGCCAGACTAGCACTAATCGGGGCTCCGTCTCAGCCGAAAATACACAACCAACACAAAAATGAAACTTCAAACGTACTCCAAGGCCTGCCAAGGTTTTACTCGGACAGAGGCGGTATGACAGTAGGATTAGAGTCATTCATGCGCAATTGTTATCTTAACAAACTATCGTGTCTGCCATCCCAAAGCATTGTCCAAGGCGTGGTCCAGGTTCAGTCAGAGTAGTTACCTGTCATACCAAGAGGAACCTCATGACGGCCATCATATCCTCGGACCCGCAGTGTTGGCTCCCCTCAAAGAAAACTGGACTCTAAGAGTTTTTCAGTCGACTAGTTTTTTCCCTGTCTCATCAAGTTTGAACACAATGATAAAATCAATGTTAAACTTAAGAGTAAATTTTAAGTGATTTTCCTAAAAATGTGCTTTCTTGTGTAATTTAATTACTACAATATAAACAATTACAACTTTAGCAAGTGTTTACATAGCTTCTTAGTTTAGAACAATTTGCCATAACACTTCGAGCTAGATCTCTTTTTCTAGCTTTCAACCACGAAAGATGCTGAATTTATCGCTAACCTGACCTCCCTTCTCTCTATTGGTCAGCATGATATGCCACGCAGATTCATTGTGACTTGAAGTAAATCTTTCTAACCTAATGGCCGGTGAGAGTGTTAGAGTTTCACTTTGCAGGCATATTTGCACTAAAATACCAGGATATGTTAACCTGCGTCATTATTATCGTTAATTGAAGCACCGCAAGCTGCAGAGAAATTATTTCATTTAATTTCGTGAAGCCCGGTCTCTTGGTTTTATTTGAAATAGTGTTAATTTCTTATGTTATCATGAAATTATCTAAATGTGCACTAAATATAAACGGTGCGTGCATAAATCGATAAGGGATTTAACAACAAGTATATTCTGGACTAAATAGATGCTGCTGGAGTTAAGGAGTGTGGATAAATGTGCCAGCTTGAAACCATTATTGATCTTCCTTGTAGTGCCTTCTTGCATGCAGGGAACAATTTTGGTCTGGTTATTGTCGTTACCATTTGCTAATCTTAATAACTATATAATTTAAGTTTCATTCAATTATATAGAGAAATCATGGTGGAACCTGTCACGGACTAATTTTCCTGTTTAGACCACCACTCTGCTTTTTGGATGCGCATGCGCAAGATGTCACAAATACAATAACAATTCCACGAGCTTATTCCTACATAGTTACAAAAAGTAAAAGAGGATTGATCAGATGCGTAAAGTATTGTACTTTTATAGTCAATTATTTTGTTGATTCGGTATCCTTTCAATTGTACTGAATGTTAGATATAATTGTTAAATTTCACTCACTTGTGTAGATACTTAAAGAAATTCAAATTTAAGTGGAGCTACTAGGTTTAGATTGTATATATAATGACGTGTTGGTATGAAACCAACGTAGCGTAAAACCAACAATGAAATGGAAACCATTCATCCAGGAGGATCACCAAATACACCCGATGATATGCTCCGAAGGAGTGGCGGATTGAATGAATAATTTTTATCAGAAAGTTCAAAGCCAGTTATGAATCATTCGCAAGTGGGTTCCGAAATGACAGTACAGGAGAAAACACAAATCTTCGCACCACGAAACACAAAGAACTCTAAACAACTCACCAGCTCTAATTTCGAAAATACAATTCTTGTTATTTGAATTAGTGAGTGTAAAAGAACTGTTAAACAAATAGTCGCGATCAAATGCTTTCACTCCACGAACCGACAGATCAGGTGATCACTATACAATTCACCACATCTATGCAATATTTATCAATGAACATTTGATTCAGTTTCGTGAATGGCTGCACAACGATTACCCCGTTTGCTTACTGTAGAAATTTCATGTGCAGTGAATTTCAACTTAAACCTGCACATTTATCCCCTTCACTAAAGTCACTGGCTGTGAAAGTTTTATGCACAGTTAATTCCAACATAAAGCTGCACAACATTCCTCTTCTGTAATCTAATCGCAGTAAAACCTCGGAGTTGTGGCTTTCGATTAGAAGGGATAATTTGAAACGCACTGAACCAGGCAAGCTTCAACAGCGTGGGAGGATAAAGTTGCGTGGGAAATCTAAGTGGGCAAGGTGAAAGCAGCGAAATAAGAAAAGTCTAAACACACAGCATCCACATTTTCCATTTCACAAAGCATCCACATTTTCCATTTACCCTGTGTTGCACACTTTCTGAATTTTCCCAGGGGCCGGTTAGCTGAGCTGAGGCCTGTCGTATTCAAAAAACAAAATCAAAAGCATATAAAATTTCCGACACACGTGTTTTTTATGCATTTCAGAACATGGGAGTATCGCCAGATTCTAATAAAACTAAAAGAGATACTGAAGATGACTCGAAGTAGTCAAAACACGTCTGCTCACACAACAAAGCAAGGCCCGACGGCGTTTATAGAAAAAAGCCTGCGGATATCAAATAAACAAAATTATTGACTAAAAAACTAAAAGATTGCATAGAATGAATTTGTTCTGCTAAAAAATCATTAATTTTTTGAAATCTGGTAGTCCTGAAATCTCGAATCGAAGCACATGTTTATATTCGCGGCTATCCTCGCATCAACATTTACCACCTGCGAGTACCTGCTGCCGCGGATTTATGGTTTGCTCTTCGGATTGAGTGTGAATACTATGTGAGTAGGCTATGGTCTAAACCATAGTATACTCAACTAGTACCCACACCATTCATTTACCCTGTGTTGCACACTTTTTGAATTTTCTCAGGGGCACGTCAGCTGATCCGGGGCATTACAGCTGATCCCATGTTTGGCGCGCTCAAGAAACAAAGCAAAATGCAAATAAAATTTCCGACGCACGTGTTCTTTTATGCATTTCAGAACATGGGAATGCTGCCACATCCTAATAAAAAACGAAAAGATTGCATGGAACGAATTTGTTTTTCTGCAAAGTTATTGATTTTTTGACATATGGTAGTCCTGAAATCTCTTATCGAAGCATATGTTTATATTCGCGCCAACCCTCGCATCAGCATTTACCTACCTACCTGCCACCGAAGATTTATGGCTCTCTGTTCGGCTTGTGTTCGAATTTTTCCGGAGGGTTGATGAAGTGTGGTTACTAGTTGAGTATACTATGGACTAAACCAGTGGTGCCTTTTTTCGTTGCACAAGAACTAATAACAAGTTTTTTTTTTGTGGTAGGGAGGTGAAGGCATTTACGCCCGCCGAGTCTGGCAGTGTGGGACTCCCACGGAGGATACCCTTGGACTAACCACTAAACACCTCCCCTGTCAATCTGAGAACCTAGCCTGGAACCGTTTGATACATTACTTCGGGCCAGGTCTCGTTTTGTTACGCCGTGGGGCGCCTTCAAGCTGGGGAGTTCCTTTCCTAGCGGGAGGGGAGAGGGGAAGAGGAAATGCCAGAAGAGCGATCCCCCAGCCCCAGCACCTCCGGCTGTTGCGAGTCCCTTTTATCTTTTAGGACTGCCCGAGCATAATGTGCCACCTGGTTCCATTTGTCAACCGATTCGAGCATCACCGCAACTATATTATCTGGGGTGAGCTCTCCCGTCTCCCTGTAGAGTTCCCTTCGCAGCCTGGCCCATTTTGTACACGCAAAAAATGTGTGACAGGCATTGTCCTCCTCTCCTGAGCAAAACCGTCAATCGGGAGACCGTGACTTACCGATCTTGTGCAGGTAAGACTGAAACTGACTGACAAGTTTGCTAAACAGACCTACGCTCATGTCAGAAGGGTTTTGTATTCAATTTACAAAATGCAGTCACCAGATCGAATCAAATCAAGAAACATGTCAAAGACGATTTTATTGGAGGAAATATGAAATACGAAGATCATACTATTATTAACAAAGTTGAACGAATTTCGACTTCTGAGGTTTTCGTTATTGTTATACTCATAAATATCTCCCTTGATAATTATTTCAGATGTCCATTCGCGAGGGAGGAAACCACATTTTTCATGTATTTCCCCCTTGTGCCCCCACTGAATCAAAAACTGAGAGTTTAAGAACTGTTTTGAAAAGCTCCCATGAAAACTTTCGTTCCATACTCATATCGGCTACGTTTGATGAATTTCATGTACTGTTATCATCGATTAATGGCCAATTTTTTCGAATACTAGTTTGGTTACAAACCCCTTTTGCTAGGAGCTCTCTCCCGCCTCGTTGACTTGTTTCACTTATGAGCATTAATTGTAGTTACTCATCTTCAGTCATCCTTAAATTGAATCAAGTGTTCAAAGCATGCACCATAAACGTCGAAGTTGGGGAAAAATAACTCAAAATTATTCAATCTTCGCATTTGAAACAGCCACCATTTTGTTTTATGATTACTGATACCACTAGCTGAACCAATTCTCAAAGATTTTCATGATACCTATCATTCCTGAAATTTTCATGTAAATCCTAGCAAAACTGTAGTGTCTGAGTCGATAAAAAGCGCATGTTGTTCCGTAGCCATATGTTGCAGCGCATATTGTTCCATAGTAATACAGGTAAATTCAAACCGCTATAACTTTGCTAAATATGATTCAATCTTTATGAAACTTTCAGGATGGATTAATCTTATAAATAAACATCTACGCACTGAATTTCATTGAGTTTAAAGATACCGTTAAGATTTTATTCAAGAAAACATAAAATTAGATAAATCATACTATTACTAACAAAGTTGAGTGAATTGCGACTTCTAACGTATTTGTTGTTATTGTACTCACCAAGGCCTACATTCCTGATTTTTTCAGATTTTTCGGATCACAGGTGTCCAATCGCGAGGGGGGTGGACACAAATTTTTCGTGTATTTCCCCTCCCTGTGCGCCCTTAAAGCAAACTTTGCCAAACTAAGACCTGTTTTGAAAAGTTCTCATCAAGACCTTTCATTTGGTATCCATATAGGCTACCTTCAATGAAATTTTTTTTTCGTGGGGTCACTCCCCTATATGGGGAGACCCCCCTTAAATACCTTGTAAAATTTTTTTGTAGTTGAACTTTGAAGAAATCACCACTTTACACCTACGCACAAAATTTGATGTTTCTAGCTTAAGTAGTTTCCGAGAAAAACTACTGTGACACATGGACGGACGGACGGACAGGCAGACGGACAGACGGAGAGACAGGACGCGATTTGAGTAGGGTTTTGTAATATTATTTTACAAAACCCTAAAAAGGCCGGGAACATAGGGAAGATTTCTTTTTGCGGTTTTCCCCGAGTACAGGAGGTGTTTTGGTGACGAGGCTGAGTATACTATGGTGACGAGATACTCGTAGATAGCATTACACGGAGATTTTTCTCCTTTTTTTTTGGCTGGCGATATGCAATTGGATAACACCGGCGGATTGTTGAACAAAGAAAGAGAATAGTGCAGACAATTTCTATGTATGGAAAATTGGATGCAGGATTTACTCGGCCAAAAACGCGTAAGAAAACATTTCACAATATTGTTTTATCATTAAAACATTTTGTTTTATCATTGAAATATTTTGTTTTATCATTGAAATATTTTGCCTCATTTTGTTCTTTTCCACCAAATCATAATCCATAATGTTTCAAATTCAATGTGTAGCTTTAATCCATTGAAAGTATTGTGCACAGGAATTAGCTCGTGGTTGGTACATATTTCATACCTTATTAAATTCCACGTGCCGAGGTTACAACCGATCGAGAAGCAGAGTGGGTGGGTTAATTCGAGCGTATTGCCTTTGAGGTTAGTCAAGCTTATCTGGCGGCTTGGGGGACTAGCGAAATAATGTACGAGTATGAGTGACATCCACGTCCATCACCGGTGGACCCTGGGACCCAAATAACCTCCTTTTGGAGGCAGCATTTGGTTTGAAGGGAAATATCCCTAATCATCACAATGAGTTGTTATTGTCCTGAGACGAATAATCGGAGCGAAGCTAGACGGGAACCAATTGTGAATTCGATACAACCATGAGTTGTATGACATTTTTGATGAACCGTGGGTCTCAACGATTGTAAGGCTGCGGGAGTTGCAATGGGCTAGCCTCATGAATCGTATGGACAAACAACGGGTACACAAAAAGGTATTCGTTAGGAGAACTGATGGCCGGAGACCAGTGGGGAAACCGAGGAAACACTGGTCTGACTCGGTCGATGAAGACAATTCATCGCTGCTTGGATTTCAAAATTGGAGGATGCAGTCAATGGACCGAGACAGTTGGAGGCGCTATTTGCAGGAATCGAAGGCCCGAGAGGGGCTGTAGTGCTAAAAAGAAGAAGAAGAAAACTCATAGTAATCTGCATTTTAATGAAATTTTAAGATTTTATGGGAAAAAACGTAAAATTAACAAATCATACTATTACTAACAAAGTTTGGCGAGTTTGTACATTTTGCCTCCCTCTGGACCTCCTGCTTTATAAATTGCTCGTAACTTTTTGATTTTATTTTCTAAACGTTCAAATCAAGAAATTTTATTTGATACCGTACTGGATTATCTACGATAAAAAATTGTTACATGTGATCTCGGTAAATTAGGGGGGGAGGGGCGTCTCCCTTAAGAACCTTTGAAATGTTCATGATACCACAACTTTTATAAGAATACCTTTCTGACCTTTCCACAAAGTTTGATGATTGAAGCTTCTGAAGAAACTTGTTACGAGAGTCGTACGGATGAAGAGGCAAACAAGACACGAAATTAATAGGTCTTTATGAAATAGGTACCTTTTACAAAGCCTTAAAACTGGATAAACTAGTCGGAAATTAATGTTTTCGAAACCATTTTTTTTTTGTGGATCGATCTGTTTGACTTCTCTTTCATATATTTTATCGATTCGTATTCACCTTCCAACTACCAAAGATCAAAACTTAAGAGCCATAAACTTTGTTAGCTCACATTATTCTTCAGCACGAAATTCAACCGGCCCCTCGTTAAGCTCAATTGCCTCTCTCTACGCTTAGCGCTGTTCATGTACACACTTATTATCAATTTACTTGATAACTTCTTTGCCTGATATGAGATTGTAACAAAATAAGCGAACGCATAGCAAACACCAGTTTTTGCTGGAAATAAATTTTCAGATAAATACCATAATCAACTGTTAATCCGTCCTCCTTGAACCCTAATCCCATCGTAGCCATAACTTGGCTCCTTAATTTGGGGTTACGAGAAAATGAGTTGGAAGCGTGTAAAGTGCTACACTCCTTTCGCTGACTATATCAAGTAACAACACGAGCCTAAGACAATAAGGGGATAAGCGAACGAAACCCTTTAATTGTTTCGAGCAGTGAAGCGTGGGCGACTTCTTCATTTAGCCACGTTGCAGTGTCTTTTTTGGGTAGAAAGATGGAGAGCATTTAATGCCACATGGTTTTTGCACATGGAAACTGGCAAAAGCTTCCTAACGAGTATCATCCACATAAAATTTTCAACTCTCATTTGGGATGGAAACGGTCGAAGCGTAAGGCATAGCTGAAATAGATTGTGGGGTGAAGCGTTCACTCTTTTGATAGACATTTCTTAGTTATCATTATGATTACACTTTTCATATACTCACAATATGGTTTTGATGTTGAGTTTAGAAGAGTCACGATGACATTTCCCAGAACACTTGTCAGACACACCTGAACACTGTCGTAATGAGTAACGTCTTTTGTGTTTCTCCTATTGTGGCCTTCATAAAGGAACGTATGGTGTCAAAACAAAGCAGTCATTATTGGGTTCTTCTTAAAGTTATGCTGAAACTGGGAGCTTCAAGATACGAAATAAGGGATTTTCATTACTAGTTTGATGTATATATTGAGCATTGAACAACCTAACCATCATGTAAGTATAGCATAAATGTGGTTTCCACTTCAGTCGGAAACACTTTTCCTTATGTTAAATACGTAGATACAAGTATAAAAACGCACACATACGCAAGCATCAAGCATCAAATTACTTCAAGGACTCGCAATAAAGTCTCTGAAACCGAATTACGTAATTCAGTTTTGCCCTCTTTTGATCTCATAAAAAGCATCCATGAAAACTAATTCAATAAAGCAGAAAATGTCTTGAAGACTTAAAGGCTCGTCAGATTGTGTGCTCTGTGCCTAACGTAATCTCATCCGCTGCCAGGATATCAATCGACATGTCAACTAATATCCTCTCATATTCGCATATTTTGTAATATGATAAAGGACACATTCTTTCGGCCATTGAACGTAAAATTAAGTTAGAGAATGATTAATGAGAAATACGATGTTCATAAATCCATGGGCGCCTGAAGGTGGAAGCAGCATTTAAGTAAACGCCTTTGCCTTTAAGTGCTGACCTAATGAGACTTTTGCTTGTCGAGGATGTCCTTGCTCGCGGCATTCATCAGTGCTCATTAAAGGCCCCAGCACAAAGGCCATTGAAACGAGTTCAGATATATGATAGCTGAAGTTAATTTTGAAATTAATGACGTCCTATTCAAGGAGACAGTTGTTTTTTGTCATCGTTCACTTCTCAAATTATGGACGCTTATCTAAACATCAAATCGACGGAGAGAGTTCCTCGAAATACTTCTTCGGTCCATTGACGCTTCGGCAATCTCTAATCAAGAGAGCTATGTTTATTTATGAGGTTGTGATAATTATTCGCAAGACAGGAGGAAAGGGATTGATTAATAAAATATTTAATGTGTTTACTCCATTCAAATATGGTCACAGGATAAACATTTGAACAGCTGCTAGATGTGTTTGATAGAAAAGGTCAACATAGTGAGAAAACACTAGAAAATCTGAAATATGATATTAGCAACAATTAATCAATTTTGCCTCGATTTACTTAACTCATATCATAATGGTAAGGCAACTTGAGGTCAAAGCTTCGATAGATCTGTTCTTTTTCTTGCATATATGTAACTTACTATACTGCCTATTAACTTAGTAAGAAGACATTGTTGAATTGAGGTTTAATAATGCGATTTAAGTCTGCATAAGATGTAACTGTCGGCAGTATGCAGGACTATTATTCTTGCCTAAATTATTTGTGGAAAACTTATTTCTTCAGATTCTAGACGAATGGAATTTTCCTACTTATTTCGTGGAAGATTTTGGTTACCTCTATGCACATATTTTCGCAGAAATATTATTTTGACATTGTATGCTATTTGAATTCTTTCCAAACACGTGCGGTACTCATCAAAGGATATTCTCAACAAATGAATTTTAATGTGACTTTCATCGGTTTAAAAGGATTAACTAGAAGCTAGGAAAGGATTAAGATGGATTATGAAAAATAATTTTAGTCTATTCCCATGCGAAATAAAAGAAAAACGATTTGATTTGTACTCTAAATAAAGACGATTAAGCAAATTAATTTCAATTTGGAATATTTATCCGTCAGCAAATACTTAGGTTCAACTATAACATTGAGATAAAGGGAATCTTTGAACAAAACGTACGTTGTTTAATAAGATTACAATCCGAGTAAGAAAGAGAGTGTTTCTACCAGAAGGACTTTGGAACCATTCTAGGGTTCAAACAAACTTTTCTGATGAAATGAATCAATGATTTGAATTACGCACGCATTGAAAATACAAGAAATCAATCAAACGTTTGAGGGCTTCCTCCATAAACACATTGCATCCGCTTTTTTCAAGGGCTTTGTAAAATAGTTTTACAAAGCCGTCCATCCGTCCGCGTATCACAGCAATTTTTCTCGCAAACGATATAAGCTAGAAATATCAAATTTTGTGTATAGGTGTAAAATGGTACCCTCTTCAATGTTCAATTGCACAAAATTTGTATAAGATGGCCAAAAGGGGTCTCCCCACATAGAGTAGTATCCCCCTGGAAAAAAATTCATCAAAGGTGGCCGATATGTGTATAAAATGAAAGATATTAATAAGAGCTTTTCAAAACAGGTCTTAAAATGATACGAGGAGTGCACAGGAGAGGGAAATACACGAATAATGTGTATCCCCACTCGCGATTGGATACCTGTGATCTGAAAAAATTAGGGACGCAGATATTTAAGTACTTAGCCCCACCGCCCGACGGTATCACTACAGCAAGAGAGATTCACTATCATGTAGTGCATTCTCGGAGACGACTACTGTTAAAATCAACCAAACTGGACTCGTACTTTTGTTTTGGCTGCGTGTGGAAGCGCGTGCGTTCGCGGATTTTAGAAAAATGGAGAAAGAGCAATATTAACTGGATGTTCGATACTTGCTTCCGGGAGGAAAATCGTGCAGTAAAATCAATGAGTGCTTGGATGTTGTGAACGCTGGCTCTGCTTCTGCGACAGCGACCATAAAAAATTGGTTTAACAAGTTTCAACGCGGTCGCACATTTTTTTGATAAGCAAATCCCAGGTGCTTCAAAAACGGCTATTACAGTGGGTAACGTGACAAAAATCTACGAACTCATATTGGCAGACCACTGATTGAAGGTGCCCAAGATATCTGAGACAGTAAGCATCTTACGAGTAAAAGGTCACGTGTGTCATATTTTGCATGAAATTTTGGGCATAAAAAACCTCGCCCGATGAACGTGCTCCGAAGAAGGCAAAAATTGTCGAATTGGCAAAAAAAAGGATGGCCACCGTTTCTTGGGATGCACAAGGTGTGATCTAGAACTACCTGGAGAAGGGCGAAACGGGCACAAGGCTCTACTATGCAAAATTATTGGGCCAATTTTCCACCGAACCACAGAAAAAACTCACGTTTGGCGTAGAGAACAGTGCTCTTGCACCACCATAACGCACCGCCTCACACACTCGTCATCGCTACAGCCAAATTGATCAAATTGGGCTATGAACTACTACTTCATCCAGTATATTTTCTAGATTAAGCCCCTTGCAACTTCTTATTGTTTCCAAACTTAACAAAGTCACTCGCCAGGCAAAAATATGGGTCGAGTGAGGAGATCATCACCGCTACAGAGGCCTGTTTGGCAAACCTCGGCAAACATATTTTACAACCAGTTAAAGCAGTTGGAGCATCGTTTGACCAAGCGTATCAAACTAAAAGGATATTATATTGAGAAATAAATCACCACTTATACAAAACTAATAATGGCGACCCCTATTAAATTTTTTAGTAAGGCCTTATCTTTTGAGAAACTACAATTTCTGACATTCTCATAAAGTTTGAATACTGTAGATTCTATATTTAATGGCTTAGGAAATTATCCTTCCTCTCGCATTCGTGCACGCTTGTAACACTGTTCTATGACCTGTCTTGAAAAACTCTATGAAAGGGCTTTAAACATGATTATATGACCGCCTTTTCAAGGGGAAAAATGTTTTTGAGGTTCACCTCCGTATACAGGAATACTCCTATTAAGAACTTTCTACAATTTTTAAACTAAAAATTCAACATTCCCATACAGATAATATTCATGTTGACGTGGTCCACTGTGAAACTACTACCGGTTGCCACTTTTAACGAAGACAGAGTTTGAGGAAGCAGTCTTCTCTGTGAAGGCAAGTAAGGCTCGAGGACCAGAAGGGATTCTAGCTAAGGTATTGCTGATTGTCGATCACTTCTGCCCTGAATCGCTGTTCAGTACGTTCAACGCTTGACTGCGTGCAACTACATTTCCAGAGTGCTGGAAAGTAGTGAGGTCCGTGTTGATCAACAAGGGGAAGGAGAGCCCCAAGTCATTGTCTGCATATTGCTCATTATGTATGCTAGACAAGTTATCAGAAGCGCTTGCTGCCACGATTCATGCTGCTGGGGACCTATACTCATGGTAGTTTAGCTTAAGAGTCCTTTCTAAGTGCCAAAATATCTGATCGGGATTTGGAGGGACTTTTTGAAGCACTATTGTCTGCACTATGATACAAAGAAAGGTCAGCGGAGGATAGAATTTTAAATTGGATTTCACCAAGGGCTCCATCTTTGGCCCTGATTTTTGGATCATGTTCTATGACGGGCTACGCAGATGTTTGTAGCGGCGTTAGTTACGGGACGCGTGATCGAATATGTTTAATTCAGACCAGGTGTATTGAAGCGGTGAGTGAGGAGCTGAATGACTGTTCATCGGCTTAAGTATCGAAGTATCATATGAATTTTCTTACTTTGTCTCATTTGTTCGAGGTTTCTCCAAAGAAATCTGAACCGACCTCTCACCAGTCATAGAAGTGAGGTCTGGAAATTTGTGAACGGGCTATACTTATCAAGTCAACAAGTTCAGACACCTTTAGTCCACTCCAAGGTGGCTGCTGGCAGGCTAGCTAGTTTAGAGAGGAATTTCGGCCGCAGGTCTTCCGCCAACAGACTGACTCCAAAATACAAGCATCAGCCGGTCTGAGGAAAAGAACAACATGAAATATTCTCAACCAAAAACCACGCGTTCCTGAATATTTACTGATGTGGTGCCCGAAATAAACTACTCAAATTCAAAATCAAATCAATCTATTTCAAGTAAAAATGCAAAACCAAACGAAATCAACCATTCGCGAATTATCTAAAACCGACCCCCTTGGCGGCATGCTAACCTTTGCCATCACTTCCCTCTGAAAAAGAACGGGTTTACTTAAATCAACAATTCATTTTATATTTATACGACTTCGTTTTTACTTTTCCGTTTCTTTAAAAAAAAAACTTTCTATTGCATTGATGACTTGGAAGTCACTTATACATAGTTAAAAAGTACCATACATATAAACTCTCAAAACATACAGAAAACTCCTTCTTATCATAAACATCACTTTCACATCATTTCATGTAAAACAGTAATTTTACCACTCAAATTTCATAAAATTCTCATTTGCTTCTTATTTTTGATGTTAAGTTTTAACCTTCTCGCTTTTTCTCTCTGTAAGGCAACAAAGAGATACTTTGAATAATAAAAACAATAAAATTCAACTAGAAGAGGAGTAGTATTAATAATTATTTAATATTAGTAACTAAATTCTTAAGCAATAATAGGTATTATCGTTACATAAGTATGGGTTGACTTTTGATTCAAGGTGCAGTGCAACATATTCAGGCATCAATTAATAACTGATTTGAGACAGTTAAAACAAAAATCAGACTATTTTGTGTAGAGTTAAAAGAAAGCTTAGTGTTTCTTTGTCAGAAAAAGTACTTGAAAATTAATATTTCAATTGAATAATTTATAATTGATGTGGGAATGCATTCCAAAGCAGGCATGAGAGAAAGCTCAAACTAAATTCACGTTTAGCCTATGGCCTAACACTTTCTTCTTTGAGTACAAGCAGTGAACGTACTTAACTGCCCAGCAAATTGCGGCTTAAGCAAAGAAAAGGAGCATCTAGCCGATACTTGAAGTTATTAAATATAAAATAATAAAGAATACATAAAAATTATTTACACTTATAACTATAATAAACCTAAGATTTTGCTGTGAACGGATCTCACGAATGGTGAATCTTTAAATGTTTATTATGATTTGTTTTTGTCGTTAAACTTTTTCCACATTAAAAATCAATCCAGCTTTCACCATGCTCATTAATTTAATAAACTAAATAATGCATAGGCTTTATGGTGACGCCGGAATGATATTGAACTTGATGTTTCAAGATTATTTCTAAACGACCGGAAACAAACAAAAGTGAAACTTAGACCGACTCGAAAAAAGTTCGGAATATTCGTTTACTTTATGTTTACACTTACTACACCGACACCTTACTGGTTTTTTTCTATGGCCATCATGTTAAAAAAAAAAACACAATTAATGGGACATCCCACTACAAAGTTTCAATTTCCGACCCTTAAAAAGACTGCAACACGGCTGTCGATGCATTAAGCTTTGCTGAGCTCGGCTACATGCTGCTGAGGAACCCTGTCCTCCTAATTGTCAAAAAATGTGAACAGGGGCACAATGTATTGAAACTGAGTAGAAAAAAGCGTTTCTAGTCACATACCTTTTCTTATCGAACTATTCGCTATTTTTCCTGACCCCAGAACGATGCTGTTATACTTCACGAAATTTGAACTTTTTTTTCACCATTTCAGAGCTAGCTTCTCGCCCAGACAGGCTCGCTGTATCAAATGATTTTTTTGGCACCAGTCCAAACTTCAGTTTTGCTACGAAGGATTTTTGCATTTCGTTCATGAAAAATAGACAAATGTCGCAATTGTTTCATACTTCCCCGAAAATCACACAAAATACTTTCTAGCACTATCTTTCTCTACTCTTTTTTATGCCCGTAACTTATAAAATGTTATCCCTGATTCTCTTTCTATTTTTTCAATGGATTTTTCACTAACGTGGGAAACGTAGAATAGATGAGTCACAGAATAATTCATTTTGCAGTACATGAACTGCTAGTCTGAACTATCACTCGAAAAACGTTAACTCACCACGTCAAGTGATGGTTCAGTGGCAGAGACCTATCATCTAACACCTGTCAGCTAATCAGCAATTGTGTAGGGATGACAGATCTCTGTCGTGTATCAATCCAGGAGATCGGAGGTTAATACACATATTAATTAAGAAAAGAGTCCCCAGAATAAGGGCTATCAGTACCGCGGGAACACTGATCGAGTCAAAACTAGTAGTGAAATACATGGGAGAAATTATGGACTCAAAGATGAGTTTCTCCACACAAATTAGAGCAACAGCCAATAAGGTGACAATACGTGTAGTGACTCCCACTCGTCTCATGGTCAACATAGGGAGACCTGTTTCATCTAAGAGATGACTTCTATTGAGTACAATTTGTCCTACTCTATGGGTCAGAACTACAGAGCAATGCTGTAAACAAGGAGTTTCACCGAAAAAGGTTGGCACAGGTACAGGTTGGTGATTGCAGGTATGATGCCCACTGCGCTCATAGTTAGGGAGCGAAGGAGCGTCTATCTGCACAAAAGCGAGTAAAAAATTTTGCACAGACCTTGAAAATAATTTGTCGATACAAAAACCAAATGAATTCACATAAAATAAAAATCTTAAATACATTCTCCCATCTTCCGTGGTCGAATTAGTCGGTGAATACCCATGTGATATTTGATAAGAATATGAGTTTATCTTGAAACAATCTTCAATACAATATAACCTTTTCAAATGCACTTTACACGAGAATTTTGAATTTTTTTTTGTTTTAGCACTATAGCCGCTTCTGTAACTCCACTTAGAGATAGTTGGAGTATCTCATTATCTTGATCGAATGTGTCTACACTCGAAAAGATGATATGGTCAGTACCACGCTTTGGACGTGTCTCCGTCCACCCTGCTGCGATGTCAATAAAATAATTTTCAAAAGTTCCTTTCTTGACTGTAAATAAGGGGTTATGAAAAGTAAAATAAAAAATTAATTAATAAGACCACTTTTCATTATTGAATTCCCGCCCGAATGCATTTCGGACATCATCAGTGACACGCTACTAACCACTACTTCTTCGTAGCACTAGAGCCCATCTCGAGCCTTTCGCTTCCTGCAAATAGCGCCTCCAACTGTCTCGGTCCATTGACCGCGTCCTCCAATTTCGAAAGCTGAGCAGCAATGAACTGTCTTCGTCGACCGAGTCAGACCAGCGTTTCCTCGGTTTTCCCACTGGTCTCCGGCCTTCAGTTCTCCCAACAAATACCTTTTTGGGTGTCCGTTGTTAGTTGTCGATGTCCAGCCCATTGCAATTTCTGCAGTCCTACAATCGTATAAACGTTAACATTATAGAGCATAAGTTTATAAAAAAAATTAAAACAACACATATGTAAAAAATTCAATAAGTCAAACATGTGTAAGGATAAATTATTTAAATAAAGCAATAAATGAACAGAGAAACAATACAAACAATACATATTCAACAAATCGAACAATTCAAAATAATGAGTGTAAAAATAAAACAAATGTAAATTTGTAAACAACACATTAAAAGAATAAATTAATTAAATATATGTATGTAAAATTCGAAGAAATGTAGATGAAATCCTGGCCCCTATCAAGCTAGCGATAAAAGTTGTGAGAGGATATAGCCGCTATCCGCGTTTATGGCATTCCTTGCTTTTGTAACGAAGTGCTATTCATAGGCGTCTAATTTGTTGTGGTTGTATATGCTTTTGCGTAGGTGCAAACTCTCTTCAAAGTTTCCTAGTTTATGCTTTGTTTCTGAATATGTGCTGTTACTGCAGAGCATTGTGTTTTAGGATATTGTAAAATGATTTTTTACAATACCATACTTAAATCGCGACCTGTCTGTCCGAGTATCACATCAAGTTTTCTAGCAAAGGACATAAGCTAGAAACATAAAATTTGGTGAGTAAGTCAAAAGTGAAGTCTTGAAAGTTGCAGTATAAAATAAGGTTTAAGGAGGTCTCTTTATATAAAGGGGATGACCCTTAGAAACAAATTTTTTACTACTTAACTGATACTTTTTACTTCAGGGAGGCGAAATATAAGAAAATTTTGTGCACCCCCACAATTGGACATCTTTGGACAGAAAAATCTGAAAAACTCCGTCAAATCTGTTGATGATATTACATTTTACTAATTTCACGTTTTCATCTGTAAAATCGAAAAGTTGCCCTTAAACTTGCCAAAACCTAAATTTTCTGGTGTGAAGTGCATGTTTTTTTAAAAGTTTCATGAAAATCGAGTCAAAAACAGTTAAGTTATAAACAATTGAAAATTTATCAATTGCGACAACAGTTAGATGCGATACTACTTAAAAATACTTTCGGAGAAGATCCGAACTCTACAGATGAATAAAGACTCTGATGAACATTTTAAAAATAATTTGTAACATTGATATGTCATCGTGACAACTTAAACATAGAGGTTAGGACCGTGAAATTAAAATGGTGGTCATTCAAAATAACATTTGGCGAATTATTATTTTTTGGGTTGGTAGTACTGTCAGTGACATCTATGTTTAATTTACATATCAAAATATTCATTAGTGTTTGAGATACGCGTCGTTTTGTGAGCTGCTAAAAGTGAGTTTTTCGTTTTTTGCGATATCGAAATTTGTTGAATTTGCATTAAATTTTGTTTGCGGAATCAATTTTCTGCTGCGGATACATTGAGGATGGTGCAAAAAGCCTTCAGTGATGAGGCTTTGTCTAAAAAAATGTTTACAAGTGGCATAGTGATTTCCAAGCCGGCCGTGAACATGTCGAAGACGAAGAGCGTCCTGGGCGACCATCAACCTCTTCTCTTCTTTGATTATCGTGGTGTTGTGCATTATGAATTCCTTCCGCTGGGCCAAACAGTCAATAGCGAATATTATTTGAACATTATGCCTGCGTAACGCTATCCGCCTTAAAAGGCTGGAAGTTTGGAAAGACAATTCTTGGTGTTTGCACCACGATAATCCACCATCCCATATTGCACCCGTAATTCGTGATCATTTCGCCAAAAACTGAACCCATATCATTCCGCAACCACCGTATTCACCTGATCTGGCACCATGCGGCTTCTGACCGTTTTGATACGATAGAGGAGATTTAAGCCGCAGCGAAGACGGAAGTGAAGGCCATCCCGGAAACGACGCGTATCTCAAACACTAATGAATATTTTGACATGTAAATTTGACATAGATGTCACTGACAGTACTACCAACCTTAAAAAAAGTAATTCTCCAAATCCTTATACGCGCGCAGCTTAAATTCAAATGTCACCTTATTTTTTGGTCACAGTAGTACATAATAACCATATGTTAGTTTTCCGAGCTCAATTCATGGAATTTGTGTATGAGTCAAGTTTTACCGCTCAAAAGTTTGATTTTCTAGTAATTTTACAATGTCCTTCGGGCAGGAGCACCCTCCAGCTACTATTAATAATTTAGTTATTGATGTGGGTTTCATGTTCATTAAATCGAATAGATAAATAGCGTTTGTTTGAGCTACATACATAATTTATACCGTAGTTAGAACAGCTGATCTCATAAATACCACTACGGTCGGCCGATTGAAACAATAACTTTTACTGAACCAAGAATATTTTGCAACTCGTGTTTGGTGTATACAATTTTCTTTTTCAAATGCTTTCCTCGTTGGTTTAAAATTGAAGGGATTTCTGTAAATGGAATATATGCTTAGTTATCTGTTTTAATGTTTTATTTTGACTAAAGGGTGTTGATAAATTGTTTTAACGATGCACATTTGAATAATTTTTTTGAGTGTCTATGATTTCTTTATCAAACGGTTAATTTTACTATACATATTTGTTTTAGTAATGTACAGAAGTAAGTGGCGTTGTGATGCGATGGTGAACTATAAAGTGGAAGGATGCTATTTTCTGTTAATATTAATAGAAAGAATCAATCGATGAAACTGTCGGTTGAAGACTTTTTCAAAAATATATCAAAATCAATTTTGTTGGTAACCTTCGCGCACTTTAAAACCGAATGAGAGATTGAATTATGCTCACCCGTAGTCTCGTAAGTAAGTTTAATACTTTTATATTTACTATTAATTAATTGTTCTCATTGCCATTAACTTCATTTTATTAGAAAGATAATCCTCTTCAATTTTAATTTGATCGGGCATGTGAGTGCCACGACTGGTGCGGAGGAAGTCCGAATAGAAGGTTCAATTTTCGACTATAACATGGAAAATGTTGTCTTCCATTCCATCCTATTCCTGATAAAACGGCAAACCAAACTAACCATAAAATGCATGACAGCTGTCACACCATAGTAGCATTAAAAAGTGTTGCCAACTTAAAGTTCTACTCGTATACCTCTCACCCTTTATTCAGTGTTAGCTGGACTTTGTCTCTTTTTTTAAGTGTTTTGTAAAATAATTTTACAAAACCCTACTAGAATCGCGTCCTGTCTGCCCGTCCGTCTGTCCGTGTGTCACAGCACATTTTCTCGCACACTACCGAAGCTAGAAACATAAGTTTTTTTTGCAGTTGTACAAAAAATTTTATGAGGTGTTTAAGGGGGCTCTCCCCATATAGGAAAGTAGCCTCCCAAAAAAATTTAGATTTAGAGCATTTCTCCTCAGTAATCTATTTTAAATACAGGAGTCACGACGTAAACTAATTAGGTAGACTTTACCTGTAAGACCCTACCATGAAGTACTTGTATGTCATATTTTCGAAGGTTGAACCGGCAAATGTATTTCTGAGAAGTTTCGTTTAATTCATTTCTAGGGGGAACTATTTATTGTTAAGTTTTTAAATATAACGCTCATGATCAGGATCTTAACCCTGCTAGAATTAATTTTGCACTTGTTTTCGGGATAAGTTTTTTCAGCAAATACGGATTGAAGCATTTCATGCCATCAAGGATTAACATACAACATGACCTCACAGCAGCATTAATAAGGAAACCTTGCAACAATTTATTTCATTCGAAGTTTACTCTAAAGAAGGGCGGTTTAATTGGATTGTATAGCATTATATAGCATGTTCAGCTTCATAACATTGGAACTCAAACTAAAATAAATTAATTAAAATTGTGCGTGAGCGATTGCTCAAATTTAGTTGTATACATTAGCCGATTTTAATATTCAATGATTTCAAAAAAAATTTATATATATTATTCTTCTTGCCAATTTTAATTTGTAGGCAAATTTAGGTGATTATAGAATCGCAACGAATATTCGGTTACTATTCTATATCCAGCCGAATATCGAATATTAGACCGCCGAATACCGAATGTTTACAAACTGGGGTAAGAAATAATAAAAGAATGCAACTAATCATCTAACTTTTATTAACGCAGAATATGCATTTTAAAACTCAGAAAATGCAGTTTTGCTTATACTGGAACGATTATAATTTAAATGGAACATTATCTACTATGTTATTTATTAAAGAGATCAAAGAAGGTAATGAATCAAATCGAAGGTAGCTTATTATTTTCTGAAATTAATCAAACTCAAGTGAAATTAACAATTACATAAATATAATTCAATTCCTTTGTTTTGTTGCATTGTTTATGAGTAAAATAAAATTTAATTATCATAACTGAAGTTAATTAGTGGTAGGTTAGGGTGCAGAAAATCAACCTTTTCCGCATTTTGAGGCGGAAGTCTGCTCCTCTTTTCTTCGAAGATGGCAGAAGACATCACTGAAAAGCGTCTCCGAATGCTCACTGCTCGCGAAAGCTGGTAAATATTTAGCAGCCAGTTTGACTAGGCTTTAGGAAAACTTTGACTCATATGTAGCTCACCAGGTAAATGGATTGCGATTTCTCTTTAAAGTTTTCATTCTCAAGTACTTATCAAGGTCATGTAATATGGCGCGCTTTGAAGTTGAAGCAATTCCAACTCCGTTTTTATCATCGGTGAAGCTCTCAGAAACCACTTCTTCATAACACTCCCAGAAAGATGTACGAATAGGACAACCTTCTATAGGCTCATCGGTTGTCTTACGTTTGGACTGCATGGAATAAGAAAATCAGGTGCTTTCATACCCGCTGGTGTAATTGATACTAAACCTTCAAGCAGAAAGTTTTACCGGGCTCTTTCTTTTTGCAACTGATTCGTGAAGAAATGCATCTTAAATCTTGGATCTAAAAAAGCTGCCATCAGGTAGTTTTTATCTTCGTCAATCCGTGAAAAACGTTGTTTCATCGCTTGTTGTCTGGCAATCGCCATAGCTATTAATTTCGGTGCAAGATCAGAAGAGCTGGCTTTGTCGCAGTAGCGGTTGAGAGTGACAACATGAGGAATAATTTCGGGTAAGAAAGAGAAGTTTTAGCTTGTAATTTGTGTTCCCTCTTCAAACGGCTTAAGTAACTGCAGCAATTTGTCAACTATCTCCCACTGCTCTGCACTTAGATTAGATATGCTTGATGTATCCGTTAAATATAGATTAATAGCTCATTTTATTATTAAGAAGCATGTAAAAAGTAGAATCTTAACGTGTCGTTATATCTTACACTAAACTATGTTTGGCTATTCCCAGCTCTTTCTGAATTCTTTTCAGTTTTTGGTTTATTTTACCCGAATGATTAAAGTGAGTTTCTATTCTTCGTCCCATAACAATTGTTTCTTCAATCGCACATTAAATTTTGAGAAAATCTTTAATTACTAACTATAGTCTGTGTATAAAACACGAAAGAGCATTAATTTTAGATTCACTGATAGCTTTAACAATATTGCGCCCATTGTCATGCAGAATAGCATGAATTTTTGATGCAGAAAGTTCCCACCGGCCCGTATATCTTGCAAAACATATGCTATATTTTGACCTGTACGCTATTCTTCAAAGCGTTTTACGTTCAAGACTACGTGCCTCAAGTTAAAGTCGCTGTCAACCGAGTGTGCAGTCAAACTGAGGAAATTTAGATAGTTTTGCAAACACGTCCACATATCCGTAGTGACTGATATAGAGTCTGTGTCCTCAAGCATATTTTTTATTTTTAACCCTACTTTTTCATAAAAATCAGGAATAATTTTTTTTGCAAAGAACGGTCTACTTGGTATCGTATATCTCGGCAGTTTCATATTATAATAATTATCAACCGCTATCATTATGGCAATAAGATGGTGATATTTTACTGCCTTAGGATCATCTAGGGGAGACCGGGGCAAAATGAGATGGTTAAGAAAAATATAATCGTAATATGAAGATTAATCTCTTTATTAGAAAACAATCAAATCACATAGTAACATGTATAAATCACCTATATACCTAAATTCAAAAGTTTTTTATTTCTAGATCAGATATTTTTTGGGTAATTACGAATATAAGCAAGGAACTCAAATTTACCATTTTGCCCCGTGGTTAGGGCAAAATGAGCACATATTTTAGTCAGGCTGGCAACGCTCACAAATATACGATTCATCATCTTCTTCGTCTACTCCAGCACACGAATTATGTGCCTAGCCTTGGCATATGCTACATTTAACCCATCCAGCGGTCGACTCCGAATATAAGTACCCACAGTAAATGCAAGCACAGTCATTATCAATTTCTTCGTTTTCAGAAGAGTCCGTCTTCATTTTAGTTTTTTCAAGCTTCTTGTGAGCTTTTTGTCCTATTTTTTTTTTTATTTTGTCTCCAGTCTTCTTATACTTTTTCTTCTCAGTCTTATTTCTCTTCATTTTGTTTTCTAATCTTGTTTGAGATCATTTTCATACGGAGAATCCATGAGTATTGTGGTTTTACTCCGTTTTCTAGTCTTTCTTGCTGGAGTCCTGACTTCTTTTGGAATTTCCATTATGTGTGCAGGACTAACAAGATACGAAGTTCGTCTTTCGGGAGTTTTTTCTCTTTCTAATGCGATTAACATTGAAGGTTCTGACTGATCGGATAACGCATTATCAAAACTTTTTCCTTTTTGACAAGGTGGAATATTAGCCTCAATAAAATCCGTTTCAGAGGTGCTCGGCAAAATGTCATCATCAGACTTGTTAGTGGCAACTAAATCTTCGAAAACAGCTGTTGATACGCTAGGCTGGGTACTAGGCACTCAGATTTAGATCAGCTGCGAAAGAATCTACCAAAACAGATGAAGTCGTAGCAACAGGCTGTGATGTTCCGCTAGTTGTTGGATTTTTATTTCCTTTGTTGTAGATATCATGACTTGCAGTAACTTTCGCTAAAATGATTGTTGAGGAAGAAGCTGTAGGTTGGAATGAAGATCCGTTCGAAACTGCATTCAGATCTTGAGTGGGTACTGTTTCTTCAGTATTCGTAGTTTCGGCGCAAAGAGGTCAGCTTTAGTAAATACATTCCTATCTACTGGCCATATTCCACATTTTTTAAATCCGTTTACGGCAATAAGCATAGTTGCAGCCTGAAGGTAAGCTGCCCCGAAAAGCTATGCTACTTGGTAAGGTGTAACAATGCGACCAGGATGTTCTCCCAACCACTTGTTTACCTCTGCGTGAAGGCAACGTCCAGCAGTTGCAATTTATGGGTGCAGTGTGGTGGGGTACATAATAGTATCACATGATGTTCCCTTGCATAATGAACCAACTCAAGATTTTTTGTATTCGACGCGTGTCCGTCAAGTATTAGTAAGACAGGTTTCTCTTTCGTGGGTCTACAAAATTCAACAAAAAACTTAAACCAATCAAAAACATTTTCGATGTAATCCAGCCATTGTCACTGCATGTTCCCTAAAATCCTAATGATGCGTCATTCAGCAACTCGTTTTTCATGCGTTTACGTGCATATATCAGCATTGGAGGAACATAAGATCCTGTCGTGCTAAAACAGATTTCGGCTGTTGTTAATTGACCTCTTTTTGCTGAAGACAAGCATCCAACTTTTTTCTGGCCTTTTAAAGACAGAACTTTTGATCGACTCTTGGGTATTGTGTTAACACCAGTCTCATCAACGTTATAAATTCTATCGGGAGACAGTTTATACTTGTCAACAATCTGTTCTAGCAATGTAAAAAACTCGCTAAACGCTACTTTGTTAAAAGCCATAGCTCTCGCGGCGGGAAAAGGCTCAGGGCGTCTGCAAGATAGATCTGGGTTTCGCTTCAAAAAACCACTGAGCAAGTCCTCTCCAGCCATACCACTGTCGGCTTTAAACGGATGTTCTATCTTGCTTCTTTTGGCTAATTGAAAAGCTAAAGCACGAAGCTCTTTGCCTGTTAAACCGATTAATCGTGCTTTTATGGTTTTTACGTACGTAGACAATTCTTCCTCTTGTTCTTGATTAAATACTGGTTTGTATCGTCCGATTTTTTTCCCCACAATCGTTATCTGTATCTGTGTCTTTATTTTCATAATTTCGCGCTTTTTTGACTCGACGTTCCAAAGTTGATTTCGGCACATTGTATGTACTTGAGGCTCGAAGAAATCCCATCTTTTCTGAAATAACAGCGTTAACTGTTCTTCTCATACCCATTTTGCACACTCTGTCTTTCTCTTATAGTTTCGAACCATTTTGGCTGTAAAATAAATAAATAATAAGGTCATTAAAGTCAGAGCATGATGAGAATGTATCCTATTATGCCCCGATCGTTTTGCCCCATCGGTACTATTCCATAACAAAATCAAGCATTTCTAACCTATAACACTGACATATTTTAACCTAATATCCAAATTCGATACTACGACAACAACATTTTCTTGAAAACAATAAAGAAATTAACTTACCTCACCTGATAACACATCAACGATTCCAAGATAAATACGTAAAACTTAGGTCGAATTCACTTTTTCTTGCACAGTGCATTCAAACGAGTCTCAACACGTTTCTCTCAGTGTGACTGGCGCGAGCCGACTGAAGTTCGTGCAAATGGTGCTATTATCTGTCCATTTGCGTGTACGAGACACACACACAAGAACATTTCCCGTTCTGCCCCGAACTTAGTTTTGCCCTGGTCTACCCTATATCCCATTTTTTTTTCTCTTGACAGTCAAAAATTGTTGTTTTATGGACTCACTTGAACAAAGAACGAATTACCTGCTGGGCTTTCTTTCGTTGAGCTAGAGTTGAATTTCTCTGTTTTCTGATGCACATCATTGTAAACAATTTTTTTTGTTCTTTCTCGCCTGTTTTCACCTCACTTTAGCGATACTAAATAAACGAAAAATCTTAATTTTTATTAGGTGAATATTACTCTTTTATTGTATTGCAAACGCGCGTTTCCAAAGAACGTCCTTTCTTCTTAAGTGTTTATTCTTTGGATGATTAATTAGAGGTCGATGCTTTCTTCACCTTACCTCCCCGAAAAATTTTTGTATCACAAAATTTGCACATGACTCTTAGTCATTTTGTTCAAAGAAATTCCAAACTGAAGACCGTTTTTTACTCGAAATATTGTTCTAAAGTCACAAGATCGGTTGTAAATAAAACAACTCGAAAAAGTCTTGACTTAGATCGCCAAATTGAGCAAATATTAACGTTCACCAAACAGAACACTATTAAGAAAGAACGAAACTGGCAAAGCGAATTCAAACGAGTTCATCGCTGCTTGAACAGTTTCACAGGGAGCGCAAAACACATCCGACTAAAGCGCACTTTTAATTGTTTATATTAGAGCAAAATGTGAGTGAAAAGCATAGTAAGCAACGCATCAATAGAAAATATAAAGGGTGATTCATAGCAAGTGTACACATTTTTGTCGAAAATAAAACATATTTTTTGTGAAGATAGAGCTGTAATGTTTATTTATTATGAAAATTTGGTCCCTTACAATTAAATATGAAACATTACTTCGGGCATATGTGCACCTCGTGCTGCTCAAACGATGATTGTAATTTTCGATGACATTTTGCACATTTCCGGCGTTATTAGTCGTATGTTGGCTCGGATATTGTTTTTTAATGCTTCAGTAGTCTGGGAAGCATCAGCGTAAAAACGACCCTTCAGAAATCCCCAAAGGAAGAAGTCACAAGGAGTCAAATCACACGATCTCGCCGGCCAATTTATGGATGGACCTAAAAATTCACGTAGAGCGCTAAATGTTTGCATTGGCGATTCATTATTTTTGTAAAAAGTTTTAACAATAATAAAACGTTTGGCTGATGTGTATAATGCCCCGGTTAAGATTGTAAAAGACCAAACTGTCATTATCAATATATGGACCTGAAATTGGTGATAAATAAGAGTTAAGGCCCATTCACATGTGTACACTTGTTATGAATCACCCTTTACTTTGCCACATAGAATGTATCGAATTCAGGTGGTTGCATAAGAATTTTGATGCAACTGAGAGCAAAAGTATCTCAAGCAGCATTTGCTTGAAATTTATCCGGATTTCTGAAGAGTATAAACAAACAAACTTCAAAGCTTGAATAGTTGACTAAAAAGTATTTACATTGTGGTATAAACAGTACCATGAATTCTGCTTATGCATAAGCTTTTGTAAGTTTATTCATCAAACCGAATAGTTCGGCCGAATATTCGGTGTTTGGCCAAACGCCTAACCGAATATTCGGAATTCAGCCGCAGGCCAAATAAACTATTCGTCACAAGACTAGTGATTAAACCTTCAAAATAAATTGCTTGTTTCTTATGTGCAGAATTTTCGTTACTAGTAGTTGAACATACGCATAAAGAAATCTAGACAAACTCAAGAATCCAAAATCTAAGGAAATATTTTCAAATCGGCGCGCTTTACTTATAACATTGGATTCCTTCAGTAGTTTTATAATTATAGATTGACAAGAAATGCACGGAATATATGAATTGCTAAATATAAAAAAATTCTTTCCTCTCATTAGCTTGAAGTTTCAGCGGCAACAGAATCGGAAGATGAGTATGCTGCCAAAAGGGCAGGATTCTCGGTAATCTGCGACTAATTAGTTCAGGCTTTCGGTTTGGGTGCGTGGAACACTAATTTGTGTTTGTGAATTTTAGTCAGCGTAGTATATGTCTTTTTTGATTTAGAGTAGAAAATTTCTGGTGCCGCATCGGTGACATGTGTTTTGTTTTTTGAAGTTTGCGATTTTCCAATGTCAGATGGTTTGAAAGAGAACCGTAGAGTAAGGTGAATGTTGAATGAGATGTTTTGATTCACATCAGTAGCTGAAGCAATGTATTCAAGCGTAGTCTATTTGCGTCGAGGGCCATGACCGCAATTCCGGTCCGAACTAGGTTGCCGATAAGCAGCCACCTCGGGACAGACTGCGAGCAGTCTATCCCATCTTAAGAAGCACAGTTCGTTCATGTGTTTCGAGACTTCACGTCTTAAGCCTATGGGAGGTTGGTTTAGATTTTCTTTGGGAAATCTCACGAAACGGCGACGGAGAAGTTTAAGTCATTGCATATGTTTGAAATTTCTTGAACGTTTGACTTGTAGGGCTGTTAACATGATGCGTTCTTCATCCGTACTGTTCAAATGAAATCATAATCAGTAATATTAATTAAAAACTCCAAACATATCTTAAAATGCTCAAAATTTATATTCATTTTCAGTTTTCAAAAGCCGTAAACACTGCACATTTCATTTGATAAATTCACAAAACGAACCAGCTATAGTCTCATTGCGCGCTAAATTAAATACACATTTTCTCCAGACATGTACCACCCTTCACATTCATTGAATTAATTAATTGCTCTACGTCATGAAATTGTTCAGGCATTCTTGAAAAGTATCCATTAAAGCAGGGCAAAGCCAGAATTCCTTACGTAACTTCTTCATTATTAATTACCAGCATTTCTACAAGGCACGGAAAATAATTTATTGCCATCAACGGCGCTGACCCAGAATATATGTTGGGTATGTAAATGCATAGAGTTAAATCACCTTTTCACAACCCGACCCTTCATCTTTCACTGATGACTTACGAAAATACTTCACACGATTTCAACGCCCACTCCAGCGTCCGCTCATCTTGCCTGGTAATGAAAGCAACGCTATAACAGCATGCTTAAGGATGCGATTTACAAAAAGAATCACTAAATGATAATGTTCTTTGAGCAATTTTATGTAAGAAGGCACTTACGCCAAGTGGTTTAGACAGGAGGCGCAAGGGGGTGGGATAACGTTCTCCACAAATGTCTATAAAGTGTGCCCTGGTGAGATGGAAGTGTGTGATTTTGACGACTAGCAACAGTTTGTTGAGGAGAATGGAAACAGGCTCAGGATGACGACCTAGCAGCAGACAAGCCACTGTGATAATGCATCATAGCACTCTTGAATAAAACGATTGAGTCCTGGAATTGATGGGGGAGATGTGTATAAAAAGTTTTGTGGCCTATTGCCTTCAACCTGGTTGTAACGAGGCACATTGTTATAAAATCGTTTGACGTAGTGAAAGAATGAGAGAAGGAGGGAGAAAAAGATCCAGAGCAAAATCCGGTCATCAAGTTGGAACGCTGAATTCGGACTTTTATTGAGAGGGCTAATAAATTTTCCTGAATTCTGCACCTGTTTATTCACAGCTGTAGCCGTATTTCGACCCCAGACAAGGGAGCATTTTGGGAGTACATAAGTCTATATATATATATACTCATATATACATATATATACTCATATATATATATATACTCATATATATATATATATATATATATATATATATATATATATATATATATATATATATATATATATATAAACAACATCTCGGGAATAACAAAACTTTACTTATATACAGACACCATAAATGGAGTTCGACAAATTAAAACTTGATTATTATGCATTTACACATGCCATAATTTTGTTTTGAGTATGTTGAACTCATCGTTTGGGTAGACAGGATAACATATCAACATTACAAACCATTTCTAACATTTTCATCAATATTTCTACGTATTTATAGTGTCTACGCTCATTGCAAACAATAAGGAAAACAACGTTGATATAAGCTTTTTGCAGATGCATTGCAGTCTATTGATAAAAATGACCAAAGTCTCCTAAAACTATGAATGAATTGAACTCTTAGGATTAAGTGCTAACCGTGAGGATAATAGTACCTTGATATCTTGTGAATTTCACAAGCGCGATTTCTAATATATACATATATATATATATATATATATATATATATATATATATATATATATATATATATATATATATATATATATGTACATATATATACATACATATATATATATATATATATATATATATATATATATATATATATATATATATATATATATGTATATATACATACATATATATATATATATATATATATATATATATATATATATATATATATATATATATATGTATATATATATATATATATATATATATATATATATATATATGTATGTATATTACATATATATATATATATATATATATATATATATATATATATATATATATATATATATATATATATATGTATGTATATATTAGAAATCGCGCTTGTGAAATTCACAAGAAATCAAGGTACTATTATCCTCACGGTTAGCACTTAATCCTAAGAGTTCAATTCATACATAGTTTTAGGAGACTTTGGTCATTTTTATCAATAGACTGCAATGCATCTGCAAAAAGCTTATATCAACGTTGTTTTCCTTATTGTTTGCAATGAGCGTAGACACTATAAATACGTAGAAATATTGATGAAAATGTTAGAAATGGTTTGTAATGTTGATATGTTATCCTGTCTACCCAAACGATGAGTTCAACATACTCAAAACAAAATTATGGCATGTGTAAATGCATAATAATCAAGTTTTAATTTGTCGAACTCCATTTATGGTGTCTGTATATAAGTAAAGTTTTGTTATTCCCGAGATGTTGTTTGAGTTACTAAATTGGTTTACAAAACCATTCCGGCAGGAGCACATTTCTGGTGCCTTGACTTATTTTGAATACGTATTTCATCTTCTTTGGCTGGATAATAAAATTAAAGATAAATTGTAAAAAAATTCGTACTTAATAGTTTCTTTCCCAATGTGAAAATGCTTCACATATGTAGGTGGCTCGGGACTCAGTTTTTTCAGTGAGAAACCTAATACGACTAAGCAGAGCTGATGAGATAGTGAATACATTTATAATTTATATGATCCAAGTTTTAATATATTATAAGTTCTGCATTTTAAAGCACTGAAGTATGTAAATCGTTGTAGTGTGTTTTGAAATGCATAGAAATCTTTAAATTTTTTGAATACAATAAGGCTTTGTTTTGAAGATTCAATTTGAAAATACTTGCTGCAATTTGCTATCAGAAGCAGAGATTGCCAGCAAAGTATTCTTTATTTCATGCCTTTTAACATTTAATCTGATTTTGCATACCACCTCCGACTGGGACTCAAATATGATCTTAGAGATTATGGATGTAAAGTCTATATTTCTGTTTTAGAAATCCACATGCGTATCAAATTTCAAACTGGGTTGATATATGTAAGATATCTATAAGCGCTTAAAAATATTTATTTATTGTTAAATCTCATTTAACAGATTAACATACAATCTAATTACAGAACGGAACAAATCAAGTGAAACAATGCAAAGAAATGATTGATGATATAAATTTGGAATTAATTACGGATCATACTAGTAGCAGATAGTGATTAACGTGCATCAAAATGAATTAAATGTATAAGTAAGATCCAGGAGTCTAAATTTCAGTTTGAAAACAAAATATGAATCAGAAAAAGGACCAAGCTTTGGTTTTTCATGCTTCCAGATCTTACACAAAACGGGTGAATGAAAATATATATTTGTACGAGCAAATTTGACTATAAAGAAGTTATTTACCCGAGGAGGGTGCGTATCTAGGCAGAAGGTAAACTCAGAAGAGAGTGTTGAATATATTTGATGGTTGCAAAGTCGATACAAAAAGCACCGATAGATACGACGGGACAACAAAGTTGGGAGGTAAACAAAGGCTAAATGAGTTTCGTACGGTTGATATGGAAATTTGAGCTTGTAGAATAATACACGAGTAAACGTACGCTAAAAATTCTTTAGTGAGTTGACGAGATATGAGTGCCGAGGAGACCAAGGGACAGGAAAGAATTCAAGAATATGATAAATAAGATACGAGTAAGAGAAAAGGTGGACAGGAGTAGAAATATTATTGAATATGTGAGCATGTCTGAAAATGTGCCCGAATAATTTTGATGCCCTAAAGATAACATTAGAATGTGAGCAGGATATCAAAATTATCACCAAAATCGTTAGCACAATTCACAACAGTGAGAGAAATATCATTTATCATATAGCTAAACGCTAATGGAGACAAATTAAGGCTGAAAGACATTTTACTGCATTTGGCAACATTAAGACAGAGATAATTAGATAAACACCGATTATATGAAGCACTCAAGTCTTCCTTTAAATGCTGGCAATCCTGTATAGATCTGATTGTGTGAAATATTTTGAAACCATCTGCATATAATAGAGAGGGGGAGGTGATTACCGACGGACGGTCATTTATAAACAAGAGGAACAAAAGTCGGCCAAGAATGGAACCTCGAGGAGCACCAGAGGAAGAATTAAATCGATTGCGAGACAGTAGCTACCACAATACAAACAAGAAGACAAGTATGATTTCATCCATAGTATAAGAAGTCCAGAGAGGTCTTAGACACTCAATTTGTAGCAAAGAAGCTGATGGTGGTAGGTACCATACGCATTTGAAATATCGGTAAAGATTACGTCAATTTGAACGCGATTATCTAATGCTTTTGCAATGAATTCGTGAGCTCGATCAAGTTTGTAGAGGTAGAATGACCTTAAAGAAATTCGTGTTGTTTCTTTGCCAAAAAAAGGCAAAGAAGCACTGAACGCCGATTGTGTACCAGAAGCTCAAATAATTTAGGAAAACAGGAAAGTAACTATACAGGACGATAATTGGGAACCGAAGAAGGATCACCACTCTTGAGAATAGGTATGACCTTGGCTCTTTTCCAGTAACCAGATAAATGCCCGTACTTAAACAAAAGTTGAAAAAGAAGCCCAGAGTAATGGATAAAGTAGACGCTAATGATTTTACAAGGATATTTGGTAAACCATGTGGACCGGGGGAAAGATTGGGACTAAGGGGCTTAATGAAGGCTTTAACTTCAACAAAATCTGTTTTAAATAACTATCAATGGAGTGGAGTTCTGGTATAATAATAGAATAGGAAGGAAAATATTCAGAGAGGAGGTTAGAAATTTCTAGAGAAGAGGAGCTCACAATATTATTCTAATGGCTAGAGGAAGAAATGTAAGACGAGGCCTTGAAGGATCTAATTCAAGACCAGAGAGGTTTCACGTTGTTCTCCCTTAGCGAACTCTCCATACAACTGAAATAGTTTTTTAGCGCTGCTTTAATTTATTTCTTAGCTGCGGCACGCAAAGCACAACAATGATTTTAGTTTTATCTGTATCAGAAAGCTTATGACGCGCTTTGGTTATAGCTTTCAATGCAAAAAAAAACTTGCTTAGTGAGCCAAGGCTTCAGTTTTCATGTCCGAGAAAGATGGATTAGTGTAGAATGTTTTATCAAGTTAAGAAAGTGAGTATAAATTTACTCACCACTTGCTTGCACTCCAGGTTAGCAAAAACACTTGCCAATCAATTAAGGAGAGTTCAGAGGCAAGAGCTTCATAGTTTGATTTAAAGAAGTTAAATTTAGGAATAGGATCTCTCTTATAATTTCTCTTAGGAATCACTGAAAGGTTAAGATAGAGAAGTGGATGGTGACTGTCAAGTGAGACTAGAGGATTTAAGGCATGGGGAAAGTTAAACAGTTGAGTGGAAGATTGGATCGCACTAGATCAGGTAGCCAACTATTGGGATTAGGAACATTGTTCAATCGGTAAAGTGAACAGAACAATAATAACGAGGATATGCACAAGAAAGGAGCATCAGCTGAAACTAAAAAAAAGGCAGGTCTAATGACCATTGTACTAAACGTAGGTTGAAATCGCTACAAATTAATATTGAAGAATGTATGTATATGCCACTAGAAAATATATGAGAAAAGCTCATCAAAGAATGTCTCATACATCAGTGTGGAAGAATTACTAGGCAAATATAGGGAAGATATTAATAAAGAGGTGTTGTAGGGAAGGTAAATTTTTACAACGAGAAAATCCACAACAGGGGGAAAGTAGAAATCAGCACGAAAGAGAACTTTGTTTAGCATTTTAGCATCAACCAAGACTCCACCATTATTTTTTTTTTTGTTAGTGAAGGTTAGATCTTGGTCACAGCGATAAATATTATAATCTAGTGAAAATTTCTGCATCTGAATCACGTAACCAAGTTTCAATTATACGAATAAGTGAACTGTTGGTAAGCTGTAACGATGAAAACAGCTTATCAAATTCGGTTTTCAACCCTCTAACACTTAGATAATATAAAAAAATGCTGGAAGTTACGTTAGAGCCGTTAAATTTAGTTTGCAGCTTGTCGTCTTCCGGGTTTATGAAGAAAACGTTCTCATTCTTGCAGTAAATGGTTTAACAAAAATTCTAAGAGGCCAGCCTTCTGGATTCAGAAAAGTATCGCAATCTACAGCGACTGTAAGTTTGAAGAACGCAATCAGTCTGCCCTCTAAGTTAACTTTTTTTGAGTTTGCGGAAACAAATGACTTTTGTGGGTAGACTAAATTTTTTGGTAACAGTTTCTAACATGTACCGTGGAAGTGTGATTGCTAGGGCATGATACGATGGTCTCTAAAGGGGGGACCACAACATCAAGAGACAGAATTTCACCTTCCGATGTTAGAGAAAACATTGTCGTTAAATCACCAGATCATGCTGAATGAAGTGAGGGAGATTTTTTTTGGGGATAGCTCCTGGCCTAGTTGATGGAAGTCCAAATGAGTTCAGAGGGGTTACGGGTGAAGTCAGATGTGTTAAAGCCAATTAAGCATAAGCATTTTTTGAAATGTTACGAGTTGCAGCACAGATCTGAGGTGCACGTGTTGGGCTAGTTGCACGATGATGTGTTCTGGAAGCCGCCGTTTTAACTGAAGATTTACTTCTAGTAAAAATATGGGGCTCATAATGAACAGTGTGCGGCGCCAAAATCCAGTTAAACATTGTATTGAAAAATAATTTTTATTACAAAAATGGGAAAGTTTATAATTGTTTCTTTTACTAAATTGTTTGTTAAACATAAAAAAACACATTCACTCTATATAACCCCCTTGTGCTTTGAAAACCACCTCTACCCACGGTCTGAAGCGTTCGCAGGCCCGTTTTAATGCGGCACGGTCCATTTTGGCGAATACCTTTTCAATAGCGGCTCTCAATGAAGCGATGTTTGGATTTCTGTACTTGTTAGTGTCCCGTTCAACCACGCTCCATATAATGCAATCCAAAGGATTCAAGTCTGGGCAGTTAGGAGGCCAAAACCTGAGGCATCCGGCAGCCTTGTTTCGTAAAGAACACGAAAGCAAGTTAGAGCGTTCAACGCATTTTGTCCTTGCAGCTTTAGAAAGCATCTGTCTTATTTTAATTGTATAAGACTTGGAGCGGAGGTCCTCTTCCACGATTTAACGAATAGTTTTCTTATTTACACCGACAGCTGCCGACAATTTTTGGATTGACTGGCTCCGAGCCTCCGAAATCAATTCCTGGGCCAATTTAATGATTTCGAGGGTCCTGACAACGCGTTCTTTGGAGTGGGATTTCCTTGCTGGTGTCGCGGTAGTTTTGTCTGACTTCTCCGATTCATTATATTTCGCGATAACTCAGCCACAGAAATCGAATAATTTCTGTGGCTGAGCGCCCAGCGCAAACACTTTCAATAATCGTGGCTCTTCGATTATACTCTGCACTTGGCTTCAACATTGCGACTTTTTCGAGGTTATGAATGTTCAACACATGTGTTAAACTATTTGTACGTGAATCGCGACCTCTCAAAACCTTATAGCATGGGGGGAAATTTAAATTGAATTTAGTCCGGATTTTGGCGCCGCACCCTGTATTGAGCCACTGTTGAGATCAGACTGCAGAGTAGGTTAACCATTTTGTCAACTAAGTCTGCAGCTGTGCTTTCAACGTTTACGCCAGCCAAAGGGAAGTTTGCAAAACTCAAACCAGAGGATTATTGGGGTATTATGATTAGCATCAATGTATTTCATAGCACTGCACGACATTATGGCTGGTAATTTATTTTATTTTTCATCAAGTAACAATTGTCATGAACTATTTAGTTTATTCGGTATTCGCAAGCCGATTCTTTTTATTTCTTGAAAAGCCGTCGGGCTGTGCTTTATTGTATGAGCAGACACGTTCCGGCTCCTCTGCGTCATCTTCAGTGTCTACAGGATGTGTGGAAGCAAATGACTTTAAATTGACTTTAAATAAAATCCCTTAGACACTAAGGATGACTCAAAGGAGTCAAAACGCGCCTGTATATGCAATAAAGCAAGGCCCGAGGACTTTTAAAGAAAAAATTAAGGAAAAGTAGTAAACAAATTAATACTTCCAAGTTATGTAAGTAATGTAAAACGTTTCCATGAAAAATATTCATTATTTCAGATGCTACTGAAATAGCGAATCGCGCTTGTCTTCTGACCTTTGGGGGTCGCCATTTTGAATGCATGCATTTGATTTTGGATTATTTTAAATCTTTTTATGCTACAACCTCATAAATCAATGTGCTAAATCTCGTTCGAATCAGAGTTTCACTCTAGATATGCAAAAATTATTCAATTTTTAGTGAAAATGGCAGCTAAAAATATTAAGTTTTAAAATTTCGACCTTTTTATTTTTCATTCGATTTAAAAAACTTTCTGCATAAAACAAGAACTTAGTACAACGATCCATAATCTCAAGTTTCATCAATCGTTGGAAAACGTGACCGCTAGAGGGCCACAAAAACCTGAAATAGTCGCATATTTAAACCACTGCCATTTTGGAAAATGCACATGCATGATCACCAAAATGTTAAAGTTTCTAGACCTAATTGATTTCTATCTTAAATCTACCTTCATATCATACATCGGATCAAAATTGCGACTTTTAAAAGACTTTGAAGTTATGAGCTTCAACTTTGGCTTTTTGCAACCTAACCTCCAGTTTTTTTTACATAATTCTTTAGATACTTATAGTTTCTATCAAACCACCGAATTTCATTAACATTGGTTGAATGCTTTGGTCAAAACTACAACAAGAACATTTTGTACGTGTTTCGACGTTTGAGCGGCCGCCATTTTGTTTCAGCCGTACCGACTTTAGATTTTTTCTTGTGAGATTCATCGCATATATCGTTAAACCTTTCTACCAAATTTCATGCAAATCGGAGTTATACTTTGGTCAGAACAGGAATCACGATTTTTCGTCTAAAATGGCCGCCATTTCGCCACGAATTTAACCGAGATATTAACTCAATACACCTTTCCTGAAAATTTAGTGAAAATCGGAGCAAAACTGCAACCTATAGCGTGGACACAAATTCCGTTATATCCCATATATATATATATATATTATATATATATTTAATATATATATATATATATATATATATATATACACATTTATATATATATATATAAACATATAAATATATATATATATATATATATATATAATATATATGCATATATATATAATATTTATATATATATATATATATATATATATATATATATATATATATATATATATATATATAAATATATATATATATATATATATATATATATATATATATATATATATTTATATATATATATATATATATATATATATATATATATATATATATATATATATATATATATATATACAGTGGCTCACAGCTTATTAGATGCAGTAACATTTTCAAAGCTAAAAGTACTATAACTTCTGTATTAGAAAAGGTATTGGAAAAATTTAAACTGCAATAAATTAAATAAAAGCCCTTTTTTAAAAATAACAATTTAATTTATTTCAACAATTGATTCTTAAATAACTAAATAACAAAAAACAAAATTAAAGGCAAAATTTTATGTCACAGCTTAATTGATGCAGTCCACGTTTTCCTTAAATTTATCCATGTAGAGGATTTCCAGTTCAACACTAATATTTCGTATGGTTTCCTTTTTGGCTCAAGACAGCTTTGAGTCTATTTGGAACAGATTCAACCAGCTTTCCTGTCATTTCTGGCGTTATTTTACTCCATTCTTCTAAAAGAGCTTTCTTTAAATCAATTTTGTTGTAAATTGCGTGGTTACGAATTTTTTCTCCAGAAAAGCCCATAAATTCTCAATTACATTTAAGTCGGGTGACTGTGCCGGGGGAGCCATCAAATGAGGACAATTCCGAATAAGCCAAGATTGCACGATTTCTGACTTATGTTTAGGGTCATTATCTTGGTAGAATCTGAATTCACGCCGGATTCCGAGTTCGTCAGCACTTTGCAGGAGATTTTCCTTTAGGATATTACTGTACATGATCTTGTCTATGTTTCCTTCAATAAAGGCTAGCTTCCCAACTCCAGCTGCTGACATACAGGCCCAAACCATTACGCTGCCACCGCCGTGCTTAACAGTCTCATGTAAATTTGCTTTTTTGAGCTCTGTATTTGGCTTTCTCCAAACGTATGCCATTCCATCTGAGCCAAATATGTTGAATTTGGACTCGTCAGCGAAAATCACGGTTTTCCAAAAGTCCAAATCCTTTGAAATATGCTCCGTAGCAAAGTTCAGGCGGCTTTGTCGATTTTTGATACTGATGAACGGCTTCTTTCGTGCAACTCAGCCATTAAAATTATGCTTTCTTAGCACACGACGTATGGTTTCAGCACTGCATTCTTTACCAATTCCAGTAAACACTTCGTTCGCCAATTTAGGAGCTGATAACTTAGGGTTTTGCATTATTTTCCGGACGATCCACCGTTCATCAGACTCATTCAAAATTTTATTTGGTGCATTTCTACCCTTTTTTTCCAACCTTTTTTCATTGGTAAACCTTTCAATTATATGCTGAACTGTTGATGAACTTAAATTGACAACTTCGCTGATTTTGCGATGAGATTCACCATTTCTAAAATGATGAATGACTAATTCCCGCTGTTCAAGTGTTGTCCTACGGCCCATTTTAAATATTACACAATTTATCCACTTTTAAACTATCAAGGTCAAATAACTTTTTTAAAAATAAAATAAGAAACGCACTAAGTACAATATATCCAAAGAAAATCCGGTGAAAATCGTGCACTTTTAATGCTAGGATACAAAGAACTAACTGCATCAAATAAGCTGTGAGCTATCCTATGCAAATGATTTTGCTTCATTACTGCTAACGGGACATTTGAAGCATTTTTTCTTACTTTTTTTTGTGCTTCGAATTTCAGTTATACTAACTGTAAAATCTGCATCAAAATATTTGTAAATTTTTATTTATCTGCATAAGGACAACAGTTTGTTTAATATTTATTGAAGTGCATCAAATAAGCTGTGAGCCACTGTATATGATACTCTCCGCAGTAGGTAAATTTCTCTAGAGAAATTTACCTAAAAACAACGAAATCGCGGGAGCACCAAATAACACGTTCAAAGCGTTGAAAGTTGACTGTTTATCAGAAAGTGCATCTTAAATGCAGCAGACTGTCAGTCGCTGTCATGCAACGACTTTAATATTATAAAAGCAGTTCATATAGCTTCTATAACAGATGTATCTACAAGTAAAAATAAATCTGAAATGGAGAGTCCGTTCCGGCAGAGACCGTTTTTTATATGAACACGACAAACCCGGTAGCTGTGCGTAGACAACGGGACTCTATAACAGCGCTATGATCCAGACTACAGCATACATCTCCAAGAGTTAATAGGATTTTTCCATCGTAAAACACTTCAGGGTAATGTGAAGAAGCGGGTATCAACGGGGACACAGTTGATGTGCGAGGCAGAAAAGATGCTGGTCTCGGCCGTACTAAATCAGAGGCTTCACAAAGTTGGCTACGTGCGGTGGTCACAGGTATATATATTTACCAGGAAGGAATATATTTAGCACAAATAAGGTGCTGAGGAAGGTATGCTGCAAAAATGTCAGATCACCAGCGTGCAAAAATACTTTGAAATCAATAAAAGAAAGCGTGCTCAAGTTAGAACTCTTGAAGTCAGCTTTGGTTGTCACTCAAACTGGCAGAAGTTGAGTGCCAGTGGCTGTTTTTTGAACCTACAGTGCTACCAAGAGTTAACCGGCTATGGTAGAATAAATGACAGTCTAAATCAAGCCCTGAAGGAATTCAAGAAATCTGGGTTGGGAGGGAAGTTTCAGCTTTTGACCTCAGAAACTGGATAAGAGTTACCCACAAGAGGAAAAAAAGCATTCATCTGAAAACCTTGCTTGAAAAATAGAAAAAAAAACAAAAAAAGCAGCAAACAAGCACAGCTTGGAAAGTCATCATCAAGTCAGCCATATGTGGAGATTTTGGAGGTAATACAACAGAAAGTTTCTGCAGATGAAACTGGGGCCCCGGTTAGACTAATTAGAAAAACCTCCAAGGGGGGACTCTTCTTAAACTGTTACACTATAGAGGCTCTACGAAACTTCAGGAACCAATCCGAGTTAATTTGGATGGCCACAAGGACTTAAAACTGCTAGCTTCTAGGGTCAAAATAGGGCTTTTTGACCTCGATTGCCCCGACTCTAGACAGAAAGTAACAGCTACAATCAAATGCAAAGTTGTAGAAGAAGGAGCTGGTAATCACACAATTTTCTCCTAACTCAGTGCAATAACAACGCTCAAAATTGCTACCTCCGTTCAAATCCGAATAGGATTGATAAAGGTCTGAACGAGCAGGTGAATTAAATTGTAGTGGTGCATTGCAATCATATAAGACGTGGCTAGAAGAGATCTGATCGACTTACCAACTGGCCACTGGGCAATAACCTGTCATGCACAAACTCATTGCATATTATTCACCAAAATGAATAGCGCAGACAGTATCAAATACTTGATGGGATCAAGTGTACGCTAATATTTAAAGATGTACTCAATGCCAAGAAGAAGCAAGGAAAGTTATGTGGGTTCTTCATGGCAAGTTACAGAGCCGTAGAGTAGCAGATGATCTCCTGACACAGCTCGTCTGTAAACATCAGGCTCAGATTATATTGAACTATGAAAAGAGAGATCTTTCTATATGGTTAAGGGAATGTGCAGAAATATGCATTCCAAATGTGGAACATCTTATTTCAGTGACCACGGTAGTGGCAATGGTCGTAAGTAGGTAAAACATGAAGAGATTACCTTCGTGAACTATTACTTTTCTACACATGTCTCTCTAGAGGAACTCGAAGGTAATTTATGCTAATTGAAGGATTTTCTTAGCAACATGGATAGCGGAGTCATCGAAGGAAGACACTTTATTACGAGAGGATTGAAGCCAAGTATGCTCACTATAAAGATTCGAGGATGACATATACTTGAAATTGCATTGAAACTGAATTTAAAGGTACCAAGTAATGGAATAACTACAACATATCGACGACCCAGATTTGAAGAGTTCGTATTGAAAAGAATGGCTCCATACATCAGCGATTAGAAAGCAATGAAAGGCTATACTGTGCTTGACAGGAAAAAGATACAGAGCGCGTTCCAAAATAAACGAGACTGGGCTAAAATAGAAACGAAATGGGCTTTGTTCTGATAAATTCAAGTTTATTTATCCAAAAAAGTCTCCT
Organism: Odontomyia ornata; assembly: GCA_963969285.1. NCBI lineage: Eukaryota > Metazoa > Arthropoda > Insecta > Diptera > Stratiomyidae > Odontomyia > Odontomyia ornata. The sequence continues at coordinate 354,592,477 of OZ017739.1, read as the reverse complement.
CCAGCCACAGCACACTGTTTTGCGCGATCCAAAAACTTTTCGAAAGGGTGTTTCTGGTCATTGACCCGAATGTCCTTCAGGATGTCGATACAAGCCTTTTGGATGCCCTCCATGGACGCAAAGCGTTTTCTTTTCATGGTCAAATGCAACACAGGGAGTCATATCAGCGAATACGATGGGTGATTGATGGTTAAAATGCGATTTCTAGTCAAAAAAATCAGTCACAATAGTAGATTTTTATGACAAAAATCTCGTTTGTTTTAGAATACACCTTGACTTGTGCAAAACAAAACGTGCACAGATCTTTCGCAAGCCCAAATGATCGGTTAAAATGCAATAAATCGATGTTTTGGAGATATTCAACTCCGATTCCATGAATTTCAACCATAATTTCGGCTCATTTTTGATAAATTTACGCACAATTTCGATGGAGTTTTCGGTGATCACTGATTTCGGGCGACCCGTATGTTCATCGTCATTTATGTCCTCACGGCCATCTCTGAAGCGTGTATACCACTCATGAACTCTGGTATGAGATCCACAAGCATCGCCATAAACTTTTTACATCAATTCAAATGCTTCGCTAAACGTTGTACCGATTTTAAAACAAAATTTGAGGTTAGCTCTTTGATCGAAACTCATTTTTGTACCGATGACATAAACGTACTATCACTTTAGACGCAATAACTTCGCTTCCACTGAACCGAATGTCATCAAACTTTCAATGGAAGTCAGGGGTAGATGTAACTTTCAAACGCACTATCTCGTTCATTTTTGAACGCACCTTGTATATTCATAATTTATTGTAATAATCGTTATTTTTTGCTTGGAATATATATGTCCCTATTGTCGTTAAAGGGTTCATTAATTGTATGGGTCCGAAATATGAAAACACAAAATTTCTAACGATCTTTCGTTGTTTCAGATTCATAAAACGTAAATGTATTTTTTATCCTTATATAGTATGCTTACTATTCTAAATTGAATTACTATGCTAAGAGCAGAATACTAACATCCTATGCGAGGAAATCCATCTAGTTTTGAAACAGATAAAATGCAATTATCTTGGCAACATTGCATGCAGGGTGCATAGCTTGTGTCGTTGCTCTTATCCCTGACAACATAATCAAGCATGGTGGCATGGACGGAATAAGATAGACAGAATGATGCTCAGGTTTGAAAGTACGTGACCACTGTACTTGCAGCAGTAATTGATACAATAATGGCGACGTGTACATGCCGTGGGAATAGATGACGCAAGAACTTCTACCAGAACTCTGACATTCCCAAGCTGTCCTTTAAAAATTGAAACTTTTAAACACGAAACGTATCCAGCGAACAAACGTTTCTATAAATACACATTTGCATGTTTTTACAAGGTAAACAAAACACAAAGCTCGGTACAATCCCCAACATTAATTCATCCCCTGTTACATGACGTCCCACAAATCGAAACAAATTATGCAGATACAAGTATGATACTATTGTAGTCCTTAATGGCTGATGAAAAAGATACTTTTTCTATTGGGGTGTACCACAAGCATTTCTAAAATTATTAAAATATTTTGTTCAACTTTGCAAAGCATCTTTTGTTTATGGATGAAATTTTCCTAGTACTCGTCGTTCGTGAACAAGTAAAGTATGGGCCCAAGGATACATTAATATTTATGCAAACTCCTCGTTGAGTTATCTCACACCATTTTTCGATTCGAGCTAAAAATAAAAACCAACTTTTTTCTTTTCGCAAAATTCAATAGAAAAACTGAAACAATTTTATCTATGGGCGATTGCATTGTTGTGAGCAACAATAACAATTTCTCGTGCTAGACAAAAAGGATCTTCCAACTTATGCATACACATGAGTACTTGTTCTCATATGAGTATGTACATTGGCCCAAAAAATTTCTGACCCATAACTTGAGGGTATAATTTGGAATATTTTCTATGGCAAATAGAAGAGAAGAAAGCCATGAATTGGTGCTTAGACAAAACATTAGAACGAGGAGGCTCATATTTAAATGCTTGTCATTATCTGAATGTCGCAAGGGGACATGCTAGGCCCCTCATATTATTCGTGTCTGGAGCATTGCATTTAAAAGAATATCTGGAGTAAGTTGAAACTAGTTCTTGGCCTAAATGTTTCAATTTCGTGATTTTCACACTATTTTTATTTAAATCGCTTGAACATTATGTGACACGCCACACAAATAATGTTTTAACTTCGAAAATAAATATGCAGCCTCACATTTCATTCTCACAAAGTTCACATACGAGTTAAGATAAGTAAATTGCAAAAAACATTCAACTTACCCTTGTCCGCGCCCTGCTGAATCCACTGTCCGTGCTGTCATGAGGCCTTCCCTGACGCTGACCTGACTATAAAATACAAGAAAAAAAACATAAAAGTTAAATGTTAACACTTTTATGTTGTATTCCATAAAATATATAATTGTTGTAGTTGTATTATCTTAATGGACAGCGAGAAACGTTTTGTGGAACTTTATTGTTTGTGTGATGTTGCCGTTGTAGTCGTTGAGTATATATCAGATTGTATTATGACCACAATGGACATTATTTAGTTGAAAGCAATGTTTTGTGTTTTTATTATGTTAAGTGTTTTTATGGTAGTTGTTTGTAGGACGTTTGTTAAGTACAGCTGGAGTATGTACTGATTGCGTTATGGCTATATCTCCGCAATTTCTAGCTAACTTACTGATTCTATGAAAACATTATTCGTGTAAGGAGCAACGCAAGGAGATTATTAATGCGATAAAGGCAGTCGATTCCATGAGAATGTAGGACGGAGAGCTTTAATGTTAAATGCCTATAAAAAATTTCTTGGATTTCACAGAAGTGGAGAATTCATTCATGTGGTAGCAAAGCCGTAGCTTATATAAGAATGATATTGGATATGAAAAATTACTCTGCATGAGTTTTGCGGTAGAACATCTAGTCTTGGTTTTGGTTTCTGCACCATTGAAAGTAAAGATGAAAAGCAACATCAAAAGTCTTTCTAGTTATTCGTACATTCAAGAGTAATACGAATGGGCTAATCAGATAGTTTTTAGGGCTTTGAACTACTTATAAAGCCCTTTTAGAATCGTTTTTATCAGTTTGTCCGTCTGTCTGCCCGTCCGTCTAACTGTATGTCAAAGCAGTACGAACCTTCTTTAATTTCTTACAAATACCCTCGATTTTACTTCATCGTAAATGGCGGTCCAACCTACGACATTAAATGTCAAAAATGTAATGAAGCCGAATCTTTTCGAGTCAATTGACTGTGATAGATATTCCGCAAAGTCCTTCCACCTAAAATGCCTAGGTATCCCTGGGTTCTTTTATGACACCCGGGCTAAATTTGAGTCAAACACTTTCGTTTGATGCAATGACTGTTGCGAAGTTGGATAGGGTCTGAGTACTAAAAGAGCAATTGAAAATTATACAGAAGATTCCAGCAAATTATGTACTCTTTCCCCCAACGACTGGGAATGCCCAGTGAGCAATCCTCCTTTAATATCGCCAACATTATGCCCTACTTCAGCTACGAAGAGCTTTGTGGTGTGTATTGCGGTTGATGCCGGCAAGGGAGTCTTCCAAAGAAGCCTCAACAGAAGCTTTTGTCTTGTCCCCAAGAGCAAACTCATGATGTACAGCACCAAACTCCAATCGAATTCTAATACACAGCAACCTCAATTTTTGCAGCCTGCTTCGATAACACCGCAATGTTTACTTCGCACCGGGACTAATCTAACGTGTTCATGCGCGCCTCAGATTTCTGTTACAAGATTTGTAGCACAAAGTCCTGCTGATACCGAATTGATGATAAGAAACGTAGGCTCAGAAGGATTGTCATCTACCAGCCGGGAGTCCTTACCTGAAGACGCTATGACGACAATTATTACTGCGGTCAAACCTGGCACACCACTGCGAGATATATCCCCCCCCCCCGTTTAAAATATTTCTTTCGACACTATGTTATCATATAAAGTATACAGGGTCTGAATAATAAGTAAGCGGACTGACCTCAGGAAATTTTTCATTGGCAAAATATGTACAATTTTTCTGTAAAAATCTTCAAAGTAGTCCCCATTGGAGTCGATAACATGCTGATACCGGATTTTCCAATCCCCGAACGCTCCCTGGAAGTCGGCAACCTCGATGCTGTCTAGAGCCCTCGTCGTAGCACATTGAACGTTTTCCAGAGTCCCGAACTGCGTCTCCTTAAGGTGTCTCTTGATCTTGGGGAACAGAAAGAAGTCCGCTGGTACCATATCCGGGCTGTAAGGAGGCTGTGGCAACGTTGCCCTCGACTGTTTGGCCAACTGCTCGGTGACGAGCAGGTTGGTGTGCGACGGAGCATTGTCGTGATGGAGGATCCACGAATCGGCAATCTTCGGACGGACTCGGCAAACCCGGGCAGTTAGTCGACGGAGCACCTCTCTGTAGTACTGGCCGCTTACAGTTTGGCCAGGTGGCACAAACTTTTTGTGAACAATGCCTTTCACGTCAAAGAAAGCAATGAGCATCGACTTCACCTTCGATTTGCTCATGCGCACTTTTTTCGGTCGTGGTGACGCCGGTGTGTACCACTCCGAGCTCTGCCGCTTCATCTCAGGATCGTATTCGAAAACCCACGTCTCGTCTCCTGTAATAACGTGGTTGAAAAACTCTCGTTCGGTTGCTCGATCGTACGCTTCGACGACGTAACTGAACACGCACTCCACGCTCACTCGATGCTATCTCTCCAAGCGCTTGGAGGCAACTGCTGCAGCCCGGTTCCCTTTACCTAGACCCCCACCACCTCTACAGCACCAGATACCGGTTAGCAGACGCTTTGACGGCGCGGGGCAGGCTCAGTCCGGTTACTTATTATATAGACCCTGTAGACTGAACTTTAATCCTGAGTTTCTCCAGTGCACCAGACTTACCTCTGATGGGATAGCAAACAGATTGATTGCATCCTTCAAAATTACCGCGCTAGCTTACCAAAGTATCTTGCTTGAGTTTTCTGCGATTCGTAAATGGAACCATCCTGTATACTTTTGCATCAGAAGAAATAACTCTTACGTCTCGTAATTCATTTCTGACTTGCTATTACCAAACTATTTGTGGTCTGAGGGCTAAGACGATTGAATATCACTTTTCTTCCGTTCTATTTCCATATAATATCATGTGTCTAACGGAAATATGGCTGACAGATGACATTAATAATAGCGAACTCCTCCCAAACCATCTAATCTTCTGCAACGATAGAGACTGTGATGTTACTACAGGATGGGCAAAAAGTCCCTTTCCTATTTATGTATGTAATAACTTTTAAATGAACTGATTAAAATAAAAAACAAATATCGCCAAATTAGGATTAACTTATGTATTTTTAGGGTTTTGTAAAATAATTTTACAAAACCCTTCTAAAATCGCGACCAGTCTGTCCGTCTGTCCGTCCGTCCGTCCGTCCGTCCGTCCGTCCGTGTGTCACAGCAGTTTTTCTCGGAAACTACTTAAGCTAGAAACATCAAATTTTGTGTGTAGGTGTAAAGTGGTGATCTCTTCAAAGTTCAACTACAAAAAAGTTTCATAAGGTATTTAAGGGGGGTCTCCCCATATAGGGGAATGAACCCCCGATAAAAAAATTTCATTGAAGGTAGCCGATATGGGTATCAAATGGAAGGTCTTGATGAGAACTTTTCAAAACAGGTCTTAGTTTGGCAAAGTTTGCTTCAAGGGGCGCACAGGAAGGGGAAATATACGAAAAATTTGTGTCCCTCCCCCCTCGCGATTGGACACCTGTGATCCGAAAAATCTGAAAAAAATCAGGAATGTAGGCCTTGGTGAGTACAACAACAAATACGTGAGAAGTCGCAATTCACTCAACTTTGTTAGTAATAGTATGAGTTATCGATTTTATGTTTTCTTGAATAAAATCTTAACGGTACCCTTAAATACAATGAAATTTAGTACGTAGATGTCTATTTATAAGACTGATCTATCCTGAAAGTTTCATAAAGATTGAACGATTTTTAGCGAAGTTATAGTGGTTTGAATTTTCCTGTATTACTATGGAACAATATGCGCTGCATTTATTACTATGGCAACATATGACTATGGAACAACATGCGCTTTTTATCGACTCAGACACTACAGTCTTGCTAGGATTTGCATGAAAATTTCAGGAATGATAGGTGTCATGTATATCTTTGAGAATCGCTTCAGCTAGTGGTATCAATAATCGTAAAACAAAATAGTGGCTGTTTTAAATGCGAAGATTGAATAATTTTGAGTTAAATTTTCCCAAATACAATGTTTAAGGTACATGCTTTGAACACTTGATTCAATTTAATGAATGACTGAAGATTAGTACCTACAATTAATGCTCATAAGTGAAACAAGTCAAGGCGGTGGGAGAGAGCTCCTAGCAAAAGGGTTTTGTAACCATTCTAGGATTTGAAAAAAATGGCCATTAATCGATGATAACAGTACAGGAGAATGACCCCTGAAAAAAAATTCATCAAACGTAGCCAATATGAGTATGAAATGAAAGTTCCCTATGGGAGCTTTTCAAAACAGTTGTTTAACTATCCGTTTTTGCTTCAGTGGGAGCACAGGGGGGAAATACATAAAAAATTTGTTTCCTCCGTTGCGGATGGACACCTGAAATAATTATCAAGGTAGATATTTATGAGTATAACAATACCAAAAACCTCAGAAGTCGAAATTCGTTCAACTTTGTTAATAATAGTATGATCTTCGTATTTCATATTTTCTCCAATAAAATCGTCTTTGACATATTTCTTGATTTGATTCGATCTGGTGACTGCATTTTGTAAATTGAATACAAAACCCTTCTGACATGAGCGTAGGTCTGTTTACTCAACTTGTTTTACATTAGGTGTGGAAAATTATATCCGATAAGTGTGTGCCATTAGAATTCACGTAAGCTTGGGCTCTTTTCACGAAATTTTTCATAACGTTTTGGAGTGCGACGGGTGTGATCTGCGCAATTTCCGCTCGAATGTTCTCTTTCTACTCCGGTAAAGTCTGTGGTTTGTTGACGTAGACCTTCTCTTTGAGGTAGCCCCATAGGAAAAAGTCTGGAGCTGTCAGATCAGGCGATCGCGGTGGCCATTTTATGTTACCATTTTTCGAGATAACACGATTTGGAAAGTGATGTTGCAACAAGTTCATTGTCTCACGAGCGGTGTGTGCTGTTGCACCATCCTGTTGAAACCATATATTCTCATTGTTGTTATGTGCTCGCACAAGTGGAAAAAGGAAGTCCTGAAGCATACTTCTGTAACGAGCTCCATTGATCGTAAGACTGGCACCTTGATCATTTTCAAAGAAATATGGTCCATAAATTTTCCGTTAAGTCACGCCACACCAAACAGTTACACGAAGTGGGTGTAACGAAAGCTGTTAGACATTTTGGGGATTATGTGTGCCCCAGAATCTAGTGTTTTGCCTGTTCACAAATCCGCTTAGGTGAAAGTGCGCCTCGTCAGTCATCATTAAGTTTTCCAAAAATTGTTTCTCATTTTCGACAAGATTTAGGATATCCCTGCAGGATTCCAAACGCAGTACCAGGTCCCCAGGATGGAGATGCTGGGCCAATTGTGTTTTGTCGAGTATAGGTAAAAGTCCGTTTTTAAAATCGTGCGCAACGTGCCTCGCTTTATAGCCAACTGTGCTGAACGTCGTCGTGTTGACATTTCATCGTTCTCTCCAACACTTTGCTTAACAAGCTATATGTTTTCAGCCGATCGTCCAGAACGAGGTCTGCCCGTACGTTTCTCATCTGCAACGTTCCCATATTGCTCAAATTTTGCCACCATAGCACGTATAGTTGGAGCTGCTGGAGGTTTGCGAACTCCATAAAATTGGCAGTATGCACGTTGAGTGGCAGTTACTGAACGGCTGTTTTCCAAAAATAATGACACTAGTTTGGTTCGGTGTGCGATGGTGTACCTTTCCATATTGGAATCTCCCAAGTTTAATGTCTACAAAAAAAATAAAAATTTAACAAATTACTCACAAATGTAACAGTTATTAATTTTTTACATCGGAAAGTTACTTTTTGCCCACCCTGTAGTAAGTCTGACGGTGGAGGTGTTCTAGTGGGATACATGTTTCCCTTACTAGTAAGTCCCGTGATGATTTTACTCCATCTTTACTTGTTCAGTGTTTAACTGTGCTAGTATCTATATCTTACTACCTTTCCCTCCTGGTATCATCTGTGTACATCCATTGTAACAGTCCTGCTATTGTTTATGAACGTTACTTTGTTGGATTTTCAAACTATATTAATACTCGCTTCCCATCAACCCTTATAGTGGGTACGTGCGAAATAAAATACTATCCGTGGACCAAAAACGATAAATACCAAGCACTCACAATACTCCACTTGGTTTTCACTTGTCATGGAGCCAGGAAAACAGCCCTGGATTAGATTGGATAAACGACAACGACTATGGCACCGTATAGAGGACTATTCTTGTGGAATTCGGAATGTTCGATTATTAAACAGACCAGGTGCACTACTGCAGCTTCTGAATAAAATAAACGAATATAAAATCAACATTCTGGCAATGGAAGAAATCAGATAGCACGGTGAAGACATATTTGACATACGAACGCACACCATTCGTTGTGGATAGTACATTTAAACAAATTATTACCGACTTCAAGCCCGTTAACAAGTTCAAAATTCTTTAATGTCTGGCTAGTCTACTACCACGTGCCCATAGAAGACAAGAAAGAGGCAATCAAAAACAAATTTTACGGCACCCTGGAATACAAAGCCGATGTATTGCCGTCAAATGGCATAAACATTATTCTGGATGACTTCAATGCATACATCGGCCGAGAAACGGCACATAGAGGGACAACTGGAGGATACAGCCTCCATGCAGAGACCAGCGACAACGGGCAATGGCTGATAGACTTCGCTGCTTGTAGAGGCTTTGCAATAAGCTGTTCAAGCTTTCTACATCTAAACAGCCATAGGAGAACGTGGGCATCCCCAGATGGTCACACATTCAACCAGGTCGACCATGTTCTCATACAATAATGAGCCACCACCAGCTTTAAGCATTATCTACTCCAAGGTAGCAGATACAAAAACCAAATGAGAGCTCAGTAAGGTACACATATATATCAGCACTGGAAAATTGCATCAACATATCCCCGCAGTCAAGGGAAAGTAATGATGACATCAAAACCATGTGGAAGACATTAAGAGATACCATAACAGAAGAATTCGAGAAGGTCTTGGGGCACCAGCCAAAGAAAAGTAGAAATAACTGGAACGGCGAAGAATGCAACGAAGCGATTAAAACAAGTTGAAGTAGCAGGAGAGTACTCTTGCCAGAATGGTTTTGTAAAACAATTAGTTAATCGAACAATATATTCTGTACATCAAATTTGACTAATATACGGATTCCATCAATTAAGCTCGAAAAATTATTATGGTTATTATGTTTTTAAACTCGCCGCCATTTTGTTTCAAGTCTTTTGACCCCGTCGCTTAGTTAGTGATGATAAAACATCAATATCACAAACCATTTCTAAAGTTTTTATCAAAATTCCCACATATTTGTAGTGTCTAGGTCCGTTGCAAACGTGTATCTCCCTAGTATCACGTGTTAATGTCATTGTAATTGTTAAATATTCAAACGACTATAACTTAGCTGCTTATGGTTCAATTATTGTGAAATTTTGAGAGTAGATCCAACTACTTTCAGAAAACTTATATTATAGCTTTTGGGAAATTTAGGGGTCCCATTTTGATTTTAAAGGCAAAAACGCGATATCTATAAAATGTACTATTATTAACAAAGTTGATCAAATTTCGCCTTCTAAGGTATTCGTTGCCATTGTACTCGTAATGTCTCACTTCTGTGATTTTTTTTCAGATTTTTCAGGTCAAAGGTGTCCAATCGCGAAGGGGAAGGGCACAAAATTTTCGTACATTTCCCCTTCGCCTGAACCACTCAAAGCAAAACTTTCCATTTTAAGATCTGTTTTGGAAAGTTCTTATTAAGACTTTTCATTTAATACCCATATTGCTTACATGCGATGAATTTTTTTTAAGGGGCCACTCGTCTGTTTGGGAGACCCCCCTTAAGCAACTTATAATTTTATTTATAGTGAAACTTTGAAGAAAACGTCACTTTGCACGTAACTACAAAATCTTATGTTCCTAGCTTATGTAGTTTGCGAGGAAAAGTGGTGTGACACACGGACGCATGGGCGGACAGACAGGACGAAATTTCAGTAAAGTTTTGTAAAATGACTTTACAAAGTTATGTTAAAATGATTTTACCTAAGAAGAAACCAGGCATAAAAAAATACATCCAGTGACCAGCTCGGGCCAAAGAAGTACCATATAAAGGCCTTCGACATCAAGCCAAAAAAAATGTGCCCAAGGGAGAAACGTCTGACCATTAACACCAAGATCCAACAGATAAACAGAAAAATTACTCTACATGGTCTGATTGCCATATACCTCTATCAAACAACTGAGTGACGGCCTCAATCCACAAACAAGTCTTTGAAAAAAATTGTAAGGAGCAGCAATATTCTCAGAAGCTGTCCACAGTGTCCCCAACAACGATTGAAGCTGTGAACATTCCAGGAGCAGGGCAAGAGTATAGATACAATACCAACAGAACTGCTCCAGAGCGGGGGGTCGCAATCTCAATAGCCTCCTGCATCGGCTGATATGCAGAATATGGTCGGAGGAGCCGTTGCCAGAGGGCTGGCGCAGTTGATGCATTACTCTACTGTGCCCGTCTTATAAAGTGCTCTCCAAAATCATAGCAAGCAAATTAAAGCCGGACTATGAAAATATTATAGGAATGTATCAGGGAGGCTTTAGAAGTGGATGATCTACAATAGACCAAACATTCTCAGTAAAGTAGGTGCTCAAAAAGTGCTGGGAATATAAGGTAGATCTGCACCAACTCTTCGTAGACTTCAAGCAAGCATACGACAGTGTCGACAGCAATGCGCTGCACAAAATAATGCTTGACTGTGGCGTCCTAACAAACTAGTCCACATGGTTAAGTTCACGATGCTAAATACAGAGTCCTAGATCAAAGTAAACAGTGAACTAATGGAAAACTTTATAGCGGAATCAGGATTAAAATATGTGGATGGATTTACCCAATAATCTTTAATATTGTGTTCAAGCACGTCATCAGGAAGACATCAGCTGAAACTTTGGCTATACTAATGTTCAAGTCCACACAATTGGTGGCATATGCTGATGACGTCAATATTATGGCACGTTCAATCTTAGATGACAAAGAAGCATTTTTGAGTTTAGAATCTGAAGCGAATGAAATTGGCCACCTCATAGCACAGAGCAATCACAGAGAGGTGGTGTATTAATTGCAGTACACAATTTCTTTATGAGCGAGCTAGTAAACACCACGGAATAAAAATCATTCCAGCATAAGGAAGTCAAAATTAGATCCTAACGTCGAGAGACAGCTAGTTTTTATAAACTCAGAGTTTTTAGGGTTTTGTAAAATAATTTTACAAAACCCTACTAGTTTCGCGACCTGTCTGTCCGTCCGTCCGTGTGTCACAGCACTTTTTCTCGCAAACTACTTAAGCTAGAAACATCAACTTTTGTATGCAGGTGTTAAGTGGTGCTCTCTTCAAAGTTCAACTACAAAAAATTTTATAAGGTATTTAAGGGGGGTCTCCCCATATAGGGGAGTGGCCCCCGAACAAAAAATCTCATCAAAGGTAGCCGATATGGGTATCAAATGAAAGGTCTTCATGAGAACTTTTCAAAAGACGTGTTAATTTGATACTTTATGCTTCGAGGGACGCGGAGCGAGGGGAAATACACGAAAAATGTGTGTCCCCCCCCCTCGCGATTGGACACCTGTAATCCGAAAAATCTGAAAAAAAAATTATGGTGGTATATGTTTATGAGTACAATAACAAAAAATAGCTTAGAAGTCGAAATTCGCTCAAGTTTGTTAAAAATAGTATGATATTCGAGTTTCACATTTTCCCCAATGACATCGCATTGGTACCCTTAAACTAAACGAAGTTGGATATTTAGATAGTCCTACTAAGGCTTCTCAAACTTTGTAAGTTTGATGAAAATCGAATTATATGCACGGAAGTTATAGCCGTTTGAAATTTCTCGAATTAAAACAACAATAACGCATGGTTTTGGTATTTTATGGACTTTCCATCCAATCAGTCACTGCAGTTTTGACTTGATCTTCTTGAAATTTCTCAATAAGGTCAATAAAATTAATATTTTTGAGAACTCATGATTTGAGTAATTTTTGTTGGTTTTGTTGCAAACCAACAAAAATTACTCGAATCATGAATGAATGCCGACCGTAAAAAGCAGAAAAACAATGGATTTTCCTTTGAATGCCCACATCTCTTTGACATATTTCTTGACGTTATTGATTGCTGGTGACTGCATTTCTGTGAAGTTGGGTACAAAACCCTTCTAACTAGAGCGTAGGTCTGTTTACCCAACTTGTTTTTACTGCGTCGTATTATAATATTTTTTTTATCTCTGAGAACATTTCACGAATCGGACTAGACTAGCAGGAAAGGAGTTCTTGACTAGACTAGCAAGAAAGGAGTACTTAACACGTAGCAATTGACGACGTGTGAAGTGCAGATCACACGAGCGTTGCGCGACGATGAAAGAGTGATGGAGAGAGTGGTAAGGAATGGAGGTATTTAAAAAAAAATAAAGCTGGAAGGAGCTAACCTATATATTTGCGTTTTCTATGTCCCCCCAAAATCTAGCGATTCTGTCTACGACGACGTTTATCAACTTATAGTTGGAATCACTGCAATTACAAATGAAGAAGGAAAAATTATCATTACTGGTGATTTTAACCGGCCAAACTTAAAATTTGTGTTCGATGAAGAAGACGGTCTCCTTCTTTTTATCAATCTCCTAGATAGTAATAATACCAATCCCATAAGCCACTTTCATAGTAACGCTTTACAGCAAGTAGCAACTATACCCAACCAAAAAGGCAGATGGCCAAACTTTATTTTTTCTAACGCTTACGACGAGTTAGTGGTCAGTTCAACAGATGGCAACGAGATCTCTGTTTTTGCTGTTGAAATTTCCACTCCTGATACTTTTAATTCTATATCGCACAAATCTACTATTGTATAATACTTCCGAAATTGCAACTATAGTAAAATGAAAAGTCGTGTATCCCGAGTGAATTGAAACGATATTCTGTTAACGTTAGATTTGGATACAGCTCAATCCACCTTTTGTTCTTTTGTCTTTTACACCGTTGAATCATTCATACCTAAAATAAAGAAAAACTACAAAATTTCAGAACCGTGGCTAGGGAGCAATCTCAGGCATTTACGGAACCAAAGAAATAAACTCTGCAAGCTCCTAAAGAGGAGGAATGATACCAGCGATGAGATTAAGAGTAAATATAGTGATCTTGTTCCAGAGTTCAAACTTAAATCCCAAGATGCATATCATTCATATGTTAATGTCGTAGCGGAGGAAACTATTTCTAGTCCAAAAAAGTTTATTGACTTTGTAAACCTTAAGCGTAAAACTTATGGCTACCCTTCGATAATGACACACGAAGACTCGATGTCACCTGGTAAAGAACCGATCTGTGAGTTGTTTGCAGACGATTTTCATCATGTTTACTCCAATCTTGCTACTTCACCAGACCTAGAGCCGCCGGTAATAGCGTCAAGGATCCTTATAGAAACTGTTTCGATTTCTGAAGATGAAATGCTCCAAGCTATTGAGGATCTAGATTTGAATAAAGGACCTGGCCTAGATTTGATTCCACCCTGCTTTTCGGCCCTCTGCAAAAGTGAACTGATTAGACTCCTCTTCATTTAATAAGTCACTATCTAGTGGTATCTTTCCTAAGCTTTGGAGGTCATCCCTTATAACACCAGTATATAAAAAAAGGTGAAAAGTGGCTTGTGGTGAACTACAGGGTTATTGCAATCTTGTCTGTTATATCATAACTGTTTGAGAAAATTATATTTAGTAAAATTTCTCCCCTTATTGAACGATTTTATAATGAAGAGCAACATAGCTTCGGTAAAAACAGATCAACTACCACTAATCTAATTACTTTGACGTCAGATATTCTTAGTGGAATAGAGCATACACAGATGTCAGCAGAGCATTTGCTAGAGTGAGCCACGGAATTATGTTAAACAAACTCAGTACCTTCGGCATATCCAGTTCGCTACTTAACTGGATTCAGTCCTATTTGAAAAACCACACACTATTTGCCAAGTTTCAATGTAACTTGTCGCGTGAGATCAATGTCGCCTCTGAGGTTCTTCAGGGCAGTCATCTCGGTCCACTTCTATTGAATATTTTCATCTCAGATCTTTCAAAAGAGCTTCCTGATACTCCGCACCGTTTTTATGCTGACGACCTCGAACTGTATTACAGAATACAATCTTTAACTTATGTATCTTTTCTCCAGTCCAAATTAACCACCCTCTACCAATAGTACGATGCGAATCACCTTGAACTTAATTTGGAAAAATTTCTCGTAATAAGTATTTTAAGAAAAAAATAATTTCATTTATAGTTATGAAATTAATTAACGCAACTGAGAAGAATGGATTAAGTTGTAGAACTTGGCGTAGTCTTAGCCTCCAAACTCAGATTCGACCTTCACTATGATGAAGTGCTGCGCAAAGCTAACAAGCTGCTCGGTTTTATTAAATGGAGGGCAACAGAATTTATGAATGTTTGGGCAACGAAATCATCCTCGCTAGTCCGTCCTATTCTCGAATATGGCTGCATAATCTGGGACCCTTTACCCACAGACTTGAGTCTGTACAAAAACAATTTTTACTTTTTGCATTAAGATCTCCGTACGACCCAACCTCTTTTCATAATATACCATATTATGAGGATCGACTCTAAACATTAATCTTGACATCACCCGCTCCCAGAACAGTCGCTTTGTCTGCATGTCTACCTTTCGCCGTCTTAAGGTGTAATATTCAAGTTCCATTTTTGTCAGACAAGATTCACTTTCGCGATCCTCACTAGGCACATTCCCATGTTAACCGCGAGTACGCACCACACCAATTATGCAGACAATGAACCGGTTAACAGATGCTCCCCAACCACTTCAAAGCTTTGTTTAAAGTCCAAGATATTACAAAAACTTAATTCCTCGTCAACATAGACATTATTTTTGTGTGATTTGTATTTTTGATTTTAATTCAATTTTCTTTTTATTTGTAATTTTATTTTTAATTCAATTTGCTATGTATTTAAATTTAAATTGTGCCTTGTCTGGCGAATATGTAAATGAATGTATCACTCCACAAGGTGATATGGTCAGCACCACACATTGGCCGTGGTTCGGTCCACCCAGTTGCGATGCGCTCTGATTTTAAACCAGCACACATTATAACTGAGCATGCCTATAGTCTGTCTGAAGAATCACTCGAACTAAATCTCTTTGAATCAGGGACCTTTGTCTTACAGGATGACTGCTCTAACCACTACACCACGCGGGCTACTATTAATGTATTAGTATTTCTACTCAAATTCTTTATTATAGCAAAGTATGCTAAACGAAAATGAATTGCTCGATAGAAAAACACCGGTCTTCTCCTTCTCTTTCTAATGGGTACGGGACCCGCAACGTTGGCGTGCCCTTCCGTAAAAATGGGCTAGCCATTGGGCGAAGCTCCTTCTTTTTTTTTCGCTGTGTCAGGGGCTCTCGCCTGGGATGATTGGCCTTCCACTCCTCCCATGGCCAAGTCATCATTTTGTGTTTTGACCTGGTTGGAAAGAGTGCGAGGGGGCACCACAACCCCTCAAATGATGTGGGTTTTGAATATTCGTGTCAACTATGGATTTGTGTCCAACCTCACGCGTGGGTAATTTGGAGGAGTTAGCCACGACAGCGCAACGCTAGCTGCCAGGGGGCTTACGAGTCCCCAGGCACGGCTTTTCCAGTTGAGCACTAATTTTTTGCTCGCTGAAGCAGCAGTTCACTGCTGCAGTCCTAAACTGACATCATAACACCACTTGAAACACTACACTACCCTGTCCTACCCTACTCAAAACGGAACCATGTTTTTTGAAATCAAACTGATGCGAGTGTTAAACATTTGTGGTGACCACAAAAAGTGGCTGTCAATCAAATTATTATTTGCTTATTGAAATTAAAGGTGCCTATGAGAATGCGGATACTTTTTGTCAGAGAAACTACATTTATCATTTGAATAATTGATATGAACGCAAGAACACATATTAAATGATAACACCATTGAATTTCCATTTGCATGTTATTTTCAATTCTCAGTTTCACCCTGCTTTCCTTACCAAGTTTTCATTATTTGGAAGTACTCAGATAAAAATATTTTTAAACTTTTTATCCAAACAAAGTATTCAACGTAATCTAATACACTTCTCAACCACCGAAATCATCCATTCTACTGACAGACAGAAGAAGAAAAAAGACAAGTAATAAGGAAACCATTTATAAATCTTTTAGCAAGTTTTTCTTCATCACTCCCTTCTATATCCAACGAAACTTTTATCTGATCCTCACGCATTCTAGAATCAACATTATTATAGTTGTGACTCTCAACAGTTACCGCAGACCATAAAGTAGAAGGGAAAAGGAATATATTCTAAGAAACTTTGTCCTATGCGCACGACAACATGGTGGGATGGTTTTCTGTCCAACGATAACAAGACAATTTTAAAAGAGGGGGAGCGTCATCAACCAACACACTCTTTCGTATAACCGAGTGTCCAAATTTTCGGTGTTATTTTTTTCAGTCAAGCTAGTCGGGCGGAACAGGAATGTATCCGGGGCGGAAAAGATGAATTATCAAATAAGAGATGGCTCTTTATCTTGGCACCAAAGTGGCCTCACACAAAAAAGACACTACCAATTTAGCAAAATGAAAAATGATTTGTCGTGGATTGTTTTATACGCCCTTTAACCTTCACATTTTATCATGTTTCGTCGCTTCCACGTCAAGTAACGGACGGATGAGATTCTTGCGTCTACGCTGTGTGAATGCCAGCATTGTGCTGGTAACGATTGTGTATACCTTGCTTACCTGGAACCATTTACAATTCCCGTGGTCTCATTTAGAGTGAAAACCACTTCGTCATTGGAGCTCAGGCGGGAAATAGTAGTTTGAATTCAATGTTTGACGTGACGTTGGGTAGGGCGGGATTGGATGTTAAGTAGACATTGTTTGATGAATTCGTAAGGCGGAATAAATTGGAAAACGAGTTAATCAAGAGGCGGACGTTTGGTACGGTCTTAAATTCCAGGAGGGGATATATCAGAGGGGCTATAATGATATCACGAAATCAGGTGAACATTGGAAATGGTTGTTTGTTCCCCAAAGTAATTTAGAAGATGTATTTTTAGTACTTAATTTATGAAAAAAACAAGAGATATTTTCACAACTGATTTGATCATCATATATGCAAGGCTTCATTCTTTCAAAACAGCGCTGAGTTTATTTCTTAGAAAACAAGAAAAAAACAAAAATATCTCGTACATTTGAGCTACATATGTTTGAAAATTGGGAGATTTATAAAACAACGGCTACATTTGGCTGTTGAAAGGGGGCACACGGATTTTTGCAGAAAACGTTGTAGATTAACTTGTATAACAATAATTGAGTCAATCACTCTTCTAAAATAGTCGGGAACATTAATAAATAAATCGAAAAATTAAAAAAAAGTGCGATTCCTACTTTTTTCACTTCTAACTTCAAAAAGATTCATTTTAGAATAAAGTTGAGGGGCAATAAAAATTGAGTAATTAATCAATACTTAATAAAGTTTCAAGATTTGCAGCTCTCTCAAGAAGGAACTCAGCAGAACCAATCTCAGGACTGTGCATAATAGCACCGGCCAGCTTGGTTCACTGCTTGACATTACGAAAGATCCATTTTCACCAAAACAATCAAGCGGAATCCATTAAGTCAATCGCACAGAATGTGATATGAAGTAAATTGGGCTAACTAGACGTGCAGTTGAATTTCGTCTCAAGGAACACGAAAGATACATCAAGAATAAAGGCGTAAGTAAAGGTATTGCTTCACATGCATTGGATTTGAACGATCCAGGTAGACACTACTCGGGACCGTTAATTGATAATTTTCAATTATTGAAAATTATGACTAATCCGCGAAAACTCGATGCATATGAATATCTATTCATACATATGAGTGCAACAGACAATCTAGTGAATATAAACAACAGCCTAATAAATTCAAATTCATTTAATTTGGCTAGATAATATGTATATATTAACGGTTAACGGTCCATAAGGGTGAAAAAATCTCCTATATTTTAATCAATACCAACCACAAAAGTGTTCATCAAACTGATTAAATTGTTAGAGAATAGTTTCCAAACTTGAGTTTTCTACGAGATGAAACTCGTTAGACATTTTAAAATTTCCTTCCTTTCCCGCGAAACAGCAATGAATACAAAACAGAAAAGTGGTCCGCGTGGTGTAGCGGTTTGAGCACTTTCCCCGTAAGCCGAAGATCCTTGGCTCGACTCTCATTGGCGGGAACGAGATTCAGTTGGAGTAATTCTTTGGATAGACTTCGATTATGATACGTGCTGGTTTAAAATCAGAACCTATCGCAGCTGGGTGGACGGACACACGGCCAAAGCATGATAGTAACCATATTACCTTATGGAATGCCGACAAATTCGATCAAGTTACTCTAACCATCTTATAAGTTACTCTAACCATCTTTAAGCAAACGTCTCTGAGTGGGCTAAAGTGCTACTATTAAAATGGAAAAAGTCTATTTCGTTTAAATTTTTTAACACTTAAAATGAGCTTAGGACCTTGATAGTTTGCCTTAAATATCTTACAAATTTTGATCAAAATTGCTTCAAGAGATTTTGGATAATAACTTTACAATCTAAGTTAATTTAAAACATTCAAAATATTTAAAATCTTGTTAGTCAGAAACTTGAATACTTCATCTAACAAATGCACTGAATTTAATTTAAATCGGCTTCAGAAATTTTCAAATTATAAACCTTTTTTGCTAATAATTAAATTGAATATCTTACGAACTATTAATTTCAACTGATACCAAAAAAGGCGTTAAGCTTACTCTAAAAGACGTTTCTTTTAAAAAAAAAGTCAAATTCTGCGTATTAGATACAACCGGTCAAAGTAAATTGGCATTTGCGACGAAGTTATTCTTAATAAGATGGTTTTATTTGAACGATTACCTATGTCTTACCGAGTTCTTTCTGGATAAAAATCTTCAAATTTTTAAAATAATAACGCAAATTACAAAAGTAAAAAAAATCAGCATCGCGCGTGTAAAATACCAAAGAGACTTGGTCAGGAAAATTGAATTTTAAAGTTGAAAATCGATGTATGAAAAAAAATGTTCATCTGTTTTTATAATCTAAAATAACTCGAACTGAAAGGCCTAATTATTGTATTACTGATAGCACTGCAGCCATTCTCGGGCCTTCGCTTCCTACAAATAGTGCCTTCAACTGTCTCGGTCCATTGACCGCGTCCTCCAATTTCGAAATTCAAGGAGCGATAAAGTGTCTTTGTCAGCCGAGTTAGAACAGTATTTCCTAAGTTTTCCACTGGTGTCCACTCTTCACCTCTCACATCAAATACCCTTTTGGGTATCCATTTTTCGATTCATGGCCAGCTCAATAATACTTTTGGTGTATGACTCAATTTTATTTTCTGAGATCTTTGAAAATATTTTGTGTGGTGTATAGAGCAGTGATATTCCTCTATAGTTGTCGCACTATGTAACTTCTATACCTGTGAAATTTGCGATTCTTTTGCAGAATTATCAAAGAAAATTAGTATGAGCAAATGTTTCTGAACCATACAAAGACCCAGATTTTTCAAGAAGTGTCGTCTTTTCATACGCGTACGATTAGTATTAGCTCAATTTATAATATTTGCGGTTATTCCTGCTATACTCAACATATCAAAAAAGAGCGCCAAAGGCCATCTTTTCTAGTTTGTGCTAACATTGTACTTTGCACACATTTTATGAGCCACGCATACTCCACTTTTGGTTGAGTTATAAAAAGTTAAAATCTCAAGTTTCTGCTTATCGCCTGTAGAGATGTCGATATAATCGTCGTAATGTAAGCTTGACATCAAAATGATAACTTTGTTTTTCTTAGGAATAATAATAGCTATGTCTTTTTGCTGCCCGAAAGTTGACAAGTTTTCTGGTTTTCCTCTTGTTGTTAAAAGTTCAGATGGAATATGCTATTTATTTTTGCGTAAAGTACCCATAGAAGTAAGTTTGTGTTTGTTCAGAAGATGAGACAGCAATCCGTTGCTGGCAAATTAAGTGCCAAACATTACATTAAGGCAAAACTTACAAATTGGCAACACAATACGATTAACCACATCAAACGGTTTGTTTCTGACTGAATATGGGCCACTGGGCTGCTTACCGGGGTAAATTTCTAAATTACTCCCATAGAATGTTTTTGCATCAACGAAAGCAAATATTTTCAGGTCATATCTGGCTGGTTTGCCCGGCATATATTGTCTAAATTTACAGTGACCCCTAAACGCTAATAACATCTCATCAATCGTGTAGCTCTTTCCTGGTGAATACATTTTTTTGAATTGTTCAACAAATGCTTCAAAAAGTTCGTATATGTGTGCTAAATTATAAAGTTTTTTCTAAATATTTTTACACCACTGCCATGTATCTGCCAAAAATTATTCAATGTTTGTCGATTGGAACGATAAAATCCGGCAATATACAGGGTTATCCATTTCCTAGTAGGAAAGTATAACCCTGCCATTTGACATTTGTCAGAATCAACTTTCATACAAAGCATGTTTTTTTTAGCTGAAGTTTGCTATTTAGAAATATGGATCGTTTAACAGTCGAAGAACGCGTTAAAATTATTAAATTTTATTATAAAAATTGTGATTCTGCTGTATCAACATTTAGGGCTTTACGAGCCAATTACGGTCAACATAATCGACCTACACAGCAAACAATTTCGAACACAGTGAGAAAATTTGAAAAGACTGGATTGATTATTGATATTGCAAGGCCTGTGCATCATCGCAACATTCGTTCTGCTGAAAATATCGCTGTCGTCGCTCAAAGTGTGGAGGAAGACCCGAATTTGTCGATTCCTCGACGTGCTCAACATTTGGGCTTGTCTTACGGCTGATTGTGGTGGATTTTGCATTTGGATTTGCATCTCCATCCGGACAAAATCCAACTCACTCAAGAACTTAAGCCTCAAGACCATACACAACGCAGAATTTATGCGAATTGGGTGATTGAACAACAAGCCATTGATAACGATTTTTCGAACAAAATGTTCTTGAGTGAAACGGCTCATTTTTCGCTCAGTGGTTACGTAAATAAACAGAATCGCCGCATATGGGGCTCTCAAAATCCTCAGGTGATCGCAGAAAGGCCTTTGCATCCCGAAAAAATGACCGTTTGGTGTGCATTATGGTCTGGTGGTGTTATTGGCCCGTATTTTTTTGAAAACGATCAAGGAAGAGCCATTACAGTCAATTCTGACCTCTATGGACGGATGTTAACCGATTATTTTTGGAGAGAAATTGAAGATTTTGATCTGGAGAGTATGTGGTTCCAACAGAACGGAGCCACAAGCCACACAACACAGGCTAATCGAGCACTTTTGCAAGAGAACTTTCCAGGACGCGTAATTTCGAGATTGAGTGATGTCAATTGTACCGCAAGATCCTGCGACCTAACACCTTTGGATTTCTTTTTATGGAGCTATGCGAAAGATCTTGTTTACGTAAACAATTCTCAAAATCTTGAGCAATTGAAAACCAATATTCGTGAAATTATGGCCGAGATATTGTCGGAAATGTGCCGAAAAGTCATTGAAAATTACCTCAAAAAGATTGAGGCCTATGAGAAGTCCCGTCGAGGACATTTGAATGATGTTGTGCTTCACGCATAATGGCAAGGTTCAATCTTTACATAAAAAAATTCGTTTCCATCTGAATATTTTATGTGTTTTCTTTAGCTATACTTTCCCAAGCGTAAAATGGATAGCCCTATATAAAAGTCTTGTTTACTCATGCATCTATGTTTACTTAAGTCTGCACATGTTGCTCTTCTTTTTTGGATATCTAAGTTAGTATATGTTCAAATCTTTAAAACATATCACTATTTACAAAGAAATCCCAAGGTTTTGACACCGATTTGGCACTTTAAGCAGCTGGTTTTACACCATATTTCTCGGTAATTGTATTTTCTGATATTGTACGTACATTTGGATATGCCAGTGTTTTTTGTATCTTATTACATGTCTTCTTTTGAAGAATGGATCATAATCATCCAACAAATCTGATTCTGTCTGACTCAAATCGCTTGCAT
This sequence comes from Odontomyia ornata, assembly GCA_963969285.1. Taxonomy (NCBI): domain Eukaryota; kingdom Metazoa; phylum Arthropoda; class Insecta; order Diptera; family Stratiomyidae; genus Odontomyia; species Odontomyia ornata. The sequence continues at coordinate 354,570,067 of OZ017739.1, read as the reverse complement.
CTTGCTCAGTTTCGCTGTTATTACTGCGTTCAGACAAGTGACCTTCGTTTTGGATGTCAAAAATAGGATTTGGATCTTCATACTCAGAGTCTGACTTTTCTAACGCCACTTAAATTTGCTCGGAGTAGTTAGCGACTGACATTTTTGTAAAAAAAAAAACTAATAACAAACAAAAAGCATTTAAAAGGTAAATAAATAAATGCATTTCACGAAAATACCACCCTTACCATGACACCGGATCATACGTACCCACTTTGAGTTGTCGTACGTGTATCTCATTGGGCGGGTGGCATTGCGCTGAATACAGGGACGTTGCAGGTAGAGATGGAATTTAACTTCAGCTATACAAGCATTGACTGTTTGAAATATTCTCATGTCAATATCAGCCTTCATCATTGGCCCAGGTTAAAATCAGTAATTTCTTCTTCGCGACTTTAAATTATTGTTGCTGTGCAAATTTTTGCGAGTTTCCCGAGGAAGTTAGAGGAGTACTTGGTACACTTCAAACCAAGTTTAACACAACCACGCAATTTCAAACATTCACTCACCAACTTACATCTATTTTTTTTTTTTTGAGTAAGCTATCAGGCAATAGCATTTCTGTATTTCATATTATAATAATAAGATTTAGTGTAAGCCGTGGAAAGATAAGCGAATCATTGCAAAAGTTTAATGTGGTTAGTTAGTGAGTGAAAATAAAGTTAAATAGAGAATGAAAGACTGCGGATGGCGGCTATTGGTGCGGGCATTAAAGTATAACTTCATAGTGAACGTGAACAAGTCGTGAAGTTTATGTGGATGCAGCAAGGGAAAATATCATAGTTGGAGCTCTCCAAATTATGAAAAGAAAGATGACTGGTCATCAGAAACCGACTATTGCAAATTGTGAGAGCCGGGAAGAACGGATGAGATCCAACCAAATATTTTTGAGTGAGCGTTTTTGTGTTTAACTGGCATATTTGAAAAATAACTAGTGAAGAACGACATTGACTTATTATTATTTATCAGAAATAATTAGAATCAAATTTTCTCATACTATATCAATTTTTTTGTCACCTTTGGTGTCCTCACTAAAGAATTAATGAAATGGATCGACAGATCGCGCTACTGATTGAGCAAGTGAATCATTCAGCTGCGATTCAGAAGCAACAAGAAGAAGCTCTCAGTGAGCTGAGACAAACACACCAACAGCTAAAAGAACAACGTCAGAAGAATGACTAACTTATGGCTAAGCTTTTGGTGAATAGAGAAAAGCTATATGTTAACTATCCCTCAGATCTGAATCGTTTTTGGAAGAAGCTACAGACACATATCAGGACATGATAGACACAGACGAAAATTCACAAGATTTCTTTCCCAGAAATGGCAACTGAAAAACCCTCATAAGCTTCCCCATCCCATCGACATGGGCCTTAACCGCCAAACAAAATGAACCGCAAACACATTCGGATGTTCCCGATGAAGCACGCACTAAAACTCTCCCTATAAGGAGGAATGGACAAAACTGGCTGCGCTTAGGACGCAGCAAAATTATAAGTTAGAGTCTGCCAAGCGCATTTATCTGGGCATTCAGATTATACCTCAATTTCCCACGGATCATAGAAAAATAATGAATTTATTAACAGAGCAAAACTTGCAGTATCACAGGTACTTCCTCCATGAGGATAAAAAACTAAACGCGATAATTTGCAGTCTTCTAGGACTATTGTTGGAAGAAGTCTTTGGGAGAAAAGTTTTGACCTCATTAAAATTTTCTACGTAAAACTGCAATCTGGACTTTCAAAATTGATAAAAGTCCATCTGCCGAAAGCAGAAATTGAAATTTAGAATTTCAGATCCATCCACCTCTTACCTGCCAAGTTGAATCGATAAAACCACGTAATGGGCAAGCTATGGGTCACAATTGTCAACAATTTGAGCACTCATTGAGCAACTGCCACGCTGAAGCTCTTTGTGTAAAGCCGATGGCCCTCATTACTTTACACACTACAAAAAAACAAAACACCAAAAAACCTAAATGCATCAATTGTGGAGCAGAACGACCGCCAACACCGGAGGATACCCCAAAAATACTTAAGGAAAATTTTGCGCAAATTTCCCCCGAATAACAACAACCCGGTGCAAACACCCCAAAACCAACCGCCATCAGGATCACTACAGCTCCTTCCCAGCCACTCCACCAAATATGGAGCATTTTTCCATCAAAATGCAGCCATCAATGCAACTGATGATGCAAAAAATGATGGCAACAATGGTGCAGGGTTCATTTGCGTCACAAAAAAAAAACTAACTTAAAACACCTGATGACTTTCCCCATGAATCACATTTTCATACTCATCTGGAATGCAAACTCCCTGCAACAAACATCTTATAGTAGACTATGAATTTGATATTTTTCTCAGCCAGGAAATCTTTTTGAAGCCAGAAACTCGTATCTGCTTCCCTAACTATTATCCATACAAAAATGATAGAGTGATGAGAAGTAAAGGTGGAACACCCATTCTTGTGAGAAGAAATGTGAATCACTACCTGATTCAAACTCCACAACTACAACGCATAGAGGGGATAGCAATTAAAATAAAAACGAACTCGTTTGAATTTGTAGTCATGTGATTGTACAACCTGTTGCGAATTCCGGCGTACCAACTTTCTTCCATTCGCAACTTCAAATTGGCGCCGTAACATCTCCACCTTCCTTTGGGCACTCCTACCTTTTCCTCTGTGTATTTATTTATTTTTATAAAAATTTCGCCAATTTCCCTATAATTTTAATTTCCATATCATCTCAATCCTACCCTTTTCCCTTATTTTCAATTACAAAAAATAGTATATAATAATAATTTAAATTTCCCCACTAACAACATTAACAAAACCCAATTCCTTCCTTCATACTAACTTATTCTATTCACTAGCTCCCACTAACAAATTTTATTTTTTTATACTAACGAAAATTCATTCACGTTTCCCTACTAACAAAATTCAATTTCATACCCAGATGCATAATTGAAGTTGCTTATTAGATTAATGGGAAATCAGCAAAACATGGCTCCGTTGGTAGCGTCGCGGGTATCGGCAAAATCAATAATTTCGTTAATGTATATGTGGCACTTTGCATCTAATCAAACGCTTCTTTGATCATGCGAATTGCCATGTATGAAAAAATGGAAATTATTGCGTTTGTCGGTACGAAAAGATGTGTGGGTAGCGGAATCGAAGTGTAGTGAGCTTCGATTACGTTACCCAGATGCGGCAGCGGTAATGAAAAATGAAAGGATTGCGGGATTGGATTTGCTGGAGGTGATATGTGGGATTGGGTGCTTGAATTGAGGGCAGTCAGTTTTTGACTTTGGGAAGGTGAATAAGAGGGATTGATTTTGGCGAAGAAGTTTTTTTTTGCGAGTTTTCGATGACGACGGGGAAAGAAAAATAAAAGTGTTGAGTTTGGAAAATTCGTGAAAGGAGTTTGATATGTAAAATTAGTGAATAAAAAGCCATGATTAAGATTCGGGGAGATTTTGGGAGTGAAATGAAATTGGAAGGGGTAGTGACATTATAAACGAAAAGTAAAACCTTTCTGGAGGGATAAGAGAGTTTATATTGCGTGCGAGTAGGCTAAACACACGAAAAACACAAAATATGGTGGGGTGAAGCCGGAAGAAAAAAGTGACAGTTTAAGATACATAAAAAAAGGGAAATCTAAATAGTTTTTAATCGGAAAGAAAATTGGTACCAAGTAACAGTGGATGCCGTGAAGAAATTAAAGAGTAAAAAAAATCATTCAGTGCCGGGAATTCAAAGATAATGAAAAGTGAAAGTATGAATTAAGAACAAGAGTCTATTAATAAAGTGAAACAAAAACTGAACGTGAGTCTGAATTTAATTATTACCGGGATCACTGAAGGATGAATATAGTGCCAGGTCTCCGAAGAGAAGGCCTACTGTTTGTGAAAAGTGGCTAGTTTGGGTTGCGTTTTAAGTAGTGTGAATATTTTTAAATCAAAGTCAATTTTTAGTACCCCTACGGTTGCCAAGCGCTCTGCAGCATCAAAAGGGGTGAGTCATGGCATATTTTTCGTTATATTTTCTTTTTAATTATATTTTTGCCATATTGGAAATTCGTTTTATCACAATCATATCCTTAATATATTTTTTCAATTAAAAATATTTGCTGGTTTTTATAGCAGCGGCTTCAAAATTTATTTATTCATTTGATCGATTCATTAAATTATTTAAAAACAAAGAAAGTAGCTTGCTTTTTAATATTATTCTTTTTCATGAATTGTTGTTGTGTTCTTTTTTCCTATTTCAAATAAAACGGCCACAATGTTCTAAGTGAAAAATCTTTTTTCATTTTTTCAATATGACCTCCCCCTTTCAACGCCTATCATAGTTCCTGGGGTGCTGTAAGAAGCAATTGAGCTGGGGCTGAGTTTAATCGATTCATCACAGCCATAGATGGAAAATCACACATGCCAAGTGAACCAATGCACTAGGGCTGAGCTTGTGGTAACACCCTTGACTTTGGAATCTCACATGATTTTCACCACGATATTCGAATAACGGTACTCGATGAGCTCTTTTCCGACAATAAACTGGTTCACTTCTTAATAGAGGAAATCTTCATGGATGAGAAAAGATTACAACTTGATAAACTTTTAGCGATATCCTGGCCTTAGAAAGCTCCACCCAGCCATTAAATTTAGCCAGTCATGTCGACCAAAGCATGGAACAACTTACCAGCTAAATCTTCGCTAGGGGAGCACAATCCCTATGAATTTCCCCAGAATATTAGGCTCTTGATAAGGAGGAGGAATCAATTACGGACACGAGCTAGAAACACGAGTAATCCTAGGTTAAAACCAAAGCTAACCGTTTAACTAACGAAATACGCAATAAGATTTATGAATTTCGCAGCCCTATATGGGAAAGATTTCTACAGAGTCTCCAGCCTGCTGATTTTTGGCGCATCTCATAATATTTTTTGTTGAAAAACATAATAAATACCCCTTCTATACACAGGCTAAATGGGCTTAAATATGACAGCACAGAAAAAGCCAAAGCCTTTGCAGACACTCTTGAACTGCAATTCCGTAAGAATAATTCCCCTGACGATAGCCCTGAATCAGATGATGAAATTGAGTCGTCTGTGCAAAGGCTGCTGGCTTCCCAGACGGCAAATACTGACAGAATCCGTCCACTAGACTTACTCAAATTAAAAGACATGATAAGCATGGTAAACAGACAGAAGGCCCCAGGCTTTGATTCTTTGACGAATACCTTGCTGAAATGGATTCCAAACAATATCCTGCAAGTCCTGGCGGAAATCTTCAACACCATCTTTTGCCCAAGCAAATTCCTCAAATTGTGAAACAGGCAAAGATTATCGTCATCCCCAAATCAGATAAAAACCGTACTTTCCCGCAAAACTGGCAAAAAATAAGTCTTTAATATTCTCTCTTTAAACTTACAGAAAAGATGCTTTTAACTTGGTTATGCGAATATATTGAAGACAAAAAAAATTGTTTCCGAAGATCAATATGGTTTTCGAGCTGGATATTCCACTGAATTCCAGCTAACAAGGGTGGTTCAACATAACAGAAATGGGTTGATTCGCAGAAATTCAATAGGGCTAGTTATGTTCGACGTAGCAAACGCCTTCACAAAGTCAGATATGCAGGGCTAACTTTAACAATGCATGAATTTTTCGTTCCACTACTTTTGATAAAAACCATCAGCGCTTTCTTAAAGGGCAGATAGTTTATTTATTTATTTATTTTATTTACTAAACAAGGTATTACACCAAAATTATAAATTATCACAAAGAAATACAAGTTACAAATTACAAAATGCATGTTAAAAATATGGGTTGCACTTACAAAAATACAAGTTAAAAATATAGGAGTAGGAAGAGAGGAATATTGATGGATTGGTTTTAAACTGTAGTCTGGATATGGTTGGAGAAAAGCAATGGCTCATGCTATTTAATATTTTGCAGCATCTATTAATCGATACATTTTCACTGTAGATGGTAAGATGTCGACTTTCCACCAGCAAACGTGAATGTCTTCTGAATCTTACTGGTTCGTTCAAGAATATCCTGTCAATCAGATATTGAACTTTAATGGCGCCGCGGAGGACAGCAAATGCAAAGCAAGAGCATGCTATAATTCTACGAGAGGCAAGTGAAGATAAATTTAGAATGGACAACCGATATTCATATGAAGGCAAGCTCTGTAAGCTACGTGGGTCATATTGAGATCATAAAGCAAATAGCAGGAATTGTTTTTGAACCGACTCAAATCTTTCTGTATGAACATCAAAAACAGGATGCCAGACGACACATGCATATTCGAGAATAGGGTGGACCAATGATATGTATAAAGTCTTTGTTACCCACACATTCTGAAATTCTTTAGCACGCCGTTTGATGAAGCCTAACATTTTATTAGCCTTGCAGAGAACCTCATCATAGTGCAAATTCAAACGGAGTTTCTTATCCAAGAAGACACCGAGGTCTACTATGCTGTCTGTTCGGGAAATATTACTATTACCGAGGCGATAATCAGCTACTAAAATAGAAGCTTTGGAGAGACACTAATCACCTGACATTTTTTGAGGATCAGATATAGGTGGTTTGTGTTGGACCATTAAAGCAGAGCATTTATCTTGTTCTGTAAGAATATTGAATCACTGTGGGATGTTATCCCATAGTATAATTTGAGATCATCCGCATAAAATAAATGGGGTGTATCGGATAACACATCAGAAAAGTCTGATATAAATATGTTGAAAAGAAGAGGTCCGAGAAGACTGCCTTGACGTACACCTGAGTAGACTTGAATTTTTCGGACATATACCCTTGAAATTTAGCGGTTTGAGTCCCGGTTTTGAAGTAAGGGTTTAGCCATCAAAGCAATGGGCCAGTGATTCCAAAATTACGCAATTTTTCTGACAGAATTGTATGATTGACGCGATCAAAGACTTTACTAAAATCAGTTTAAATTGCGTCAACCTGGTGCCCGTTTTCCATTGCGCAAAGTATGTATGAGACCATAACTGTTAGATTGGTGGTAGTGCATTGGTAATTCCTGAAGCCATGCTGCTGGTCATTGAGACGCTGCTCTATTACGGGCGATATTTTAGAGCATACTATTTTCTCGAATAATAATGGCAATTCTCCTATAATTTTGAACACTCCCTATGCTTTTGCTTACATGAATTGGAGTCAGATGGGGAGATTTTCGATGTATTGGAAATTACCCGCTTACGAGTGACTTATTAAAAATGATATGGAGAGGTAAAACTAATACTTCACTGCACTGGTATAAAAAATAAGGAGGAAATAAATCTGGGCCAGATTCGTGGTTCAGATCAAGTGTTTTAATTGCATTAATGATATCATCTTCAGAAACCAACAGTTCCTGCAGCGCTGTTTCGAAAATGGCGTTAGTGTTATCTACATGAGTTGAGGTGTTTGGTAAGCAATACACTGATTGGAAATGAGTTGCGAAGAAATTACAGATTTTTTCCGGGACAGAGGAACTTCGGTCTTCATAGGTCATTTGTTTAGGATAACCATGAGCTTTGCGCTTAATATTTACAAAATCAAAGAATTTCTTTGCGTTTTAGATTACGTTTTCACCAATAAAATTAACAAACATTGTATAGGCCTCGCGTGACTTCAATCTAAACTCATTTGCCAGTTCATTATATTCGTTTTGAATTTCATCACTGACATTGGGTTCCTTTTGTACAATTTTGTGGAGCTTATTCATTCTGTTTCTTAAATTTCGAAGACCACTGTCCAACCATAACTCAGGCAGTTTATTCCTTTTTATGATTTTAGGTGTATGACTTCCAACGGCGTCAAATATGCTCTGGTAGAAAGAGTTTACTGCATCATCTACATCTAGCGTCGAAAGCTTACTAGTCCAGTCTACATTAGAAATATAACTCTTAATGCTATCGTAGTCAGCATTACGGAAATCAAATACAATCGAGTTATTATACGGAAGGCTGTTTGTGTCATCAGAGATGGAATAATCAACTGAAAGTGCGGAATGGTGTAGGGTATTTTTGAAAAGATTTTCCACATCATTAGTTGGATTACCCACCACCTCATCATAAGCATTCGTGAAAATTAGATCTAACCAATTGTCAGAGGAATTGGGTGTCAGAGCTACTTGCTGTAAATGATTACCGTACAATGTAGAAACTAGATTGCAATCAAGGATACTGAAAGGGCATGATTCAGTGTCAACAAAAGGTTTGTTGAGTTTGCCACTCATCCCACTACAGTTATGGTAGAACATTTTGAGGCATTTTGTGGTAGAGCTCTTATTGTGGACAAGAAAATTTGTGATGTTGCTCACGTGACCTTTGGAGCGAGAATATATCATTTGAGCTTACATGAGAAGCGTATGTTTCAAGATGTTTTTTGGCTTGTTCTGATGTAACACCAAGTTGCTCATGGTATCTAAGATATAGTTTTTGTAGAACATCAACATCTACCGGAAAACCTTCTCTTTGCATCATTACTTTTATATTGGACTTCGTTTTACCGTCAATACATGTTGTGTCTGGTGCTTTATGCATGTAAGCTAGGTAGAGTCGAACCAACTCATATAATCTGTGCTCACCCAGTCTTGATAGTAGATACCTGCTCTGAAGATCTTTGCTAGAGTTTATTGTCGCTTTTACAATCGGAGCTACGAGTGGATCTGAAAAGGATTGTTTTTCGTTCAAAGGGCTATTGAGTGTGCTAGGTAATTCAATTACACAATAAGGGAACGAAGCCTGAAACCCACTCCTTACGAAGTTCTGATATTTGGAAGGAAGTTTCATAGGGTTAAATTCAGAAACTGAGCTTTTATTCGTTTCTGAAGAACCGGTATTTTCTTTAGATTGGTTATTATCAGAAATAGTATTGTCTAACATTAGCCTGTTATTTAAAGAATCTGGAAGGTTAATAATATTGTTAGTAATAAATGGATGGGTGTTGTGAGTAGTGTTAGTATTCAGGTTTTTGTTGTTAGTGGAAATCACTGTTACATTTTTGTTGTTGTTGTATTTGCTTGGTTGATTATTGTTGACAGCAGGTTTCCTTGATTTCCATTTCTTGGAGCCCAGTCCACTCCAATAGACGCGACCGTTTTTGGATTTGTGATTAGAGAAAAGCCAGGCATATTTGTGCGGTATGTATACTTTAAACGATTTCGTTTTCTTACTTTTCTGTGAGACTACCTCCATTCTGCAGTCTTCCAGTAATAGATTTGTTTCGAACTCGAGCAGTATCAGTATTCTTTGGTGTTTTCTTAATGAATAATATTTCGAAATTTTTGTGCTGATGATTCGTTACATTAGCCTTCTCCAACCGCTTAAGTCTTTTTTCCATTCGTCCTCTGACCAAAAGGTGCCCAATTTATAGATGTAGCTGACGGTTTCGGATGTTTGATTTGAAGCAGGTACCGACGCCACTTCATTCAGACAACATGATTTCAGATGGCTGGCATTATTTTGAACTGGAAAAACGTTTTCAATTTTACGCTGCTCCATTATTTTTTCTTCTAAAATATTACACTCTTTATCGATGTTTTCCAATTTTTTGAGAATTTTCGATAGCTCCAATAAGTTGTCCCGCTCATCTAGTTTTTTTAAATATTTTTAAACATATCACTGAATGCTTCATCACGGAAAGATTCTGTACATGATGGTTAGATGCTGGAGATTTGCTCTTTCACGGAGATTAATCGATTGTCAAACATCTCAAGGGCTTTGAATATTTTCCTATCGCTCTTTGATAGATTTATAGCTAGCTCAGAAACTGCTAGCCATCTCCACAAAACTATCCTCATTTGCTTGAGATTTAGATCGAAGTCGAGCGATTTTCTGATTTTTCTCTTCAATCAGGTTTTCGAAGAAGTCGGTAATGTTATAATACATCGCTTTCAATTTCTGCTCAACACCTTGACAATATGAGCATATAAAATGCTCATTCATGGTAAGTATGAAACCCATCCCGTGGTGCATCCATGCAGGCACCATGTAACTTGCGGTTAGAAAAACATTTACAGATAACATATTTAAAGGTGTTGTCAAACGCGATGCAATTTGCGAAGCTGCATTTTACAATCATTTTTGTTAGGGTAAGGTCAGTTATATGCAAGGAGGGTAGTATTATCTATAAATCGAAAATCGCTGTAGGGAAAACTTTAAAAAAGTGTATTCATAAGGAAATTTCTGCTTTCACTTGATATTGTCACTTAGTCACTCACAGTAAAATTGATACGTGGGTCAAGAATTAAAAATATCGCGCACGAAAATTATACAGTCATCAGCAAATTGCTACTTCTACTACAGATTCGATTATTGCTGATTAATTATTGATATCATTGTCACTTAATAATTTACAGTGAAATCACTAAGTCGGTCAAGAACTAAACAATTCAGAATTTCATGCACGAACAACAAATTTTCAATTAGAACAGGAACGATATGATTTAAAGAAGACTACTAATATTTTGCAGAGCGATTCAAAAATACGTCAGTAAGCGACGACTTGCACTAGCTGGCACGACAAAATTGACGACAAACTATCACGGTAAAATTGACGACAAATTATCCAACATGCTACCGATTTAAACTCGAGTTCCACAAGACCACCACTCTACCCCTTACTGTGCACCATATATACTGCGGACCTTCCACGTCTGCCAAGCAGCGTTAACATTTCCCTATATGCGCACAATGCTTGTATATAATACACCTAGGAATTGGCAAAAGCAGTATCTTCAAGTCTGGAACGATCCATTGAAATTTTTTTGGGGTATTTTTAAAGGTAGAAGGTAAAAATTAACGCTCACAAGACACAAGCTATCTTCGTTATATGAATACAATGACAACAACCTCCCGAACTACAGATCAATTCAAAGTCAATACCATGGAATAAAACAGCAAGATACATAGTACTAAAATTTGACAATAGACTTACATGGACTGACCACATACGCGACAAGAGACAACATTCCTTACGTATCTTAACCTCCTTATATCCAATTTTAAGGTCATGAAAACTAAACGTCAAAAATAAACTCCTCATCTACAAAAAAGTTATAAACCCTCTCTTCTCGTTGGCTGTATACCCCTTCTATCAGACCTCGAAACCCAACAAAAAAGCATTTCAAACTCTGCAATACAAGGTCCTTAGGAGTACCTTTAGACCCCTCTGGTACATTAGGAAAATTGACATTCACAAAGACCTAAAACTAGACACGATTCACAAAACTACGTGTATACTAGAAAATGCACTAAAACTGTTCGGCAGGATAGATGAATACCCTAATACTCTCTAAGATCAACCAATAATGAGCAGAGACTCACCAACCCTAGCCTCAGACCAATAATATTGTAATATAGGATTCACAAAAAATAGTTGAATTATTTGCAATAGACCGGTTGAGTATAACGATAGAAAAGGAGCAAAAGTGCTTAATCGCACTAGCCCCATGTAACTCCACACCTCAAGGTAGATTCGTATTGGCTTTGCACACTTTTGGGTCTGATTCATTATCCAGTCATTGCTGAACTTGGTAATAAACCCCATAACAGCGCTAGGCGGCTGCGGTGGAGGTATGGTTACATTAAAAATTTGTTTTGCACTTTCTTTTTTTGAAACTCAAACTCCTCAGCTCTTTCAAATCAATACTTTAACGCCTCTTTAACCATCATAAAGTGCCGATATTGTTTTGAAACCAACACTTTTTATTTGGTCTTGTGAAAAATTTGGCATATTAAAGATCTTTGCTTCAGTTAGCTAATTTGACCGATTGTATCTCAGGAACTTATGAACATAAAGCAACTTTTTTTTAAAAGAAGTGTCTTTCAGAGTACTTGCTAACACATTTATGATTTTAATTTAAATATTCAACTTATTTATTAGCAAACAATTTTTATAACTTTAAAAAATTCCTGAGGTCGCTCTAATAATCCAATTTTTAATATGCAAAAAAAATTCAAGCTGGAAAAAACATTAAAAATAACCCCAAAAGCTTTTGGAACTACGTTGATATTAAAAATACTAAAAATAGCTGCATTCCTGATTCCGTATATTTAAACCAGATTGAAGCTGAAAATGGAGAAGACATTGTAAATCTCTTTGCTGATCACTTCAAACAAACATATGTTTCTACTCCTATAACTTTTACAAATTCACAGAATTCAGATGTTCTTGTAGAAAATTGTTTCAACCTTCTGCCTTTGAAGTTAAAGACTCATTGCTAGTTTTAGAAAATAAATTAAGTATGGGCCCAGATAAAATACCTTCTATATTTATTAAAACGTTTGCAGATTACTTATCAAAGCCTTTATTTTTAATCTATCAAAAATCTTACAAAACAGGAGAATTCCCAAAAGTATGGAAAACGTCTTTCATGACTCCTGTACCGGAAAAGAGTGAATAGCAGAATGTTGCGAATTATAGGTCAAAAGTCAAGAGATCAATTTTTGGTAAAATTTTTGATTTTCTAACTGAAAAGCAACTTTCAATATATTTTCGGAAAGTCGTCATTAGAAACCAACATGGTTTTATACCGAAACGTTCTACAATTTCTAATTTAGCTCTTTATACCAATTACATTAATGACAGTTTAAAATGCAAAACACAGGTTGATTCCGTTTATACTAACATAAGAGCAGCTTTTGACAAAGTCAACCACAACATCCTATTGCGAAAATTGGAAAAGCTAGGAATAGTAGGGAATGCTTTTAAATGGATTGAATCATTTTTAAAAAACCGTAAATTAATAGTAAAAATTAAAAATTATGAGAGCTTAATATTCGAAGCCACCTCTGGCGTTCCACAAGGCTCTCATTGCGGGCCATTGTTATTCATTTACATGATCAATGATCTTATAAATGTTGTTAAATATTCAGAGTTGCTGCTATTTGCGGATGACTTTAGGCTTTTTAAGTCCATTCCATGTCACGAAGATTATCTAAAACTACAAAGTGATTTAAATGAGGTTAATACCTGGGCTTGCAAGAATGGATTTGAGTTTAATGTTAAAAAATGTGCCATCATTACATTCTACAAGATTACATTTCATAATTATAATTATAATTATATCATAAATAACCACAATTTGGTTCAAGTTGATAAAATTAAAGATTTAGGTATTTTTTTTGATCGTTCCTTATCGTTCGAAAATCACATTTATCAAGTTGTTATTAAGGCATTTAAAAAATTAGGGTTAATAACAAGATACAGTAAAGACTTCAATGATTTATCAGTATTTTTGCATTTATACAAACTCTAGTTAAACCCTTGTTGACATATGGTTCAGAAATATGGTCACCAAACGCACAATGGCTCTCAGCTGAAATAGAAAAAACTCAACACAAGTTCTTAAGAACATATTCTTTTCGTATCGGTTCTCTCATGTTGTTTGCTGATCATAACTATACTCATATGTCACAAAAAACTCATCTACCTACTCTTGAATCTAGTCGTACATATGAAGATGTACTATTATTGTATAAAATAATAAACTCTCTAGTTGACGCACCAGATTTACTAGGTAAAATGAACTGGCATGTTTCACCAAGATATTTAAGACCTACCTATATTACGTTTGCCAAAAATTTAGACTCGAGTACTTACTTACATAGAAATATTATTAATAGAGCTTGTAATGTAGTCAATGAAAGACTTGGTAGTATTGATTTGAATCTTGCAACTCTTAATGATATGAAAAGAATTTTGAGATCAAATATATTATTTTGAGATGAAGAATTGTAAAACAACATTGTAATTTAAGCCACAAATTGTAAAACTTGTATATTGGGCCCTGCCCGTGAACTGAAAGAAAAAAAAAATTCTATATGCTTTATGTTATGACTTGAAAGCATTAAAATATTTTTAATTTTCTTGCGTAAATTTAGATTGCAAAATTATTATGCAAAATCTACTGGAGCAATTTTAATGAATATTTGTGTGTTTTTTTATTTTATTTTTTATGCAAATTATGACGGTCCTAAGTACATTTTAAGCTATAAAAAAATAATTAAAGAGAAGCTTTTTTCCCTGTTTTATATTTATTGCTCTTTTGGAGCAAGGGTAAAAACTTTTAGAATTTTCGATTAATTATGGCTTATAGAAAATTTAATCACACAACTTTGCTCTAAAATGAATCATTTTAAAGTTAAAAATGAGAAAAGTAGGAAAAAATAGTTTTTTTTAACTTATTTTTAAACGTTTCGATTTATTTATGTTTCCTACTTTTGTGAGAGGAAAAATAAGTCAATTATTGTTACACAAGTTATTCCACAACTTTTTCTGCAACAATCAGTATGCCCCCTTTAAACAACGAACTGAAAACCGATCCGCTATGGTCTTTTAAAATATAATATTTCAAAGATTAGACATTGAAAAAAAATTATTTTATACTTAGCACGATGCAATTGACTCTATATTAATTTCTTGAAATAACTCAAGCTCTCAATAAAAAACAAGATGTCTTGGAAAAAGTGCACGATTTGTCGACCAAAATATTGCGTTAAACAATTCACTAATGTATGCAGTTTTGAGTTCATGATTAATGTGAAAACATGCTCATGAAATACATCACTCAACACACGCATAATTTCTTTGGACTAAATACATTCATTTCCATTAATCTCAATAATTAGTTGCTTCTCGAGAATAACATTCGAACCTCTTTTCTACTTTCGCTCGCACACTCCCAGCAACAAAAGTAGCTTTATTCCTATTCCGACTTCAAGAATAAATTCCTATAGCAAGTTTAGGCAGCGCTCCCTATTGATAAGGATATAATACATAAGAGCACTTGGAGTGAGAACGGAATAACGATCCACGAATGACGGCTTCAGTACCTTCATTCAATTATTTTTCCCTTTGCCTGGCAGATAATTAAATATCAAATATCTTATTCGTCTTAATAATAAGAATCTTATGAAAGCTGGCTTTGTTGCCCTTAGAGTGATTCCTTTTCCCTTGGGCGTAATATATGATACCTGTGTTTTATTTAGTTCCTTCTGTGCTACGAAAATGGAACTAAATGCCAGCAATATAATTTAGCTCATAAAAAATATAAGTTAATACGTTGTATGATGTAAGGTAACAGGATATATAAAAAAAGTTACAAATTTGATAGGCGTTGCGAGGAAATGAAATCTTCAGGAAAAAGACCAAGATAACGAAAACCTAACAGAGCGTAAAAATAAGTTAAGATGTATTTTATTTCAAAAATACTCCCACACAGCCTCTCTCACTTGACCCGAAATAGGTTTATCCTTTATCAAAAGTCAATCATTCGTAAAAACGATCCCATGCAATGCTTGAAGCTTATTAAGGACATAAGCTCTTGCTAAGATTATTTTCATTTTTTTTCTCTTTTTGTTTCTGCTTTAGTTTTTGTTGCTGGCTTTTCCTTGTACCTTTGCTTTTTGTATGGGAGCAATATGAATTTGAAATCTATATTTTGTACAAACTAAAAAGGAATTTCTTGTTTTGTCACTCCAACTCAACTCTATGTAGTTAAGGATACAAAGTGTATCACTGTAAGGCTGTCGACCCTTTTTCATAATTTTCTTTGAACCTTTTTCCTTTTAGCAGCTTGGACCTATGTCTTGTCTCGTAATTTTGGTGATAATCTTACAAGCTCTATGCTCAGGGTGAATTAAAGTTATGCCCCGCATGCTTTAAATGAGGACTGCTTTTATACTTTTCAACATTTCAATGATCGAATTTTTCCAGGGAATTGATTTATGTCTTCAAATACACTAGATGGTGTTCGTTGTTATATATCGGGCAATACTAATCGGATTGAATCAAACTGACATGCGTTTGAAAAGTGACATTCCAGTCTGCAATTTTCATATGGACAGTTTTGTATTTCGTCATTTGTGTCAAAAGTTGTATTCATTTAAAAATGAGAGAAAATTTCTGAAAAAATTCGTTAGATTGTATTTTACAATATCGGCTATCAAGGTGAAGAAGATGCATCGCAGGCTCGTGAAAAATTTTTTGGTGTCTACGGTCAAGAAAGCCACAGCCAAGAGATGGTTCGCTCGCTTTACTTCTGGAAATTTTTATGTCAAAGATGCACCTCGCTCAGGTCAACTAATAACTGAAAAAGTGGATGAAAGCTTACAAGAAGTTTGGTAGATAGACCTACATTCATGTCAGAAGGGTTTTGTACTCAACTTCTCAAAATTGCAGTCACCAGCAACGGATAAAGTCAAAAAATATGTCAAAGAGATGTGCATGTTTATAAGAAAATCCATTGTTTTTCTATTTTCAACGGGCGCCATTTTGTTGAAAACCAACAAAAATCATTCGAATCATGAATTCCCAAAAATATTAATGTAATTGACCTTATTTGAAAATTTCAAGAAGATCAGATCAAAACTGCAGTGACTAATGCCAAAATTGTGTGTTATTGTTGTTGTGAAATTCGAATATCATACTATTGTAAACAAAGTTGAGTGAATTTTGACTTCTGAGGTATTTGTTGTTGTTGCACTCATAAACACCCGCTCCATAATTTTTTTCGGATTTTTCGGATCACAGGTGTCCAATCGCGAGGGGAGGGGGACACAATTTTTTCGTGTGTTTCCCCTCCCTGTGCACCCCTTGAAGCAAAAGTCTCAAATTAAGACCTGTTTTGACAAGTTCTTAACAAGATCTTTTATTTGATACCCATATCGGCTACCTTTGATAATTTTGGTGGGGGGCACTTCCTATATGGGGAGACCCCCTTAAATAGCTTATAAATTTTTTTTTGTAGTAGACTATTGAAGAGAGCACCACTTTACACCTGCATATAAAATTTGATATTTCTACCTTAAGTAATTTGCGAGAAAAAATGCTGTGATAAACGGACGGACGGACAGACAGGACGCGATTTTAGTAAGATTTTGTAAAATTATTTAAAAAACCCTAAAAAATTGGAGAAGACCGACTTATAAGCAGCCATGACATCACTAAAGAACTAAATATTCATCACCAAACAGTTTTGAAGAATTTGCGTAAGGCTGCATACACAAAGAAGCTCGACGTTTGGGTGCCGCATGAATTAATACAAAAAATTTGATCGACCGAATTTCCATTTGCGAAATGCTACTAAAACGCAACGAAAGTGAGCCATTTTATGCACCAAATCATTACGGGCGATGAAAAATGGGTAAGATACGAGAATTTTGTTCGATAAAGAGCATGGTCAAAAAAGATGAATCATCACAAACGACTTCAAAGCCAGGACACCAAATAAGGTTATGCTGTGTGTATGGTGAGATTTTAAGGGAATGCTAGAGCCTGGCCAAACACTCAATTTGGCTGTATACTATCAGCAATGAACCAGATTTCAACAAGTAATTCAAAAAAACCGACCAGAATTGATCAATAGAAAGGCGTTGTCTTCCATCATTATAATGCCAGACCACACACATCTTTGATGACCCGGCAAAAATTGCCAAAGCTTGGCTGGGAAATTTGGATACATTCACCGTATAGCTCAGAGCTTGCACCATCAGACTACCATTCGTTTTGGTCTCTGCAAAACTTCCTTAATGAAAAGACATTCACTGCAAAATGGGACTATGGAAATCAACTGGCCAAGTTTTTCGCCAATAAACCGCAAAAGTTGTATACAAATGGAATAATGGCTCTACCCGAAAAATGGCAAAAGGTCATAGATAATAATAGGCAACATGTACCTCCATTAAATCCATTTTAAATAAAAGAAATATTCAATCGAAAAATGCCAAAAAACGCTCAATACTTTTTAGAATATCCAATATTAATAATGGTACCTGATACTAAATTCTCATTGTAAAATACGCGTAGGCACGCGAAAACTAAATTGACTATAGTTTCGGCTCTAACTTTCATGACAACTTCTCTCTCTATGGAAAACTCCAACGTTCATGAACACTGATGATCAAGAGAGAGGTGTAAGAAACTTATCAGGAACGACCTTATGAGCTCTCATCTGAAATATCCCTATTAAAAAGGCAATGAGAAAGATAGGAATATCAGAGTTAGATTGCTGCCACTACACTACAAACATTTTCAATGAGCTTTGGGGTCGTTCAGACACAAAAAATAGGTCGTCTTTTGTATGAGCTCATTTTGTCTAGTTATTAATAACTCACACGAGTGGTCCAAATTTTGTTCCTTTCACAACAACAAAAAAGGAAAAAGTTTAATAATTTACTATTATCTGCTAAATTTTACATAGTTAGTAAGTTTATCGATCATTGAAGGACTCACATGACTTGAAAATGTCAGAAACACCACGTCTGTCAGACCATGAGTTGATTAACTTTGACATAGGGGTCAAAAACGTCTCATTATTGTACCGCAATCCACGAAAAGTGAATTGGAATATATTTAATAATATCATTAAACGTAACATAGGATATGTTCTCACAACACATATCTACTACGATGATGTCGCAAGGACATTTAAAATAAACTAGTATATTTCACAGAAGCGTTAGTTGACAGTGTTAGTGATGTAGGTTCAAGCACGGTTACCAACCATGGGAGAAACAGTTACGGTAGTAAAAAATAAGAGGACGCTTGAACAAACATAGGCTCCTCAAACTAGCCCTGCCGTAAGTAAAGATAGGGAAAACTAAGCCAAGGAGAGAATAAAAGGATATTGAGTCTTTTTTATAGTATTAAAGGGTATTCCAACCGAAACACACGATGTTAATTGTAAATAAAACAAAATGTTTTCTGAAAATTAAGTGATTCTTTTCTATTATAATAGAAGAATTTATGACAATTATGTGTAAAACCAAATATTGCCCAAATGCTCGCCTCAGCTACGGTGGCATACTTTTATCTTTAATATTTTATGGTCCATATTTTCAACGAGTCTAAGACATAATTAAGATGCAATGTCGTTAATGTGTAGAATTATCTCATCTTTTAGCTCTTGAATTGTTCTTGGCTTATTGACGTACAGTTTTTTAGATATTCCCAGAAAAAGAAGTTCAATGGTGTCAAATGATTGTGGCAACCAATTAACACCACCACAACGTCAGATAACAAGAGCCATTGTTTCGTTGGCTGTGTGGCAAGTGGCACCATCCTGTTGGAACCACATATCGTCCAGGTCCATTACCTCAATTTCTGGCCACAAGAAGTCCATTATCAGCTCGCAATAGTGAACACCCTTCCCGGTAACTGCTTGGCCGTCCTTATTTTTGAAAAAGTACAACCTGATGACGCCACCAGCCCATAAACCGCACCAAACAGTCACTCTTTGCGGATACATTGGCCTTTTAACAATCACTCGTGGATTGTCATTTGCCCAAATGCGGCAATTCTGCTTGTTAACGAATCCACTGAGGTGAAAGTGTACCTCGTCGCTGAAGGTGATTTTTTTTGTAAAGTCACCATTCCCTTTTGTCTGTTCAACCAACCATTCGGCGTATTGCCGGCGCTTGAAATGGTCAGTAGGCTTCAGCTCTTGAGTCTCTTGTAAGTGTGTAAATTCAAATTTTATTCAAAATTCGGATTAATGATGTTCGTGATATGTTCAATTGTTGGGCACGACGGCGAGTCGAGGTTGACGGCTCTTCTGCCACACTACCACGGACAACAGCAATATTTTCCTCAGAACGAACTGGGAGAGCATGCACAGGTGATTTCACATTTTCTACAAACCCTGTTTGCTGAAATTTGCCCACGATTCTCCCGATTATGGACACATTTGGTCAATTATGCTGACCAAAATTGCATTTGAATTTGAACGTCCATTTTCGTAAAAGGCATCATCAACCTTAATGTGCTGTCAATTGTGAACCTCTCTATGGTCGAATTTGTCAAACACTGAAGCAAAGAAATGTCAAATTAAGTCGGGTGAAAAACTCGACATTAAATTGTGACTCACAATTAACAAACTTGCTTATTTTCAGAGCTCAAGGAACAAGAAGACTAAATGGGGATCCAACATGAATTCTTACCAAGGCCCTTCCTTGAAAAAAATTTTAAATTACAAAATCGCCATTGGCACTACTAGCTGGACAGGCGAATATTTCGCAGGTACCCTTAGTTTTAGAAAGCAAATAATAATTTTAATGGCCACCGCTTTGAAAGTCAAACAGTATTTGAAAAAAATTTCTGTTGTACATATAAATACTTCCAATGAAAGCCATAAAATATATAAATATATTCAACTCTTTGGTCGCTCATGAAATAACGAGTCCCGCTTATTTCTGATCTTTGGAGGCCATCGTTTTGAATTTAAGCTTTTGATTTTGAATTACTTTCAAAGATACCTGTCTTAGAATTTCAACTGTTGTACTAAATCTGATTTGAATCAGAGTTTCCCTCTGAATAGAACAAAAATATTCGATTTTTTTTCAAAATGATAACTAAAAGTATTAGGCTTTATGTTTCCGACCTTTTATTCATCATCCGGTTTCCACAATTTTTTGCAGGATGCAAGATTTTGGTTCAATAATCTTTCTAAGTTTTATCGAAAACTACTGAGAAACGAGACCGTTAAAGGGCCACAAAAATCGGGAAAAATTGCAGATTTGGAGCGCCACCATTCTAAATTTGCACATAAATGGTCACCAAAATAACAAGATCATTGGGTCTCATGATCATCTACCTGAGTATTAAGTTTCATCAAAATCGAATAAAAATGTTGATTTTTGAAAGCCATAAAAATTTCGAAAATTCGACTAGCCATCATTTTGAAATTTGAGACCTGACCTTGAAATTTTTGTATTCTTCTCTAGATACTTATAGCTTATACTCGACTACCAATCGTTATTAACGTCAGTTGGAGAGTTTGGTTTTAGCGAGAATAACTATTTCTTATACATTTTTCGACCTTTGAATGGCTGTCATTTTGTCTCAGATGATCGGCTTCAGATTCTTTAACGTGAGTTTCACTGCACAGCTAAGTGAACCTTTATACCAAATTTCGTCCAAATCAGAGCTTTTTCGTTCTATTTTATTTTTTTTTATTTTACGCTTTTTTAGAGATCATCAATCTAATTACAAAATATGTAATGCAAAGTGTAATAAATGCAAGAATAAACAAACAGAGCTACTTTAATGGAAAAAAATACAAGAATATAAAATATTAATAAAGTATTAGGAGCTAAGAAGGAAATTACGTAATTTGTACGGGGCAGTTAGTCCAAAAATTGCCCTAAGCTCAATGGGAAAATTGTCAAATTAAAGTCTACTCCAATTTAATTTAATATACCAATGTTTCAATTTATTCAAGTATAGAAAAATGAAATTGTATTATGATGCGTTAATCAATGACACGTTAATAATTCACATGTAATTAAAGACTACTCCAGTGGTTTGGTTTCTAAACTTTCAGAAGTGGGGACGGTAATTTATTCTTATAAACCACCCTCTCTATTTTCTAATCCCCTAACATCACGGTGCCTTCTGCCTACTCTAAATTTCCTACATACTTGTTTCGATTTGCACCAACCATTTTGTATGAATCTTACAATAACAAATATACTTTTGACATGGATATGTCTTTCCTCTGGGGGTTATCCAAAAATTGTAAGACGCAAAATTGCGTCACGCAAAAGTGTGCCACAATCGATCCGACAATTTTGTTTAGATATGTATATTGTACTTTTGACTTGATTTATTGTTTATTGGCTTAATGACAGCGCATTTTTTGATAAATGGTAAAATAAAACAAATAAAGCCTTCTTTACATTTTTATTTATATAGGCCTACAGTACAGTAGTAATGATACATATCTATATGTAAACAAGTTGTTTGTTAATTTTTAAAAGAAAAACTACGAAACAACAATACATAACGAATTGTAAATAATAAAAAAACAGAAAAAAATTTTTTCCACAACACAACTACTAGTAATGTTTTTGAAAACTTAGTGTTCTTAAAACCTAAAAGATATTTAAAGAGAACGAGTTTTAGGAAAAAAGTTCCCAAAATGCAATGCTGTCTTCATTGCACGTTTTCTGCCTTCGTTGTTTTGACTTGGTGTCAAATGCAGAACGGTGTCCCTTCGCCAGCCAAGACTTGACGTGTCGCTCAGGACTGTATCTAGCCACAGGAGGTCCCAGGAGCCTTACCCGCAATAAATCACAAGCAGTACTTATGTAGAGTGAAGATCTTAGAAGAGACATAATTAAATTCATTGATATGATTGAGATCAGTTTCTTAAACGTTGGCGGCTGCTCAAGAATAGTAGGTTTCTCTCCGCTTAAGGTAGCCTTTAATCTCTGCTTAAAGTGCCTGAAGTCTCTAATTTTATCTTGAGAGCTGCTAATCTTAAATCTATCGCAGATTCGCTGGATTATGCATTCTCCGTAGGTGATAGATAAGTATTTTGGCCAATACATGGGGTAGATCACTTTGATGTCATTTATGATAGAGTTGCATTTTTTAGACGCATCTGAAGATGATAGCAACCTTAAAGTCAAGTTGCTAATAAGGCTCTGATATAACTGTTTTTCTGGAATAATTGGAATCTTGGTTCTTTCACAAAGTTCAACATCTTGAAACTTCACATTGTTTATAGCAATTTTTGCTCCCAATGCACGTCTACTCAGGTTATCAACTCAGTTTTCAAATACTTTTATTAACATTGTTACGTTACTCTGAGCTTGGATTAAGTTGACGCTTGATTTCTGAAGCTGTAAGGATAAATCCACTAACTCATCTAAAGCATCGTACATCAACGCCAGGTTGTGTACAAAAGTTGTCGATAACAATGCACCACAAAGTCCGTTGTAAGTCGAACGCTGTTTCGAGTCCCGTTGCTTGTCTTCAGATGCTTCTAAAAAAATTTTGTACAAATCTTTAAAATCTATCTATACTGCTTTCACCGCCATTAAGCTGGAGGCTACCCAATGAGTATCTAAAGCACGGCCAATTTTCAAAATTTGCTCCTCTGGTCCTTTAGCAACTTCTGCCAACTCCCTGTTATTTTTCAGAGAGTAACTACACGCATTTCTAATTTTATTCATGAATATCTTGAAATGATTAATTCCAGCTATTTCTTCTACCGGATCGTGCACGGCAAGCTCTAAACGATGGTCTAAATAATGTCAAATGGACAGGTTGGGCAATGTTTCAGTAACCTGCATAGCAAGGCCAGATTTTTTGCCTGGTAGCACTGATGCACCATCACAAGTAAGAGCATCATATGGTCTTCCATGAATTCAAAGCTCTTGTAAAATACCAGCTGATGTTGTATTACTCAGCTCAAAAAGTGTTAAGAACATCGTCATAGGATTTTGCATTCCTTACTAAACTACTGCATTCCTTACTAAACCACCAAATCATTTTTGTTCGAAACTGAAGTGGCCTTATCCAAAAGCAATGAAAATTTAGAGTCTGATTTGATTAAGCCATTTATTAAGTCTGATTTCATTTCATCAAAAATATGATGAACTATGTTGGAGCAAGCAACTTTTGAGTCGATATTCGGCCCATACACAAACCATTGATTATTAGAAGATCAATTTATGTTTCAAACTCAAAAAATGGCTTATTTAGCTCAATAACAATCTGCTGCTGTTGATGCATAGAAGCAACAGCTTATTTCATTCTATCTTTCTTTGCTTCATTGAGTATTTTACAGGCTCGAGACCCACGGTATAAATACATCTTTTTCCTAAGAGAGGATTTTTGGTCTTTTTTATCGTTTTCATAAGCGGTGACAGTTCCTAACACCCAATCCTCACTAATTTTTAGGACTTTTGTTTTCTCGGCACCTAGAGTATTCACGCTTCTGCAAATATTACAACCTAGTTCTTTGTTCACAATTAATCATGCATTTTTTGCATTAAATTCAACAATTTGATCAAGAAACTGGATGTTCACCCACATTAACATAATCATTTTCTTCATTATTAATCTTAGCTTCCTCTGAATCAGATCCCAATTCCACCAACCTGGATACTTCTTTGTCCGATGAGGAAGTTGAAGGGTGATCATCCTCCTTGATCCCGATTGCGTCTTCTTTTTGATCTTGATCAATAATTGAAGTCATAGCCGATGCTTCCGAACTGCATTTCTCATTATTCACATTAATTTTTTGTTTCTTAGAGACCTTAAAACTCCTAAGTTGGGATTAAGTTTAAAGAAATCAACAATTTTTCTGGTAATCATAACTCGAGTGATAAACTTTTGTAGCTGCACTAGCACTAGTAAGCATAAACAAACACGAACAACGTACTGTAATTCAAAAACAAACTGCAATGCAATTTGTGACTGAAACGCGTCAAGTAACCTATGCTGTGATCAGTGTTGCCACTGCCACTGTGATGTGTGTGCGGTGGCAGTGGCGCGGTGAAGGGGTAGACGTAGGGTATTATTTTGTTATTGTGTGCCGCGAACAAGATGACTGACCTCCCTCCCTGATTCGGTGCATCACAATCGCTTGTTAGGGCGCTTATTATCTGCTTACGAGCCGAAAGGTAAATAGTTGATGGATGCCCACTGAAAATATTCGGTGCTGGAGTATGACGTTGGTTGTAGACAAGTAGTGGTAGCAATTTAGCTGAACGTAAGTAAAATAATATCATTGATATGATAAAAACAAGAAAAATGGCATTTAGACACCAATGATGATGGAAATAAGTTTTGATAAATGCACCCGTTGAGAACTTACGATCAAACTTAAATTAGTTGCAATTTCAAAACATGTTTGTCGTTCATGTTGTTTTTATAATTCTCAATTATAAGCAGCAATGCCAAGTTTGCCAATGTTCTTTTTAGTTTGCTTATAGGAGTTTTCGCCGTCACCGTGCGAATAACACCATCTGCTCCTGAATATACGTCAATAACTTGGCCCATGACCCATTTGAACGATGGAACATTATCTTCTGCCAACAATACGATCGAGTTTTTTTCATATTGAGTGATTACCGGTGCTGAGTATATTTACATATTCCATGGGCAACCTCTTGAAAAAGTGTTGTCGCATTGGCATGATGTGTTGCCAATTCGATAGATGATTTTTTTAACATGTGTGTTAAATCACCTTCAGTAAACTTGTGAAGGTATGGCCAATCAAGAAATGAGCGGAAGTTTGGACAGGAGTGGATATTGCAGTAAGAGGACGAGAATGCAATATCGCTTCGATTTAAATTTTGATAGTGTTGAGTTCATGTAGCGTCAACAGAAAATCGGTCACAACGTGTTTTACATGATATCTGAATAATTTTACGTGCGACTCCCACAAACCACCCAAATGTGGGGATGAAGGCAGTATAAAATGCCATATTATTTTGTTATGCCAACTTCAGCCGATCTGGCAACACTAACTTTGCCGAAGGGTGCCAAGCAACTCAAGGTATCAAGGACTAAGTAATGACCCGTTGTCGCGAGTGGTCGCATTATCTATTGTCTGGCATAAGCTGCTTATAAACATAAGTACATAATACATATAATAGCCATCTACCATTTCAGCCATCCTTGGCAGTTCCAAAGTGGGATATGTGACAATAGTGATGAAATTTATCGTTTAAATTTGTAAACTCACGAGTCACTCAGTCCTGAAAAATCCCAACCGTTCGGAGCAAGTTTGAACGTGCAGAAACTTTTCACGTACCGTACCGTCATTCACCTGTGTGTGGTTCTATCTACACATTGTGTTACCTGCCCGTCGCCATCGTCTGGGCACACCGCCATCAACAGTGTATTTGATTCATCCCGGGCAACAAGTTCGTCGTAAAAGGGACTTTGTTGCGGAACTGTGTCGCCATTTACTTGTGTGTGGCTTTCCCCGCACACACCGTGCCTGGGTGGACTACGTTCCCGGCCGTATAGCATCGCGCGTCGATGGTAGCAGCCATCACGCATACCGCCATCGACTACGTCTTCGTGTCGTTTTCAATACATTCTGGGCGACAGGTTCACCGTAAACGAATTTGCTGCAAAATTTTACTGCCGTTCACGAGTGTATAGTTCCATCTGTACACAACGTGCCGTCTGGGTGTGTAAGGTTCCTGCGCACCCTACCGTTTTCATGGTGCTGTAGGCAAGTTGAATTGTCTGCAGTCATTGTCTGCGCACACCGCTATCAACTACGTCTAAGTGCCGCCATCGTTTCTACCAGTGTGTAGTGGTCATTTCAAGCTGCGCGCTCTACCATCATCATTTTGTTGCTGTTGCTAATTTGGATTCTGTGCAGTCGTCATTGCTGTCGGCACACGCCGCTATCGAATCCACTCAACATGTCCCAGCGTGTAGGAATTTGTTGTAAAATTCCGCCGCTGTCTACTTATGCATAGTTTTTTTCTACATAGATTGCCTGTATGCACATCATTCTGTGCAACCATAGTTTGAAGCTGCGCATGCCATTATTTCATCATAGTGCTGTTAGTATCAGCTATACCTGCGTTTCGCCGATACCAATCTTCATTTTGTGCAGTTTGTGTAACACCAACACTGCACTGCTACTGATGATCACGTAAATCATCACCGCCGTGCTTCACATATTGTTGCTGCGTTTGTCAGTGTTCAATTATTGCTTATGCACACCATTACCCCTGTGTATTTATTGGCTGTGTGCAAATTCAACCACACCAGCATCTGGGATTTTGTCAATACGCACTCGACATCGACCTTTTGGTGTAACGTTTTCTACCGATCATGACTCTGATGAAAATAGACTCGCTCTCAGTGTCATCGATAAAGAATCAACTAAGATTACGAGGACTCGATGCCTCCGGCAATAAGGCTGCATTTGTATTGCTGCTCATCGAGGTCGTGGGAGGTACTGAAACCGAAGTTGACGAGATTGATGACCCCGAAATGTAGGAAATGAGCAGTCAATCGCAAATGATGGCAATTGTTGAACGACTCAATGCCGACGTCTGTATTTTGAGTTGAAGTCAACGACCCGCTCAAACGTTAACTTGACTCCCCAAAAACGCAGGCCTCGTATTCAATTTGTCTGTTGGCGAGCGAAACGGTTGCCGATCAATGTTTCACGACGCGAGGGATGTAATCGACCTCCTTCCGGACTAAGACCCGCGAAAAACCAGTTCCTTATCCGCAAGTGCTTTCATACATCGGGTTCGAAAGTTAATGTGCGCGTGCGGATGGGACGGCACCGTTGTGATTTTTGCGATTCAGACCAAGTTGAAGGGCCCGCAAAACTTTGGCTGGACTCAAACAGTGATGTGTTTAAAAACTTCGAGCAGTTTACAATTGAATTCTTGCGCACATTCTCGGATAATGATGAGGAGTCAGACATTCATTTGCATATGGCCACTGACATGACAAAAATCAGTGAACCCGTTTTGGACTATCACTTCTGAATGTGTGCCGAGGGTAAAAGGTATATTCGTCACAAGCTGAATTATCTGACGCTACAAAATTCGATAGCCTCCTTGAATTTCCAGGACACAAACGAACTATATATTATCGCGAACGTTAATAAACCGCCCGAAGTTAAACTAGTCAAACCTCCGCTAATGACTTCATCCGCACCCCAACAAACGGACAGAAACATATAAACCCGGCAAAAGGATTATGTTATAATTGTTTCAAGCCGGGCACAAATCAATTAATTGCCCAAACCCGCAGCGTCACGCCCATTGTTCGAAGTGTCAGAAAGTTGGATATTCCGTTGATAATTGTCCTACGTGCCGTGATGGACAAATCAACAAAGTAGACGTTGCGCCGAGTTTGCATCAATCTGATTGTTTCGTTAAGATGGCGCTTTGAGCAATAAACATATCGATGCACTGATTGATCCGGGAAGTAGCCGTTCGTTGATCCATGAAAGCGACTTCTCCGGTGTAATCGAATACGCTCCAATCACACTCGAAGGTTTTCGAGGAGGTACTTATGTGTGCACACAGAAAATGCGAACACAACTAAAGGTGGATAGTTGCACACTAGCAGCCAAATAATTTTTGTCGAAAGTGGGTTAATTTCCTCACCAATACTATTGGGAACTGATGTGCAAGCGGTTACGATTGAGGTACATTTTAATTCAGCCAAGATTTACAGTCCTCAAATTCTAATATTTCAAATGATGCAGGAATGATTGGATTGAGGTCCTCCAGGAACAACGGCAGAATAAAACGCTAGAGGCTGGATGACTGCTGTCACGTTTATGGCCAACAGTTCGTCTAGTTTTATGGTGCGTCAATAACTAACTCGTTCTTGCATCTTCTGGATGGTTACTTAACGTACACCTGAAGCATCAAAGTAACTGAAAATGCACGCAAGAATGGTATTATATGAGTAATGCTTTGCTTTTCCCTACACTATACCAACAGACTCCAACGCTTGGATTTTGACTTTTTGAAACCCAAGCTTGCTCTAACTGGCTAATATCGCACTGAAGGTGAATAATAACGGCTTTTCTTCTTCTTCATAACACTACAACCCCACTCTCGGGCCTTCGATTTGTGCAAAAAGTACCTTAAACTGTCTTGGTCTATTGAACGCGTCCTCCAAGTTCGAAACCCGAGCAGTGATGAACTTCAACCTGGACCATCAATACAAAAAGAATATAGCCTTGTCCGATATTTGATTTGAAAAGTATATCATGATTAAACCATTTCCTTTGGTAATGCTTCTCCCAAAGATATTTTTGCAATAGCAGTAGACACATAAATATACCTAATGAAGAAAAACTATATTAGAGGGAACACTGTTGTTCTTCAACCTCCTACAAAAATGAGTTTAAAAACCAAGATTGACTTAAATGGACGAAAAAATGATGTAGAGAATGTACAGATGGACTCGTTATGAAGTTTTTGGAGTGTTCGGTGGCCTGCCAGCTATGTGAAAGTTGAGCTCATACAGCCTATGCAGGTGTTGAAGATAAAAATGCAAAATAAATCCACATCTACTCATTATTACAGGCTCTATAAGTTTACCAAACCTGTTTTCTAATATACACCAAAATAAAATTTATTTGTTCTTTTTTTGCCGCAATGAAGGAAATTCATCTGAACTCGATACAACATTCTTTAATGGTCTAATAATCTTGTGAAGAATTTGCTTCATCAAAATGGAAGATTTCGTAGTAGATCTGAATTTTCCTATAGTAGCCAAGTTACCTAAATCTACTCCAATTGAAATCAAATGGGATCACTGATCGTCAGTAGTGCTTCAGAGGCAAAAGCTTGCGCATAACAAGATTCTTGCATTCAAGTAAAATCTAAATCTAATGAATTTTCGAATAAAAAGGTTCAAAAAAATCATAATAATTGCGCACAAGTCGAATTCGAAACTTGGCGTTGAGATTTGTCAAGGAACCTCATTTCATGATCGTAACGGTATTTGAGGTGCTATGGTGAGTATCACCTCCAACCATGTGTTTCTTACTCAATTTTGCCAAAAGTACCCATCACAGCTGGATAATGCCTATCAGTCTGACAGAAGTACCACATGCACAAACTCGCTGCCATCAACGAACTTTGAACTTGGGAACCGTTGCGCAAGCGGTGAGCACCCTATCCACTACACTACATGGACTTAAAGTTCAAAAGAATCTCATATAATTTCTCCACACACCCGGGTCTAACAAAAATGTACAGTCAGAATAAGTCCTGTATAGTTATAAACCGAATTCACTGTCAAATAAGTTTGATTAGTGTTGAATGATGGTTTTGTATCGTGTCATGAACATACCGTGTCAGAAGAGTTAGAATATCGTTTTCGTATGCGATTTCGTACCTTAGCTGCGCTCACTTCACGTGTTGATATGCCCATTTTTTCGTGATGTCGCAACTGCACCGGATAAATGATCTGATAATAGTGCCCACCTATCCGTCGCACCAGCTCTTGATTTTCGCGGTATTCCTTTAGCAGTCGTTCGACTTCACCTGAAAGAGAAAGAAAATTTTTATATAATTTTGGCAGTATTATTTAAGAATAAAATTTAAATCTAAAACTGAGAAATAGGGCAGAGTTCTACTTATTTGAGACATAAAGTAACACCATGCACTGAGTACTTTGTCATCATTATTTACCCCTAACTTGCTAAAATTACAACTAAATCTAACCTCAATCACTGGCTTCAACTCCCTCGCTTTCAAGGATTTCCTCAATTTCCCACTCAATTTCAAAGTTGAAAAACGTTTTTCGCCACAAAATCATCCATTCGTGCATCTCATCCACGACTTGACTATACTCGTACACATCAACCAACAGTCGTCAACCCGTTCCCGGATTCAAAAAATTATATGAAATTGATTGAATTTCGCTGTTAGCCTTGGGCCCGTATGCCTAACCTCCTCGAAAGCTTTTTCCAACTCTCCCAGTCAAAAATGCCGGGAAATCGTTTCGGTTGCGTTGTTGTGAGTGCTGCAGGCGACATATTTATGAATTTTCCTTGGAGCTGCGGACGGGTACGGATGGTTGAAAATATCTAAACTTGGAGAAAAATCAACTTCAGCTTAGCAGCCGGATATCCTCGGAAACGGAAATTACTGTCTGTCGAAGGATTTTCTCTCGTTTTCATTTAAGTATTTTCTCTTCGTCCCACCTTATACGATGCCTTTGATATCTGTTTAGTTGTCGTTTCTATTCAACTGAATCGTTTCGGCCGACCCCGCACTAAGTTATTCAGCCCGTCACAGCACAACAGGGTGGCTAGCGCAAGGGTCGTTATTGAAGTCAACGCGAATGAAAGCAACTTATGTTGCACACATAGGTCTTGGGGAGGGAGAAAGAGATGAAGCATGATGTGGTTTTACGCCCACTAAAGACATCGACAAGTTGTTAAGACAATTTCCGGCATCAGAAATTTTTTCCTTGTATGACTATAGGTTCTACATAGGGACAAAAGGATTCGTAGGGATTCCAAATACCTTGAAGAATTGAATTAATTTTTTCTGGTCATTTTAATTGAATCGGCCTTGTTCAGCGGATGAATAGTCCAATAAGCGATTATTCACGGATAAATTGATATTCCCTTGATGTTTTTGGTTTGGTGATTTGCAGATATGTTTTAGTTTTGAACACGTTAAATATTTCAATGGCTTATTCTTAAATAAATTCGTATGCACATCAGATATTTTTAGAATCCGATATTTTTAAGTTCAAATAGTATAGAACTCTGAGTAGACATTACTTACTACGTTCATGGTTAATTCGATAAAAAAATTTTACATTAAAAATGTTCGCTTGCTGTTTTGGCACTTCTGATTGTCAGTTAATTAGAAATGTGCATGATCATAGTCAATCAACACTTTAAAATTACTCAAGGCATTTATATATACGAGTATAAAATTAGCTTTACCCGGTACACCGGATCAAAGATCACTCCAAAATCGTTGCATGAGTCCACTGCGGGAAGGGAAACATCAGACAAGGATCAAAATTAACACCGAGATCTATATCAAAACTCACAGCATCGAGAGGGACTTCATTTAACATATTGGTGAAAGTCTGTGGAGATTGATTTAAATTAAAAGTGATTTTATAGCATTTTCCAATATCAAGACAGAGGTAGGTAGACGAACAGTAGTTACTTAGTGGAATCGGATTCGTCTGAAGATATTGACAATCTTGTACAGATTTGATAGCTAATTTGAAATCATTGGCATACAGTAGGCAATTGGAGGCAATAATCGAAGAAAGACCATATATAAACAATAGAAATATAGGGTTATCCATTTTACGCTTAGAAAAGTAAAGCTAAAGAAAACACATAATATATTCAGATGGAAACAAAATTTTTTATTTAGTATAAAGATTGAACCTTGTCGTTATACGTGAAACACACCATCGTTCAAATATCCTCCACGGGACCTCTTACAGGCCTCAGTCCTTTTGAGGTAATTTTCAATGACTTTTCGGCACATTTCCGGCAATATCTCGGCCATAACTTCACGAATATTGGTTTTCAATTGCTCAAGATTTTGGGAATTGTTCAGATAAACACGATCTTTTGCATAGCCCCATAAAAAGAAATCCAAAGGTGTTAGGTCGCAGGATCTTGCGGGCCAATTGACATCACTCAATCTCGAAATTACGCGTCCTGGAAATTTCGCTTGCTAAAGTGCTCGATTAGCCTGTGTTGTGTGGCTTATGGCTCCGCCCTGTTGGAACCTCATGTTCTCCAGATCATAATCTTCAATTTCTCTCCAAAAATAATCGGTTAAAATCCGTCCATAGCGGTCAGAATTGACTGTGATGGCTCTTCCTTGATCGTTTAAAAAAAAAATACAGGCCAATAACACCACCAGACCATAATGCACACCAAACGGTCACTTTTTCCGGATACAAAAGGCTTTCTGCGATCACCTGAGGATTTTGAGAGCCCCATATGCGGCAATTCTGTTTATTTACGTAACCACTGAGCGAAAAATGAGCCTCATCACCAAAGAAAATTTTGTTCGAAAAATCGTTACCAATAGCTTGTTGTTCAATCACCCGATTCGCATACATTCTGCGTTGTGTATGGTCTTGAGGCTTAAGTTCTTGAGTGAGTTGGATTTTGTACGGATGGAGATGCAAATCCAAATGCAAAATCCACCACAATGAGCCGTAAGACAAGCCCAAATGTTGAGCATGTCGAGGAATCGACAAATTCGGGTCTTCTTCCACACTTTGAGCAACGACAGCGATATTTTCAGCAGAACAAATGTTCCGATGATGCACAGGCCTTGCAATATCAATAACAAGTCCAGTCTCGTCAAATTTTCTCACTGTGTTCGAAATTGTTTGCTGTGTAGGTCATTTATGTCGACTGGGCTCGTAAAGCCCTAAATGTTGATACAGCAGTATCACCGTTTTTATAATAAAATTTAATAATTTTTAACGCGTTTTTTGACTGGTAAACAATCCATATTTTTATATGGCAAACCATCAGCTACAAAAACACGCTTTGGATGACATTTAATTTTGACTGATGTCAAATGGCAGGATTATACTTTCCCAACCACGAAATGGATAACTCTGTAGAAGGGGGTCTAAAATGAGACCATGAGAAACATCAGAGGATGGATAAACTGGAATAGAGGTAATTCCACAGTAACTAACGTAGCATATACGAGAAGACAAGTAGGAATTCATCCATGATTAAAGAGGGCTAGCAGCAGTTTGACCATGTCAAATGCCTTCGAGAAGTCAGTGAAGATTACATCAACCTGCAATCGATTGTCTAGGGCCTTCGCAATGTAATCAGTGAATTCAATTAAATTTGAGGTCGTAGGGCGACCTTTGAGAAACCTATGTTGTTCCCTCGACAAGATAGGGGTCAATGAAACTGATAGCCGGTTATGTACCAGACGCTCAAGTAATTTCGGAAAACAGGAAAATAAGGTAATAGGATGATAATTGGACACAGAAAAAGGGTCACAACTTTTTATAATAAGAACAACATTTACCAGTCCTTAGACTGAGGTTGAAGAGAAAAGCCAGAGGGATACAAAGTAAAGACGCTATTGAATTGACGAAAATATTCTGTAAACCATCAAGACCAGGTGAAATATTAGGATTAAGTGAATGAACGAGGGATTCAACTTCAATGTAGTCAGTGAAAAGTGCAGAAATATCAATGGAGTGGAGTACATGTGTATTAACTGGATCAGAGACATGAGAAGAAGGAATAAAAGTTGACGAAAAGAACTTAGAGAACAAGTTAGATATATCCTGCGGAGAGGAGCTAGCGATATCATTCCAGTGGACAGAAGGAGGGACAGAAGAGGAGGATTTGAAAGATCTAACGTATGACCAGATGGGTTTCGCATTATTTGCCATAAGTGAACTCTCCAAGCTACTAAAGTAGTTTTTCATTGCAGTCATTAGTTGTTTTTTTTTTGCTACAACACGCAGATCATAAAAGCGGGCTCTGGATTCTTCAGTGTCCTAATCTTGAAACGACGGTGTGCCTTACTTTTAGCATTCAAAGCACAAAGTACTTGCTTAGTTAGTCATGGTTAATGCTTTACTTTGCGAAGAGCTTATAAAGGTGTGAAATGTTCAATCAACTCGTAGAGGTAATTTTAAAACTTACTCAGCACTTCCTTACACTCTTAGTTATCAAAAAACTCCAGCCAGTCAATCAAGCTCAGTTCGGAGGCCAGAGCTTCATAGTTTGCTTTAAAGAAGTTAAAGATGGTGAAAGAGCAAAAGCACGGTGTGCCAAAGTTGGAATTGAGAGACCGAGTGATAATGGCTGATGATGACTGTCAATGCGAACAAGAGGATTCAATGCTAGGGAAACAGGTAGACAGTGATGGGAAAAGTTAGAAATAACAAAGTCAAGTACCCGACAATTAGCATTAGGAATATTATTAAATTGCCTCAGTGAACAGAGTGTTTTAACGAAGAAAGAGATAAAGAAGATATATCAATTGATGAAACAGAGAAAGGAAGGTTCTTTTTCCATTGTACTATTCCCAAATTAAAACCACCGCATACTAGAATTAAAGAAGAAGGCATAAGAGGAAAATTCGTCAAAGAATGTCTCGTACACATACAATGGAGAGCTACTAGGTATGTAGACAGACGAAACTAATAAAAATGTATTGTTAGGAAGAAAGATCTTGACAATTACACAGTCCACAATACGGGAAAAGCAAAAATCAGCACAAAAAGAGCTACGTATTGTATTACTAACAGCTACAAGGACTCCACCACCATCTTCTTTGTTTACAGAGGCCGAATTTCGGGCACAAAGGTAAATATCAAAATCAAGGGGACATTCCAAGCTTAAGATGTTACTATTTAACCAGGTTTCCGTAAGACATATAAATGCATCTTCACTGAGCTGTAAGAACAAAAACAACTTATTAAGCTTAGTCCTTAGCCCTCTAACATTTTGATAATATACTGAAACATTAGAAGCTAAGTTAGAGTCATGAAATCTTATACTAGTTCGTAGGTTGCAGTATTCTTGGATAAAATAGTTGCAGTCTTCAATGATAAAATGCTAAACTTTAGGGAAAAAGTCATTTTGTAACAATTAGTTACATTGAGATGAAGACAATGAGAGCTGCCCAAGCAAGATTAATTAGTAAAATCATTTTGAACATGTTCACAATCTTGAACAGCGCTATGCTAATAACGCGAAACTCTTTGAAATCATCTGCATATAGGAGGCAGGAAGAAGAGATTACAGAAGCAAGATCATTAATAAATAGCGGGGAAAGGAAGAAACTAAGAACAGAGCCTTGAGGAACATCCGATGTAGGGCAAAATGGAGAAGAAGTTGATCCGTGAGATGTAACACGGGAAATACGGCTAGAGAGATAGGATGAGATCCAGGAGAGTATTCAGCTAAAAATACCAAGAATCTTAAACTTTTGGCATAGAAGTTAGTAGCTTATAGAATCAAAAGCTTTAGTAAAATCTGTGAAAATTACATCAACTTGAAGTTGTTTGTCCAATGTACATGTCAACTACTAAGTAGAGCGGCCGTTCAAAAATCCGTACTGCTATGATGCAATAACTGAATTCAGAGACTATGTAAGTTTGTTAAAGTAGCTAAGGAAAACAGGAGAGCAAGGATATGGGATGATAGCTCAAAACATTAGATAGAGCACCACTTTTGAACATAAAGATAACATTTTTTTTAATAAGTTAGAAAGGTGCCGGTACTGAGGCTGAGGTTAAATTCGTTGATTTTCGCTTTTCTTCTGAGTCTACCATGTGGTCAGAATGCACGCATTTGTATAGCTTATCATGAGATGAATACAGTTTATTTATGTAATATTGTTTATTTTGTACCATGAAACCATAACCTGACATTATGCTTTTGCATAAGGTTCAAAGAGACAGAGATTTGGTGAAAATATCTGCCGCATATGTAAAATTTGTCAAATAAGCTTTTTGTGCACTTTTACCACCTCTAAGTAACTGGACTGCTTCGGCAGGTCTCCTGCAGTCTCGACTTTGCTCATCGCAGACGGACATAGGCGCCAACTTACTTTGACCGCCCAGTTAGTCAGACCGTTAGCCGAAGTTCGTTTCGTGACACTACTTCCTTACACTTTTGCTACACCACGCACTTATTCAGTCCATATTCTTATGCCTAGATCGCCCATCCAAACACTATCCGATTAAATTGGAGGGAACACTAACTTCTTCGTCTTATGTATATAGACGTTATTTTACAATATTTACAATCATTGAAAAATTAGGACGCAACGGGGATTTTTAAACTGAAAACCGAAAAGGTCAACTCGACAAAGAAGAGAACCCCTAGAGTAAGGAATACTAATCCAATTGATGCCAGGCATAAAGTACCTGGGGCTAGTGATCAACTCAAAGATGAGTTTTTCTGAACACATCAGAACAACGGCTGAGTATGTTGCTTCAGGTGTATCAGCACTGAGTTCAGTTATGGTCAGCGTAGGGAGACCTACTTCATCAAGAAGAAGCCTCTTAATGAGTACCATAGGGTCAAAGTAACTGTATGCAGCAGAAATATGGGGCAGCACTCTCAGTAACGAGGTGTACTGAAAGCGCTTGTCACAGAGACAGAGAAGAGAAGTACTGAGGACTACATCTTCATATCCGAGAATTTTAGTTCGGTAGTGAGAGTTATTGCAGGCATGATACCTGTTACCCTCCTTGCTGGAGAGCCAATTTGTGGTTGACGGATGCATTCAGTAAAGTGAAAATTAAAAATATAATTGGAATAATTAGTGAAATTAGACGGAGACCAATGAAAAATCCAACCCATTTATGAGTTGTACAAAGTTTTTCACGAGCCATAGGCTTCAATGATTGTAAAGTTATGGAAGCTACAACGGACTGGCCACGTAAATTATTCGGACTCAAAATGGGTACACACACAAAGGTATATATTGGGACACGGAGGGAACGTTGGTCTGACTGGGTCGGCGAAGGCAGTTCATCGCCGCTCGGACTTCAAAATTGAGGGACGTAGTTAATAGACCGAGACAGTTGGAGGCACGTATTGCAGGCTGTAGTGCTACGAAAAAATAAAGTTAACATAAAGGAAATTTACGGTAACTTATATAAGCTAAAGTAATTTAAATTAAGGTACTTAGGCTTCACAAAGGGCACCTTTAATACCATTTCCGCATATGCAACTGCTGCTACACAATATCATTTGAAACCTGGCTTAATCGACCTTTACTTCATCTAACTACGATTTCTTGAAAGAAGCTTAGGGCAACAAAACAATGCACAGCGCTATCGCTACCATCACAGAATGTGTTTTCGTGAAGTAAAGACAACCTTTCCAAGTATATCGTTTACTGGTCCATGCAGACCACAATAAAGTAATGTTGGTAAATTGGGGCTGATTAACCTAATTCACTTACTTAGATTAAAGAAAGTAGACTGCGAAAGGATAATTTGCAGAACTAGTTGGTGTTTTGGCGTTTTTTTTTTTTTTTTTTTGTGGTAGGGAGGTGAAGGCATTTATGCCCGCCGAGTCTGGCAGTGTGGGACTCCCATGGAGGATACCTTTGGACTACCCACTAAACACCTCCCCTGTCAATCTGAGAACCTAGCCTGGAACCGTTTGACACATTACTTCGGGCCAGGTCTCGTTTTGTTACGCCGTGGGGCGCCTTCAAGCTGGGGGTGTTTTGGCGTTAAAAGTTGTTTTGCAAGCAGTTCTTTAAAGTAACGGCATCAGTGTGATTTCATCAGCAAAAACGTGGTCTGGTCGACAAAATTATCCTCAAAGTATTAACCGCTAATATAGCTACCGTTGTCGATTTATATAGACTCGGAAAAAGGCTTAGATCACTGCAAGCCTTTTGTAAATCTAAGTTTTTCCCCCTTCATGAGCGGCTAAGTTGCAGCTGGGGTCTACAGACACAGGAAACTCGTCTGGAGATAGGCGCAGGCCCCACTTGCTTTGGCTTCCTTGTCCGTTTGAGCCGTCAGACGAGAAGTAGGCTCACTGAAACTTAAGTAAAATACTAGAGAGTAGACTACCTACCTCTTCAGTCTTCCTACCCTTGAAACACTTGTTTCATTAAATCTTTTAATTGTAAGCCTTACAACTAAAAAATACTCTGTGTCGAAACCAAGAGGGTTTATCTCCATTTAGAACTATAAATGCATGAAAACACCAGCAAGATAACTATCAGAAAACTTCACAAAGGAACTAAAAGGGTTTATCCTCTTATTGAACTACACGCGTAGAAACGCTATCCAAACCAAGGTTTACAACTTACTCATGCAATATGATTACTAATCAAAAGATTCAATTCACTTGGTTTCATGAATAGTAATCATATAAAATTATAAGTTTATGAAAGAAACATAAATCCTAAGAAAGCGAGTATGCTACATTTTTAATGCCTGTCTCGACACTAGCTACTTTTCTTCACCATGGAAACAGGATATGGTAGTCCCCCTTCACAAGCCAGACAAGAATCAACTACTCCCTTTAAGTTATAGACCAATTGTTTTATTACCATACATAGGCAAACTGTTCGAAAAAACAATACTGAAGCGGATTAATCAATTTGTTGAAATTAACAACATAAAACCAAACTTTCAGTTTGGCTTCAGACATAAGTATTCGACCGATCTACAGCTCTGTCGTGTCACACAAGATGTACATTGGGCACTTAGACAAAAACTCTCCATAGGGATTGTTTCCCTTGACATTGAAAAACTGTTTGA
Source organism: Odontomyia ornata (assembly GCA_963969285.1). Classification (NCBI taxonomy): domain Eukaryota; kingdom Metazoa; phylum Arthropoda; class Insecta; order Diptera; family Stratiomyidae; genus Odontomyia; species Odontomyia ornata. Next base: position 354,531,483 of record OZ017739.1, on the reverse strand, counting down.
CACTGTTTGGCACGATGGACTTCTATTCAAATTATTTGACCTAAGATTCCCGCCATACCTAATTAATATCACCGAGTCTTTCTTAAAACATAGGCAGTTTTCAGTTGAAATGAGAGAGACCCATCCAAAAAGTGTCATGTAACAGCAAGAATCCCTCAAGGTTCTTGCCCCAGCCCACTGCTCTTTAATATATTTACCCACGACATACCTATGCCCGCTAACTGTAAGATGACTACGTTTGCAGATGACACCCGGTTTTATACAGAGTCAAGAGACCCAACAAAAATAAGAAAAATATGGAAAACACATTGGAAAGCCTATACCTATATTTTAACCATTGGGAAATTAACATTAATCTGTCTGAAACGAAAACCCTTTATTTCACTAAGAAAAGGAAGCCTTGTCTGCTTCCTAACCGAAGTTGAATTTTTTGGGACAAGCAATTCCTTGGTCGCAGAAAATCTCTTCTCTGGGACTTGTCCTTGATAAAAAATAACGTTGAATGACCACATTGAACACACTTGTACTAAGGTTTCAAAGGCAGTATATTCTCTACTAAATTGTAAATCACTCGTGAACACTAAAAACAAAATTGTTTTGTACAATATGGTAATTCAACACACAATGCTATATGGAGCTCCTGCATGGAACTCATGTGGAAACTACCTGAAAACAAAGCCTTAAGTCATGCAGAATAAATGTTTAAAACTTGCTCTCGATAAATGTTTTTATTTCTCGACTGAAAAATTATATCGGTAGCCGAAATTCGCAAAATAATAAAGCATGCGCAAATACGAAGAGAAAAATTGATGGGCCGATCAACTATTTCATCCAATCCGCTGATTGGATCACTCCCGGGCAGAAGTATTGCTTAGCTGTCATGCGTTCTTGGTCTAGTTAGCACATTAAGCTAGGGTAGCTTAAATTAGTTTTTTTAAGGATAGAATAAGATAGTTAGAGGCTAAAGAAAGGTTTTTTATGATAAAAAAATTTTTCTTCAGATAAAAGAACCATTTATTCATGTTTTTCTTAACGAAATATTAAAAACTAGGTTTAAATTTGACTTAAAGATGTAATGAATTGTATCCAGGACCCCTGACATAAGATCTAAAACCATACAAAACCAAAGTATTGACAAATATATTACTGACTTACTTACTTACTTACAAGGCATAGGGGCCCCGAAACGTTTTCGCTGCCGGCTATTGTTCACTTTGTCACCATTCGAAAACGATGCTCTCAAACTTTTGTTTTGCTCACTTGATGAAGAATCGCTTGTCAAATTCACTAAAAAACCTCCTCCAATCTCCTTCGCTATACAATCCAATTATTCACAGTCAAGCAGGTACTTGAAAAATGCTGGGAGTTCAACATAGACATACACAAAATTTTCGTTGACTTTAAGCAAGCATATGGCAGTATTGATCGTAACGTACTGTACCAAATAATGCTTTGCTTTGGCATCCCAGCCAAATAAGTCCATCTTACCAAAATGACAATGACGTCGAAGGCCTCCCAAGTCCGCATCAATAACCAACTCACCGATGCCTTTGACACAAATATCGGACTAAAGCAGGGAGATGGGCTGGCCCCATTGCTATTCAATTTCGCTCTAGAGTACGTCATAAGGAAGCTACTTGTCAATATGCAAGGTACATTACTATACAAGTCAAGCCAAGTAGTAGCCTATGCGGATGACATCAATATTTTGTCACGGGCATTAACAACTGCCACAGAACTCATCCAACTCATGGGCTGGCCAAATGAATCTTATAGACGAACAATAGATACTCACGAAGGTATTCGTTGGGGGAACTGAAGGCCGAAGACCAGTGGGGAAACCATCGAAATGCTGGTCTGACTCAGTCGACGAAGACAGTTCATCGCTGCTGAGATTTCAAAATTGAAGGACGCGGCGAATAGACCGAGACAGTTGGAGGCGCTATTTGCAGGAAGCGAAGGCCCGAGAGGAGCCGTAGTGCTAAGAAGAAGATACATCGACTAATGGAGCTCCACTTCAGTTTCTGTGCCCTCCATCATCAAAGAAAAATGAAAACGGAGAGTATGTTTGCTTTTCAATAATCTTCTTGTTGCCAACTCGAAACGCTCCGCTCGTAAAACAGACCTGTAACCAATACTGCGGGGTTTCATTATACCTTGACACCACCAGGAATTACATTAACGATCGTCCCCGGGAGAATTGAACTTTCGCTCCATCGAATATTGCGTGCGTGTAACCATCAGTGGTTGTTAAAATGTATGCATTTTGCTTTGGCGTAAACTTGGTAGTACTACTGTTCGGTGCATTTTCGCGCATTTATTACTTCTCGTTTCTCTTTTACTGCACGACGAACGTCAACTACAGTGGTTGACAGTGCCCATGTTTGTATTTGCTCCCGATGGCCGCCATCGAAGAGCAATTTAAAATGCATTTATTAATTCCATCTGGGGTTGTTCTTCGACGCAATCTTGTCCAAAAATTTCAATCCTGACCGTTTTGCTGAAGCATTTCGTGACAATCTTCATGGTTCAGCACCTAAGGTTGTCGAAAATCATTCTCCAGCGATTGTTTTGACCTATCCGATTTGTAGTCTTCATCAACCATATTCATATGCATGAGCAGTCATCTAGTCTCTCACGAGCGTACCTGGCCTAAGTTAAGCTTGTTCCTCAACCTCATCCACATAGCCGATCAAGCGCGACTCATCTGGCATCTCCAATCTCAGTAGCCCATCATAAGACATGTTCCACACTTCTCGACCAAGGATAGATTGCCGTTTAGCACCCGATGTAACTTCCATCTTTCGTTGGTCGATGTTGTGTCATAAAGCAGGCTTTGGTCCTTTAGGTAGTCCCTCAGAAGCCGCATCAGATATTCTGGAACTTGAAAAGTGTTTTTCAACGTATTCAGTATATCCTCCCATTCAGCGGAGCTTAAGGTAACCCTAACGTCGGGTGTCACGAAAAGAACGATCTGCCGCTTGGTGCGGCTATGTAGTTGTGCCTTTTGGACAGCGCTCACCACTTCAACAATCACAGCAATTATGTAGGGTGCTGCTCTAAAGCCGTACTGCTGAAGAGATACGTCGATAGCAGGACGAATCACGCCCGTGAGTTTTGTCTGGATAAGTTTCTCCAACACATTACCGGCATTGTCTGGCATGCATAACAGGCAGTGCGCAGGTGGAGATCAGGAATTTCCCTCCTTTTGGTGAGTAGGATGAGCCTTGCCACCTTCCATCCTACTACGAAACCCCCGTCTCGAAGGCAAGCGTTGAGGACAGGACAATGGTGGTAGACAAGTTGCAAGACTTCAGCTGAAATATTGTCTGGGCCTGGAGCGTTCTTTGCTTTCAATGATAGGACTGCTTCTTCCAGTTGTGGCTGTGTAAAGAGCGGGTACTTGATTGCTGTTTCACCATGGACAGCTTCAACATGAACGGGATAGGCGGTGATAAGTTCTTGCACTTTCTCGTTCATTTTTCTGCTTCATGTATGCAAGGTACCTGCAGGGCACCAAGCTTCCCCATAATTAGCTTGTAGCCAATGCCCTACAGATCCTTGTTTACATAGGTAGCAGGGAGCCTTGCTGTTGTTAATCGATTCGTGGAGGCATTTCTGAGCCAATTCATATGCTGCTACATAGTATCGTCACAGTTCCGTACCCGTTTTGTTTCAAGCCGAAGCTTGTGACATTTCCTTCGCTTTTCAGTGATTTCAATCTATAACTAGTACACCTGCGGCTTGCCGTGCCGGGGTTTTTTCTGGGGCGTAGAAGCGCTGCAAGTAATCATGATGATGGTCATAGCTGAGTTCCCCACGTCTTGAGATGCCTGTTTTTCTGTCCCCCTTTGAATTTCTCTGCAGTGGTCCACCTGCCAAGAGTACCTTATGAACATCTTGACGTCCATCCTTGCGATGTTTCACCCAATTTTAGAAGGTCGAAAGCATGGACGTCCGGGATCTCAAGCAGAATATTCAGATGGTCATTAGCTGAGGAGTCCTTTAATACTCTCAAATTGTGTATTCTCCGTATTAAGGACTCCAAGGCGAATGCCAGCTCTGGTATGGTTCCCCCGTTGCAAATACGGTGAAAAGTCGGCGTTTTGGCACCCTTAAATTAAAATTTCAACAGTCCAAGGAAAGATTCCTATACTTTTGAAGTTTAAATCAAATCACATTCACCAAAGTAAAAGCCATTTGAAAGTTCTCCAAGCTCGAGAAAAAGTGTTTATGGTATTTTACCATTTGGGATTTTCATCGAAACAGACACTATACTTTTAATTGGATCTTCAATGAATTTTGAGATAAAAATAGCAGAAACATCTTTTAAGACTACATTCAGTCAATAGTTGCTTGTAATATTGCAACGAAATGGCGGCTGGTTAAAATGGCCTAACAATAGCTCTTCTTTTAAAGCGAGTATGTATTTGTTGTAGTTGTCGTTAAAGTTTTCCTGGAGTTTATACATCATAAGTTGAGCATAAAACCTTTCTGACCTGAGCGTACTGCTTTCTATCTAACTTCTTTTTCCATTCAAGTAGCATTGTACGTTTATTCTTGCATTTATTGTAGTTTATATTACCTATTTTATGTTTGGAATGATAATCTGAAAATAGCGTAACATAAAAAAAATAAAATAAATAAAATAGCTTCACTTTAGATGAAATTCAGTATACAGGTTCTCTAGACTATTCTATGATGCTCATGATAAAAAATCTAAAGCCCAATCATCTGAAACAAAATTGCAGGCGCTCAAAGGTCGCAAAAAATCATGGAAATCAAATTAGGAATAAAAAGTCGAAAATATAAAGCCGAATACTGTAAGCTGTCATTTTGAATAAAAATCGAATATTTTCGTTCTGTCTAGAGTAAAACTCCAATTTGAGCGAGATTTGGCACAGTTTTTGATGAGGCTTTAATACAAATATCTTTGAAAGTAATCCCAAATCAATTGCTTAAACTCAACATCGCGGCTCCCGAGATTCCGAAAGCAACATTTTTTAATGTCAGGAAAAAAGTCTTCAAAAACAATGCGATTGTTCCAAATCAAATTTTACTCAAAAAGAAATCTCAATCTACAACATGAAATGCTTCCAAACTTTATTAAAACGATAAGTCATGCGTGAGAAAAAAGGATATATCTGAGTATATCTAAACCAAAAGTTGTTGAACAACCAAACAAAGATGCTTAATCTTACTGCCTAATTTAAATTTCAAGATAACTCAAGATAAATACTCAACATTAACACCATTAAACTTTTCTAGGTGTTATCTTGTCCAGCCTCGTATCCAATTTTTATTTCTCCAAAAAAAATTTTTTTTCGTTAAACGAACTCTCATGCACACATTACACGAGTTCCTTGGCGTCAGCGATGTTATCCCTACACCAACAACGTCGCGTCAGCCCCAAACAAAGCCAAAAGAAAAACTTCAATGTGAAACTCCAACAAACGAATTGGGGATGAATGAGGGATCAAAATCTATGGGTTGGTATATAAAAATAAACCGAAAACTGGCGGTCTATTGTGTTAGCACGGAATGGAGCTGACATAAAGAAGAAATTACAGGAAAATTAATGAGAAAAAAGAAGAAGAGAAGAACGGAAAACGAAATAGAAGAAATCAGAAGCTTCTGGCTGGTTTGAGACGGGAGTGTAATAGAACAAAATGAGCTCGTATCGAATTGTAGTCCTGTGGCGGTAAGGACTTGTAGAAGGAGCAGCTGTATCGCCAACATTCAACAAAACAATCTTCTTAGTCCCCAATCCACACATCTGATCTATCTATTGCCAGCCATGTTCTTCTTCTTGTGTTCATTACAAACGATTCCAGGAACAGATCCAACCAACCATCTTTTCTATTTGAAGAGTGAGCACAGAAAATGAGGCGGAAAATCAAGGGAAAAAACGAAAACAGAATAGGATGAGAAGAAGAATGGCTTCAGAAAGCAGACGAGAAGCTTTCGATGGTAATGTTTCACCTGTAATCTCCAGGTGAATGTGCTTGAGGTGTCAGCTGAAGGTGTTTCATTTTACGAGGACGAACCAACACAATTGAGATGGACTACCGAGTTCAAGAAATAATAATTGATTTTGTGTGGGAATTCGTTAAACGTGGCATTGTTCAACTTATTTTTTTTTCTTGCTCTTATCTTTGTCCTTCATGAATTACATGGCAGTATTGGAAGAATTGAAATAGAATCACGGGTATAATCAGCGAACAGGAGTATTTAATTAATTAAGAAATGAAAAGGTATGAGACTAATTTTCTGAAAACGTGCCGAAAACTAAGCTCCGGTGTAAAAAGATGAATAACAAAACTCTATCTCATGGCTTTCTTTTGTGTTTTTAAAGTTTGCCTTTTCTAGACAGTTGAGTATAACAAAATAAATGCGATTTTCGGTTTCTGGATTAAAAGTATAGAATTTAGGACAGTGTTGCGGATTCCAGCCATCCTGGCATTCTCCCGTTCATAAATTCAAACTACATAGTTATCGTCTTCCTCTTACTTTCGAGCACACATATCTTTTTTCAATAAAATTTTTTAATCATTTAGCTATTCCTTTGTTCCCCGTTTTCTAGAAAATTATATTTTCTACCATATTTTAGATACACAAAAAAGACGAAAAAATAAAATAAAACTCATAATATTTTCATTCCCAGTTACAAAATTTCATTCTTTATTTCCCCGCTTATAAAATATAATTCTTTGCTTTCTACTGACCAAATCTCATTGTTTCTTGCCTACTAAAATTTTTTACTTATACGATAATATTGATGCAAGCTTTCAAATGCTTTGGAAAATTGAACTTGAGTATTTGATGAGTGGGAGAATATCGGAAGCTTGTATAGATGCTCACGTTTTGGACTCTCAATCTGAAGGTTCCACTAGTACCGTGGGTTCGAGCTTCCCCGGGCGCAAGGAAATCTTTTTAGTTTCATCAAATGCGATTGTTTCGTAGAGAATGACGATTTGCATATAGCTAAGCATAATTATGGTTATATGAAATAGGAGTTTTTGCATTTGGCAAAGTCGATAGATAAACGAAGGAAACGGGATTGAAGTTTATTAACCTTCAGTCACATTACCTCTGTACGGCACCGAATGATTAGGAAAAATGGTGGCCGAATTGAAGCAGTCAGTTTGGTGGAGAAAGTTAGTTAAGGAAGTTCTAAGCTAAAGTCGGGCGAAAAGAATCTGATTGGGGAGTCTAATAAAAAGTGGAGACAAGGAAAGAAGGGATTTCCACGAGTGGGATGATTGGATAAGTACTATCCAAATGAAGTAACTTTGGCGGGATTATAAAGAATATGTAGAAAGCGAACAAGAAGGAATTATTATTTATTGAGACAGGAGATTACTATTGGCAGTTAGAACATGCAATAAATAAAAGATAATCCACGAGTGAAGTTGATAGGAAAAAAACTCTCAAAGGTTTTTAAGCAGAGTTTACAATGTAATTGGTGGTCCTGAAAGTTTCAACAGAAAATTAGGGACAAGAAAGATGGAATGGTGATATATTGTAATATTAACAGTACAGATGTTGACATAGAAATGTAATAACCGAAGGTAAAGTGTGGGCAAATCAAACAATGAAATGCATTTAACTGCTGGTATGAACGATATAGAACTATGTAAGTGGACACTGAAAGTTAAACCCAACAGAAACAAAACAAACTATTGTAGAAGAATGATAGCTATTAAATTTCATTTTCTTTAATTTTTGAATTATTGCACTTAATGAATTAAGATTTTAATAATGCCATCAATGGATTGTCGTTAATTTTTCTGTTGAATTAGTCCGTTAGTCGTGTTTTTTTATTTCATTTTTTTCGAGTCTCATTGAATTTTTCAATATAATTTTCATATTAGTATTAATAAACACACCATGAGTGATTTTTCCTTTCTTAAAATGACTTCCTTTTCCTTTCCTGTCTCTTTTGTGTAAGTCCTTATATGTGAGGTAGCCCAGCATGAGCAGAGAATTTCCCGGAAGGCCCACTATACGACTGAGCACTAGGCAGCCTCAGTATGCCACCCCGGGTTGACGAATCCTCTATAACTGCAGTGATTTCCATGGTTGCAACAGAATGGTTTAGTTTTCGAATTTTGCATTTGGTTTATTTGCAGATTTTGCTAGTTTCAATGTTGTTTAAAGTTGTTAATATTTTTTGATTTGTTGGGCTGAGTATCTGGAATGCCCGACTTGAATAGTGGTTTGAGCATTCCAGACCACTACTGTTGGGGATACAAGGAAATTTTAAGCTTGAAATTGTTGGATGGGTTTAGTTTCGATTTTCAATTTTTATTTATGGTTTTTTTTTCACGATATTCGTACCGTTGCAGTTGCGTCGACCATGCTAGATTATGCGTTTGCAGTCCTTATCAGCTATTATAACCGCTATGCTGTGACAGTGTGGTTGTTGGTTAGGATGAACCGAATTTCAAGTCGTTGACTTTATCTCTCTACATGTAAAAACTGGACTTAGATCCAACTCTAGGAATTGGCCAACGCTTGTGGATTTTGCGGGTCTTGTCCGAGCCATTATGAAGTTCGTAGGGCTTTCAATGTATAGTTTCCCTCCACTCATGAATTGATTAGAAGATGCTGCAGTATGGAAGATACTTGGAAAGATGTTGAATTCCGTCGTAGAATGTTTGATAAACGCATAGTTGATGGAGTATATTCCGTGCAGCTTAGTGATAATTATGTGTATTCCAGCGTTTACGATAGATTCTATCCTTTTTGTTCAGACACTTAGTATTTTGTCAATAAACTAGACGACTGGAGGTGCTTCCGTGATTCTTCATCGATTAATATTCCTGCACAGTCCGAGTATTATACCTCGTGCCCTCCATCAGAGGTTCCTTAGGTTCAATTGATGAAGCCAATAAAGAAATACAGAAATGCTCCTCTACTTACCAGCAACAAACTTAATTCAGTATGTGCTGGAATCGTAATGACCTGGGACATCGTTTCGTTGGTTGTGCTTCAAGTATACATTTGTTCTGTTTTGGTTGTAGTCGAGAAGATATGACGATGCCCAATTGCACAAACTGCCACAGTAGCGTCGGTTCTCAAAGCAGTTTAGATAATTCTATTAGATCAAGTGCAAAGCAGCCGTCCCGTCAGGGAGATGTGGCCAGAAACGTGAATTCAGAATTGCGGCGCCTAAAATGACTGTTCCCTAGACCTTGTAATATCAGCAACATTACGATTCCTACTATTTCTTCTGATCAGTCACCTCTTCTTTAAAACTCTTGTCCGTCGAAGTCACACAAAATTGACTCAAATTCATATAAAAACACTAGTCATGATCGAGAACCACTTTTCAGTTTTAGAGTGCGTCCCTTCAGGGATCGTTCCCGGAGATCCTGGAAGTATTTACTTGTCAGGCGTCCTTTGAAGCGTGCCTGCGTGGAATTAATTGTTACAACTCTACCGACAATAAACTTTACGCAGAGATTTTCATCAAGGGTTGCAAATTGATGGGCTTGCTTAATAGTGGTGCCAGAGCCAATTGCAGTACCTTAGAGCCGGTACTTTTGACCTGCTGTCGGACTTGGGTTTGCATATGCATACCATGCATGGCCATGTCGAGACTGCATTAGGGTACAAGAATACTGTTCTAAGATATGTCACCAAATTGGTGCGACTCAACAGCATCACCAAATTGTTGAGATTTCTGGTTGCCCCTTGCTTGAAGCTCGCATTGTATCTTGGAATTTACCTCTCAGACCTCTTCAAAATCGCACGAATCTATGTCAATGCTATTGAAGCAGCCACAGAGCCTCCAAGCACTGAATTTCATTTGTTGGCTCCAGGGAATCGGCTACGACAGGACTTTGTCAAACTATAGTCTCTGTCGTATGATGAGAAAGCCTCGGGTAGGACCACTCTCGTGTCTCATGACATTGACACTGTTCTGCTCGAATCATTATACAGTGGCATTATGCTGTCTCACCAGTTATACAGAAAGTATTATATGATAAACTCGACCAAACACTGTCTTTGGGGGTAATAAAGAAAAAAGTTCATAAAGCTCTCTATTGACCCTTGTTAGAAAACCCGGCAACATACGTTTGTGTCCGTTGACCGTTAACGATGCCTATCTATTGCCGCTAATTAAGGAATTACTGGTACAGTTGCAGAGTACCAGATTCATTAACAGCTTATACCTGAAGGATACCTTTTGGCAGATTACTTTAGGTGAAGCATGTGAGGGAAAAAACTGCCTTTATTGTTCCTGACAGGCCCTTGTACCAAGTCAAGCTCATGCCATTTGGTTTATGGACTGCTCCCCAAACGATTTGTCGGCTAATGCATGAAATTATACCGCATGAGTATAAGGACTAGACGTTTGTTTACCTGGATGTCTTGCTTGTTACGAATTCAACATTTGATGAGCTCCCTAAAAAGGAGATCAAATGTTTTAGCTTCGTACCAAGTGATGGTATTCTGCGCCCTGACCCGGAGAAGATTTCAGGCATACTTTCTTATCCTGGATCTTGAACTATTAAAAATTTGGAATAGTTCATGAGCATGGCAGGATATGATGGACGTTTTATTCCAATTTTTGTTTCGGTTGCCACCCCGCTAACGGATTTGCTGAAGGGTAAACGCTCTTTCAATTTATCTACCATAGCCAGCAATGCCTTAAATAGTGTGAAGCAGTTGCTTATTTCCAATTTAGTGGCCAACTTTGATTTTACGAAGTATTTCTATATTCAATGTTACGTAAGTACAATGAGTATTGGAAGTGTTTTGCTCGAGAAAAACAAGAGGATGGAGAGCATTTAATCACATACATGTCGATGCAACTCAACACTGCGTAGTGTAACTATAGTATTACTGAATTGGAGTGCTCAGCTGCGGTGCAAAGCATGAAAAAATTCAGGGCATGTATTGAAGTGTGTTTTTCATAATCATAAACGATTATTTTAGCCTTAAATGGTCCAAGCAGCAGTTGAACCTTTCTAGTCGACTGGTTTGCTGGAGTTGGAGATTGTAAGAGTTCAATTTCCAAATTAAATGCCGGAAATGTGTCTTTGAAGTTATATCTGATGCTTTGTCGAGATCTTGCTTGCAGGATGAGCAGCTGACCTCACTCATTACATATCTATTGGAGCACAAACTTATTGATTCCGGAGTCTGCATTTCAGGAGCCCGAGCATGAACGTTACTGGGAGCAAATTCTGAAATCACCCAACAACTGTCAAAACATGCACCTTGCTTATGGTCGGGTGTATATCAATACTGGTTCTCCTGTATGGCCACCTTCCGATACTCTCCAAACAAAATTGTTGATCCCTGAGGGTCACCAATAGGCTCTTATAGTATGAGTTTATGATTACCCCAGGGGTTCGCATTATGAATTATGACAGCAAAAGTCTTATAAGATATTATTATTGACCTTGATTGCATCAAGCTGTGATTCAGCACATCTAAAGCTACTCAAAATGCAAGTAGGTGAAGCCTTCAAATTTTACTTTGAGACCCACTATGCGCGCATCACGAGACTTGGTGAAACCTATGCAGTGTCTCTTTGTGGACTTCAAGGGTAGATACCCCCATTCGAAATCAGGAAATGCTCAATAGGTTGTGTTCCTGGACCATTATACCAAGTTCATTTAGCTCAAGCCCACGGCTAAAGCCACCGTGGAATTAGTCGTGCGATATTCGGAGCGCGAAATATTTTTGACCTTTGGTGTCCCCGAATGGCTTCATTCTGACAATGGTGTACAGTTTGTCTCCAAGGTATTCGCTAACCTTATGAATAACTATGGCATGCAGTACTGCTTCATACCATACAATTTACTGCAAGCAAATGCCTCGAAGAAGTCCAATTAGTCGACATTGAACACCATCAGGGCCTACATAGGGTCGAATTGCAGCAAGTGGGATAAAAATCTTTCAGAATCATGTTTTGCTTTCGTTATTAATGAGTTCGTAGGTTTTTCACTGTGAAAACGTCCTCTTTGGAAGCTTGAACGCTCTTAAGGATGGAGAAGTATTGTAAATTGCAGACAATGATCGACTGCAAGCTGTACAAGGCCGCTAAATTGGGAGGTGTCTACCAAAAGGGAGCTGAACGTTACAAACTTTGGGTGCACCTACGTGAGCTACGTTAGGCTCAGAACATTTTTGTGTGGAGCTTTACCGAGAGCTACGCAGGCGATTGGTTTACAGCCGAATTCGCCCCACGATTTATTCCTGCAGTAGGTCGTTTCCGTACTGGATATATGTCGTCTGAGTTTGAGGATGCATCCAGTAGTTTGCTTGGGACCTTGCGCTCTAAGTATATTCGATCTGACACCTAATTATTTCTGCTAGCGTTCCTTCTCTACCCAGTTGAATGAGACACTAAGGATCACGGTCGTCTTCATGATTTTTGCGAATTCCGCGTGTTTCGGCATTCTCTTGATCATCAATTTAATGCCCAGTAATATCGTATTGTATTGAACGTACATACCTCGTGAAATATTTTCTTATTTCCCTTTCCTTTAATCCTTGATTATCATTGATTTCAATTTTTTTCGGTTGCTACAAAAATATCCTATTTTCCGCTCCCCAATACATAAATGCTATTCTTTTATTGATCTTATTTTATCAAAAATATCCTATTTTCCGCTCCCCAATACATAAATGCTATTCTTTTATTGATCTTATTTTATCATTATCTCCACTAACAAACAATCTTGCTTTTTCTTGCAAAATCAGTGAATTTCATTTTTTGTGTGATCTTATTGTTCCATTTATTCATTGGAATGAGAAAATAATATGCAAAAATTATACTTTCTAGTTCCCATATAAACAGGCCAATCACGATAATATTGACGTAAGGCTTCTGATGTCTTGCTTAATTAAAGTGGAAGAATATCCTTCTCTTAGGGGCAAAATCTTTCAAATTTTATCAAAAGTAAATATTTCTGAGTCGATGATAATTTGTATATAGCTAACATATACCGATGATTGGTGCTATTATGGTTGTTTGCTCATCACCATGCATATAATTGAAAGAATCGCATTCGGCGGATTTGTGAAATATGAACAGAGGGAATGGGATTGAAGTACGCTCAGATAAGTTTAACTTGAATGGCAGCGGAGGATTGGGGGAACAAGGGTTTGCGGGATTGGGGCCAAGTGATAGCATTCAGTCTGATGGAGACTGAATTCTTGACTGGTCAATCAGAGTGAGAACATGGTGTTGGTAGCGAGATCAGTGCACTTAACATTCAAATTGAACATTAATTAAGAGAGATCACGAACAAATGTGTGAGTTATCACAGGTATTTCGGAAAAGTCATTATCAATTTATCAAATGACTCAATTTTCATTGCTGATGAGAGAAATACGTGATTTGATTTTGAAATTGTAACTAATTAAGTATAGACGCAAAAGCATAATAAAATATCAAATATTTACTATCTCATGAGGAATAGATACAGATAGCAAAATGTGTAAAATCCGTTCGATACAGTGAGTTTGCTTTCGTTCCTCTTCATAAACAGTTATGAGTTAACTTTACATGATATGGTTAAGTACTCTTGCTTAAAATGAATCTTCGTATCCAAATTCCTACTAACAATTAAAACAAGCAAGCAAATGGAAGTGGAGAGAAAATTCGACTCTTCGCCTTCCCTCCCTCACCATTAATTAAAAGAGTTCCATGAAATTCGCAAAAAGTAAAACCAAAGTTAGTGAATGGTTATAGAGCAGGAGCAGGAAAGGGGGAATAGCTTAAACGAATACTACTAACCGCGTAACCAAGCGTTCTTCGAGTCAAACATCACCAAGATGAAGTATAATAATTGTAATTTGTTAAGCATTTAACTTTTCATTTACTTTAGATTACATTATTTCAACTAAGCCTCTACCCCTCACAGTTCATTGAATGGAACTCGAAACATCGCTTTTACGTAGATCAAGGCAACAACGTTGGATCAGGTCCTAAATACCGCATCAAGTCAGATAATCAAGTGCTAGCGTGATGCTTGGAGCTACGATTCAGCAAACAATACTTCGTGCCGAAGCGTGACCTGTGCTGAGACTTCTCACATTTGGGTCGCAGATGACAACTGGTGAATTATTGAAAAGGTAAAAAACAACAACAATGATGACGCAACAAGCCGCTGCACATCGAGAGCGGTACTAATTATGAGAAAAACGGCGATGAATACATGACAGTGAAGATGAAGGAAAACAGAGATTAACAGAAATTCTTATCCAGACTGAGATTTCTGCAGCGTTTGGGCGCAAAAAAATAATGATGTGAACGCTAGAGCATCCTAATAAGGAAGAACGGGAAACCCTGCAGGACGCGCTAGATTTTCAAGTGGTGGAAAAAAATATAAAAATCATCGAGAATTCGATGGCCCCTGCTGTGGTCGGTACCGAAGCAAGGGTCGTAAATTCCGAAATAATAGCGAACCATACTGAAGTCCACAAAGAGATTATGGAAGGAAAAGACAGGAGTGACCAGACAAATAAAGCGCCATTGTGCGATTTAACGTGTCCATCGTGAATGTGGTGAAAGTACTGTACTCGGAAACTATAGCCGATAACTTTTTCCAAGAAAGATGGTCACAAAGTACAGTTGCTGCCGAATGACATGAAGAAGAAAGGCTTATCCGAAAAGCGAGAGATGTTCTGAAAAGAATACCATTTGCATGCGATTTGCCAAAAATCAACAAAGGAATAAGTATTGGGTTCCTTGAACTAGAGGAGCTCCTCAACCGTATAGGACGTTATCGAAGGAGCTAGCTGAAGGCCGAAGAAGTAGAGAAGGCTAAAGAAGCGCTGAAGGCTAAGTCGGAAGGGCACGCGCAGATTGCTCCACTATCAAATATCAATAAAAGAATGGCGTCTAACCCATCAAAGAAGATCAGAATAAAAGAAGGAAGGAAGAGGCACTTGATGGGCGCGGAACCCTAGATCAGAGCTTCCAGATAGTGCTGATAAAAGGACCGAAAATATCCGCAAAGAAACTCTTTCAAAAAGTGCTGGAAAATACAGTTCGCTAGTATGAGAAACAAGAGAGAAAGAAGCCCCGACGAAGACCCTGGTAGCAGGCACTGCTCGTAAAACTCAAAGATGGCCGATCCAATTTCTGAATGAGAGAAATGTACGAATAGGGTCAGCAGGATACGGTGAAGTGCAGCGCTTTTTCAATGTTTCAAATACCTTGGCTATGGTCCCACCGCACAAGTATGCAAAGGATCCGATAGGAGTTCCCTATGTTACAAATGCGGTGAAATGGGACATAAAAGAAAAGAGTGTGCTAAGGCGCCACACAGAATTCTTTGCAACGATGCAGGTTCACGACTGGATCTCGGGCACGCCTTAGAATCAGGAGTTTCAGGAAGTTCTAGCCAAAGCAAAATCAGAACTTCGATGACCCGCGTCCTGCAGCTAAACCTACACCGCAGTTCAATCGCCAAAAATCTGCTTGAGCAGTTTGCAAGGGACACGAAAGCCGTCCTTATGCTGCTAAGTGAACAACACTAGGTAAAATTTCGGCATCATGTTATTCTAATGAAACTGGTAATGCCACCATCTAGGCCCGGAACAGTGATTTCCGAGTGGACAGCTATGAATGAGGAGATGGTTTCATGTGGCTTCGGTGCCCAGGGACCACCTTTTTTAGTGTGTACCTAATGCCGAACGAATTGATCTCATCTTTCCAAACCAAGCTTAATGCTTTGGAGGGCACTGTCTCGAACGTAGACGGCAACATGCTCGTTGGGGGGGACTTCAACGCTAAAGCAATCGAATGGGGCATGCCTCAAACAGATCCGCGGGGAAAACTTGGCCTAGAAATGGTGGCCAGGTAGGCGCTCGTCATACTAAACATTGGAAGTACACCGACTTTCTGTCGTATTAGCTGTGAGGGAACCATACCAAACATAACATTCGCTTTGGAGTCCTTAGTATAGAGGATACACATTGAAGAGTATTAGAGGACTACTCCGCCAGTGATCATCGGTGCATTTTGCTTAAGATCAGTGATGTTGTCTCCCGACTTCCATATTCTCGGCTTTCTACAATTGGGTGGACCATCGGAAGGATGAACGTCGAGAGGTTCGTCAAGGTGCTCAAAGCAGGTGCTCCGCTGCGGGGCGATTAGCAGGGCACAGAAGAACTAACTGACGTGAACTCAACTATGAGCATTCTTAAGATTGCTTGCAATGCTTCTATGCCTCGTCAAAATCACCAGCACGGCAAGTGCCAGTGTACTGCTGGTTGACTGAAATCGCTGCAACATGAAGGGAGTGTCACAAGTTTCGGCGTGAGGCTCAACGGGCACGGAACCGTGACGAGGCGTGTAATCAAGTAACAGCACATAAGCCAACCAGGAAATGCCTTCACAAATTGATCAACATGAGCAAGGCTCGCTGCTGGCAAGATCTAGTGGACATTGTGAACAAAGATCCGTGGGGCTTTGGCTGCAAGCTAGTTATGTGGAAACCTTGCATACATGATGTGGAAAAGATGGACGAGAAAGAGTGGCACTCTTCCTCGCCCATCTCGCTCGCGTTGACACTTCTTCACATAGCCAGAACTGAAAGAGGCAGTCCTTTCAATGAAAGCGAGGAAGGATCCAAGTCCAGATGGTTTTCCAACTGAGGTGCTGCAACTTTTTCATCACCATTATCCTGACTTGCTGCTCAGCACATTCAACGATTGTCTGTGGGATGGAGTTTCCCCGGTATGATGGAAGGTGGCGGGGCTCGTACCAATCAGCAAGTGAGAGGGAAATCCCGGATCGCCGTCTGCATACCGCACGTTATGCATGCTAGACACTGCTGGGAAGGTGTTAGAGAAACTCATCACGGGAGCACTCACGGGACCTATCTCCTCAGTAGTATGGCTTTAGAGCAGGACATTCGACCATCAATGCAATTGTAGAGATGGTGGGTGTGGTTCATAAGGCAGAGGCATTTAGGCGCACCAAGCGATGGATCGTCCTGTTGGTGACACTCGATATTCTGGATAGGCTGGAAACCTCTTTTAATGTTCCAGAATATCTAATGCTCCTTTTGAGGGATTACCTGAAGGACCGAGGCCTGCTTTACGATACGACACAGGGCCAACGTGGGATGGAAATTACATTGGGTGTTGCCCATGGATCTATCCTTGGTCCAGATCTGTGAAACGTGTTTTACGACAGGCTACTGAGACTGGAGATGCCAGATGAGTCACGCTATGTGGGTAATATTCTGGCTCTGGTCATTGGACGCACCGTTGAACAAGCGCAACTTAGGCTAGGTATGCTAATGCGCCGAGTGAGGGACTCGATGACTGCTCGCGGGTTCAGTTTAGCACAGGAGAAAACCGAAGTGGTCATCTTGATAAAAAAGTGAGTCCTTAGAGTAATGCCAATCAGTATTGTAGATATGCTAATTGAATCGAACCATGGGTGAAGTACCCGGGGCTACTGATAGACTCAAAGATGAGTTTCTCTGAGCGAATCAGGGCAACGGCTGGGAAAGCTGCTTCGGGGGTATTGGCTCTGAGTGGACTTATGGCCAACGTAGGGGGGATCCAGCCTATCAAGAAACTGCCTCTTGATTTGTGCTATAGGGTCGGCGCCACTGTACGAAACAGAAATATGGGGCGACGGTTTCAGTAAGAAAGAATACCGAAAACGCTTAGCACAGGTAGAGAGAAGAGGAGCACTGAGGATTGCATCTTCGTATCCAATAGTCACTGATTTGGTGATGAGGTTTATTGCAGGCATGATACCTGTTGCTCTCCTTGCTAGAGAGCACCGGACCATTTACTTGCGTTGGAAGGAGGACGCGAGGGAGATGGTATTCCACGAGGAGAGACAGCGCTCACTCAACAATTGCCAGCAGTATTGGGTGGATTGCACAAACGAAAGGTAGACTGCTTGCCTCATCTCGGATGTGAAACCGTGGCTGAATCAAAGGGATGGTGAGACTGACTTCTATCTGGTCCAACTTTTGAGCGGGTATGGGTGTTTTCAGTCTTACCTGCAAAAGATTCGTAAGTCACGGTCCCCCGATTGTCGGTTTTACCTAGGAGAGGAAGACAATGCCTGCCACAAATTTTGTACATACCAAAAATGGGACAGGCTTTGACTGGACCTCTGCCGGGAGAGCTCACTTTGGATAATATAATCACGGTGATGCTCATATCGGTTGACAAGTGGAACTAGGTGACACATAATGTTCAGGCAGTCCTAAAATATAAAAGGGACTCACAGCAGCCGGGTGCGTTAGGACTGGGGGATTGCTTGTCTAGCAATTCCTCTCCCCCTCTCTTCTTCTGATAGAATAGAGATCCTCTAGCTTGAAGGCGCCTCATGTTGTAGCAAAACGAGACCTGGCACGCGTGCAAACCTACAGTCAATACTTTACAAGCTTTCGGATAAACCCAAGAAAAAATTGGAAAAGTAGCACGTACTTTTTGTTACGTGGCTAAATATTACTCAGCGTCAAAATAAAGTGGCGCGGCGAGATAGAAAATAATCTGACAACTGGCCACAAACGTCAAGTGGAAATGGAAATTTGGGAAGGTAACGCAGACTCCGAAACGTCAGACTAATTGCGTTTGATGCGGAATGAATTATACCAAAACAATGTGATAATTGGCAATAAAATGGAATTTATAAAAAGTTCATTCCTGGGCACGAGAAAATAGTGGTGATCCGTTTGACCAAGAGTTTATAAGCCTCAACGAAAAAGGGAACCGGTTCTTTTTTCAAGTTGTTGGTCTGATCTTGAGTGGTAAGAGTTTTGCGGACAAAAGTTACTTGGGAATTATCTAGTCAAGATGACGAAAGGGAGGTGTTCAAATTCGAAGAGAAAATGAACTGCGGAAAATTAGCGAGACGCCGACGGAAGTTTAAACTCAAGGACAAGAAGAGCGGAAAACTCGTAAAGGCGTCGTAGTATTTGAGGAGGACATCCAAGAAAGATAATTTCTATGGTGGACATCCTCTAAGGGAAGTCAGCAGAAGTCGGAGACAACTGGAAATGGAAGAATAAACACTCAAAAGGCTCCTTGTGAGCAAATAAGGAGGAGCCGTAGATTTTTTTCTGATTATGAGTAGAATTTCCGTTTGAGTTAAATTTGTGTTAATTTGCTATTATTATGGAATTTTATGAGCATTGTTGAATATTAATGTTGATTTGATTGCTTGAATTATAACGTTGGTAAAGACAAAATAAATTGTTAACTCCCTTCTTTTAATGAATTCTGTACAGGTTAGTTTGGATGGTAAATCCCTGTATAAAAAAAGGTAATGTGGTGTTTGGAATGTTTAACTAACCACCAAATAGTGAGAAATTAGGCAGTATTTTAGTTGCAGAACCCAAAAAAGAAGCTTAAGAGATGTTAGTAGGAATAGCCTGGTGTAGATATCGCGATATCCGAATAGAGTGAGGGAACGAAGTTATAGCGGTTTGAATTTTTTCATTTCGTTCCAATAATCCATCATATACCAAAGGAGTGAAACTAATGCACATCACGGTGTTGCTTCAAAATAAGTCAGATTAGAGTCGTTGTACGAACAGCATTGTTTGCTTTGTAAAAGTAAAATTGTAGCCTAGTTCAGCTAATTATTCGTTGCCATCTAAACCACTATTTAATTTAAAATTAAAGCCATATGATAAAGAGTGCAAATATAAAATGCTGGGTATATCGTTCCAAGATTTGAGCTCCAGGATTAAGAAGGAGAGAGTTTAGCTTCTTTTATATGTGGGATCAACTTCAAAATTTATTTCTCAAAGTTATTATTCGTCGCGGAGTTTCAATCACTGTTTCATTAGATAAAAAAGAATATTCTGCAACGCTAGAAAAATATATATCACTGTCAACTTAAGTCAGAAGCATCGTTCGAAATTCATGACAATAAACAACAACCTTTCTAGTGTGCAAACAAGAATCCTTGCCAGCTTTACTCTCCTCCATACTTGAGTATGGTGTCACTAGTCATCTTCGGATGCTGTTTATTAATGTTGCCGGAGCAGCAGTGCGACAAGTACAGCAGTTAGTTGCTGTTTACGTCAGCGATTCCTTAATGTTCCAGTTCTTTGCCCCCTCCCCCATTTTCCCAATACCTAACTGGTTGTTCCAATGTCTTTGACTTTTGTAAACTCGCTTTTCATCTCCTCCGTAGAAATTTCAAAAACAACAAAACTTACAACAATAATAACAATAGTTTGGTTTAAGTCGCAATTTCAGGTATTTCACCGTGCTATATTACACTTCTACGTGTGCAGTAGCTTTGACTTGTGTCTCTATACATATATCACGTCTCGTTGCTATGATACAAGGACACATGGATACTGTGCATGGTAGCGACACCTGAGGTAAATATCAAATACGTGAAATAAGAAGAATACAACGTTTACCCAGCTTAATAGGATACAGTTTGCAGACGAAAAAAGTCAAGTTTAGTAAAGGATCCTCTAACTCAAGACATGTGAGTGATGGTATTAATTTTTACGTGAAAAGGATTGCTATAAATATTTCACTTGGGGAAACATATAGCATTGCAGAAGTTCGGGAAAAAGTCCTTGACTGAAACCAATTTAAGATGTAGATCGTTTTCTACCCATCAAAATCTTTGATTTTAGGTAAATGTTTGAAAACAGCTTCGAGATGCTTTCAAAAATTATCAAAGACTAGAGGCATCAAGAATGAAATTTGAAAATCAATCAGTTAAAGATCTGAAGGCGTTTCCTTATTCACTGAAAATTTCATCATGAAACGCAAACGTGAACTCGAAAAACAAATTTTGTCAACGATTGTACGTTTAAATTAGTGATGAGAAATTGTTTTCTGTAAAATTCCGCCTACTCCCTTTTCCAAGTATCTTCAGTAAGGCAGAGTGGAGCACTAGAAAGATTACAAGGATGCGAAACGATGTCACGCTTCAGAATATGTCAAGGAAACCGTGAAGTGCACACACTAGAACTTCAACCTTTATAATAGAACAAAGGTTAATGTGATGGAGAGGCAAAGGGGTGGTTGGCATGGCACACAGTAATAAATATGTATGGATTCCTCCACGCATGGAGCTGTAACGTAGGCTACACCTTTTGTCTTCACCTTGACAATTTATATTTGAATGCTGTGGAGCGTGTATTGTGAGAAGCCAACGTGATGCTTGCCAAAGATTTCATCTGCTCAAAATAAACCAAGTTCCATGGCCGCTCGACCTCTCCCCCAGATGCCTCTTCCGCAGCAACGGCAACGAAGGCAACAGCGGAGACGATGATAACAACGGTGACTATGAAACTCAAGTGCTTGCAGCCAAAATGTGTTTCACCACCATAAATTTCATAAGATCTAACGGAACTAACACCTGAATATAAACTATATGCTGTTTTGAAAACGTTGACTTTAAAATGTGAGCTGTGTCAGCAATTTAAAGGAGAACAAGCGTTTCGGCGGGCTGAAGAGAGTTGAGTATGCTTCAGTGGAATGAATTTTGTGGTATAGATGACATCAATATTTTATCATTAACTATTATGAACACAGTTGCGGAATTTGAATGAGGTAACACGAATGAGTTCTTTGAAACAATGATATGAAAACTAATGACAATTAAACTCGACTTCAACGTTTTGGGTATTTTTAAAGCCTCTATTTGGTAATTCCTTGGTTAAGTGGATATTTTACAAGTGGTATTCATGCAAGAGAATGGGTTACGATGTATTAAAATTGAGTAACCAGCATTTATGTATATCTAAACCCTTTCATTTGTCTATTTGCGTGTTACACGGACTTGCAGGGATTGATCCGAGTAACAAGCTAGCCAAATTTCAAACAAGTTGGGTGGACGGACATACGCTGATGTCAGAAGGCTTTTGTACTCAACTTACAAAAATCACTCAAATCATGAAATCCCAAAAGCATTTACATATACCATGACGGCCAAAGTCTAAGACAATTCCTCATATTGAGATACCGGTTAATGTGGAGCTTTAATCAAAAATCCATTGAAGTGCATTTTTCAGGAACGTAAATATATTTATAAAAAAATAAAGATAAACACTTTTCATACCAGAATTAAGGAGAAAGTCCTAAAAACATAAAAAATTGAATGGACAAAAGTCTACGACAGTCAGTGTTGACTCAGTTATACAAAAAAAAAAATTTCCAACTAAACGTAAGGGAATGTCATCAATATTTGTTTACTTGGTATTGTTATTCGGTTTATGTGGTGCTGCAATTCTGTTTTATCGCTAGTATCTAACTGCAAGGATCGCAAAATGACATAGCGAAAAGAAATTTCTAGTGATATCCGAAATTTGGTCGTACAGTATAAAAAAGGCAATAAATCGCGAAATCACTGAAACTTAAACGAACTTCTGTATATACAATCATCAAAAACTTTGAAAACAGTTGTCCCATTGAAATTAAGCCGAGAACTGGCCGACCGAAAATGTTGTCGCGCAGAGACATTAGTTTTATTCTAAAAGAAGTGAACAGTAATCCAAAAATAAGTGCTCCAGATTTGGCAAAACAAGTGCCTACGGAAAGAAAAAAGGATGTCCATGCAAGAACCATCACCAGAGCATTAAATATTAATGGGTTTCACAGCAGAACTCCATGTAAAAAGCCATTAATATCCGTCAAAAACCGACTTCTGCGTTTACAGTTCGCCAAGGCCCATATTGACAAGGACAATGATTTTTGGAAATGCGTCCTTTTTACAGGTGAGTCCAAACTCAACATTTTCGGAAGTGATAGTCGCAGTAAAGTATGGAGGAAAAAGAACACGGCTTTAGAGACCAACAATTTGATTCCTACTGTCAAGCACGGGGGAGGTTATGTGATGGTTTGGGGAGCCATCGCTGCATCTGGCTTAGGCAGATTGGCTTTTGTTGAAACTACAATGGACCGTTATGTTTACAAGAACCTGTTAGAGTAACATTTGAAGCCACCAGTGGAGAAGTTGGGTCTTGGAGAGAGATGGATTTCTAACAAGACAATGATAGAAAACATACAGCACTTTTCGTCAAGAGCTGGTTGTTGTACTACGCTCCCAGGCAACTTAATACGCCTCTGCAAAGCCCAGATGTAGACAAAATAGAGCATGTATGGGAGCTTTTGGAACGGAAAATTCGAAAATATCACATTAAAAATAAAAATTTGTTGAAGGAAGCGCTTGTTACAGAATGGGAGAAAATCACATCAGTAGAAACTGCGAATTTAGTTGCCTCTATACCCCGAAGACTGCAAACAATAATTGATGCAAAAAGGGGACCAACCAAATATTAAGCTAGCAAAAATTTTTAAAATTTCCAATACGTTTAGTTGAAAATATTTTGTGTACAAGTCAGCCAGCACTGACTGTCGTCCATTCATTTTTTTATGTTTTTACAAATTTCTCATTAAGTTTGTTATGGAATATTTTTGTCTTCGTATTTTGATAAAAAAATTTACGTTACTGAAAAATGCACATCAATGGATTTTTGTTTAAAGCTTCCAATCAACCAGAATCTCAATACAAGGAGTTGTCGTAGACTTTTGTCCGCCAATGCATGTCATCGATCTTACCTGAACATTTTAAGAAAAACAAAACTGCAGTGTCTAATTCGATGCAAAGTCCATAAAATACCAAAATAGTGTGTTATTGTTGTTGTGATTAGAGAAATTTCAAATGGATATAACTTCTGTGAATATGATACGAATTTCTTCAAACTTACAGAGTGTTAGGATCTTGTGTACTTTTGGAGTTGTAGTTTGTAGTTTTGCATGCATACGATTTTATTCGAGAAAATGTGAAATTCGAAGATTATACTATTATTAACAAAGTTGAACGAACTTTGACTTCTAAGTTATTTGTGATTGTTAAAAATATCTCTCTTAATAATTTTTTTAGATTTTTTGGATCACAGGTGTCCAATCGCGACGGGGAAAATACATTTTCCGTCTGTTTCCCCCCTTGTGCCCCCCACTGAAGCAAAAACGGTCGGTTTAAGAACTTTCATAAAGACTTTTCATTTGATACTCATATCCGCTACCTTTGATGAATTTTTTTTTCAGGGGCCATTCCCTGTACATCAGAAAATTTATTTCAAACCCTAGAATGGATACAAAGCCCATCTGTTAGGAGCTCTCTACTACCTCCTCAACTTGTTTCACCTATGAGTATTAATTGTAGGTACTCATCTCCAGCTGTTAATTAAATTGAATCAAGTGTTAAAAGCATGTACCTTAAACGTTGAAGTTGGGGAAAAATAGCTCTAAATTATTCAATCTTCTCATTTAAAATAGGCGACTATTTTGTGTTTGTGAAGTTTGTGCCTTTTTCCTTCCCCTGCCACCCCCCCCCCCCCCCCCAGGGTACAGATAAGGCAATTTTAAGACTTGTTTTGAAAAGATCTCATTAAGGCCTTTCCAATGACACCCTATGCGACTACCAACGGTGACAACAATTTTTTGAACGGTCACCTCTCTATATGGGGAGACCCCCTTTAAGCCCCAAAACTTTCAAGAAGTCACCACTTCTCACGTTTGCACAAAGTTTCATAGCTGAAGCTTGTACAGTGCTGTGACATACAAACGGACGAACGGACAGACGGGCACAGGTTGTGATTGCAATAGGGTTTTTTTATTTTAGTGCAAATCCCTAAAAAGACTGATGGCTTCCAAACCACCTTAAAGCTTCCTTTTCTGATTAAAGGACAGCGTTTTTTAGCCATGATTTTGGTTTTAACCCTGGACTACCAGCCATATTTCTCAACGCTTATTACAAACCTTCATCGTAAAATATGGCCATAGAAAATGTTTGATGCTTTATTTAATTTTTATTTCAATTCTGTTCATACATTCCTGTTTAAGTTTTAGTATTTTAATTTATTGTGATTCAGTTCATGGCGCCGCGTTATGATTCAAGGGAAATCTGAGGTACTTGGAGTGAAAGCAACATGAAATTGGCGATGACAGCTATTGGTACTGGCGAAATGAAGGTTGTAGCAGCGTCCAAATACTTCAAGATTCCTAGACCCACGCTGCGACGATATCTTGCAGATATGAAGAAACGGAAATAAAAGTTAGCAAGGAAACCACTTCTAAACATTTAAGAAGAAAAAGACTTAGTAACGCGCATCATACGACTAAGTTATATGAATATTCGTAGAAGGAAGGCCCAAAATTTAAATCCAGCTAGAGCTCAAAAGCTAAATAAAGATGTCGTTTCAGGTTATTTTTGAAACTTCAAAAGCTAGTGGAAGAAAATGAGCTCATTTTTAAGCCAGAGAGGATATAGAATATTGATGAAAAAGGTTGTTAGCTTAAGTTACATAAGGCACCTGAAGTTTTAGCAGAATACGGCGCAAAAAAAGTACACCTAGTCAGCCTCGAGCACGCTGAGAACGCCACTATAGTCTCTTGCGGCATTGCTGTTGGCTACGCAGTTCCTCCAACGATTTTATTTTACGGCAAATCTATGAAACTGGAATGGTTAAACTCATTACCAGCAGATGCAGTTGGCCAAATGACTCCTAAAGCCAATATGACCGTAAACGCTTTTATCTACTAAATTAACCATTCTGCTAAGTTTAAGCTTCCTGGACCATGTATATTGATATTTGATGGTGCAAAATGCCATTTGCATGATTCGATCGTTGATGCTGCCAAAAGTTATTGATAAAGCTTTTCTGCCTCCCAAATAATATGACCCATGAGCTACAACTAATGGACAAATCCGTATTCAGATCCTTTGAGTACTACTGGGATGAAGAAATATTGAAATACTGATCACAACATCAAGACAAAAGATTCACAAAACAGAGATTTGGAGCAATATTTTCCAAAAATTGGGACAAGGCTCCAATTACGGTAAACATCAAAGTCGGGTTTGAGGCGTCAGGTATGTATTCATTTGATCCTACGAGAATTTCTGAAGAAGTATATGTATCAAGCATTCAAACTCATTGCATTTCTCCGATAGCTCCTGAAAGTTGCATAGAGTTCAATTCATCACCGTCTACTCAAGCAAGTGCAAATATGTAAGTCCGGTGAGAATGCGTGGGCTGGATCGAATGATATGTATGACAGTGAAGATCATGTTTCCTTGGCAAATTTCTGGTAAGGAATTGAGTTCAACAGTATGAGCGAAATAAATCCACATTTTTACAGCGAAAATTCAATTTTTGAAATGCTGCCACCTCCAAAAAAGTTATCAAGTACAGTAATTGCTCCAAAAAAGCTGTTAATAGTCTAGCACTTGAGTTAACCAATGGAAGCCTCTCTAATGACAGGGCTACGCCCGAAATATCCAAAACTGTCCATGTAAGAGACCCAAAGAAAAAAAAATCGAATTGCAACAAACAATGGACAAGGGCGCAAAAAATGCAAGCGCGCTACTTGAGCCATTATTTATGCTTTGTTAATTTGCTTTAAGGACTCATTTTATTTGTTCAAAATACACGAGATTCAGATACTTTAGGCTAATTTTATTTGAAATAACCACATTTCAAATAAGAAAATGCAAATTCTAATTGTCATGTAAAATATGGCCACTAAGTGGCCATACTTGTATTAAACTACGCTATCGAAAATATAGCCACTTTGCCAATCATCATAATTTTTTGGATGCAGTCATGATTATAAACAAGCGCTATGATGCAATTGGATGGGTAAGGGATATCAGCTGATTGTCAAAGTCAGACATATGTAAATTGATGAAGTTCTAACAAAAATTCGGAAAATATTCATCATTCGTGATTAATATATATATATATATATATATATATATATATATATATATATATATATATATATATATATATATATATATATATATATATATATATATATATTATTGCATGTACAAATAATTCTGCGTGCTACTGTCGTAATTGTTTTCACAACCATTAAGAACCTCATGAACAACAAAATGAATGTACTCGAAAGCACTAGAACCCACCAAGCGTGATCAAATCTGAAAGTGACGTCACTGCTCCGTTCATTAAGCTGCTCGAATATTCAAGGTAGTTCGCCAATGTACGAGAAATGGATTGAATGACTAGAGACCCTATATAAAGCCGAGCTGAATGAATGGGAGGATTATAACAACCGCGATAGTAAAACTGCGATATAGTGGAGCACGAAGAAAAGGCGATATTGAGTGATTGATTGTGAAGTTATTTTTAGTTGACAGTTGAGTTAAAAATTTATAGACAAAGTGAAAAGTAAAGTCCGTGAAATTATTAAATGAATGATTATGCATTTTTAGTAAACAAACTCTTTTAATTTAATTTGAAAGATAGTGCGTTTTCATTTTCCCGGAACGTTAAAATTATTGGCCGCGAACCATAACACGCGAAAGTGGTGTCGAGAAGTGAGAAAAAAACTTCGAAAGTGAAAACTTTTAAACATTTTTAAAGTGCGCAATAGTGTAATTTAACGTGAAAAATTGCTGAAACAATAAAAATGCCAGGAAACTAACATCTGAAAATTGAGCAATTGACCATATCGGAGCTTAAAGAGGAGTTGGAACAGCGAAACCTGGCTACACAAGATACAAAGGCCATACTGATTGCACGCTTGCGTGACGCGATCGAGTCAGAAGGCGGGTATATGGATTCGGGTGAGCCCTCAGATGCAGGAGAAGGTGGAGAAGCAGAAACACCAAAATCACAGGAACCGGAAAATGCGCTGATGCAAATTTCGATGCTGAGGCAGCAAGAGCAGCGACAGCAGTCACCCAGTTTAACAGCGAAGCTAAATAAACAATCAGCGATGTTGCACAATACCAGTACACCCTATGTATACTGGCATACACTGGGAGCTTGATATGATGTGTATTCTATATACACATCAAGGCTCCCGGGGGGAGAGAGATATTCCAGTATGATACTTATCTGCCACTTTATACTCGCCAACTAGATCAGTAAAAGAGTGTTTTTGTTTAATGAGTTAAGTTTTATTTTATTCTTTGTTTGGTCATATAATAACACGTTCAGTTGACTATATTAATATTAATAACATATTTTGCTATTGAATTCTTTTAATAATTAATTTGTTACAGAGACGTATAAAGTTCGGGCATTTATAGAGCGATTAACGAATGAAATTTTTTGAAGTGATTAATTTATTGAAGAACTAGTTAATGAGGTTTTATATTTACATATTTATGAATTTAGAGTGTTTATGGAGCAGTTGATTTCCACAATTTACGTCCATTTCAATTAAATGTCTTAGTTCTGGAGAGGAAAAATAGAATTTGGATAAATCAATCTATTTATTCAAGCTTTAACTGTTGCTCGGGCTGATGCCTTGAGCACGCAGTTATATTTACGAATCGATTGATTATAATCCAACTGCTAGCCCCGGGCACAAAGCTTTAGGCCGCTAATACTCGGGCTGATGCCTTTAGTACGCAGTCAGATTGATAAATCAATCAATTACTTGTTCAACTGCAGGCCCCGGGCATAACTGCCTTGGGGCGCTGATACTCGGGCGGATGCCTTGAGTACGCAGTTGAACGTATCCTAAATTCACTTATCCCGGGCTAAGTGCCTCGGAATAGAATAAGCTCGGGCGCACGCCTTGAGCCAGTGAATGGAGAAATACTCCTCGATTTTCTTGTGTCTTTAATTTTCTTTTATACTATAATTATGCTGACTTTATTGCTTACCAATTAAAATGATGAGGAAAATTTGCCATTTAAAAAAGATCAAAGTTCAACAACAAAAACAGTTTAATGTATTAAGTGCCATCTCTCTGTGACTGGTGCAACCACAAAGCTAAAGCTTTCGCTCGATTTGCAATGCATGTGACCAATTCGTTCCGCTGGGCGGTACGTTCGATTGCGAAGTCTTGTGTGTATATGTTTGATACTTAATACGAGTATGGATACACACCCACTTCTGCTAATCCATGATACGACACCGCGCCCACAGATGCATTGATTACAATTCGCAGCTTTTCGTAGATGTATGTTGTCATTTACAGTACACAGAGAGGAACGACGGAATACGAACCGAGCAATATTTGGACTGCGGTTCCCGTAACAGCGAGGCTAAATGAAAAGTCATCCAGTCTAACTGCGAAGCTAGATGAAAAATCAGCAAAGCTGGACCAAAAAGCGATTCAAATCGAGGCAGAATTCACACAGAAGCTGGAGAAATAGTCAACCGAAATAAAAGCGGAGCTCGGTAGTCTGAACAAGCAAATTAAATGCGTCGAAGAAAAAGGCTACCGAGTCGAGGAGAGAACTAACCATGAGATCAGCCAGGTCGAGGAGAGAATCAACCATGAGATGGTAAACATGAAAAAGGAATTGGAAGCAGCGAAGGCAGTAGTAACCACCTCACCAGCCCCGCTTACAACCGCAGCGCAAAGCTCATCCAGAAATGTTAAAGCGCCAATATTTGACGGGCAAACGGTCTGGAGTATTTACAAAACCCAGTTTGAAGCCACCACTCGGGCAAATCACTGGAATGAGCAGGAACGAGCAACTGCATTAATTCCCAGCTGCCGAGCTTTTGCAGTCTTCCCCATTAAGTTGCACTCAAACTCGACTGCTATAAAGAATGCGCTTGATATGCGTTATGGAGACGATCATCTGAAGCAAATTTATCGGTCACAGCTACGTCTGGCGAAACCTTACGGTAGCTAGTCCAAGGCATTGAACGACTGGCACTATTGGCTTCCCCAGCTTACGACCCAGAACATCGAGATGACGCAGCAACAGAAGCATTCATCAGCGCATTAAAAGACTAGGAGCCGTGTGTTTAGCTCAAAAGCAAACGGTTAAAGACGCATTGGCTTATAGTCTGAACTTTGAGGCAGCAAAAAATGTGACTCGTATCACTGCTCGGGTTTGCGAGGTAGTGGCAGATGAGTGCAGGTGTGAGTGCGTGAAAATTGAGCGAGGCTAGCAGGTAAATTTTGCGCCTAGATGCTGGAATTGCAGAGAGGTAGGACACTTGCAAAGAGACTGCAAGAAGCGAAGAAAACCGAGCTATTGTCCAGGGTGTGCTGCTGGGAGAAGATCCAGACCGAGTCAGTAGCCCGTAATTGAAGTCTTTCAAACAGAGGGGTCGGGGAACATGTAGGAGCCAATTTCGCGGGGCAACGGCTGGCTAGGAGGAGCGACGTCCCCAGCACTACCATCACCGCGTCAAGACTACATTGTGGAGACGCAGACTTATGTCTTCCGGGTCAAGTTGATGGAGAACATTGCACCATAATCATCGACACTGGTGCAACCCGATCGACGATCCGACCAGACCTAGTGAGGCAACAACCACTTTACAAGGACAGGATTTCCTTACTGCGGATGGCTACTGGGAGAAACTGCACCTGTCCATGAAGAGGTCAACCTCTAGACACGGTTGGGAGACCTTGCGTTCCGACATAATTTACTGGTCGTGAATATTATGGATAACTGCATTCTCGGGATGGATTTTCTGCGACCGCATGGAATCACGTTGGATTTGGACGAACGGGTGTTGAAATGGCAGAATGTCGAAGCATTGATGGAGGATTCCAGCGTCCATACTCCCAAGATAAGTGTGGTAGTATGTGCCGACACTGATGTACCCAAATCTCCCGAGAGCATTGTATGGGCCAAGCTTGATGGTGATTCTGGAGACCTCCGATCTTATCTGATAGAGCCAACGAAGACATTGACATTGCGCAGTTTGATTCTAGGACGAAGCCTTGTAAGATCTCTAAGGAACGGATACGTGTCAGATAAACTCCTTAACACCGCAGACTCAACCACCAGCATCAAAGCGGGAGAAGTCATCGGCAGCTGTCAGCCTGTTTCCACCATCACATCTTTGGAAGGCATTCACGACCATCATCGGAAAAAGAGGCAAGACACAGACAAAGCCTAGTAATCGACGTCTGCAATATTGAGGCAGGTCAAATTGCCAGTGCACCTATTCAAGCGAGCTTCTGATCTGGTCACCAAGTACAGTGACATCTTCTCAATAATCTCGGATGACCAAGGCCGAATGAGTATGGTAACTCACGTCTTAGATATACAGGAAGCCAAGCCAATTCGACAAGCACCAAGTCGTCTTCCTACAGCCAAACAAGAAGTGAGCGCACTGACCTTGGAGATGGAAAAACAAGGTGTTATCGAACCTTCTGTCAGTCCATGTGGTAAAGAAAAAGGATGTTATCGCTCATTTTTGTGTCAACTATAGGCAACATAATGACGTCACTAAGGAAGTTAGTTACCCGCTTCCACACATCGATGGTTTTTTACACTCGATCTCAAGAGTGGCTACTGGCAGGTAGAAATCGACAAGAAGGACCGAAAGAAGACCGCATTTTCAGTTAGAACTGGCTTGTGGCAATTTTCGGTGATGCCATTTGGGGTTCGCAATGCTCCAGCCACTTTCGAACGCCTGATGGAATACGTTCTAAGAGGCCTAACCTGGAAAACCTGCTTGGTGTACTTAGATGACATCATTGTTATCGGGAGAAAGTTCGAAGAGCATGTGCGGAACTTAGAAGAGGTTTTCTCCCAATTGCAACTGGCAAATAGGAAACTCAGTCCCGACAAGTGTGACCTTTCGATGCAAGCAACGGCGGTATTGGAGCTGTACTCTCCCAGCAGATAGATGGCGAAGAAAGAGTCCTCTCGTATTACAGTCGAGTTCTTTCAAAAAGTGAGAGGAACTACTGCGTGACCAGAAAGGAGCTATTGGCTATAATAGAGGCCACCAAGCAGTTCCGCTAGTATGTACATGGCCAGAAATTTGTTCTTCGAACGGGCCATGCATAGCTGAGATGGCTGCTTAACTTCAAAACCCCCGAGGGACAAGTTGCGAGATGGATCGAAAGATTGCAGTCATACGACTACGAAGTTGTTCACCGGAAGGGCGGAGTCAGCTGACTGCATGCAATGCCGACGGATTGAAGAAAAGGAGCCGACCGTTGATCCGCGAGTGATAACGGCCGAATTCGATGAAGGTTGGTCACCGGAGGAGATTCGAAACGCCCAGCTAGCCAATGAAGACATCGGACCATTGCTCGTATACTCAATCAGAAATGGGAAGCGGCGGATTTCAACTCCTATAGGATACAAACTCTACTTCCCAAAAGTCGAATCCACGAGGTGGTTAAGGAGATGCACGAAGGATCCTCGGGAGGCCACCTTGGTGTTAACAAGACCTTAGCGAAATTGCGGGAAAGGTTTTACTGGCTCCACACTCGAGAAGACGTGAAGACTGGTGTCGCAGGTACACAATTTGCGCTTCCGTCAAAGGTCCAAAGCGACGACTGATGGGACAAATGCAAACGTGGGTGTACCGTTTGAAAGGATTGCTGTTGACATCGCAGGACCCTTTCCTGAATCTGAATGGGGAAATCGATACACGCTGGTTGTGGCCGAATATTTCAGGAAGAGGCCTGAGGTCTACCCCATTCCCAACCAGGAAGCAACTACTGTAACCGAACAGCTAGTGTTAAATCCGGTCAGCAGGTACGGCGTACCTTGTGAACTACATTCGGATCAAGGCCAAAACTTTGAGTCACTGGTTTTTGGTGAAATAAGTGAGCTGCTGGAAATACGGAAAACGAGGACAACACTGCTGCATCCCTGATCTGGTGGAATGGTCGAACGTTTCAACGGCATGCTCAATAAACGCCTCGCCAAGATGGTTGACGAGAACCAAAGTGACTGGGACTGACACATTCCTTTTTTTTTGATGGCGTACAGAGCTGCCGAACATGCATCGACGGGCCAAGCCCCAGCCAAAGTCATTTTTGGAAAGATTATTCATCTGCCGGCTGATATAAAGTTCGGAACACCCGCTGAGAAACCCCAAACGATCTCGGAGTACGCAAATGAGCTAAGGCAAGGGTTGAACCAAGTGCATCGGACAGTGCGAAAACACCTCGAATGGGCTACCGACTGCATGAAGACCAGGTATGATCTAAAGGCAATTTATACTGGCTTCCAGCAAGATGACTTGGTGTGGCTATACAACCCATAACGACGGAAGGGTAGGTCCCCAAAGTTGCAGCATAATTAAGAGGGACCATACCGAGTTACAAAGCGAATCAACGACGTCGTATATCGCATGCAGGAACACCGTAAGCCGAGAGCCAAAATGGAAATCGTGCACCTGGACCATCTTGCCCCATATTACATCCAGGAAGACTTGACTACAACTGGAGACACATCTTTTCGGGGTGAAAAGAACTGAGGGGGGCAGTGTTATGTGCAAATAATTCTGCGAGCTGCTGTCGCGATTGTCTTCGCAACTATTAACAACATCATGATCAACAAACGAAAATGTACTCAAAAGCACAAGAATCCACCAAGCATGATGAACATCTGAAAGTGACGCCATTGCCCCATTCAGAATTGCTCGAATATTCCAGGTAGTTCGCCAATGTACGAAAAATGGATTGGATGACTAGAGACCCTATATAAATAGGGATATAGTAAAACCGCGATAGTAAGAACTGCGATAAGTGTGGAGTGCGAATTAAAGGCGAAAGTGAAGACAGTTGAATTAAAAATTGATAGACAAGTGAAAAGTAAAATTGGTGAAATATTGTGAATTTTTTTAGTAAATAAACTCTTTAAACTTAATTTAAAAAGAAAGTGCGTTTTCACTTTCCCGGAACATGAAAATTATTGGCCGCGAACCATAACACGCAACAATATGTATATATATATATATATATATATATATATATATATATATATATATATATATATATATATATATATATATAATAAACGTATGAAATTGTTAACCCTCTTTTCTATTTAAGCCAGTTAAAAAGTTTTTTCAAAACTAAAGTGCGTACCTTGCATAAATAGTTCCTGTATTCATTTGTAATAAAGGAATATTTTGTTCTTCACAACTTTTTTCTGCTTTTTTTCTGTTTCAAAAAATAGAGTGCTCAATTTATTTTTAATTTCGTTTCGAATTAAATTGAAAATGAATACTTCAAATATTGAAGAATGCATCTCTCAGTATTTGCTCTATAATAATACTCAATACATCTGCAATAATCACATTGAACAGGCATCCTGCTGTATAATGCCATTTTCAATTTGAATTCAACAAGTGCATTTGTTCTGATCCCTTTCAGTGCTGTTCATGTTGCTTTGGTTGTGCTATCAATTGTTTGACCCTGGCCCGCCATCAACCGCCACCCGACCCTATTTCCGCTCCTGATTTCCATTCACTTTGACAGCCTGAAGATTTATCCATTTGAAATGGACGTGATGAAGGGTTTTTCAGTAAATTTTTAGGTTTTTCGCATCCAACGGAAGATCAAATCCGGTAAAAAGCATAACAAAAAGCAAAGAGAAAGCTACTATTTAAGACTTGCCTAGAGCCACAGCTCAACTAAACAGGACAGGGGTTTAGGGCAAACAGAGAAAAGAGAAAACGGTTGGTGAAGAACAAATTACCCGTGGAAAACCTTTTTTCTCTGAATTTTCCATAGTCGTTTTTCGTCTTTTTCAGTTGAATGGAACTAAAAAAATCCTTTTGTGTGATGGCTGTAATTTAATAACGTCCGTCTGCTGAATACTCTTCTTCCGTTATTCTTTTTTTGGCATGTTGCGGGCTTCTGATGTAAAAAGCAAGTAAGTATTGGATGCTTGATTCCTTCAGCTACCATGCTATTTCCCATAACCTCATGCAAGCAGCAGAAAATCTTCCAAAGGAGATTTTCAAGGATTTCACACCACATAGTCCCCGTTTCGGGACTTGCAAAGCTCTACCCAATTTACTTGATTGTATTGATGCTAATTTTTTTCAACCTTAAGCTTTGATCCATTCGGAAAAGCTAGGAAAATTTTTATAAAGTCCATGCCGTGGTGGGAGGAGATTGAGTTGGAAAATTTGTTCTTTCCTTTGAAATGACGTTGGTTCCTTCTGTTGAAATTGATTTACCGGACTATGGGTCTTGGGATCAAATTCGTGGATGTTTTGGTCAGTTGGCGTTGATTGGGAGCATTACAAGTTGTTTGAAGGTGTATTGGCTGTGTTGGCGCACAATACAAATAAAGTTTTCAGCAACAATACCTTTCACAATCTTCAATGCGCTGTGAAGTTAAAAACCTTCAAATGTACTAGTAGGAATCGCCAACTCGATTTACCTTTAACTTAGTAGTGAAGTAAGTTTTTAATGCTTTTACTGATTTTATATCAATTTTGTGAAATTGATTTCATATTGTTAGTAATTCATCGGCCCCATTCAACATACTGTGCTTATATTTGTATCCTTTTCTATAGAGCAATTTCAAGAATAACAGCTAATCGTAAAATCTTGGATAACTAACTCAATTGAGCTTTCCTTTTTATTTACAACTTCAATAAATAGAAGGATTAAATTATTGAATTACGCATACCCTTTTGAGGAGGCAGAAGTGCTTTTCATTAAGGCTAATAGTACGCTCGTCCTGGCATTATTATATGTACTTACACTCAGCAGATAATTGCCCCTTCTACAAATCAAATAAATTAGGACTTTTAGTATCAAGGGTCTTGCAAGTAACTCGAAAACTTCTCTGACTTGAGTGGCATAAATCTAAGCAAGAGCTAACGATATTATTGCACTATCATGAACTGGACTTGAGTACTCGTCAAGAACCGGAAAAATGGAGGAAAATCAAAGTTATCATCACGAAGCTGCATCTTTTCTGCTTCTTGCTGCTAGTCATGTTTTCTCCCGAAAGGATATCATTCATAATGGTTTTCTATAAAATTTTCAAGTGGCTTTTTTGCAAATGCATTTTCTTGGAAAATAAGCTGAGTAAGAAGAGGGTTGAAACGAAAACATTGAAGGCAAAAGCAATGAAATCGGATAAATCCGAGTTGAAGGAGTTTTTCTGTCTTAAGGACGAATGAAGTCATAAAAAATTCATGCGATCGTAAAAAGAGTTTTGTCGTTATGAATATCCTTTTGCTTGCGTTTCACAGATACTTTCGTCAGAACGTCACAACTTAGATGGATGCAAGGTATAATCGACAACAGAATTGCGAAAGGTATCGAAAAAATCTACGAGCTGTTGAAAACTAACCGCTCTTTTTCCTCAAGTCTATGCCAAAAAATTGACTTGCTTTATGTACTCCAAAAAGAGAGGCAGACTGCTGAGCCAAACGCAATATTAACACCACTAAAGCTTCATTCCAAGATGCCACGATGGCGCTTTCACCAAATTGTTGCGACTAATTTGAATTTATTGTTAACTGCCAGCATTTCAGGGTGATAAAAGTCGCCAAGCACGAGATGTAAACAGAAGGGAATAATAATTTTTCCCGTTGCTTGCGCAGTTTTATGAGTATTTTCGCAGAAGTCTGCAATGAATAATGGCTGGGAGGGTGGGGCGGTTGAAAAACTTCAAAGCATGCAGAAGTGCTCATGATTTTTATAACTTACTTGGTGTGAAATTGCCACATTCTTTTGTGACTTGAATATTAAAATAAGATGCGAAAGTGAAGTTTAGAAGAAAAGTTAAGGCTCTTGTGTCAATAGATGAGCATAACAAATTACTCCTTAGATGTGTTGAATAAGCAGGAAATTCAAAAGAGGGGGTTTTCAATCAAACCATGTAATAAAATCGTTTATGAATTCATCATTTGAAATTTGTTTAATAAAATTCCCATGCAAATCCATAAGAGAAAAGGTTAGCACGATAATAACTTACGAAATAAATGAATTCCTTTACGAGGTGATTTCATATATATATATATATATATATATATATATATATATATATATATATATATATATATATATATATATATATATATATATATATATATATATATATATATATATATATATATATATATATATATATATATATATATATAATTGCGAATGCATATATTGATTCAG
This sequence comes from Odontomyia ornata, assembly GCA_963969285.1. Taxonomy (NCBI): domain Eukaryota; kingdom Metazoa; phylum Arthropoda; class Insecta; order Diptera; family Stratiomyidae; genus Odontomyia; species Odontomyia ornata. Next base: position 354,494,655 of record OZ017739.1, on the reverse strand, counting down.
TGCACCTGGTGTAGCGGTTGGACTGCGCACTGCGTAAGCCGGAGGTCACTGGTTCGAGCCCAATTGGTGACAACGAGATTTATTTCGAATAATTTTTTGGACGGACTATAAGCTCGTTCAGTTATGTTACGTACTGGTTTAAAATCAGTATGTATCACAGCTAAGTGCATGGGACACACAGATAAACTATGTTCCAGAATATCTAATGCGGTTTTTGAGGAACTACCTAAAAGACCGAAGGAAGAATGCAAATTACATCGGGTGTTGCCCAGGGATCTATCCTTGGGCCTGTGGAACGTGTCTTACGACGGGCTACTGAGATTTGAGATGCCAGATGAGTCGCACTTGGTCGGCTATGCAGATGATGTTGCGGCTCTGGTCACTGGACGCACCGTTGAACTGGTACAACTAAGGCAAGGTATGCTAATGCGCCGAGTGAGGGGCTGGATGACTGCTCGCGGGCTCAGTTTAGCACTGGAGAAAACCGAAGTAGTCATTTTGATTAAAAAGAGAATCCCTAGAGTTAAGATGATCAGTATTGGAGATATACGAATCGAATCGAAGCCATCGGTGAAGTACCTGGGGCTACTAATCGGCTCGAAGATGAGTTTCTCTGAGCGAATCAGGGCAACGGCTGAGAAGGCTTCTTCGGGAACATCGGCTCCGAGTTGACTTATGGCCAACGTACGGGGACGCAGCCCATTAAGAAGACACCTTTTGATGAGTGCTGTAGGGTCAGTGCTACTGTACCGAGCAGAGGTATGGGACGACGCTCTCAGCAAGGAGGTATGCCGAAACGTTTGGCACAGGTAGAGAAAAGAGGAGCACTGAGAATTGCATCTTCGTATCCAACAGTCTCCGACTCGGCGGTGAGAGTGATTGCAGGCGTAATACCTGTCGCCCTGCTTGATAGAGACCACCGCGTTATTTACCTGCGCCGAAAAGAGGATGCGAGGGAGATGGTTGTCCGCAAGGAGATCCAGCGCTCGCTCAACGATTGGCAGCAGTCTTGGGTCAATTGCACGAAGGGAAGGTGGACTGCGCGCCTTATCCCGGATGTGAGACCATGGCTAAATCGAAGGCATGGTGAGACTGACTGCCATCTGACGCAGCTTTTGAGCGGGCATGGGTGTTTTCAGTCTTACCTGCACAAGATTGGTAAGTCACGGTCTCCCGATTGTCGGTTTTGCCCAGGAGAGAAGGACAGTGCCTGCCACACAGTTTTTGCGTGTACAAAATGGGTCAGGCTGCGAAGGGAACTCTACACGGAGACAGTATACCTCACCTCGGATAATATAGTTGCGGTGATGCTCGAAGCGGTTGACAAATGGAACCAGGTGGCACATTATGCTCGGGCAGTCCTAAAATATAAAAGAGACACATAGCAGCCGGGGGTGCTGGGGCTGGAGGATCACTTTCCTGGAACTTCCTCTTCCCCTCACCTCTCCCGTTAGGAAAGGGATCCACCAGCTTGAAGGGGCCTGACGGCGTAACAAAACGGGACCTGGCCCGAAATAATGTGTCAAACGGTTCCAGGCTGGGTTCTCAGGTTGACAGGGGAGGTGTTTAGTAGGCAGTTCAGTCGCCTTCTTGATTCTTACTTGGATATGATCGCACTGGGCTGGTGGTTTTGATAGTCCAGATCAGGTCATCTTTTGAATGGTGGCAGCAGAGTGAAATTTTGACTATTGTGTATTTTTCAGTTTTGTCAGAGCAAAGCTATACAATTGCGAATGGGGGGGCATATATTTCGCTTCCTTTTCACCTTTGAATACAAATTATAAAATTTTAGGGCCTGTTTTCTCTCTAACTCTTTGAAGGGACAAGGAACCCACTCAGAAATGATATACACTGGTTTAAAACAGAAAACATCATGGCTGGAAGGACACATGGCAAAGTGTTGTACTGAACATATTACTTCTGATACGATCGAGATAATGAGATATTCTAATTGTCTCTTAACAAAAAGGGACTGGAGGGCTACAACAATTTTAGTTACGAATTCCTCCCTATACGGGTTGACTTTAGAACATTTTTTCCTACCCAAACTTTCAAGAGACCATCACCTCGAGTAGAAAAAACGTTGATTAAATTCATGACCAAAATATGGTCCAAACATTGTCTAAAATGTTGTAAGAGTCATATATTTTGCAAATCCTAAAAGAGCCTAAACATGGCATAAGTACAGGATAATCGGTCCAAATAAGCCAACACCAATTTACAGTCAAATTAGTCTTAATAAAACTGAAAATGACCGTAACTTGACTCAATTCATAACTAAACAAGCGCAGAAGTAGCATAAAAGAGGCCCAACTAAGGCCCAAAGTGGCCCCAAACTCGACCTTAAAGTAGCCCAAACTCATTTTGGAAGTGACATAAATTCAGCTTAAAAGTGGACTAAAAGTTGCCTAACAGAGTCGAAACTTCAAACCTACAAAAATTGTTTTTCACATATCATTGACACTGAAGTGAAACTTTGTAAGTCACATTATGCCTTCGATTGTCCACAAAAAGCTTCTACTGTATTTTTAAACTGAAAAGTAACCTACATATATGATCAACAATCAATTTAAGGTCTCATGAAACTTTATTTGCCCTTGAAATGCGATCACCAAGGGCATGCTTTTTCATTCGGATACAATTTGTACTTTGGTTGTGTTGTGCTTATATAAACAGTCCTTTGATATATGAAGATTATGCAGTTCTGTAAGCCAATTTATAGTTTACGCAGATGGGGAACCGCTCGGGATAAATTGCCCAAAAATTAATTAAATGACAAAAAAATGTATGTAATGCTCTATTTTATTTTTCTACTGAGAGCCTATAATCATCATCAAAAAATTTCTTTGAGCATTCTTCTACCCTAAATATTGGCAGATTGTTCATTTTGCTCAAATATAGATAAATGTACTTTAAAAATTTATAACTCAAAATTTACTCTAAGCCTACCAAGTATGACTTTAGCTACTAAAAGTGGCTTGAAATTTCCACTCAGGCAAACTCGACCAAAAAGTAGCGTGGACATGGCCTAAATAAGGCACAAAAAGTATTTCTTTGATACAAAAATAACTATTTTTATGCTGATGCACAAACGTACATGCATTTTGCATTCTGCAAAATGAATCGAGAATCATATTGCTACCCCCGCTGTTTTGCGGTGCTCCTTCAAAACCTCCGACTGGGGCCCTTGGACCCGATAAGCCCACCGAAGAGGGGTCGTGCGCCACTCGCTTTGCCAGTGGACCCCAAATGAGGTCGCCAAGCCAGAACGTGACCAAGTCGAAAGGTTTGCACCAGTCCTACCTCTAATTTAACTGCGCGTAGAACCAAATCCTACCTAACCCCGAATAACGTCGCTAACTTCGCCCCGTACACTTTCACACATCGGTCGAGAACCACCTAGAAACCTCGTCACTGTCGCAACAACACCTCAAAAACCTCGCGAACCAGACCTCACAATGTTACTTATTTTATCAATTTTATTTGCGCTTACTCTATATGTAAATTTTCATATTTATATAATTCAAACATTTCTTTCGATGGTTGGTTTTGATCGCTGTTAATTTGATTGGCGGGTTGATAATCGTGGCAAAAACTGCTCGTCGTCCTCCTGACCAGCTCGTATTATGCCTTTGCCCCCTTCCAAGATTCGCCTTCGTGCTAATTCATATTCGCCGCTCGCTGACTTGTCACCGTTTCTTTTTGCGTCTAGCTCCTTCAAATTAATACGAGAAAAGAGCTTTTCTTCGTACTTCGGGGTCTTTTATAGCCTCGGGGAGACACAGTGTTTGTTAAGCTTTGCATCCGGCAATGCCTCACTGCATTACCGCCCTGGAGCTTCCACATCTACCAGCGGGCAACTCGTGTCATCATTTACTTGCTTGGTTGCTGCACACATATATTGGGAGTGGAACTGTGCACACATTGAGACCAAATCGGATTGGTAAAAGATATATTATTCAAATTCACAACGTATTCCACTCAATGCACTTATTCTTTGCAATTTGATGATTTTAAGGGCTACTAAAGCCTCGATCTTAGTTTCGCTTAACATAGTTGTGCACTGTATTTAGATTTAATGCATTAATTCCCAATACTATGCTGAGCTCACAGACAGCCTTTTTGGAGCTGCTTCCCACACACCACTGGATATATCGGTTTGAGTTTCAGCTGCATTTATATTAGCCACTGGTAGAACATATCTTACACCACTAATCCTATTGCTATTAATCATATCATCACTGCGTAGTTTTTCCACCGTGATTTGGATATTTCAGTCGTAATGTACTTTTCCCAGATATTGAACATTTATAGTCTTCACGACTTTTCCCACATAATGCGAATTTAAAGAAATCGTAGGTTGACCAAAGAATTGCTGTCGCAGGCATTGAATATAAAAATAAAGGGTATTGCCTGATATGGTGGATTCATAATCAATTGTGTAGAGTATGAGCAATGAAACACACCGAGCCTTTCGTTTCTATAGATTCCTCTCGTACATTCTAAAGCGGAATTATATGACGAATTGTACATTTGCAGCCTATGCTTTATCACGTCTGCTGGATTCGATACGGAATCATGTATAAGTGCGGCAAAGGCTATTACCATGTAATTGATACCATGTAATTGATTTTATTGTGCTTTGTGTATCTTGCCAACGTTTCTTTTGTACTGCAGATAGAGCTTTGGTGCTATCTTTCCCATTGTCGAATTTAGCACTATGGGTACCTGCAACCGCCAAACCATCTTCCTCGCTGTACTTTCACTCGAGTTTCTTCAAATTAGGTAGCATATGCATACAATTGATGCAGCAATATGTGAGGAAGTCCAGAAAAACTACTACTAAATGTTAACGGCTCAGTTCCATTGAACTAGTCGAGATCTTCTTTAAATTCTGGAATGGGTTTCGCCTGCTTCTTCTAAATATTTCCCAATATTTCTTCAATTTCCTCAGTCGTTCTCGCCAATCTTAAATGTTTCAAATTCAAATCGGAGTCCTTCATTAGTATTCGAAGCTTTTGTACGCACCGTTTTATAGAGACATTATAATTTGGCATTCTGCTTAGAATCTACTTAGTCTAGTCATTACATGTACCATGAAAATTATAATTGAAAATACAATTTTTAATTCCAAAAAATTACCTTACCAATTCTTCTTCAGTCTGGCTGGCGTGATAAATAATGCCTTTAGCTCGCGGGGGTCTTGCTTGTAGGACCGCGTGTGGAACTGTCCCGTGACAATATCTTTTGTTGAAAACACGATTACAATATTCTATAATTCAATTTTTTCTTTTGTACACAGCCCCCTTACAAAGTAACACGAAATATCCTCACCCAGAAACTTTACTCAAATTTAATTGTAAATACTTCAAATTCATTTAATTTTAATAATAAAGCATTACTTTGATGAAGGCATAAAACTAACCATGAGATCCAACTACCAGGTAGAAGCAAATTTCAATGATTTTATAGTATTTGTAGCTTTATGAAAATCAATTGGATATTAATATGCCAATTGTGTCTATTCTGGGCCCTTTTTAGGCAATGCTTCTTTTTGGCCCATGTTTTGCTGTCCAAAATGATATATTTTTAGGCCAATTTTAGTCCAAGATTAAGCCAATATCGCATTTATCTCATTTTTGACCAATTTCAGGCCAGGTTTATTCTATTTGAATTTTCGAGCTATATTTAGGCCAAAAACGGCCAAAAAAGGTTATTAGGTTATATTTGGGCCCCGATTATTTAACTCGAGGTTTTGCATATACCTGAAAAGTTTGGCATACAGCTATTATTTTTTCGATAAAAACTGATAGACAGACGGACTGGAGGTAATGTCAATCAAATTTGGCTATCTTAACTAAAATTTATTGTCCATGACTCCGTGGGGACTAAACTGTGGATGACTGTCCTGAGCAGATCTTAATTCAGGGACACGTCTCTCGATTTTATCGACTCCATGAGAGTTGAAAGCTCCAAAATAGCAAAAATCAACTAAACAAAGCATAAAATTGATAAGCAGGAGCCTTAAAGGCAAACGACTTCCCAACAAATAACTTGGCCATGCAATGGAATGGCCAAAGAATATTTGGTCTGCAAAGTTCAGACAAGAGTAAGAGTAATAAAGCCTTCTTTTTAGGCCAGTAATTTTTAAATAGCGTTTTGGGGCCACGTTTAGGGCAAAAGTGGCTGAGAAAGGTAATTAGACCATGTTTAGATGCAATTATTCTTACTTAAAATGTTGCATATACCTGTCAAATTCAGCAAAATCCATAGCTCCCGTGGAAAAAGATAGAAGACCTGCTCCATTGGAATCTAGAAGAGACGTTGTATAAATCTGACCCCACTACCTATGTTTGTTGCTCAGCCAAATGAGTATGCGGCGGGAGTTGATCTCACTTCATGGACCTCAAGTGATGATTTTTAAGAAAAACTGCCAAATACATAGAAGATTCGGAAGGAAGGTCTACCATGCTGGTAATAAAGGAGAAATAGATGGTCACCTGATTTCAATGACTAAAGACACTAAGCTTGAACAATTAATCCAAGATGTCCGCTGTTTTGACGTCAGCACCCACTCTACAGGCTCGCGGCATGAAAATCTATTTCCAATTGTACAATCGAAGGACAAATGGCCATTTTTATTATATGTATGGCTAATCGTATTTGCAGCGTAAAAAATTTGAACCCCTCCTAAGAGTAGTACTATCTTCTAACCTAATCCAGTAGGATTTTCGCGTGAAATGTTAGCAAAAGATTTTCACTTTTTCCCAAATTTTTCCACCCTCTAGTAAGTTGCTTTTTGAATTTATAGATTGTTATATTTATCATAACGTTTTTTGTTGAACTTTATTCACTTATGAAAGTCTATGAATGTATCTTTTCTTACACTGTCAGTTTTAACCTTCAACTGGTGAGGTGGCCTCAATTTAACGTCGCCAACATATTAACAAAGTTTTTCTCAGCAATGACTTGCAGCACGCAGTGACGCGTCTTAGTAATTGCCTAACTGTCAGTTTCACGGCGACTATGGAGGAAATCGGGCACTGCAAGCTAGTATTTGCAATGATGCGTGGTATCTGACGTCATTTTGTCGTCACCTCATTAATACTGTTTGTGTTTTCAAAGACTTTAATCAGTTATTGTTATTCAAAATGAATGTGAACGAACCAAATTTTGAGCATTTTGTTTTGGATCAATTAGAAAATGAGAATAGTGATACAAGTGCTTTAGATGATCAACATTTGGATAAAAATGTTTGTATACAGTCGGGCTACAATACAGCGACTGACATTTTAAACAGTTAAAAACGGATTTCAGAGGTCGATGATCAATCTAACGAGGAGCTCTCAGGCAACCAAGCCTACTATTTAGGGAAAAAATTTGGAAAAAGCGAGAAATTTAAATGGTATAAAGACCCTCAAAGGACCAGCTTGAGAACTCCTGACCATAACATCGTTCGATTTCGGAGTTAAAGTCAAAGTCAAAAGCGCTTTATTCAATACTAATCATTACAAATTTTAAAGAATAAAAAGCGAATTCCAAAGAACAACAATACAAAAACTTAATGGCCCAAATGGCTCTCTAAATTTATGCGCTATCAGTTAAACACATTTTAATAAAAAAAACTGTATCGAATTCAAATTAATTAAGATTATTATATATTTTGTGATTCGATTGGAAAAAAGAGAAAAAATCAACCAACACTATTCTAAAATTATTTATAATTTTAACACAACAGTGAAGTTTGATTTCCTTTTTCTTCTAAACACTACAGCCCCTTTCGGGCTTTTGCTTCCTGCAAACAGCGCCTCCAACTAACTCGGTCCGTTGACTGCGTCATCCAATTCCGAAACCTGAGAAACGATGAACTGTCTTCGTCGACAAAGTTAGACCAGAGTTTCCTCGGTTTCCCCACTGGCCCCCGGCCTTCAGTTCTCCCAACGAATACCTTCTTGGGTATCCGTTGTTCGTCCATACGATTCATGTGTCCAGCTCATTGCAGCTTCCGCAGTCTAACAATCCTTGAGACCTCCGGTTCGTCAAAAATTTCGTACAGCTCATGGTTGTATCGAGTTCACCATTGGTCCCCGTGCAGCTTCGCTCCAATTATTCGCCTCAGGACCCGTCGCTCAAAGGCGTTCAATATATGGCGGAGTTGTAAAGTTTGATTGTACACCTAATATTCTATAACCTAATTCTAGTAAAATTCTATCAAAAACTTTATCTTATACTTAAAATATCATATCTCAATATTCCTAACCTACGCGTTTAACCTTATCTCCAAACCTAATAAAATAAACATAACAAATACCTAACCTACCCCTTAATTTTTAACACGAATAAACAGCAACACTAAATGTAGCAATAATGAGCTGAAACTCAAAAACTAAGTGACAAAAAACACAAAACCTGAAAATAAATAAGAATAATTTAGACATTGTCATTCAGCCACAAATGCCTAGATTGCTCCGGTTCAGTTCAATTAGCTTCAACGAATCTAACAAATGAGTATATCCATTGGAATTGTTGGTCTCGTGAGCTCAAATTCGGGGGATATTTTACGTTCTGATCAGTGGCCTGTCTATATATGTGAAATATGATTGGAACGCTGTCCAAATCAAAAACATATATATTCATGCCCAAATACACGAATACTTCTTGAGGAACGATCCAGTAGCGAGCCAAGTCGCAATATGCCCGCATGTAGAGTCTTCCACTCTTCTGAGAAAGCCTAGGGTTTTCACTCAGAGTTACAGATCTTGCGATATAATTCCGAAGAAGTTTCAATATGAAGATATCGACTTTTGTCATTTCAACAGTTTGATAAATTCTTCTATGCGATATATAATGCCAACCCGTCTCAGGCTTTCTGTACAAATCAGTACATGTACGAAGACATTTCCTTTCAAAAACTCTTAATTATTCCATACTACCAGCACTCTGTTTGTACCAGATCTGACATCTATATGTCAAAACTTGTCTAACCAGGGTCTTGTAACAGATAATTTTGACCTTTTGACCAATGATTCTGGTAGGAAAGAGTCTTCGTTGGGCCATGACTGCTTTTCATGCCTTACTGAGCATGGTTTTGACATGTACAGTGCAGTACGGATACTGATCGAGATTAGCACCGAGGTATCGAATACAGGATTTATGTGGAACCGTTCTGAACTACCCTCGCCAGCCATGATGTGGAAATCCTTCCAATCACGTTTCAGGTCTTGACAGAGCCCCTGCAGCGTTGTCCGAAAAAAAATTATTTCGCACTTCTGCGCATTGATTTTCATTCGCCAATTGTCAGTGTACAGCTGCACATCATCGAACATTTTTTGGGTGTTGCTCTGAACTATTGTAGCTTTTCGATCTGCCGTATAGATGATCACATCATTAGCAAACGCTTACAATGATCGCGTTGGCGAGACGTTAGAATCAAAGCCGTTCAATAGCTTGCGAATGAAGATTGAGAAGAGCAGAGGCGCAGTAACTGTTCTATACTGTAGACCATTCAAGACCTTGAATTTGCGCATTGTTGTCAGATTTCCAACAGTTACAACAAACGATTTCCCGTATAACACATTGCGACAAGATGTCTGGGAAATCTATCCTGAAGGAGCTTAAAAACTAGTCCATCAAACCACACCGTATCGAGGGCTTTCTCCATATCGATGAGACACGCTCCAACACATTGCTGATATTAGGCACCATGCTGGTTGGACGATAGCTTTTAGGGCATTAAGATTTTTTTTATATTCTTCAAGATCGGAAATACCTAAGCCTTTTTCCACTCATTTGGAAAATATGGATTGCTCAACATGTTGTTGAACAATATGCAATAACTTCTAATAGTAACCTTAGCCAAATGTCGGAGAGCTACATTTGGAATACCATCAGTACCACACGGTTTCTTGTTGTTTATCCTGCGAAATATGAGCCACAAGCCTTCATAGCTGATAAAATAATCAATAAGATTCAAGCTTAACATGAGGTCAGGTGTTAATGTTTCATTGAAATGAAGAATTGGTTCACCATTCAGGCTTGATTTGAAGTCGGAAACTTTTGCTTCAACGACATCTGAAAATATTACATCCCTCTCTTAGGTTTTGGTGGATCGCCCAAACCAAATTGAATTCCTATCAGGGCAAGTTAATGCAAACTATCACATATAATCCTGTTTCCATTTCTGTCCGGAGCTGTACTATCAACTTCGATACCAGCCCTATCATTAAGGTTTGTCTCATGACTAGCGACTTCAAGAACCGAGATACCTTCACTCGAGGTTTCTAACGGAATAAACTTTACACTTTCATGAAACCGCCATCTGGGTTCTGTGGGCTAATACGCCTCAGTTTTTTCACCCATTGATTGCTGACCTCACTCTTGAAGTATAAACGAATTAAGTTCTGGAGATTCTTCAGGTATAATTTCAACAAAGCCAACGAGGGATGTTTGTAGTCCAAAAATCGTCGATAAATATAGGAGAAGAAGGCTTCTGAAGGTTTCCAAATTTGCAGTGGTTGGTGTTTTATATATTGTTTCGATGTTTAATCTTGGTAACTGCTTTCTCAATCGTTTTCAACATCAGCTTCTCTGCCTTCGATAAATGGAGATCTATTTTATCGTCAGTTGGATTCCTGTTATTAGGAACTATTGAGCAAGTGTTGCCATCATCCCGACTGAATTTCTTTGAAACTTTCCCTAATCCGTTTTTATTAATGGAATGAGGATGAAATCAGCCCTTTGATTATTAATTTCCATTACGATTGCGTTATGGCCGCTATCGTGAGGAAGCACGTGTAATTTCCGTTGAGAACTATTCAAGCTGAATTCAAGCCGTTCGTCTGCAATGCAGAGTTCTAAATATGAATGAAGTTGGGAACTCCGACCCATAGAGATTGTACCTGTGTTCAATTTGGTTCTCTGTTATCCACAATTTCTGAAATGCACCTCTGGGATTATTTTAGGCGTTTAGCCATGATGTATACTTGACATTTAAGTCACCGGCAAGAATATAATAACTATACTACCTGTTCAATATGAGTATTTCAAACAAGGAATTGAGCTCCTCCTTGAACTTGAGAAAATTTTGACCAGTTGCATAAGTAGAGATAACAAAGTGGTTATTCCCACCCACAGTTAACACGGTGTAATTTTCCTTTTGGTTCCATCTGAACCAATTTGCATTCATGGGGGACATAAATATCTCTACATTTAACGCACCAATAATGCATGGAACAATTGGCGGCCAAACGACCGAACCTTTGGCACCTGTAACACTGGTTGATCTCAGTTTTTTAGAGACTCTCCCTCCTCACAAGTTTAAAGTTCAAGTATCTTACCTATTGGAGGGCACTTGGACTGCTATCGTTTGCAATCTGTACCAAATAAAATGGTAATATTTTGCCTTCAACGTTGATCTCCTTGTGGCAAAATCTTTTTACACTAATGAATTTGACAGCTGGTGCTGCCTCCTGTAAAATTTCAAGGAGATCAACTGTATTCTCCCCACAGTCTAAGCCCTCCAACTGGAAGGTCTGATTTTTCTGCGCCTTTGGCGTGTACTCGTATGTTAAGTGGGGAGCTTTCACACTACTTGGAGCATTTTTCGCTAGTTTGAAATCAGCCTGTGTTTTTTTAATTGTGAGTAACTTTGAAATTATCGATTTTATGTTTAGACTGCTATAGTTTGAAATTTGTACCAAATAAAATGGTAATATTTTGTCTTGAACGTTGATCTCCTTGTGGCAAAATTTCTTTACACTAATGAATTTGACAGCTGGTGCTGCCTCCTGTGAAATTTCAAGGAGATCAAGTGTATTCTCCCCCGAGTCCAAGCCCTCCAACTGGAAAGTCTGATTTTTCTGCGCTTTTGGCGTGTACTCGTATGTTGTCAGGAGCTTTCACACTATTTGGAGCATTTTTCGCCAGTTTGGAATCAGCTTGTGTTTTTTAGGGTTTTGTAAAATAATTTTACAAAACCCTTCTAAGATCGCATCCTGTCTGTCAGTCTGTCCGTCTGTCTGTCCGTTCGTCCGTCCGTGTGTCACAGCAGCTTTTCTCGGAAACTACTTAAGCTAGAAACATCAAATTTTGTATGTAGGTGTAAAGTGGTGTGCTCTTCAAAGTTCAACTACAAAAAATTTTATATGGTATTTAAGGGGGTCTCCCCATATAGGGGAGAGACCCCCCGAAAAAAAAAATTTCATTGAAGGTAGCCGATATGGGTATCAACTGAAAGGTCTTGATGAGAACTTTTCAAAACAGGTCTTAGGTTGGCAAAGTTTGCTTGAAGGGGCGCACAGGGAGGGGAAATATACGACGAATTTGTTTCCCCCCCCCTCGCGATTGGACACCTGTGATCCGAAAAATTTGAAAAAAAATCAAGAATGTAGGCCTTGATGAGTACAACAACAACAAATACGTGAGAAGTCGCAACTCACTCAACTTTGTTAGTAATAGTATGATTTATCGATTTTATGAGTTTCTTGAATAAAATCTTAACGGTAATTCAGTACACAGATGACTATTTATAAGATTGATGTATCCTACAAGTTTCATAAAGATTGAATCATATTTAGCGAAGTTGCAGCGGCTTGAACTTTCCTGTATTACTATGGAACAATATGCGCTGCATGTATTACTATGGCAACATATGGCTATGGAACAACATGCGCTTTTTACCGACTCAGACACTACAGTTTTGCTAGGATTTGCATGAAAATTTCAGGAATGATAGGTGTCATGAATATCTTTGAGAATCAGCTAGTGGTATCAGTAATCGTAAAACAAAATAGTGGCTGTTTTAAATGCGAAGATTGAATAATTTTGAATAATTTTTTCAACTTCAACGTTTAAGGTGCAAGCTTTGAATACTTGATTCAATTTAATAAATAACTGAAAATGAGTACCTACATTTAATACTCATAAGTGAAACAAATCAAGGAGGCGGGAGAGAGCTCCTAGCAAAAAGGGTTTTGTAACAACTCTAGGATTCAAAAAAATTGGCCATTACTCGATGATAACAGTACAGGAGAGTGGCCCCTGAAAAAAAATTCATCAAAGGTAGCTGATATGAGTATTAAATGAAAGTTTCCATGGGAGCTTTTCAAAACAGTTCTTAAACTGTCAGTTTTTGCTTCAGTAGGGTACACGGGGGAAATACACGAAAAATGTGTTTCCTCCCTCGCGAATGGACATCTGAAATAATTATCAAGGGAGATATTTATGAGTAGAACAATAACAAAAACCTCAGAAGTCGAAATTCGTTCAGCTTTGTTAATAATAGTATGATCTTCGAATTTCATAGTTTCTCCAATAAAATCGTCGTGATTTTATTCAATCTGGTGACTGCATTTTGTAAATTGAATACAAAACCCTTCTGACATGAGCGTAGGTCTGTTTACACAACTTGTTTTAATTGTGAGTAACTTTGAAATTATTGATCTTATGTTCGGCTGCCCATTAATTGGAGAAAATTTCTCAATTATCTTATCATTGTCAATAGGAGAACCAGCAGACACTCTGGTTGGCTTCTTCTCCTTATTTTATGATTTTAAGTATTCACTAAAATTATCACTAGAATCATTAATATCAACTATGTTTTCTTGGCACTCTATCTCGGCTTCCAGATCGTCATTCAGCAAGTATCGCATAGTAACTTGCGCAGTCGTTTACTCCTCTCACGCTAAGTATGATATCGGCATCATGGATCTTCTTCATATCTTCTGCTGCTGGTTTTTTGTTTGTGGAGCCTTCTGCGTGGCAACTTTTTTTTTCTCTTATTTGTTGTGACTTCTTATTTTCCATACGTGCTTTGTGGCCTAATCACTTGTTTTGTTGACGTTTGATAATATACGAATCATTTTTTCAAATTTCAAGTTCGCAGTTTCAGCTCTTTATTTTCGCTGGTTACTCTTTCCAGTTCCTCACTTCATAGGGCAATTTGCTTCCATGCTCAAAATTTTCTTGTTCGTTTTTTCTTTTCACTGGCCCTGGGTCCCCTAGCGGTGAGAAGCCGTCGGGCTCTTCCATGCACCCGGTGAAAAAAAGCCGCTACTTTTTTATAAATTCTTGAGATTTCTCCGCGATTAAAATAAAGATATTCGATAAATTGTTCGAAAAATGCGACGATGTAATAAGTTTTTTGAAATTAGTTTCGAATTGACGTTCTAATAATTATTTTAATTGAATTTTTCCGTTGCTCCTTTTTTGGCGTTGAATTCAAATGAATAAATAAGAAACTCTAATATTTTCCGTAAAACGCTAATATTTATTAAAACCCGGGCAGACACGTGTTTCGGAAACAAGTTCTTTCCTTCTTCAGTGCCGGCTTACTGTAACATAATCCAAAAATTCTTGTATTTATACATCGTTACTAAATTAAAAACTAATTTACAAAAGGTATTTTAAATGAACTAATAATAAAAACATTAAAATTACCGCTTGGAAATGTAATTAAGACATGAATCCACTCTATTATCCTTCATGGTGTCATAAACTAGATGAATCATTCAAGCCTTTAACATATTGATCCAATCAAACAACTGTATGCGTTCCCTAGATCCGTATTAAGCCTTAAATCTTCCAGTATCCTTGAAATCCACAATTTTTCCGCTGCATCCAACCTTCTCCAATCGTTGATTTCTTCGAGGATCTCCACGTTGTCCCATTCTATTTGATGTGTGCTCTCCATAATGTGTCTTGCAACCGTTGATCTCGCCTCATTTCGTCCTTTTTTCGCTGCTACTTCCGCTTCCCTTATATGCTCGTGGAATCGAATTTTCACCAGTCGTTATGTTTGGCCCATGTAAATTTTTCCACACTCTGGGCATTTTATCCTGTATATGCCGCTACGTTCATCCTTTTGCTTACTGTCCTTCGTAGTCCCTAGTTTTTGTTCCAATTTGTAGATTCGTGACGAGTGTGCTGTTTCGATACCCGCTGTCTTCAGTATTTGTTGTAGCTTCCGTGAATGTGTAGAATAAGTTAGCTTCATTCTCCGCGTACTTTGAACCGGTGTTTTGAAGAATGTCGTAAAAGAGTTTCTTCTTCGATGCGCATCTAACTTGCTTATTCTGGTTTTGATTAACCGCGCTGTAAACCCATTCTTCTGTGCTGTTTCAATTATGAATTGGTCTTCTCGGGCGCGTCGTTCAGTTGTCAACGGAATTGATAAAGTTCTATTAATCATCGTGTTGTATGCCGCCAGTTTTTGGTTGTAGGAATGATTGGAGTTGCTAGGTATTGTCCTCTGTGTGTGCGTCGTCTTTCGATATACATCAAATTCTAGGTAACCGCTATTTCTTATAATTTTCATATCAAGAAACGGTAACTCCCCATTATTTTCCCTTTCCATTGTAAACTTGATATTTTTGTGGATGTTGTTTAATTGTTCCAGTAAAATGTCTGTTTGGTGAGCATCAATGATTGCAAAAATATCATCCACGTAACGATACCATACTCTAGGTGTTAAACCTTTTTCGTCGATGATGTTTTCGATGTGTCCCATGAAAAAATTGCTCAAAAGTGGTGACAATGGGTTCCCCATGGCAACTCCTTTGGTTGTCTTGAAAATATTTCCTCGAAATGAGAAATAGCTCTCATTGATGCACAAAGTTGCCAACTTCGAGCAAATTTTCGATCTCTTTTTCCATTCCAAGGATGAGTCTTTTTGTAAAAGCCCGTCTTCAAACAAGGCTAGGGTCTGTTTCACGGGAACACTTGGAAAAAGTGATTTCACATCAAAGGAGACCATGGTCTCCTCTTCCTTCACAGCATCAATCTCCTGTAGCTTTTCAATCAGATCCTCCCTGTTTTTAACAGATTTCTCACTTGTCCTTAATGGTAGTTTTTTGCATTCTTCTATTAACCACCTGGCAATTTTTGAAGTTGGCGCGTTTGTGGCAGTAATGATCTCCCGCATTTCGTTGCCACCTTTGTGTATCTTCGGGAGACATTTGATTCTAGGCAAGACGGGATTGGATACTCTCATATGAACGACGCGCTCGAGAAGAGCAATTCATAATTGAAACAGCACAGAAGAATGGGTTTACAGCGCGGTTAATCAAAACCAGAATAAGCAAGTTTGATGCGCATCGAAGAAGAAACTCTTTTACGACCTTCTTCAAAACACCGGTTCAAAGTACGCGGAGAATGAAGCTGACTTATTCTACGCATTCACGGAAGCTACAACAAATACTGAAGACAGCGGGTATCGAAACAGCACACTCGTCACGAATCTACGAATTGGAACAAAAACTAGGGACTACGAAGGACAGTAAGCAAAAGGATGAACGTAGCGGCATATACAGGATAACATGCCCAGAGTGTGGAAAAATGTACATGGGCCAAACATAACGACTGGTGAAAATTCGATTCCACGAGCATATAAGGGAAGCGGAAGTAGCAGCAAAAAAAGGACGAAATGAGGCGAGATCAACGGTGGCAAGACTCATTATGGAGAGCACGCATCAAATAGAATGGAACAACGTGGAGATCCTCGAAGAAATCAATGATTGGAGAAGGTTAGATGCAGCGGAAAGTTTGTGGATTTCAAGGATACCGGAAGATTTAAGGCTTAATACGGATCTAGGGAACCCATACAGTTGTTTGATCGGATCAATATGTTAAAGGCTTGAATGATTCATCTAGTTTATGACACCGTGAAGGATAATAGAGTGGATTAATGTCTTAATTACCTTTCCAAGCAGTAATTTTAATGTTTTTATTATTAGTTCATTTAAAATACCTTTTGTAAATTAGTTTTTAATTTAGTAACGATGTATAAATACAAGAATTTTTGGATTGTGTTTCAGTAACACGGCACTGAAGAAGGAAATAACTTATTTCCGAAACACGTGTCTGCCCGGGTTTTAATAAACATTGGCGTTTTACCGAAAATATTAGAGTTTCTTATTCATTCATTTGAATTATTTTAATTTTTAAAAATTCTTGACAGGAGCTTTTAAAAACACGTCCATACGCAATAAATTTTAGACGCAGAATTCACGTGGTATACTGAATACCAAGTGCTTTTAAGTTTTGCAAAGTTGAGTACCTTACATCTAAGTTTGGTTTAAAAATGAAAAACTCAATCTTATTCAAGTTATCATTCCAGTGCCTAATTCAAGCTTTAAAATCAACATTTAAAGTATAGTTTCAATAACTAGGTATACAATCATACCAACAAACCATGAATAGCTGATTTATCATACAACTTTTTGACGGATAATGACTTCTGATTTAATCTTCCTAGCTTTGCCACAATTAAATTATTTTCAAAGTTTGCTTGCCGTCAAGCATTTCTTACAAATTGCCTTTGAAGTGATGAATTCTACAATCTTCTGCAGCACAATACCAATTACCTTTTATGATCAAATAGTATTTATTTAGCTTTGAAGGGTCCACTGGGTCTATTTTGCATGTCACCTAAGTACTTCTTTTCTCTCCTTTTATTCCCAAAACCATTTCGTACGAATAGCTTAGCGACTACTTTCCTTCTCTCAATAAAGCAAAATTAGACAAAAAGAAGGAAAAGTATTTTCATCTCTTGAGGAAGACTTGACTTGACAGTATTCCCTTTTTTCGCTTGAATATAAATTATTGAGGTTCAGCATCGTTTACTAAGATTGATAAGGTCCCTTACAAACCATTTTACAAACACTGCTCACTCAAGATTGAGTTTTTGTTTAATTTTTTTTTCTCTTTTGCATTTCTTCATTTCCCTTTCTCACCAATTTTCGTTAATTTTTAACTTAGGGAAAGTTACAGCAACATTTATTTTTTTCTTCTCCACTCTGCTCCTTTTCAAAGTAAGTCTTTGGGTGGTAGTTTCTAATTGTTTGCTGCTTAACCGTCACTTTTGGCAGGACAGAGGCAATTTTACATTTTGTGAAATCTGACACAAACAACGAAACAATATGGAAAAATTACAGTATTTAGAGAGGGTTGAAAAAGAAAAAGATAAATGAAAGATTCAGCTGAATCCTACAGATGGTAATTAATTTTAATTTCTCTTTTTATTGTCATGAGTTTCATCTATCATATCTTTGTTTTCCTTTGTGCAATTGAAATGGGTACACATGAATACCTGGAGAGATTTATAACCGTAATTAGGAAAAATGGAAGAGAATTGTGAACGAGAGGGATTTGGAAAGGGTTAGTCATTCAAATTAAGAATCAAAAGAAGTTTTCCCAATGTAATCCAGTTAATTATTCAAAAATTTCAATTTTCCTCCTAAATTTTTTGTATTAGATTCTAAATTCCTCTAGGGTATAGGTAATTCAATTTGAGTAGGGTTTGAATTATTATATTTGCTGAATCTCATCTCATGATGAATTTGAAGATGTTCGTGTTGAAGCAATCGAAGATATTTTAGGCATCAGGTGGATATACCAAATATTGAATTCCCAGCTCGTACAAGGCATTCTAAGTCAGTAGTAAAGATTTAAGTTCTTTAAATTTAGGTTTGAACGACAACCAGAGTATAAACAAGTCTTGAAATGAAACCAAAATAAATAGATAATCAACGGCTTGTACTAATAGGAATGATTAAAAATCGTTAAATACGTGGGATGCAAAACACAAAATGCTTTGAGACAAAACAATAGCGTTGTACGCCTAAAATGCTGCTAAAGAAATTGCAGCCTAACGTGTTTTTCCAGGTTTTTATCCTAATTTTAGAATGCTAAAATTTAGTTAAGGTCGTTTAATTGCCCGAAAACAACTGCAATCAATGCAACATCAATAAAAAACAGAAGTTTAGTTTTCCTTACTACGTCATTTCAGTGCTCTATAAGATTTTTAACGGAGAAAGGATCTTATATTCACTGCTAATCCTTGGTTAGTGATGACTTGATGATATGTTTCTTTATGCGGGAGCATAGGAATTTTTATGTTCAATCCGCTTAAGGCCACGTCATATTGTTAGTTCTTTTTTCAAGGCTATTTAAAACAAATTTTGCAAAGACCTACTAGCTTCGCATCCTGTCAGTCCGTCCGTCTGTTCGTGTGTCACCGCAAGCTTCCTTAGAAAGCTCAAACTTTGTAAAAAGGTTAGAAGTGGTGATCTCTCAAAAGATTGGGTATTATCAAATATATCAAAATTTTTTATACGGGTCCTCCCTAATAACGAAGTAGCCCTTAACATTTTTTTATCAAAGATAGTCGAGTGAGGCACCAAATGAAAGGTCATTTTTTGCATCAGGTGGCCCAAGTCGAGGCAAAATGTACGAAAAATTGGTCACTCTCCTCGCGATCGGATACATTGGAGCCGAAAATTCTGAAAAAAGTCACGGAAGTAAGTTCTTGTAAGTGCAAGGGAACAAATACCGAGAAAATCAAAATTTGCTCAACTTTGTTAATGCAAATATAATTTGTAAATATAAGTTTTTTTGGTTTGCTTTAGCACTGCAGCCCCTTCTAGGCCTTCATTAATGGGTAGTTAGAGTTTCTGATTATCTTCATCGAGTGTATTGGTACTCGGGAAGATGATGCGATCATTACCACGATTTGGTCATGTTTCCGTCCACTCAGCTGCGAAACTTTCCGATTTAAAACCAGTACGTATCATAACTTGACGGGCTTACAGTGTGTTCGAAGAATCACCCAAAACAAATCTCGTTGTTGCCAACGAAACTCGAACCAGAGACTTTTGACAACTGGGTTGAATACTCTAACCACCGCACTGATTTTGAATTGTATTTGATATCGCCAATTATCCAATATTCATTCAACAGTCAACGAGCTCTGCTGAGTATCTTCTTGCTGTACCTTGAAATCGACTAATAACTTAGTATCTTTAATTAATGCACCGCTGAAGTTTTTTCGGTTAGTGTCTTTGGGGTGATCTTGTTTCTACCGTGTTAAGATATTGTGTCTTTGCTAACCGTGACAGTGTGGTATCTGCAATTTAAATTTACTTTTCTTAATCCTATACAAATTTTTCTTTGTTCTCATTAGAAGCAAAAAGCTTCAGTGTCATCAATTTGCGATATTATATTAAATAGTGTTTTGCTAATTGTGAACTCATGAATTTTACTCGCTCCTAGTGTCTTGGTTAAACTTTTTGTCGTGGCTTAGACCATTTCACGAATTTCCCCCTGGATATTCCCTTGTGGAGTGTTTGTGGATCAGAATTTTAGTTGTAGTGCGTGTTTTCACGCCTGTGCTAAGTTCTAACTTTTTAATTGCATTATGTCTATCTGCATGGCTTGCCTAGATAGGCCGAATAAAACTAAAATGGTGACGTGTTTTGGCCTTTGTGGATTAACTTTCCACGCTAAATGCGTGGACTTAACTGGCCCAGTGGCTGATAATATTATGCGAAGCGGTTCTGGGGTATACTGGTACTGCGCTAGGTGCCGCAAATATACCATTTCATCATTGTAGACCGGCTTCGGTCAGCTAATGCTACAGAGGAGTCCCTTTCAACTTCATTTATAAAATGCAGGAGAAACTTGAAGAGACTAAAACTTCTTAAGCGTCTCTTGTTTCAATTGCGCAGGCGGAGCTATCGTCGACCTGTCGGATGAACCAGCAACTGGAACAGGGTGTTAATGTCCTTCCACCTGAAAATGAGCATGTTTTACAACAACACCAACCTCAGCTTGCTTTACAACAACAGCAACCTGAGCATGCTTTACAACAACAGCAAACTCAGCAATTGCTCCTGAGTCTGCCGCAGAGTGAGGATCAGCTATAGCAGTTTCCGGATCAACCGTCGACACCTCAAAATCTTCTGCTGTCCCCGCAGTTACTTTCGCCCGGTGTGTATGATAAGCTGGTATCGTCACGCGATGACAGCATTATAAAAAATTCTAGCGTGTCACCTCTTGGGCAGCAGCGGCCTCTTATGCGAAGTGTGCTTGCGCAACAACAGCAAGCATGTAGTCAGGAGTCAATTCCGGCTACGGTCCTGCAACAAAATATTCGCGTGCAGCAGTCTATCTTGCCTATTCAACAGCAACAAAAAATTCAGCCTCAATCCAAGCTGTGCCTAACACAATCAATGAATCTTCAGCAAAATATCGTTATGTCTTCAGCACCACAAAACTTTATAGAAAGTGTGTTAGATGATAACGGAGTGTTGCGAGCAGTCTCCCCGCCTCTCCAGTTATTCATATCAAGGCTCGCTTACAACACAACCAAGGATACACTCACCAACTACGTAACATCGAGCTTAGTTACACGCCTAGTATTTTCAGGTGCGTCAAGTTAACAAAAGATCACCCTCCTGACCAGGTTATAAGTTCTTTCAAGCTGACAGGTCCGGCTGAACTTTCTAGCCTACTTAGTTCCAATTTTTGGCCAAAGGGAACACTCATTAAAACATTCAATAAAAGGCAACCTAAGCGGCGATTTCGTCCCGAAAAAGGTTCCAAACTGCCTCAACAACCTTCAAGGATCATCTAACACTGAAAGTAATTCTTCTCTTCCTAATCGTTCATCTATTTCTAGTTGCTATGAGAATGTTCGTGGCTTGAGAACCAAACTTGAGGACTTACTACTCGTGTCCCAATTAACTAACGATTCAGTTATCTGTTTAACTCAAACGTGGTTAAATGAGAATATTTCAAATGCAGAAATATTACCTGACTTTTTAGTTTACCGATGCAACCGTGACCTTAACATCATTAATAAATCGGATGGTGAGGGAGTCTTGGTTACAGTCTGCAAAACCCTAAATAGTTCACTTTGTGCTGACTTCAAATTTGCTCGAGCTGTTGAGTGTGTAATTGTGAAACTCCCTCTTTTTCATAACTCCTCATTATTAGCTTCCTCTGTGTATATTCCCTGTAATTCTCCCTTAACTGTGTATTAAGCCTTCTTCGATGAACTCTCTGCCTATTTTCTTGCTCGTCATCCATATTCCAAAATTATAATTTGTTTGTTCTTCAATCTACCGGCAGAGGAATGGGACCACTTAACAACACCTGGCATTTCCTCAACAAATAATCCTTCTTTCTTTCCCTTGAGTTCATTTGTCACACCAGAGCAACATGGATTCTTGATGGGTCATTCAACTTCTATAAACTTGGCTGAGCTCAAAGATTATATTGGAAGAGCTTTAGATAAACAGCTTCAAGCAGATGTAATATTCACGGACTTCTCCAAAGCTTTTGACTCCGTGAACCATGTTCTCCTCTGTCAAAAGTAAGCTTTGCTCAGCATATCCGGTCACCTTCATTCTTGGATTTCATCGTATCTATCCTCCCGTTCATGTCATGTTAATCTCTATGGCACAATTTCCTTTCCATTCAGTCCTACATCTGGCGTCCCTCAAGGGTCAATCCTTGGACCTCTTCTTTTCGTACTGTTTATCAATGATCTTCCCTCTGTAATTTCCTCTTCTTGTCTCCTGTATGCTGATGATTTCAAGGTTTTCCGGACAATTAGATCCCTTGAAGATTATCAGCAACTCCAAATTGATCTTTTTAACCTCTATAACTGGTGTAATGTAAACTTCCTTCGTAAAAATGTTTCCAAATGTTTTAAAACGACTTTTACTTTAAAAATTCTTCCTTTAACTTTTGATTACCTACACCCTATGTGATGTTGTTCTCTCCTCTGCAGACTCATGTAAAGATCTTGGTGTCATATTTGACCCCAAGCTTAAATTTGATGTCCACAATTTTAGCTTAATTACCAAGGCATCAAAAGTTTCGGGTTTTCTTATGCGGCATTTGCATAAGTTTGCAAATATTGCTACCGCTGTTCGCTTGTTCACATGTCTTGTCCGCCCGCTTCTTGAGTACTGCTCAGTAGTGTGGTCTCCTAGACATTTATATCTTGTGAACTCACTAGAAGCTGTTCAGCGTAAGTTTGCCCGTATTGTATTTTTCAAATTCGACGTAGCTTATGAGTTTTATGAGCGTCGTCTATCCATACTTCGTCTCCCTTCTCTGTCGTCCCGTAGAACCTTCTTAGATCAATGTTTCCCTTATAAAATGTACCACCAACAAATTGCTACCACCCTAAGCGCAGACTTGCACTACAGACTGTATGCACGTCCTAGTTGGCCTAATCACATTCTCGAGGTTCCGTACGTCCAGACAGATTTATATTTTCACTCGATTATGCCGCGAATCACGTCTTACTTTGTTTTGATAATTAAACTAAAGACGTTACTTTTTGCGAATAGTGATAAATTTTTCTTAACACTCAATTTTTTCCATTTTTTCAAACTTTGATCTAGACTCTAACTTCATTTCTTACATGTTTTAACTAACTTTTTTCTGCTTGATTTGTTGTATTAATTTGTCTTACTCTAAATTATATGTAACTATATTTCGTTGTTTAAGTCCATTTTGTAGTTGGATTTCTGTCTGTTAAATGGATTTAAAATAAATAAATAAATGACTTTTTGTTTTCTAGTTTTTTGTTGATTAATTTGAAGAGTGTTATGAACAGCATGTGGGTAAATGTTTGATGGTTTTGAGTAAAAGGAGACACCATACAGAGTATGTTGCCATATTTTAAGTTGCTGATGCTGCAATGATGTGCTGCTGCATTGTTTTTGCATTGGGATGATGGCTTATTTCTCTTGAATCAGCTCTTTTAATTATTGATTACATGACGATGCCGTTCCGTTAATCGTAGGCATGTTATATTTAGGGGAATGCATTCATTATTATAGTGAAATAGGCTTTTAGAGCATATTTGAATGCCATGCTTTTATTTCAGTTACAACAGTGTATAAGTGAGTAGCACCAAATTTACTTATTTCAAGGAAAAGAATTTTGTAATTTAAAATAAAATATAATATCGTGCCAGAACTGAATTAAAAAGTGGAAAAATTAGAAGAAGAAATTCAGTGATAAAAGAAATTCACTAACTTGAGAAATCAACAGAACTCCGCCGTGGACGGTCCCAAGCCCATTTGAGAAAGGAGGAGGGAAGCCCTTGTTTCCCCAACCCACAGTTTTCATAATGCATCATCCTAAGCCCCATGATTAAATGGTTGGGAATGTTCTCGAAGTCGCACATTGGGGTTACTGGTTCTCCAATGATGGGACATTAAATGCCGAGAAATACTAATAATTGTAAATACATCTACAGCTCTATTACTAAATCCTACTTACGCATCCTTTGTGGAAACGAAAGAGGGTAAAGGCGAGTCTTTCGCACTTCATAACGCAGTCGAAGTAATAATCATGCCATCGGAATAGAGGTTGGGCAACGGGCCAACTCTCTGTCCCAGAAAAACCCCACAACGTTTCGAAACCTGCGGAAGGGCCTCGGAACGGATTGGACTCAAGCCAACGACCTCGCAAACGGAAAAAGGTCTATGGCATTGGATTCTGGAAAATCAGCTCACTCAATTTCCCTGGCGCTGTTAAGGACCTGTTACAACAGGTCAGTCGATATCAATTAAACATACTTGCAGTCCTGGAAACGAACTGGACTGGAAATGATATTCAAGATAAGAGACCAAACACAATACCCAAAGGGGGAGGCCTACGGCAAAACGATAGTTCGGAGAAGCCTTCATTGTGGATAGGGAGTACAAATCGCACGGTGATCATGCTAAGGCAGTTAATGAAGGTTGTGTGCGATCCATATTTAAGCGAAATCCTTCAAAATCAGGCTGATTAACGTACACACTCCGACCGGAAAAAAGGACGAAGAAACAAAAGAAATGTTCCACAATCTCCTGGTTGGACTAGTCAACTTATTGCTTACAAACGACACAAAAATATTTCTGGGTCATTTAAACGGTAAGGTTGGCAATAAAATATATCATCAGGGAACGACTCGAGGATATACCAAATAACAATGGTCAGTGCCTGATAGACTTCGCATGGAGGAGAAATCTAGTATTACGATTAACATGCTTCTTACATTGACGTATACGTAAATTTACTATTATAGACCATATCATCGTTAATAAGAGAACATGATAAAGCTAGACCTATCAGCTTGGATCTTGAACCGCGAAAATTTTGTTAATAAAAAGAAAATTGCCGTGCAAGAGTGTCATATTGAATAATTTTAGGAAGAGCCAATGATACAGCTTTGGGAGGGAGCACGGTGGAGGATGAATATTGTTTCTTTCTAGTTATGAATGATTTGACAAGCACACCAGGCAGTGAACAATCAGGGTTTAGGACGAAATTGCACAATGTTGGAATAGTTTGTTTGTAAGAAGCTATTACTCGGCTGATCAAGTGGTCTCTCATCAGCTCTTCCAACTAATTGTCTTTTGGTCTCCGTTGTTTATCTATACGATTTATGTGGCCAGCCCATTGCAGTTTCCGCAATCTGACAGTGATTGATACCTTCGGCTTATTTAAGATTTCATACAGCTCATGGTTGTGTCATATCCACACCATTGGTCTCCGTCCAGTTTCCATCTGATGAACCGCCTCAGGACCCTTCTGTCAAAGGCGTTCAATATGCATGCGGATGCTTGGGTTAGAGTCCATGTTTTACACTTATAGCATAGCACAGGTTTTATCATCGATTTGTTTACTTGAAGCTTTGATTTCCTCTTAATGTAGCTGGTTTTCAAGATTGTCGTGAATAATGTAAGTTATTTGCGAGCTGTATTCTTCTCCAAATGTCTTCTCGTTCATTACCAGTTCTCGTTATTTTAGCGCCTGAATACACAAACTTGCTAGCATTTTTGATATTGTGTTTGCCAAGTGTGATATTTTGGGAATTGGAGGTATTTTTCCTTGACTGAATTTTGATCTTTATTTTATTTTCATCGATTTACAGCTTTGCTAGCTTTGCCCCGCTGTCAAGTTTCAGGAAAAGTTCTTTGGCAGCTTTTAGTGACCGCGACAAATTATTGATGTCATGCGCATAGGCTTCCGCTTGGCTCGACTTGTATCGTAACGTACCTCTTGTATCAACAGGTAGCTTTCTCATGACATATTGCAGAGTCAAATTGAATAGCAATAGGGCCAGCCCATCTCCTTGCTTTAAACCAAGTATTGGTTGGTACAGAACAATCTGATCAATACTGTCCTCAATAAAATTTGGTGTGCGTCTATGCTGAACTTCCAACATTTTTCAAGTATCTGCTTGACAGTGAAGAATTGGTCTATTGTTGATCTACCTGTTTTAAAGCTACCTTGATTTTCCCCAATGATACTGATGCCGTATGATCCGATTTACCATGAAAAATTTTGTACGCCATACAAGGTACGATATGACTCTATAATTTTCGCACTGTAGCTTTTGGTTTTTTTTTTGTGGATAAGGAATATACTTGATTAGCTCCACTCATTTGGTATATGTTCTTGTTGCCAAATGCGCTAAATTACTTCATGAATGGCTTTCTGAACACCATTGTCACCATATTTAATAAGACCCATTGGGATCTCATCGATACTCGCCGTTTTATTATTTTTTTTGGGATGTGATGGCAGAGCGAACTTCACCCAAATTGGTTGGGCCAATGGAAGCTTCTCGGGAATATCTATAAGCCCCGGTATTCTGGAGCCGTGTGAAGGATTGAGGAGATTCTTGAAGTAATGCCCATCTTTCGTTAATCCTGATGTTGCCGATGTCATCGTATCTTTTCACTACTTTGTATGCCTGTCTTTTGTTGGTACTCGCTAGACTTACGTCGGTGCATCTAAATTGGTCTCAAATTGTTTTTTTTTTCTTGATTCTCATTATCTGGTTTGCCAATCTTCTGGAATTTTCAGGATGTTCTCTTTTTGTTCTGAGTTCCCTACTCAAATATTCTTTGTTCACCTGATTAATTATTTCTGACGCATTTTGGCCTTTGTCACAAATCAATTATTTGTTTTGCGTCCGACTTGATATCTGATCCTCTGTTACCTCACGATCTTAATTGCAGCTTTCTCTTCCATCCATAGCTCGT
Organism: Odontomyia ornata; assembly: GCA_963969285.1. Classification (NCBI taxonomy): domain Eukaryota; kingdom Metazoa; phylum Arthropoda; class Insecta; order Diptera; family Stratiomyidae; genus Odontomyia; species Odontomyia ornata. The sequence goes on along the minus strand of OZ017739.1, from coordinate 354,467,821 downwards.
GGCTTGTTTTCAGTGATTCGTTTGCTCGGATGGGAGTCAGCTAGTTGTCGAGGCACTTCTTGAAATTTGTTTACCAAGGAAGCTATTTGGAGCCTTTTAATGTCAAATTTTTGTTGACGGCTGGCCTTTGCCGAATACGCCTTTAATTTACAGGGTCTGGATAATAAGTAACCGGACTGACCTCAGGAAATTTTTATTGGCAAAATATGTACAATTTTTCTTTAGAAATCTTCAAAGTAGTCCCCATTGGAGTCGATAACACGCTGATACCGGATTTTTCAATCCCCGAACGCTCCCTGGAAGTCGGCAACCTCGATGCTGTCTAGAGCCCTCGTCGTAGCACGTTGAACGTTTTCCAGAGTCCCGAACCATCCCCTTAAGGTGTCTCTTGATCTTGGGGAACAGAAAGAAGTCCGCTGGTGCCGTATCCGGGCTGTAAGGAGGCTGTGGCAACGTTGCCCTCGACTGTTTGGCCAACTGCTCGGTAACGAGCAGGCAGGTGTACGACGGAGCATTGTCGTGATGGAGGATCTACGAATCGGCAACCTCCGGGCGGACTCGGCGAACCCGGGCGGTTAGTTGATGGAGCACCAAATGCTCAGACGACGATCACTGTTCAGCACATCACGCACTTTTTGCACATTTGTGTGCGTGTGACTCGTTGATGGAGGACCGACGCGCCGTTTGTCATGGACGCCATCGCGGCCCTCCCGGGAATTTCTGTGCCACTGAAACACTTGAGTTCTGGACAGAGTATCCTCACCGTAAGCCTCTTGAATCATTTGAAGTGTTTCCGTGGCCGTTTTCTTGAGTTTGACACAAAATTTGATGCTAACACGTTGCTCGATCGTACGCTCCATTTTCACTCGGACGACGTAACTGAACACGCACTCCGCTCTCGCTCGATGCTATCTCTCCAAGCGCTTGCAGGCAACTGCTACAGCCCGGTTCCCTTTACCTAGACCCCCATTACCACTACAGCACCAGATACCGGTTACAGACGCTTTGACGGCGCCGGGCAGGCTCAGTCCGGCTACGATGTACGTCATCGATAGTTTTATTTGATCAAGTAATGAGCCGAGTTAAAATGGGGTCCTCGGTATATACGAATGTCAAGTATGCTCGAGACCCAGCGTTGTTCAATCAGAACGTGCTTTTGTGTGCTGCCATCCGGTGAAACTCAGGTAATTTTATACATGGGTCTGTTCTGCCACGGTCTTACTTTTCACATTCACTTCAACCCATAGCACGTCACTTGTTTTCAGTGATGTGTCTGATAGGATGGGAGGCTTCAGGAAATAAATCTTCTTACTCACAGCACTACAGCCCCTCTCGGGCTTTTGCTTTCTGCAAATAGCTCTTGCAGCTGTCTCGGTCCATTGACCGCGTCCTCCACTTCCGAAATCTGAGCAGCAATGAACTGTCTGTCTTTGTGAATAGTTTTATGAATACTGCTGCCACTGTATTTGATAAACTCCACTAGAATCTCATCGATGCCCGGTTCTTCATTATTCTCTTGGCTTTTGATAGTGGAACAAGCTTCAAGTTGGTGTGACCAATGGAAGCTCTTCACAGAGATCTATAGGCTCCGCTGTTCTGGAGCTGTGCGGAGGATTAAGGATGCATGTCTTGTGTTATTACACACTAGACTTCTATCTATAGTTCCCAGTTGGTCGTTATCGTACTTTCTTTTCTTAATTCTAATTATCGTATTCGCTTATCTTCTGAGGTTTTCATTGTGTTTCATAGTGTTCTTAGGAAGTAAATACTTTAAAAATATTTTAAATACTAGGCAACAGTTTATAAATTACAATTTCAGTTGATATACCTGCGAGGGAAAATATATAAATTTCTTGCATTATCTACTCTTCTTGAAGGGATATAATGTACCCTATTAACATACTTAGTAAACAGCTTCGAAGTAATTGCTCCAGGAGAAAAAACTCCAGTTTTACTTACCTGAAAGAAAAAGAGAGAATATTAAGTTTGATAAAGAAATAAAATAGTTTGGAGTACACACACTAGATATTTAATAAAAAATTTATCAAGGTAGTTAAAAATTGGAAGAATGAATTTGTTTCTACAGAAAAAAGTTGAAATCATTATTTTCTCTTAAAGCGTATCATATGAGACTCCTTGAGGAAAATCTAAGCCGACCTATTATCGGCTTAAAACGTGCAGTCTTGAGACACATCAACGAATTGTACTTCGTAAGGACTACACTTTCGGATACTCGCAATCTTGTAATCCAGCTAGTTTGGTGAGAAATTTCAGTCGTGATTCTTGACGCGAATAGACTACGCTTGAAAACGTTCCTACAGTACCTGATTCAGATTGTCTGTTTAAACGTGTCAAACATCTTCTTTAACTTGATATCTACCTTACTCTACCGTTCTCTCTTAAAGCGTCCGATATTTCAAAATCGCAAGCCCAAAAAAAAAAAAATATCCGTTACCGAATACGTACCAACGCGGTGCTAGAAAAACTCTTCTTTAAATCAAGAACGACACAAGAATTTTCATAAGTAATTTGAAGTTTTGGTAGCCATCCGAAAAACGGGAAGCAAAAAAGCTTATGGATTTATATTGAATTGATTTAAAAAGGGTCGAATGATCAATAAAATAGTTTAGCACCGCCAAGTACTTATAGGAGAAAACTACCCAAAACCTTATCCATAGGTATTAAAAAAAACATGTTGATTCGCATCAGTACAAAAATTTAAAATAATTGTCTCACCTCTACGCACGATGGTCGCCATAAACCGTGTGTATCTAATAAGAGTGATGGTCTGATAGGAATTAGTACACACGTCATATCCACTTTCTTTTAACATTTTACGTCTCTAATAATTTTTTAGAAAGATTATTAATGCAAATCATTTATGTACTCGTAGCTACACACAAAGAATCCCCAGAAATATTTTCAGTCTGTCGGCCTAAATGTTTGAGTAGTCGTGGTAACATATCAACGTTTTACATTACTCGTATTTCAAAAATGTTCATCAAAACCCTTACACATCTGCAGTGTTCGGTTCTTTTTCTCAACGACATGGTCTTTATAAATTTTCAAAGAATATAAAACAACTTCCGAACAATCAAAATAGGAAAACTTAATGTCCAAATTAGTTTTCAAAATTTATGCATTATCAAAAAGAAACATTAAACCAGAAGAAAAAATATCTAATTCAAATTAATTAAAATTATTACATCCATATTTTATGATTCAATTGGAAAAAGGAGAAAAAACCAACCAACCCTATTCAAAAATTATTTCTAATGCTAACACAAAAGTGTACTTTTGTCCTACACCTGATATGTTATAACCTAATTCTAATCTAATTTAATCTAAAACTTTATCTTATACTAAAAACATGCTATTACAATATTCCTAGCCTAAACGTTAAACCTTATCTACAAGCCTAACATGATAAACATAACACATACCTATCCTGAATATTGAAATCTATTCCTAATTTTCATACAAACAAGCCACAATAATACTAAATGTTGCTACAGGAAGCTGACACTAAAGACTATGCAACGAAAAACAAAAACAAAAAAACACGAATAAATTAGACATTGTCATTGAGCCACTAACACCTAGAATGCTCCATCCAATCTTGACCAGCCTCAACAAATCTAGCAAATGAGTATCTCCATTGAAAATGTTGGCCTCGTCAACTCCATTTCGGAGGATATTTAATCTTCTTATCGACGGCCCGTCTACAAGTATATATATGATTGGGACACCGTCAGAATCAAAATCATATCAATTCATGTCCAAATACATGAATGTTTCAGGAAGAATGAAGCCAACAGAGAGACAAGTCTCAATATACACGTCTGTAGGGTGGAACGGCTGTGAAATCCAAGGACTTTCACTCAAAGTTACAGGTCTTGCAATATGATTCCAAAGAAGCTTCAATATGAAGGTATTGACTTTTGTCACTTTAGTGTTTTGAAAGATTCTTCTTTTCGATATATAGTGTTTCCAAAGCGCCCCTAAAGCTTCCGGTAAAACCAGAAGATGGATGAAACCATTTGCTTTCAAAAACTCTTAATTTTTCCATAGTACTCGTATTCTGGTTGCACCAGATCTGGTATCCATATGTCAAAATTGGTCTAACCAGGGTCTTGTAATAAATAACTTTGACTTTTTGATCAATGTATCTAGAATGAAAGATTCACCGAAGAGCCATGACTACTTTTTGTGCTTTACCGAGCATGATTTTGAAATGTTCAGTATAGGATTTATGTGGAACCCATTGTAAACTAGCCACACCAGCCATAATGAGGAAATCCTTCGAACTACGTTTTAGGTCTTGACTGTCCCCCTGCAGCGTTGTCCAAAACAAAATTATTTCGCATTCCTGCGCATTGATTTTCATTCCCTAATTGCCAGTGTACAGCCACACATCATTAAACATTTTTTGAAGCTTTTCACTCTGCCGTATATATGATTAGATCATCAGCAAATGCCACCAATAATCGCATTGGTGAGACGTTGAAATCAAAACTGTTCAATAGCTTACGATTGAATATTGAGAGAAGCAGAGCCACAGTAACTATTTCCTGATGCAAGCTGTTAAAGATCTTGAGTCATGCATTGTCATCAGAATTTCATAAGTTACAACAAATGATTTTCCATATAATATATTGCACATCATAGTTACAAGGTGTCTGAGGAAATTTCCGGAAGGAGTTTAAAAACTAGTCTTTCTAACTACACCACATCGAAGGATTTCTCCATATCAATTACACACGCTCCAACATATTCTCTGGTGTTTAATTTCCAACAGACATCTGAGGTTACTTACATTATCGTATGTATGGTCGAATGACTGGCACGAAAACCAATTTGGCAATTTGGTATCAACTCATATTTCTCAATGTGGGCGTTTATTGCTTTAGTCAGTATCAGTTCAAAAACCTCGCTGATGTTAGGCAGCAAGCTAATTGTGCAGCAACTTATAGGGCACGAGAATCCTTTTCTTTTCTGCAAGATCGAAAATACCTTAGTCTTTTTCCACTCGTTTGGGAAATATGCAAAATCAGGCAAATTTCGGAGAGCTAAATTTGGAATACCTCAACACTACATGATTTCTTGTTGTCTACCCTGCCATATATAAAACATAAGTCTTCATAACTGACAAAATAATCAATAAGATTCAAGCTCGGGTTGAGGTCAGATGTTAATGTTTTATAGAAATGAAGAATTGACTCGCCGTTCAGGCTTGATCTGAAGTTGGAAACTTTTGCAACGACCTCTGAATATATTTGATTCAAAAAAAAAATTCACTTTTGGTAGTCAAATAGGGTGTCATTGGAAACGTCTCAATGAGATCTTTCAAACCAAGTCTTAAAATTGCCTTGTCGATACCGTGGAGGGCAGGCGAAGGGAAAATGTGCAAACTTTCTGCGTAGCCCCTCCTCGCGATTGGACACCTTTCATCCGAAAAATCTGAAAAAAATTATGAATGTAGGCCTTTATGAGTACAACAACACCAAACACGTGAGAAGCCGAAATTCATTCAACTTATTTAAGTAACAGTACGACTAATCCATTTTATAATTTCTTGAATAAAATATTAATGGTACCGTTAAGCTCAATCGGATTCGGTTCATAAATGGCTGTATATTTGGTTCTGAAGGTTTCACGAAGATCGAATCGTATCTAACGAAGTTATAGCGGTTTGAATTTTCCTGTAGTACGATGGAACAATATGCGCTGTATTACTATGGAAACATATGGCTATGGAACCATATGCGCTTTTTACCGACTTAGACACTACAGCTTTGCTAGGATTTGCATGAATATTTCAAGGATGATTGGTATCACGAATATCTTTGAGAATCAAATCAGTTAGTGGTATCAGTAATCGTAAAACAAAATGGTGGTTGTTTTAAATGCGAAGATTGAATAATTTTGAGTTATTTTTCCCCAACTTCAACGTTTAAGGTACATGCTTTTAACACTTGATTCAATTTAATGAATGCCTGAAAATGAGTACTCACAACTAATACTCATAAGTGAAACAAGTCGAGGAGCCGGGAGAGAGCTTCCAACAGAAGCGCTTTCTAACCATTCTAGGGTTCGAAATAAATTTTCTTATTTTATGAATCGACGGTTTGAATTATTCAACCAATACTTCTTTAAGAAATCGTTCAAATTCATCTAAAAGATGTAGAGTTTCGTTCATAAGGACATAACAGCCGTGATTATGTTCCATATTAAATAATTTTTCTGAATGCTCGGCTCATTGAACATATTCAAGTAAACAACTTTCCTTAAATTTTCATGAAAGTCCGAAGAAAATAAGAGTGCCTTTGTCATTATGAAATACGAGTATATATTAACTTTCAACATGGGCTATTCTTTTTGTAATTCCACACAATTGAAATGGCGATAACTCGCTTGATTACGATCTGATTTTTACGAAATTTTGAAGGCATAAGGGTCTTATATTAACCGACATAACTAATTTTGAGAAGTTTAAGGGCACCATTCCGATATTTGGGGGAAAATGAGAAATTTACAAATTACAATGTTATTAACAGAGTTGAGTGAATTTTTGTTTCTGAGGTATTTGTTGCCTTAGACTCATAAAGACCTACTTCGTGATTTTTTCAGAAAGCCCTAAAAATCATGGAGTTAGATCCAATAACAAATAATTTAGAGGCTGAAATTCGTCGAACTTTGCTAGTAGTAGTAGGACTGTAAATTTTTGTCAGTCAAACTGTATTAGTATCATTAACTTGGTTGAAATCAGCCATTAAAGTAGTTCTTTAAAATATCATTTTATTCTATAAGTTTCAATAAAATTTACAGAAGTTATAGCCATTTGAATTTCCTCCGATTCCAACAATCATATACGATTTTACGACTGCATTTTCACATTTTAAGATTTGGGTCAGTCAGTCAGTCCTTAAAACCAAGAATACATTTTTTGTGCATCTCATAAAAGGTTTTCTTGAATAAAAATAATTCCTACTCATACTCATCAAGGGAAGACTAACTGACGCGATTTGTGCTGCTGGGGACCTATCTCCTGGGCAGTATGGCTTTAAAGCAGGACGTTCTACCATTGATGCGATTGCAGAGGTGGTGAACGCGGTCCAAAGGGCAGAGGCATATAGTCACACCAAGCGACGAATCGTCCTGTTGGTGACACTCGACGCCAGGAATGCCTTCAACTCCGCTAGATGGGTGGATATTCTGGATACGCTAGAAAACTCCTTTCAAGTTCCAGAATATCTAATGCGGCTTTTGAGGAACTACCTAAAGGACCGAAGCCTGCTCTACGACACGAAACAGGGCCAACGAAGGATGGAAATTACATCGGGTGTTGCCCAGGGATCTATCCTCGGTCCGGACCTGTGGAACGTGTCTTACGACGGGCTACTGAGACTTGAGATGCTTGGTCGGCTATGCGGATGATGTTGCGGCTCTGGTCGATGGACGCACCGTTGAACAAGCGCAACTTAGGCTAGGTATGCTAATGCGACAAGTGGGGGACTGGATGATTGCTCACGGGCTGAGTTTAGCACTGGAGAAAACCGAAGTGGTCATCTTGACAAAGAAAAGAGTCCCTAGAGTAAGGGTGATCAGTATTGGAGACATACAAATCCAATCGAAGCCAGCGGTGAAGTACCTGGGTCTACTGATCGACTCGAAGATGAATTTCTCTGAGCAAATCAGGCCAACGGCTGAGAAGGCTGCTTCGAAAGTATCGGCTCTGAGTCGACTTATGGCCAACGTAGGGGGACCCAGTCCATCAAGAAGACGCCTCTTGATGAGTGCTGAAGGGTCAGTGCTACTGTACGGAGCAGAGGTATGGGGCAACGCTCTCAGCAAGGTGGTATACCGGCAACGTTTGGCACGGGTGCAGAGAAGAGGAGCACTGAGAATTGCATCTTCGTATCCAACAGTCTCCGACTCGGCCGTAAGAGTTATTGCAGGCGTGATACCTGTCGCCCTCCTTGCTAGAGAGCGCCGCGCTATTTACCTGCGCCGAAACGAGTATCCGAGGGAGATAGTTGTCCGCGAAGAGAGACAGCGCTCACTCAACGATTGGCAGCAGTCTTGGGTGAATTGCACGAAGAAAAGGTGGACTGCGCGCCTCATCCCGGATGTGAGACCGTGGCTAAATCGAAGGCATGGTGAGACTTACTTCTATCTGACCCAGCTTTTGAGCGGGCCCGGGTGTTTTCAGTCTTACCTGCACAAAATCGGTAAGTCACGGTCCCCCGATTGTCGGTTTTGCCCAGGAGAGGAGGACAATGCCTGTCACAGATTTCCTGCGTGTACAAAATTGGTCAGGCTGCAAAGGGAACTCTACAGGGAGACGGGGGAGCTTGGCTAAATCGAAGTGAAATTAACTTCTATCTGACCCAGTTTTTGAGCGGGCATGGGTGTTTTCAGTCTTACCAGCACAAGATTGTTACATAAGTCACGGTCATCCGATTGTCGGTTTTGCCCAGGAGAGGAGGGCAATGCTTGCCACACATTTTCTGCGTGCACAAAATGGGTCAGGCTACGAAGGGACCTCTACAGGGAGACGGGAGACCTCACCCCGGATAATATAGTCGCAGTGATGCTCGAATCGGTTGACAAATGGAGCCAGGTGGCACATTATACTCGGGTAGTCCTAAAATATAAAAGGGATTCACAGCAGCCAGGGGCGTTGGAGCTGAAGGATTGCTTTTCTGACACTTTCTTTTCGCCTCTCACTAGGAAAGGGATCCCCGAGCTTGAAGGCACCTCGTGGCATACCAACATGAGACCTAGTTCGAAGTAATGTGTCGAAGGGTTCCAGGCTACGTTCTCAGGTTGACAGGGGAGATGTTTAGTGGGTAATCAAGTCACCATCTTGCGAGCATGGGAGTCCCACACTCTGTGCGTAAATGGCATTCACCTCCCAAACACACAAAAAAAAGACCACATGCTCAAGAAATTTACAATTTTGAAAACTATTTTCAATACATAAGCGATATTTAAAACTTTGGAGTACAGAACTTGTTGGTGAATGATGCAATGAAAATGTAAATTATTACATTAATATCATTAGCTTGCTGTTTGTATTCTTCTTTTGGTTTCGCAACAACCCCCTTAGTAAAACCGTTATTGCAGATTCTTGATCGGTTACAATTTAAACCAGCTTTTCTATTTTTAAATTGTATTTCCTCAAAACTTCCACTATTGCATCATAAATATCAGCTCCAGTGGTTGTATCATCCATGGGAATAAGTTCTAAGAGTTCTTCACTTACTTCCAGATGAGCATCCGATCTGCAAATAAAAACAGCCAGCTGAGCGATGTTTTGAATATAAATACTTCCATCGATTGCAACTGAGAAGGTTTGGAAGGTTACATCTATGCTGATTTTTTAAATTCTCGGCGATTTCATCATCTTTGCTGACTACAGAGTTTCGGTTTTAGCTTGCACTTTTGAACTTTTTTATTTGTGCTGAACATAACACTTCCAACACTTTATCAAACATTCACTGACAAATTCTACTTCAGTGAATGGTTTTGATTTGCCTGCAATCATATGTGATAACTAGTAACTCACTTTTACGGCAGCTTTGTTATCCTCAATGGATTTAGTGAAAACCTTTTGTTGTTTCTGAAGAGTTGATTTCAATTGCAACAGTTTGTCCTCACATATTAAATTTCACTCCACTTAAGTATAAAGTATTTATGCGTTATCATTCAATAGTTAAGCATTAGCAAAATGGCAACTTTTCCTTAATAATATTTCCCAACATCCTACCCTATCTTATTTCCATTCTGCTCACCCCAAATGATCATGGAGCCGCACGAATTCAACCCTGTATTTATTCTTTTCAATCAACTTAAAATGATTCTAGTCTAAAATTTAAGCTGCATACTGCAATAAGATTAAACTAAATTCTATGTAAATGAAAATAAAATTAGTCAATAATTTTTTAAAGTTGTTATCCTCAGGCCAATTCTGTTTTTTTTTTCTTCGTGTCATCTTCAGTGTCTAAAGGATGTGTTGAAGGGAATGACTTTATATAGTCGTAGGATGGGTTAAGCGGATGGGTAATTAGTAGATGGGTAACTTGTCGTAATTCACTACCTGCCCTATCCGCTTAACCCATCCTATGACTATATAAAATCATTCCCTTCAACACATCCTTTAGACATTGAAGATGACTCAAAGTAGTCGAAATGCGTCTGCCCACACAATAAAGCAAGGCCCGACGGCTTTTAAAGAAAATAAAATTTTCTTTAAGTAGAATCATTATTTTCGAATGAGTTGGAATGGGTCGGCGGGCTGCGTATTTGACATGCCTGGGCTAGAATATAACTTGCACAATACCTAAAGAAAAAAATTTTCTTGTTCGACAATAATTGCGTGGTAGTAGGAAGGACTCAGATCAGAAAAGTGGTAAAAGGAGATACTGAAACATATAAATAACCTCAATTCGGAGGAAATCAAAGGTGGGCTTAACGTGTGCGTCGTGTGTTGTACTAAAGATGTATATAACACTGAAAAATTTTTAGCAACGAACTGTTGATACGGGAGGTTTTGTGAGTTCTTGCGAGTGATTTGGCTCTAACTCCACAAAAATCATAGTTAGGCTCCAGCTTCCGTTTCACATTTTTACAAAGGTTCTCCGCTTGGTGAATACTTGTGATCAACGCCGTAATTGGTTTTATATTTTAATAAAACAAAGTCACCACCAAGTTATATTTCAAACAGTATAAAGTTTGACATCATTAGTTTGTTATCTTCTGTTTAATCTTTTGAGGACTGGGCTAGCTTGAATTGTTTTTTTTTTTCTTTTTAGTTTTCGACATTTTAGTTTTTAAGTAAAGCAGTAGGATTGTATTTAATTTTTTGTTACATACCTTAAATAAATATGCCACGAGTACGCCAAATAATATTACTTTTCATTTTTCTGGATAGATCTCCCAACCCTTTCATCGTACAGTTCCTTTGCAAAACGTGGCCTAGCACGAGCAAAGAATATCCCGGCATACCCTACGATACGAATGAGCACTAGCTGGCTTCAGAATTTTACCCCAAGTGAAGTATCTCTCCACCATTTTCTGATGTCTGCAACTTCAGTAAATACCGTGGCGTAACAAATTTTTAAAAAAGATTTACGAAATTTATCTGAGATAAATTTTTTGAATTTTCAAAAAATCATATAAATCCATCCATCATATAAATAAGTTCTACCTTTCATGATATCGGCTTAAGAACCCATTTATATAAGCTCATTGCGATTATTTTTGCATTGATTTTTTTTTAAATGATATATGCAAATAATTTGTTTCGTGACATATACATATATACGATATACATACGATATATATATATATATATATATGTATATATATATATATATATATATATATATATATATATATATATGCATATATATATATATATATATATATATATATATATATATATATATGTATACATATATATATATATATATATATATATATATATATATATATATAAATATATATATATATATATATATATATATATATATATATAAAAATATATATATATACATATAGTATATATATATATATATATATATATATATATATATATATATATATATATATATATATATATATATATACAGTAGAATTCCGATTATCCGGATTAAATAAAACCAGGGGTATTCCGTATAATCGAAAATCCAGATAATCGATTTCAAATCAAATCAAACAATATTTAAATTATAATAAAGTTTTATAATGCATTAAGTTTTACAAAAGTAGTTTAGATAACACGATATATAAAAACCGAGCTACATATAACGATAAATAATGAATTACATAATACCTATGTAATTTAAAATCATGGTTGAAAATAACTTGTTATTGGTCTTTCACGCAATGAATCACATCGTTTCATTGCGGCCAAGCCCCTGATGCGTTGAAGTTGTAACAACTGTATGAGATCCGATACATCCTGTCTTTCAAACCACTTAAAAGCAATATCGAGAGCTTCAAAAGCTTCTGCGTGAGATGGTACTTGACATAAATCCACAGTTTCAGTGTCTTCTTCATCTTCTCTCTCGTTACTGTTCAAATCCTCAATGATTTCTTCATCAGTTAATATTTGGAATCCAGGGTCTCCTTAATATTTTCTTCATCGCACCCTTCACCAATGCTAAGAATTTTCATTGCTTCTGTTATTTCTTTAAAATCGTCGTGCGGTTTAATCGAGGAACTAGATAAAGTTAATTTTAATAATTTATTCCACGCCCTTTTTAATGTTTGCAATTCCACAGAGTTCCACGCTTCTACCAGTATATAACAACAATCTTTTAAATTTGTTTCCTTAAAAACTTTAACGTCGTTTCTATTTCACTGTCCTCTGTTGACAAAAGACGACGCAATTGTTGCTTTCTGTATAAACGTTTTAAAGTTTCAATGATACTTTGGTCCATTGGTTGCAATATCAATGTTACGTTAGGGGGTAAAAACTTAACTGTGAACTTCCCATTTTCTCGATTTAGTGTTTCAGCGGAAGGGTGCATTGGCGCATTATCTAACAACAACAATACATCACCCTCTTTCCCCACGTCCTTTTGAAATTTCTTCACCTCAGGAATAAACGTATTTTCAAACCAAGTAAGAAAAATATCTGTGTTCATCCATGCTTTTTTTTGGTTAGCGTAAGTTAAGGAGATTTTAACATTTTTGAAACAGCGCGGATTTTTTGATTTACCAATAAGTGGCATTGGCAATCGATGTGTTCCATACGCGTTAGCGCAAACTATAACTGTAACTCTGTCCTTAATCACTTTGTGCCCAGGCGCTGCATTTTCACGACGCGATGCTAACGATCTGCTTGGTAGAGCTTTCCAATTAAGACCTGCTTCATCTGCATTGTATACAAAATCTAAATCATATTCTTTTTCATCTAGAAATTCTTTTAACTCGTCTACAAAAGAGTCGGCTGATGCAACGTTAGCAGAAAATTTTTCTCCTTGAATCTCCAGTTCTCGAATGCCATGTCTAGATTTGAATCTTGCTAACCATCCACAGCTCGCTTTGAAAGAATTATCACTACCAAGTTTTTGATTAACATCCAATGCTTTTTCACATAATAGAGGTCCAGATATGGGCTGGCCGCATGCTCTCTTTTGTAAAAACCAAGTAGAAACTGCATTCTCCAGAATTTCATTTTGAAGTTTTTTCATAACTTTACTTTGCGAACTTCCATCTTCCTTCTCAAGCGCGCATGTGAATTTCATTATAGAATCAGAATTCTTTTTAATGTCTGATATCGTAGAAATTCCTACACCACCACCATTCACCATTTTTTATACTCTTAATTATCTTCACTTTGTCATTAAGAGACAACACTACTCTTTTTCGCTTGGACATTGTAAATTTCCAACACAAAAGGCAGACAAAAATAAAAGACAACCTTTCAGTTGAATACTATCTAAGAAAATGAAACCATAACAAACACTATCCTGCAAACAAATGAGAGTGGGAGTACACGATCGGACGCGGGAATAAACTTGTCGTTGCGCCGTCAAAACATTTTTAAATTGACAATTAGAGCCGAGACGAATGAGTCCGGATTATCGAAATTCTACTGTATTTATATATATATATATATATATATATATATATATATATATATATATATATATATATATATATATATATATATATATATATATATATGAGCTAAGTATCATTTTCCATTTTAAAATTAAATCTAAAAGCCAAATGTTCAAGGGTACATCATAGCAATAATTCACTAGTAATTCTCAGTCAGTTTCACCACTTGTATCTGTCGCTTTTGTCAACTGTTTCGAAGAGTGTGGATGACAAAACCACACGTGCAGATACTAGGTGTCATACATGTTACATATGTTTAATTTGCAAGAGTGATGTGTCATTTATTAATTATGTTGCTTCAGGCACGTATTGGTTGACTGAAGGTTTTTCATCGAAAACGTACATGAAATAAGTTTGTGTTATTAGTTTTAGACGCTGGATGTAGAGATGTCTGAAATAGGTCCGAATTCCAAGGGAAACACGAATAAAATTCAACTGACAAAGAAAACTAATTATGAAATTACTTGGAAGTTACATAATATCAAAGCTAATACGAGTACATTTACTAAGAAATTCCCGGAAATCCAATTTGAAAGCTCATAGGAATATTTTTTTCTAAAAGTTTTTATAATCTTTATTTGGATACTGCATAATTTATTTCAGCCGATCGACGGCTCTATTTTAAAAGTTATTAGCTCATCAATTTTCAACTAACCAGTCATCAATTTTTGCATGTATATCGTTCGACCGCAACAAAACGCATCTATCGGCATGCGAACCCTTACTGTCCATCTCCTTATCTATTTTCTACATTGCCTAAATATAGGACACGAAAGCTTCACATTAATATTACGGGCCATGAAGGGTAAAGCTAAGGTAATTTCGTAAATCCGTTCAAGTAGTTTTCACATCAGGATTAGGCAAAGAGAAGGACAAAAAAGGTTATATCCTCTCAGGTCATTGCCATTATTTTCATTAAAGAGAGATCTCGAAATTAATCGCATAGAAAGTCTTGTCACAAGTCCTTTTTCTACCTCACGACGGCAATGATGATGATGATGCTGGCGACAAGAAAAAGGAGTTTGACTGAAAAGGTTGTTGTGAGAGAATTTAAACGGATGGAGGCTGTAGAGAAAAACTGCAACGTTGTACAAACTCAAGCCAGGACTTAATTGCAACGAGTGTAGTTGAAATAAAATGAAAAACGTTAAAAGTGGTAAATATTCATTATTTCTAATGCGAACAAATGTAATAGCTCAGCGCTAAGCACGAATGTTATTTGGTGGTGTATACCACTTAAGCCAAATGAGTTTTTTCGGGAGTAATAGGTAAGTGAAACATTTACAAGGCAAGCACTAACGCACGACTCCAGAACGAATGTTACAATATTAAAATACACGAAATGGTAGCAAGAAAATTTTTATGAAGCCAACGGTCCTGTAAGTTGTCCGTGCAGAGCTGAGTCAGGACGGCAGGGACAACGGCAGCAATCTCAGCGCACAAACATCATGGCTATTATTATTGCTGGAGCGTAGACCATAATCCCGAAATTAAATTGCTTCAAGGCTTGCGAAGCCTTATACCACTAAAGGACTGTTTTCATGGGGGGATAAGAGTCGCAATGAGTTGGGCAAAGTGAATAGTTGTGGACTGATTTAATTGCGAAACGTTTTGCTAACGTTTACTGAAGACGAAAGTGTTAAGTTTTTCCATGTCAGTGGAATGGTTTTTTCTTAATCAGTTAACAAGGAGTTCTTGATGCAAATAAACTTTATTTTATCTGCAACATTCTCAGGAAGACTTCCAATTCATTATGATTTGAAACTTGAATGTTACATGATATAAAGAATATTTTATGCATCCATTGTTGGCTAGTTTTCCAGTTACAATTTGTACGGTGAGATTATTTCTTCATTAAATTTAGTCTTTGTTTTTGCAATGAACAATTGCTAAGATTTATTACAAATAATTGATTTTAACACTTTACACAGAATTTTGTTTCCTTATTCTTCTTCTTAGCCTTACAGCCCCTCTCGGGCCTTTGCTTCCTGAAAACAGCGCCCCAAACTGTCTCGGTCCGTTGACCACGTCTTCCAATTCCGAAATCCGAGCAGCGATGATCTTCGTCGACCGAGTCACGCCAGCGTTTCCTCGGTTTTCCACTGGTCGCCGGCCTTCAGTTCTCCCAACGAATATCTTCTTGGGTATCCGTTGTTCGTCCATACGATTCATGTGTCCAGCCCATTGCAGCTTCCGCAGTCTTACAAGCCTTGAGACCTCCGGCTCGTCAAAAATTTCATACAGCATCATGGTTGTAGCGAATGCACCAGTGATCCCCATCTAGCTTCGCTCCGATTATTCGCCTTAGGACCCGTCGCTCGAAGGCGTTCAATATATTTGCGGATGCTTGGGTTACACAAATTCGCTAACATTTTCGATACTGCAAGTGTGATATTTTGCGTATTTGAGGTATTTTTCCTCGACTGCGTCAAGAGCTTTGTTTTATTTTCCATATTATCGATTTGAATATTACGTATGAGCAACGATATAATTTGACGTTTCTCATTTCATTTGATTGTTCAGTCTTTAAAGAAAGGGAAATTAGCAGAATGCGATGTTTTTTTAGGCTATGCTCCATATTTTCACGGTATTGTGAAATATATTTTCAAGGTCCTACTAGTTTCGCAACGTAACTGTTCACCTGTCTGTCCGTTCATGTGTCACATCTACTTTTCTCAGAAACTATAATCGGTACGTTGATTAACATTTTCTGGAAAAGTTAAAAGTAATAACTTCTTGAACACTAGAAAGCTGGAAAAAAAGCATACCACGGCAGATGGCGAAGGGGTCATTTAACTCCTTACACTATAAAATATTTTTACATATTAAATATCGAAAAAATGTTGAAAAATAAGCAAAATGCATAAATGCTTCGATTTGATTTATGTTAACGTTATTTTTACTTACAAATATGACAAAAAAGGTTTCAGGCTGTTTGCACTGTCCACATGATGTTTTCTAACAAATGTCACAAACATTGTTGGATTTGTTATTGCAATTAGAAAAAGAGCAGTAGCACCTTTACCCCTTGCTGACAGTAGATAGCTCCGATAGTGTTGGAGGATGTAGTGGAGACAAGTTGTCACATTTATTGGATATGTTGCTAAGTTCAAAAGCTAGCTGTAGTATATAGTTCCATCTATGCACTGGCTTTCTTGTCATTTCTTGATACAAAATCCATGCATTTATAGCAGCCAAATCTAATATATTGTAATAACTTGCACTGGCTATCTTCGTGTTGCTGCTTTGATAGATTTTACGTGTTAATTAGTTTTTCGTATATTTTGTTGTCTAATCGTGTTTGTTCGCATGTCACAGTTAGGTCCATATACTGGTAAGCCTATAAAGTATTCAGCCTTTCTCATCATTTTTCGATTGAATATTTCTTTTATTTAAAATGGATTTTATTCAAGTACATATTGTCCATTATTATCCTTGACTCTTTACTATTTTTTGGGTAGGCCCATTATACCATTTGTGTAGAACTTCTATGGTTTATCGGCGAAAAACTTGGCCAAGTGATTTTCACAGTCCCTTTTTTAAGTGAATTTCTTTGCATTAAGGAAGTTTTGCAGAGACCGAATTAAATGGTAGTCTGATGGTGCAAAGTCTGGACTATAGGATGGATGCATCAAAACTTCCAAGCCAAGCTCTGTTAAGATGTGTGTGGTCTGGCATTGTCATGATGGAAGACAACGCCCTGTCTATTGATCAATTCTGGCCGGGGTTTTTTGAATTGTTTGTGGCAATCTTGTTAATTGCTGACAGTATAGAGCCGCATTGACTGTTTGGCCGGGTTTTCGCACCTCATGATAAACAATTCCCTCCCAATCCCATCATACAGACAGCGTAACCTTATTTGGTGTCAATCCTGGCTTTGAAGCCGTTTGTGATGATTCACATTTTTTTGACCATGATCCTTTTCGAACGACATTCTCGTATCTTACTGATACTTTATCACTTGTAATGATTTACTTAAAAAATGGCTCAACTTCGTTGCGTTTTATTGGTATTTTGCAAATGGAAACTAGTTCGACCAAATTTTTTTGTGTTAATTCATGCGATACCCAAACTTCGAGCTTCTTTGTGTATCCAGCCTTACGCAAATGGTTCAAAACTGTTTGGTTATGGGAATTCAGTTCCTTAGAAATATCATGGCTGCTTATGTGTCGGTCCTCTTCACTTTTTTGGAAGATTTCATCGACTTTATCATTGGTCGACTTGAGCGAGGTGCACCTTTGACATCAAAATTTCCAGAGCGAAAGCGAGCGAACCATCCTTTGGCTGTGGCTTTTGATAAAGTATCTTGACCGTAGACACCACGAATTCTTCCACGAGCCTGCGATGCATTCTCAGCTTGATCGTAGTAATATTGTAAAATATAACGAATTGTTTCAGAAATTTCACTCGTTTTTAAATGGATACAACTTTTGACACGAATGACGTAGTACAAAACTGTCCATATGAAAATTGTAGACTGGAATGTCATCTTTCAAACGCATGTCAAGTTGACTCCATCTGATTAGTATTGCCCGATATATGACAATGAACACCATCTGGTGACAAAAAAGGCTAAATACTTTTTAGAATATCCTATAATTGAATTGCCCGTTGGCGAAATTTATATTTGGGTGTATTTCGTTCATATAGGTAAGTAGTTCATCTTGTTTATTTTCTTGTGAGTCAATAATAATGAAGCATGACTTGACATATTGTTTGTAAAATATTGCATTGAACATTTCGACCGTCTTGGGTGTAAAGGCATCTTCCAGAAACTGTAAGAATATTTCTGACATTATTAATGATATTGGGTGTCCCATACTCAAACTGTCCTTGGCAACGTAGGTGCTATTATTGAACTTAAAATAGTTTTGCTTAGTTGTGGTCTTTATTATATCGAGTAGTTGATCTATGAATCGTTGGCTGTTGTTGAATGAAATATATAAACATAAAAAAATAGATCGTAACATCATCAACAAACAAGTAAGTATAAATTCTGATGTAATTTTTCAGTACTAGACCGCACTCTCCGACGAAAACGGAAACGAGATGAAGCAGAACAAACGGACAAAAACTTAATATACCTCTACCTGACCTAATTTAGTACTACCTGTTTAACCCATCCTATGACTTTGTAAAGTCATTCCCTTCAACCCATCCCGTAAACACTGAAGATGACTCAAAGAAGTTGCAATGCGTCTGCTTACACAACAAAGTAAGATCCGACGACTTCTCAACGAAAAACAGAATTAGCCTGCAGATATCAAATAAACAAAATAATTGACTATAATTTGAAGTAATCGATCAGTCGCATAGGCAAACTGCCTCATGATCTCGTTTATACATCCAATAAACACGAGCGCTCTTTGGAGGAGGATTGGGTGAGTACCCTTTTTAGGGTTTTGTAAAATAATTTTACAAAACCCTTTTAAAATCGCGTCCTGTCTGTCCGTCTGTCCGTCTGTCTGTCCGTCCGTTCGTCCATCCGTCCGTGTGTCACAGCAGTTTTTCTCGGAAACTACTTAAGCTAGAAACATCAAATTTTGTATGTAGGTGTAGAGTGGTGTTCTCTTCAAATTTCAACTTCAAAAAAATTTTATAAGGTATTCCAGGGGGGTCTCCCCATGTAGGGGAGTGACCCCCCGAAAAAAAATTTCATTGTAGGTAGCCGAAATGGGTATCAAATGAAAGGTCGTGATGAGAACTTTTCAAAACAGGTCTTAGTTTGGCAAAGGGTGCACAGGGAGGGGAAATACACGAAAAATTTGTGTCCCCCCCCCCTCGCGATTGGACACTTGTGATCCGAAAAATATGAAAAAAATCAAGAATGTAGGCCTTGATGAGAACAAAAACGACAAATACGTGAGAAGTTGCAATTCACTCAACTTTGTTAGTAATAGTATGATTTATCGATTTTATGTTTTCTTGAATAAAATCCTAGCGGTACCCTTAAATTCAATGAAATTCGGTACACAGATGACTATTTATAAAATTGATCTATCCTGAAAGTTTCATAAAGATTGATCTATATTTAGCAAAGTTATAGCGGTTTGAATTTTCCTGTATTACTATGGAACAATATGCGCTGCATTTATTACTATGGCAACATATGGCTATGGAACAACATGCGCTTTTTACCGACTCAGACACTACAATTTCGCTAGGATTTGCATGAAAATTTCAGGAATGATAGGTGTCATGAATATCTTTGAGAACCGGTTCAGCTAGTGGTATCAGTAATCGTAAAACTAAATAGTGCCTGTTTTAAATGCGAAGATTGAATAATTTTGAGTTATTTTTCCCAACTTCAACGTTTAAGGTGCATACTTTGAACACTTGATTTAATTTAATGAATGACTGAAAATGAGTACCTACAATTAATACTTATAAGTGAATCAAGTCAAGGAGGCGGGAGAGAGCTCCTAGCAACTGGGCTTTGTAACCACTCTAGGATTCGAAAAAATTGGCCATGAATCGATGATAACAGTACAGAAGAGTGGCCGATATGAATATGAAATGAAAGTTTTCATGGGAGCTTTTCAAAACAGTTGTTAAACTGTCAGTTTTTGCTTCAGTGGGGGCACAGGGGGGAAATACATGAAAAATGTGTTTCTTCCCTCGCAAATGGACATATGAAATAATTATCAAGGGAGATATTTATGAGTTTAACAATAACAAAAACCTCAGAAGTCGAAATTCGTTCAACTTTGTTAATAATAGTATGATCTTCGAATTTCATATTTTCTCCAATAAAATCGACTTTGACATGTTTCTTGGTTTCATTCGATCTGGTGACTGCATTTTGTAAATTGAATACAAAACCCTTCTGACATGAGCGTAGGTCTGTTTACCCAACTTGTTTTTTTTTTTAATATTTATCGCCTTTATTTATTATTCCCATTTTTTTCAATTATTGATTACATTGGATGCAAAAAATTTTATCCTTCTCTTCTAACTAACAGATATTGCCTATATTATAAATAATTATATCGCCTCTCATTGAATTAAGATAGTGATAGTAATCAGATTTAATATCTATTTAAAGTAGATCTATACGTAGAAGATGTTTAAGCGATCTCGCCGGATATAATAAGCAAATGGCATTTGCCAGCTTTGAGCAGTCCTTTTGCACTACTTTTAATCTTGGTTTTGTATTTTTTTATGATAGCCGTACAAGTATTTAGATGGTATTGTTTTCTCCCAACTTGTTCTTGTAGTAAAGCAGTAACACAGTTAGCTAGACAAAAATGACCGATGAAATAAAGATCTGCATATGAGACGATGGAATGGGCTCGGGAAATTATGTTGATTTGATTTATACAGAGGTTTGCAATAAAAGGCGTTAAAAAATCATTAATCATCTCTTGGTAGCGCAATACATTCACCATAACTGTTGCTCCAGCCTCATTTTCGAAAAAGTAAGGTCCAATGACTCCGCCGGACTATAAGCTGCACCAAACAGTCACACGTTGAGGATAGAGAGGCTTTTCAACAATAACTCTTGGGTTTTCCGAGCCCCAGATGTGACAATTTTGCTTGTTGACGATACCACCGAGGTAAAAAAAGGCATCATCACTCAAGATGATTTTACGATGGAATTCCGGATCATTTTCATGCATTTAAAGGACCCAATCAGCAAAGACACGAAGTTGTTGATGATTGATCGGCTTGAATTCTTTTGTTAACTGAACTTTATAAGCCTTAAGACCCAAATTTTTATGCAAAATATGGTGTAATGACGTTTATGGAATGAATGGACAAACGTTGGTTTTCTTCAACACTTGCGACTACAGCAGCAATATTCTCAGCTGCTCTTGAGTGACGTGCACGGGTTTTATTCTTTACATCAATAAGTTTTTCCAACAGCTCGAATTTTTACACCAATTTCTGTTTTGCGGTCCGACAAGGTGCTTCACGACGATCCAAAAATGTTCGAGTTTTACGAACCGTTTCTGCCAAATTTTCACCATTTTTTAAACGATTTCAATCATTTAAATGCATTGTTGAAGCATGGATCGTTCCATTTTTATTAATGGCGTACTTTCTGCTTGTCAAATGTCAAAAAATAATGGCTTAAAAATTGACATCTACCGAAATATTGGGCTACTCAAAATAATTTGTGAATTTCACAAATTTGAATAAAGAAAATGTCTAGTTAAGCCACTACATTAAGTCTTTCTACTTCAAAATCCAACGGGTGTGGGACCCGCCGCGCTAGCTGGCGTTACAGGTGCTCTAGCACGGTAGAGTAGCCTTCCGTTTGCGTGCTCATTTATGTTATACAGGGTGCGTAGGGTATTTGAGGACAACTTGAGAGAAAAATTAATGAGCTTCTATTTTTAACAAAATTTAATGAAATTTCAGGAATTTTTCATACAAATTTAAATGAATATATGGCTATAAAGTCATTCAATAAAAACGCCATTAGCAACAATAACCTCTTCGATCCAGGTCCTGAAACAATTACATGCCCGAATCAAATGCCCTTGGTCATGTTGACCATAACGGCATTAATAGCAGTCTTCAGCGAAGAAATGGTACTATGAGGAGGCTTATTGGCTCACGCTCAACTACACCCCATACGTAATAATCCAAAGGATTAAGGTCTGGGGAGCTAGGTGGCCATAGGTTCGGTGTTATGTAGTCATGAAAATTTTCGGCCATCCAATCTTGTGTTGCCATCGCTTTATGTGAAGGAGCAGAGTCTTGTTGAAAAATGTATGGTCTGCCTCCGCTTACATTGTCTATCCAGGGTTTCACTACCGTCTCCAAAACCTTGATGTATGCAACAGAGTTCACTCGAAATCCTTGAGTAAAAAACTGTGATGGCAAAACATGTCCTACGTTGCTGACAACACCTAAAACCATAACAGCGGCTGGAAATTTTGTGTGCATAACAACAGGGATCTTCGTAGGATTTGAACATTGACATCTGTTAATTTTGTGGTTGGCTTTTTGATCTTGGTCAACATTTTTTTCGTCGGAAAAAAACCATAACATTTTGGGCACCTCAGGGTGTTTGATTTTGTTTAAAAGACGTTTTGATCGGAGAACTCTCTGTTCCCGTGTTCGTTACGACGTGAACTTTCCTCTGCGCATTACGTAAGACTTATACCGAAGGTCTTCGTGGACAACTCTACGAATAAGGCGCTCAGAAACATGAAGCTCACTCGCAAAGACCCTCATTGATTTTGAAGGGTCCTCGTCTATGATCGCCTGAACTTGCTCTGAAAATTCTGCAGATCGGACAGTGTCAGAACGTTGTTCGTGCTTTTTGCGTTTTGCAACCGATTTTGTATCGCCTCCTCATGCTTCCAATTCACGGCGAAGCTTATGCACGAATGAACGGGCGCAATTAAGAAAATTAGGGATCTAAAAATTATAGATCTCTAAACCCGTATGGTTTCGCGAAGTTATAGTCCTCAAATACCGCACGCACCCTGTAGTATTATGTGATTCCATCACATAAGACTATAACTTAAATTTGCAACGTTGATGGTTTTCATTAGAGGGAAAAGTTCATGCGAACGATGTTTGCATGAGCCTGTCACTCAAATGAAAAACATCTGGCTACGTCTACAATAGATCGTGATCCAGATGGAGGGTGTAAGGGGGCACTGCTTCCGCCTGGATGCCCCACTCTTAATTGGGGGCCATAAGTATCATCGGTAAAGACGAAATATTCCCAAGTCTCGTCTGTTTTTGCCAGGCCCAGTTTGTTATTTGCTTTGGCATTCTCCACCTTTCGTAGGTTACCTTGGCCTCGACTCCTGTCGATCCGCATTTTATCTGGTAATTTGTGAATACAAAATTTGTTTATAGTAGACTTTTGTACTGGGGAGAAGAACCCACCCCACGACACCGCAATGCTAGCCTGCCAGTGCATTCACGCATCCTTAGACAAGGCCAATCTCGGTGAACATCACCATCCTCTCTTGCCGAGGCAGCAGACTATCGCTGCAGTCCTCAACGGACACTTTATCTCCATACAAAATCACTACACATTGTTAACCACAAGAAATAAAAAATAGATAATTGCGTAGAGTTACTATTATTTAAAGTTCGGTCCTCTCATTTCGAACTGTTCACAGGCGGGACGCCAATGGAGTAGCCTTGCTCAAGTCTTCAGTTGTACGTGTTTTATCTGTCGAATAGTTAAGCAGGTAAGTGCACAAAATTGAGATCCATGCACTGTGCAGTCCCTACCACTAACTTCCGTTAATATCATTTGATTTTGTAGAATGAAAGTATAAAAACTACCTAAATATAAAATTTCAGTGAATTTATGGGAAAAAATGTGAAATTTGCAAATCCTTATATTATTATTATCAAAGCTGAGTGAATTTCGGCTTCGAAGGTAGTTTTTCTTATTTAACTTACGACCATGATTTTATCACCTATAAAATGTATTTCTGTACTTTTAATATTGATGTTGGGAGGCACTCTTTGAATACATTCTCAAAGGTATATACTAACAAACCCATTGTGTCTAAGTCGGTTGGAAGCGGATTTTGTTCCAGTGTCATGCCTATTGCTGATGTTTTAATACAAGAAAATTTACACACCACTAAAATGATGAGTCTTCTTGTTATAGAGGCTCTCACTAGGATCGAGAGCCGCCGCATGCGAGCTCATAACATTAAGACCTTAAGTCCGGCTGGGAGGGGTACGAGGGGGCACCAATCCAAACAGGATACACACACCTATTGTTATGGGCCACAATTTTCCTCATCTAGGACAAGGTCGTTCACCTGTTTACATGCGAGGGAGTAATAAGACTTTAGTTCTTGTCTTGGCCTTCTTTTATTTTTTTGTAGACTCCCTAAATCGTGTGTGAGGATTAATTTGTAGTGGGACTTGATGCTACAGGGCAACTATCTGCCACAAATATCAAATATTGGTATAACAAGAGAACAAGCTTGATAAATTTAACGCAATCTGGTCGCGCGCAAAATTTTAGTGACTAGTGACAAATCATAAAAAAATAAAAAGTGTCCTAGACTATCTGTTCCGGAAATTCCCGCAGAGGTTTCAATTGATACGAGAAAGATGGCACTATAAAATCTAAAATATTTAAGAGGCTTGCGGACCAAATTACAGATCTTTAGGGTTTCATACATTCTCATGTATGATAATATTATTTTCTTAACTGAGGTTTGGTTGAGGAGTGATATATGTACTTAGCTCCGAATTTTTTCTAAATCACATTGTCTATCGGAGGGACCGTGATTACAATCTGACAAAGAAACCTGATGGTGGTGGAATGCTAATTGCTGTTGCTAAAGAACTTTCCAGTGAACTTCGTGACAATTTTCATCCCCCTGACTTAACCGAACACATACTTGTCAAAATTAAAACTCTCTCTGCTCTATTGTTCATATTCTGCATCTATCTTCCTTGTATCTCTTCTTGTGGTTTTAATGATCCACTAT
Organism: Odontomyia ornata; assembly: GCA_963969285.1. Lineage (NCBI taxonomy): Eukaryota > Metazoa > Arthropoda > Insecta > Diptera > Stratiomyidae > Odontomyia > Odontomyia ornata. Next base: position 354,442,751 of record OZ017739.1, on the reverse strand, counting down.
TTGACTCACTATGATCGTATTGCCTTTCAATAGGACTTAACATCATCTATTGATATCTTGTCTTCCAATCGACAGCCTGTATTACTAACGAATTTTCTTTACCAATCTTCCCTTAACCAATCAAATCACATTCTAAATATACGTACGTCCTAAGCCCCCCCCCCGTTGTTGAACATGTGCTTGAGCTTTACAAAAACACTTTAACGCCATTAACTGCTCAAGTTCAACTTATGGAAAGCTAATTACAGTGCGATGTCGGGATTTTTGAATGCACTTGATTGGTACTTGTTTTTTGACTGTCTTGATTGCAAAAAAGCTCTTGTTAAATTTTACTCCCACCTCGATGCACTTATCCCTCAATTTACACCACTTTGTAGGTCCAACAAGAGCCTTGAGCCACCTTGGCTCAACCGTGATATCTTAGAAACTCTCAAGATTAAGAATAAACTTCATGAAATGTTCAGATTGACTGGAGATTCTAACTCTTATGATAAGTACTCTAGATCCCATGCTTCCACGAAATTATTCATTAACAGTACAAGAAAAAAATACTTTACGCGCATAGATCAGTCACTTCATTCTAACCAGTCAAAGCCATTGTGGTCATATATTAATCATCTAAAGTCCTCTCTATACTTTTCTAGCACCATGTATTGGAATAATAAACAAAGTTCAACACTGGAGTCCTTTTCCAACTTGTCCATGGAATTCTTTTCCACTATAACCTCCTCTTTGCATCGGATTCTTCTTATGATTTCCCTCTTTATTTTTCTCTGGCTGATAATGCTCCTGCAGTAAGCCCTGCAGGTATCGAGCTCATAATTAATACCCTTGACGCAAGCATCTGCTCTGGGCCACACCGAATTCCAAATGTGTTCGTCAAATGTCTTCTTCATTTAGTGTTTCTCCTAGTTTTATCTCTAATGCCTGCTTCTCCTCCGGAGTTTTTCTCGCTTCTGGAAGACATCTAACATTTTCTCAATTCGTAAATCTGGTCCTCTTTGGTGTGTCTCCAAGTACCGTCCAAACTCACTTCTATCGTGTTTCGCGAAGATTCTAGAACATTTAACTCATAATCACATTTATGAACATATATATTCCCCAATATCTTTTGATCAACATGGCTTTTTTCCAGGTCAATCGACGACTACAAAACTACTTGAGTTTACTTATATTGTTGGTGAAGCCCTTGATAAGCAATTTTAGGTTGACGTCGTTCATACTGAAGCGTTTGATACAGTAAATCATAACATGCTGTGTGAAAAGCTAACGCAACATGGCATTTCTGGTTGATAGCTCTCTTGGCTTGGCTCATACGTTAACACTCGTTCATGTAGAGTAAGTTTCTGCGGAGTGCTATCTCACTCCTTCTATCTACAGACTGGAGTCCCTCAAAGATCCATCTAGGGGCCGCTATTATTCCTCATCTACATTAACGACTTATCCTAGTTAAAAGACGCTCCATGTCTTCTGTATGCTGATGATCTTAAAGTTTTTAAAGTGATTAGATGTTTTGATGATTGCCACTCCCTCCAAAATTGCCTGAGCGTCCTCTGCAACTGGAGTGAATCAAATTTTCTTTCCCTTAATGTACTACAAACTATCTCTTTCAAAAGGAATCCAATCTCATTTCCATATAGCCTCCACATTGAGCCGCTGTCTGTAATAGCCAAGCTTAACGACTTAGGGGTGATGTTAGGCCCGCGACTCAAGTTTGAAGAGCATATCCTTGACATTACTTCCCATGCTTCTCGGGTTTCCGGATTTGTTCACCGTCACTCTTGCATCTTTGGAAATATCCTGTCTCCAGTACATCTTTATATAAGAACTGTTCAGCCTATTCTTGAGTATTGTTCCCAAATTCGGAAAACGCATTATAAGCACTTAGACTCACTACTGGAATCTGCTCAGCGGAAGTTCACCCGAATTTCATTATTTAAATTTGAAGTCCCGTACCAATCATATGAGGAAAGATTCTCTTTTCTGGACTTCCCATCGTTATCAACCGGTAGATTCTCTCTTGATGAGTGTCTCCTATATAAGCTTCACCACCATCAGTTGCATACAAATGTAAGAGAGTTACTGACAATGCGGACATCTAATTATCCTTCTAGAAATGAGGGATCATACCAATTCCATTTGCAAGAATGGAAACATTTTACCATTCACCACTGCTGTGGCTACAAGAATTCAAACCCATATCCTTCATCTTTGAAAATTTATATGCATAGGCTTTCGAATTTAATTTTAAGTACCTAACCTAGTAGATATGTTCTCTTGTAATTGGACTTTAGTCTGTAAGTTGGTTGAAATAAATAAATATATAAGTAAACAGCATTACAAGCAAGTTCATACAACATACTGATGTATACTGAAGTAGTTGTGAGCGAGCAAACACTACCTTTGTACTCGCGCTTTGCTAATGAAATTAGTCAAGCAAGCACATACGCGCATTGCCGTTGAAGTATGTCGTCCAATGATCAAGCGTAAAAGTAAATAAGCAAGCGGAAAAGTAAATTGAAAAGATTAACCCGCAATGCGCTTCACACGATTATCACATCGTGAACGAGAAGCTTTTGGTATGCTTCGAAGGGAGTTAAGCTGAAAGTTTCTGCGTAAACCCTCTCTTGATCAATGTCCCCAGTTTCACTAATTCAACTCAGAAGATCGTGGGGAAGTCGAAAGCTTAAGCAAAAAGCACCCTTTTGCTCAATTTCCCCAGTTTCGCATATTCACCATCCGAGCAAGTGAGACGGAGCGGGGAGGAAAAACTTTCGTGGAATGAAAACGCACGTGTTTGGCTAATCAGCAACTTTTAAGAGTATTGAGGTTGAAAGCTCACGAAAGAATGGTATTTAACTCTTAATTAACCACCCCCCTTAAAATTCCACTAAGCACCACCATGAGTCCTAGGAACTCATACTTTAACTTTTTAAATAAATACTAACTAAAATAATTTATTCATATTTTTTTAAGCATTCAACATGAAGCTTATAGTATATTTCTTATATAATAATCGACATTATAAAATAAATTCAACGTTCAATGCACTTTTTTTTTTAAATTCGCTTATATCTTCTAATTAACAGTTTTCAAAAACAATGTTTCAGGCTTTATTATAAAAATACATCAAAATTTGCAATTATTTAATAAAAAACAAAGTTTTTCTCCAAAATAACATTATAAGGTAAATAGAAATTCAATAAACTAACAATGGCTTGGTGTAAAATTTTAAAACGTGCAACGAGTAAATATACTAACGCGCTACACATATTTGGCATATCTTTTTTGCACAAGTAAGGCAAATTGGTTTCTTACAGGCAATACAAAGGTAAGAAGTTTTTGTTCGTTTCTTATAATTACAAGTAAAGCAATATTTACGTTGATCCCTTGGTAAAGTGTCATCTGTTTGCGATGAACTTGGATCATTAGGCAAGTCTATTTTAGTAATACGGGATATACATGTACGAATTTCTCGAGGAATGAATGTATTGTACAGACGACTTTTCAAATTTATTTCATTGATACTTTCGGCAACCGTCTTGTAAGCTTTTTTTACATTCGACTGCTGATTGTAAATGACATGCGCATTAACTCCTGACATATCGACAATACGATAAAATACAGCTATAGGCCATCGAGATGTTCGTCGACTGCATGTATACACGGAGCATTTCTGATCAACCGAGTTAACGCTTCCTTTAGTACTATTATAGAACTCGATTATTTCAGGTTTTTTCAAAGTTTCATTTACTGTGTCATCGTGATGCATAGTTGAGTATAAAATTACAGCTCGATTTTCATTTGGAACGTAGCTAACTAGAGTAATATCTTTCTTTAATGCAAAAATAGAGGGAGCCGCAGCTCTATTTTTGTTTGGTATTCCAGCCTTATTTTTTCGTAATGTTCCAACAGTTGTAAGACCTTTAGTTTGCAGAAGAGTTGCTAGTTCTATGGAAGAGTACCAATTATCCGTAGTGATGTTTCGGCTAGATGCAAAAATCGGTTCGCATAATCGCAGTACTGCTTGTGTTGGTACAGGTCGTCTCCGATCTTCAGCCGACAAGGAGAAGCCATCGGATGCTTTGCCAGTATAGAGATACAAGTTTTAAGCAAAGAAAGTCTCGGAGTCTACCAGCAACTGCATTTTCAGGCATAAATTTTGAATTTCGATCGGCCGCGAAATTTTATCAACATCTCGTCAATAGTCACATTGACACCCAGTGTATAATTAGCTTGAGCATTGAATACAAACACTGATAGAAGATCAGTAATTGCGCATCCAGGATTTTCTAATATACGTTGTGCACGATCTTCAAAATTATCAAAACGTAAAGCTAGAAGTAAAGCTATGAACCTGTTCTTAGACAGACTCTAATAATTTCTCTGCCCGTGCCATCAGTAGTATCCAACATGGCAAAATCAAAAATTAGTTCAAAAGCATCTACAGGATTTAGGTTTTCATCTGGTGGTCGAGATGGCAGTTGTAAAATATTATGAGAAGCCGTTCGTACATTACGCTTTTCTCTTCTTCACTCTTGGAACAATCAGATTCGGTGTCATGCTCACTTATAGCAAAATCAGCGTCGTCATCGTCAGAATGTGGCTTCCCAAAAACTTATATTGCACGACAGCTGCCAGTGCCTTCATCTTCGCCCCGTTCATCATCTTCTTGAAGCCAATTATTTATGTTGTCTGAGAAGGAATGCTGTGCTGGCTTTACAAAATCTATCCTTTGATGCTTATATGCCATGTTTGAAGCACAAAAAATAACAAAAACAAATAAAAAAAAAAGTAACCAAAACCATTTTTGTAACGGAAAACAACATCATCAGTCCTGGGAACTCACATTCGATCAGAACTTACCTCCACGAAACAAGACCACACACGACCACTCACCCACACGTTAAGCACTTTACTGCAGAAAGGTACTTGAGCGCACAATTCCATAGACTACAAAATTAATTTAATTTTCGATGCTTAAAGTAGAGGTGAGTCCCGTGGACTCAGGGTGGTTAACTAAGGGTTAAAGTTCTTGGGCAAGCTATGGCGAGCAGTCTTGTTCAAGTCCAGTAGGGAGCATGCTGCTATTAAATTATTATTTATAACGTTTAAGGATTCACGGATTAAGTTTTAGACGGAGGTGTTGTTCAGTCCCCAAAAAAATGGTGAAGGGTGAGGTGTTGGCTTGCGTCGCGATTCTCAATCGGCCTTTTAGCGTTCCACACGGTCTGGCCACCTCAAAGTATTAGAACGTCAAGTTGATTCCCTCTACAGGCTGGCGCTCACCTATGAAGCGCGACAAGTCAAGTGAAAAGCGCTTCACTCAATATTGATAGAAGTTTAAAATAATTAAATAAGTGAAAATGTAATTAATCAATTTGGTTGTAATCTAAATGTTTGAAAAATGAAGCATAAAATTAAAGTAATTCCTTGAAAATATGCTCTTGTCTTTGTTGATTTGCTTTAGATGGATAGAATAGCAGTTAATTGTCGTACGGAGAGATTTCTCCACGGGAGCTGCGATGGTGTATATAGGATACACATCAGATCGAGCTTTCGGTTCATACCAGTACAATTAGGGTATACTGGTTATGTAACAAAAACCACCAAAGAAAACCATTTATTAGCAAAGCTCATAAGAGTAAACGCCTAGAATATGCAAAAAAAAAATAAAATAATCTTAGTTTTGATTTGTGCAAACAAGTACAAATAATAGTAAATAGAAAAAATTTGAGTTAGATTTAAAGCAACTTATTAGTAGAAAAGAAAATTGTGAACTTCAAAAAAGAACCTATGGGCAACCTTCAAACGCGGAGATGATTCGGTTCTCGTCTGGGGCTGTTTGAATGCTAATTGCATGGGTAACTTGCACATAATTAAGGGCATTATGGACCAAAAGGTTGAAAATGACATACACAAAAACAACATAAAGTCAAGTGAGCAGAAAACGGGCTTGAAAAACGTATTCGTTTTCACGTAAGATAATAAACCAAACCACATAGCACATATTAATTGTGAATAAAACAAAAAGGTTGCAATGAATATTGTTAATATTATTTATTACAATAGAAGGATCTATGACAATAATGTGTAAAACAAAATATTGCCCAAATGCTCGCCACGGATACAGTGGCATACTTCTATCCGATGGTCCATGTTTTCAATAACTCTGCGACAGGATTGAGGTTGAATGTCGTTAATGTGCTGAATCATCCCATCCTTTGGCTATTGAATTGTTCTTGGCTTATTGACGTACAAATTTTCTTTTAATTATCCCCAGACAAAGAAGTCCAATGGTGTCAAATCACATGATCGTGGTGGCCAATTAACATCGCCACAACGTGAGATAACACGGCCATTGAATTTCTCGCGCAAAAGGGCCATTGTTTCGTTGGCTGTGTGGCACGTGGCACCATCCAGTTGAAACCATAGATTTTCCAGGTCCATGACTTCAATTTCTGGCCACAAGAAGTCCGTTATCATCTCGCAATAGCGAACACCATTCACGGTAACTGCTTGGCCGTCCCCATTTTCTAACAAGTACGGCCCGATGACGCCGCCAGCCCATAAACCGCACCAAACAGTCACTCTTTGTGGATGCATCGGCTTTTCAACAATTACTCGTGAATTGTCATTTGCCCAAAAGCAGCAATTCTGCTTGTTAACGAATCCACTGAGGTGAAAATGTGGCTCGTCACTTGTAAAGTCACCATTCCCTTCTGCCTGTTCAACCAACCATTCGGCGCATTGCCGACGCTTGAAATAGTCAGTATGCTTCACCTCTTGAGTGAATTGAACCTTATAGACGTGTAAATTCAAATCTTTATTCAAAATTCGCATCAGTGATGTTCGTGAGATGTTCAATTGTTGGGCACGACGATGAGTCAAGGTTGATGGCTCTTCTGCCACACTATCGCGAACAACAGCAATGTTTTCCAGAGAACGAACTGGGCGAGCTTGCACAGGTGATTTAACAATTCCTACGGACCCGTTTTGCTGAAATTTGGGCACAATTCTCCCGGTTGTGGACACATTTCGTCGATTATGTTGACTAAATAAATCACGAAGTGCACGAAATGCATTTCGATTTGAACGCCAATCTTTGAGAAAGGCTACGACGACCTTAACGTACTTCTGAATTGTCTACCTTACCATATTTGAATTTGTCAAACACTGAAACAAAGAAAGGTCAAATTAAGTTGGGCGAAAAACTTGACGTTAAAGTGTGACCCACAATTAACATCGTGCATTATGGTTGGACCACCCTTTACAAGTCTTCTTTAAGATATTGGTACCTGGATGAAAACTCAACCGTAATCTCGAGACATCAAGTCTAGAAAAACCTCCGAGATTCTCTTGATATTAAAATTAGAAACATATCATTCCCAAATAAAGACGAATTAAAGATTTCACTGCAAATGGAGCAGGAAAAATATTCCACATAACGTAACAAAGAATTTAGTCGAACCCATTCCAAGAAGAGTGCATGCGATGGTTAAAAACAGAGGAGTGCACCCCAAGTTTAGTTAAAAAAAAATTTGGTACAAAAACAGCGCAAAAACAGTTACTTTTTTTTGGATTGAGAAATTATGAAGCTATTAAAATTTATTGATAAATACATTAGGGGCTATGTATATCTATTCACCATTTGAATTTCAGTCTCATTGTTTTCCGTTATATCTATCTATCTATCTATATTATATATGTATCTTTTCATGCCTATGTACACGTTTGCAAAAGGCCTAGACAGAGATGTAGGATTCTGAGGAACATTTTAGGAATGATTTTTGACACTGATATGTTATAACGACTTCTCAAAGAATAAGGGCAACGCATTAAAAACATAATGGCAGAAAAATTACATATATAGTAACTATATTTAGGTTTTTTGAACTTAATTTCTGGAATCTATAGATGTGTCAAGTTTTGATATTCAGATTGCGTTATTTTACTTCTTAATTGGTCTGCAAAACTTTCTAGCTGGAGTATTTTTCTGCTACTTCAACTTGGTCTTTAACATATTCTGATTTGTGTTCACCATTAGCCAGAATCATTCTTTACTTTCATCAAAAATTAATAATTTTCTTTTCAAAAGATGTTCAGACATTAACTCAGAGTGTCTTTATCTCCACCAGCAAAAAATAATTTTCTATAAGAATCACCATACTAAATCTTCACTAATGACTTGTAAATGATTCAAATTAGGATCCAAATGTAGGAAGAGTTCAATTTATCGCCCACGACATTGATTCATTATCGGAACTTTATTCAAAATGAGAGCAATGTTAACAATGCAACCCATCGTGTCGTCCTTAATGCGACATCGCCCTCAGAATTGTCAATTCACCTTAAACTTAGTCGTTAAACTTTTAAAATTATACAAACCCAACCGCATTGTAATATGCATGATGATAATCTTGCTAGCAAGTTTTCTTGTACGTGTGAACATTTCAAGGATACTTTTATGCCAAATAACGAACGCAATTATCTTTCACTTGAATGCTTTCAAGTTTTAGTGTAAGCAATAAATTGTTACGGAAGCTGCTCCGAAAGAGGAAAAGGGGGAAAATAATGCGACAAGGCTTTATGAAAGGATGTCGTCTAGGTAAGATCAGGAGTAGGTACCACAATCTCAACTCCTATACTCATAACACCGCACTATTCTTGCCTATACTAATGTCAGACATGTCCGAACCACTTTCCATCAAGGGTTCAACAGTCAAATAAAGTTGAATGCTGAGCTGCACGTAAATCTATGTTCAGCTGTAGAGGGTTGCTAGGATATTAAAACTAGAAGTAGAGGTACATATGAGTATTAAAAAGTACGACGACCCCAAAGTGAGTATGTGAAAAAGATTAGAAGCAGATGAAGTAAGTTATCGTCAAGGATGAATAATAATCGTAGGTTTTATGGATGTAATCAAGGATGCAGTTCAATGAAGTTATAAGTTAGACTAGGGTCATGATAAGATTGACGATGAAGAGTTCAGTTAGGGAGTTGATGTGATTCTCAGATAGTTTCTTGAGCTTTTTGTTTGAGTTTCTGATCGTTTTGAAAAGAATTATAGCCAGATAGAAGTGAATGAGTGGTTATGTTTTGAACTAAAGACAATAGCTTATATATTTGATTTAATATGATTGAGCAACGACAGAGGTCTCTTCACCTCATTATTTGAAAGGAGTTTGAATTTTCACAAATTTTTTGTACATCACTTTAATATCATTTCGCCTCTTAAAACTTATATATTAATTCATTGATTTATTATTTCTATTTAACATCAAATTCAACAGATCAAAAAAGCCTCCTATTGCAAAAATGATGTAATAAAGGAAGCAATCAAATAAACAATAAAGATTAAAATAAGTTAAATTATAAAAATCAACATAAGTCAAATTAAAAAAATTCAGCTAAGTTCAAAATGTAAGATTAATTAATGCTTTGTTCATGCATATACATTTATAAAAGTAGATTTAAATGCGCAAAATGAATATGGCAAAGCATCAAGGTGAACTTCATTAGTTAATATGTGTTGAGTATACAGGCGGGCAATTGTGATCACCTCTTCGAGAGATAACACGGTCCGGAAACTTTTCCCGTAAAAGATCAATGGCTTCATTGCTTGTGTGGCACGTAGCACCGTCTTGCTGAAATTAAACGTTGTCCAGATCAATATCATTCGATTCCGGCCATAAAAAATCATTAATCATCTCTCGATAGCGCAATCCATTCACCGTAACTGTTGCTCCAGCCTCATTTTCGAAAAAGTAAGGTCCAATGACTCCGCCGGACCATAAAACGCACCAAATAGTGACACGTTGAGTATAGGGAGGCTTTTCAACAATAACTCTTGGGTTATCCGAGCCCCAGATGCGATAATTTTGCTTATTGACGATGCCACCAAGGCAAATGGGCCTTAGCACTCAAGATGATTTTTCGATGCGATCCCGGAGCATTTTCATTCATTTCTAGGACCCAATCAGCAAAAACACGACGTTGTTGATGAGCAAACGGCTTGAGTTCTTGTGTTAACTGAACTTTATAAGCCTTAAGACCCAAATTTTTATCCAAAATACGGTGTAATGACGTTTGTGGAATGCCTAATTCCAAAGAACGACAAAGAATAGAAAAAATGGGTTTTCTACAACACTTTCGACTACAGCAGCAATATTCTCGGCTGTTCTTGAGTGACGTGCACGAGTTTTATTCTTCACATCACCAAGTTGCCCCAACCGCTCGATTTTTTTCACCAATTTCTGTATTGCGGTCCGACAATGTGCTTCACGACGACCCAAAAATGTTCAAGTTTTACGAACCGTCTCTGCCAAATTTTCACCATTTTTATAGTGAATTTTAATAATTTAAATGCATTGTTGAACGGTGTATCGTTCCATTTTTATTAATGGCGTGGTTTTTACTTGTCAAATGTCAAAAAATAATAGCTTCAAAATTGACATCTTCCGAAATTGTGGGCTATTCAAAATAACACCTCTTGTTGGAGAACCCTTTATATGGGTAAATGTTTGTTGGGAAGATTCAATTGCATATATTAAATGCTTGCTATGCGGGTGCTATACTTGCGAACAATATTCAAGGGTGCACATGGAAGAGTTTGATTATGGACGAAGCATAGCGAAAGGATTCATGCGGTTCTGACAGTCATTTAGTGGGAATTTTATGCTGCTCAAAAATTGTAGGGAGTAATTCAAATTAATCTACCCAAAGTCACATAATCAATCAAGATCTATCATTTTGGAGCCACTTTTATCAATCAGAATCTATAGCGAGATACTTCACCTATGAATTAATGGTTGGCACTCTGCTTGATGGGTTGCGGTTGATGATCTCAAGTAAAATGATTTTTTTTATGTTTGGGCGGTGAATGCCATTTATGTACAGAGTCTGGGAGTCTCATGCTCGCAAGGAGGTGACGACTACCCACTAAACACCTCCCTTGCCAACCTGAGAGCCTAGCTTGGAACCGTTTGACACATTACTTCGGGCAAGGTCTCGTTTTATTACACCATGGGGCGCCTTCACGCTGAGAGACCCCAATTCTAGCAGGAGAGGGGAAGAGAAAGTGCCAGAAAAGCGGTCCTGAAGCCCCGGCTGCTGTGAGGCCCTTTTATCTTTTAGGACTGCCCAAACAAAATGTGCCACCTGGTTCCATTTGTCAATCGATTCGAGCATCACCACGACTACATTAAAAACGGGTGGTAGGCATTGTCTTCCGCCCCTGGGTAAAACCGACAATTTGGGGACCGCGACTTACCAATCTTGTGCAGGTGACCCATGCCCGCTCAAAAGCTGGATCAGATAGAAGTCAGTTTCAACATGCCTTCAATTAAGCCACAGTCTCACATCCGGGATGAGGTTCGCTGTCCTTCTGCCCTTCGTGCAATTCACCCAAGATTGCTGCCGATTATTGAGCAAGCGCTGTCTTTCCTCATGGACAACCATCTCCCTCGCATCCTTGTTTTGACACAGGTGAATAGCGCGGCGCTCCCTAGCAAGGACGCTGACAGGTATCACGCCTGCAATAAATCTCACCGTTAAATCAGAGACTGTCAGATACGAAGATGCAATCCTCAGTTTCCCTCTTCTCTGTACCTGTGCCAAACTTTTTCGGTATACCTCCTTGCTGAGAGCGTCGCGACATACTTCTGCTCCATACAGTAGCACTGACCCTACAGGACTCATCAAGGGGCGTCTTCTTGATGGACTGGGTCCCCCTGCATTGGCCATAAATTAACTCAAAGCCAATACTCTCAGCCGTTGCCCTGATTTACTCAGAAAAACTCATCTTCGAGTCGATCAGTAGCTCCAGGTACTTCACCGATGGCTTCGATTCGATTTGTCAGTCTCCAATACTGATCGTCCTAACTCTAGGGGTTCTCTTTTTTATCAAGATGACCACTTCGGTTTTCTCCAGCGCTAAACTGAACCCGCGAACAGTTATCCAGACCATCACTCGCTGCATTAGCATACCTAGCCTAAGTTGCGCTTCTTCAACGGTGCGTCTAGCGACCAGAGCCGCAACATCATCTGGCATCTCCAGTCTCAGTAGCCCATGGTAAGTTTTCCACAGGTCCGGACCAAAGATAGATCCCTGGGCAACACCCGATATAATATCCATCCTCCGTTGGCACTATATCGTGTCATAGAGCAGGCTTCGGTCCTTTAGGTAGTTCTTTAAAAGCAGCATTAGATATTCGGGAACTTGAAAAGGCTTTTCCAGCGTATCCAAAATATCCACCCATCTAGCGGAGTTGAAGGCGTTCCTGACGTTGAGTGTTCCTGTTAGCTAGTCTTCTCTTAATGAGTTTCTCTAGCACTTTCCCAACAGTAGCTAGCATGCATAACGGGCGGTATGCAGACGGTGATTCGGGATTTCCCGACCCCTTGTTGATGTTGTGATAGACAAGCTGCAACACCTCAGCTGGAACGCGATGTGGACCTGGAGCCTTCCTTGCTTTCAGCGAAAAAATGCATCTTTAAGTTCCAGCTATGTGAAGTGTGGACATTCGACTGCTATTTCACCATGGACTGCATAAACACGGACTGAATGTGTGGGGAGGAGTGCCCGTACTATCTCGTCCATCTTTTCCAGACCATGTATGCAAGCTTTCCGTAGGGCATCAAGCTTCCGCATAACTAGCTTCTAGCCAAAGCCCCACAGGTTCTTGTTCACATTGTCCACTAGATCTTGTCAGCAGCGAGCCTTGCTGTTGTTGATCAGTTTGCAAAGGCATTTCCTGGCCGACTTTTATGCTGCCACCCGGTTGCTTGCCTCGTCATGGTTCTGTGCCCGTTGAGCCACACGCCGAAGCTTGCGACGCTTGCTTTGTTTTTCAGCGATTTCAGTGACCACTAGTACTCTGGGGCTTGGCGTGCCAGGGTTTTCGACGGGGCATAGACGCTTTGTAAGCAATCGGAATTATGTTCATAGTTGAGTTTGCCACGTCTGCAGCTGCCAGTTCTTCCGGCCCTTTCGAATCTCCCTGCAGCGGTGCACCTGCTGTGAGTACTCCGACGAACCTCTCAGTGTCCACGCAATTGAAGAAAGCCTAGAGTGTGGGCGGTGAGAGACAACATGCATGATCTCAAGCAGAATGCACTGATGATCACTGGCTGAGTAGTCCTCTAATACTTTCCAATTGTGTATCCTCCATACTATGGACTCTGAGGCGTATGTCACGTCCGGTATGGTTCCTTTACTGCCAATACGGCGAAAATTTGACGTATCGCTGGTATATAGTACGACGAGCATCGTCCTGGCCACCATTTCTACGACTCGTTTTTCCCGCGAATCTGTTTGAGGCATGCCCATTCAATTGTTTTAGCGTTGAAGTCTCCCTGAACGAGCACATTCTCGTCTGCGTTCAAGACATTGCCCTATAAAGCCTGAAAATTGCCTTGAAAAGGTGAAATTGATTTGTTCGGTGTTAGGTACATAATAAAGAAGGTGGTCCCTGAGCATCAAAACCATAGAAAACCATCTCCACGACCACAGCTCTCCACCTGGAAGTCACTATTTTGAACCCAGATAGTGGTAGTACCAGTTTCATCAGGATACCATGATCCAGAACTTTTATCATAGTGTTGCTCACTCAGCAGCAAGAAGTTGGCTTTCATGTCCCTCGCAAACTTCTCAAGCAGATTTTGTGCCGTTGAACTGCGGTATGGGTTTAGCTGCAGTTCATTTAAGTTTTGATTTTACCTTTGCCAAGACTTCCTGGAAAACCCGGCATTTGCCTGATCCCAAGACGTGTCCAAAACCATGTCTTGTATCAGCATCCTTGCATAGAATACAGTGTGCTACCTTCGTACACTCTTTCTTTTTATGTCCCATTTCCCGCATTTGTAATATAAGGAATTCCTATCGGGTCCTTTGCATACTTGTGTGGTGTGACTATAGCCAAGGCATTTGAAACATTGAAGAGGCGTTGCTCTTTGCCGTATCCTACAGACAACCCACCCTATTCGTACTTTGCCTTATTCAGAAATTGTTCGGCATCGTTTTCGGTCAAGTCAATTATGGCCATGCGTTGTCTCCTATGGTTTCCTGGTATCAGCCTCGCTTTGATCCTGCTCAGGCTAGGGAACTCTCTTTTAATGGACTCGTCTACCTCGGCCAGATCTGTGACGCAGTCAATGTCTCTAACTTCGATCATTTATCACGGACAAGTTCTTTCCAAACCTCAGCACTTGCCTCTGCAATAAGTTTACAAGTTGTATGAAAAAAAGGATAGAATCACCCGAGCCAAGTTCCCGTTGAAAATTTTGCAAATAAAAATATTATGTAATCATTAATAACACAAATGACAAACATAGTTTGTAAGTTAGGATGATAGCTGAACAAGAAATGCCCAGAATAATGGTTCTGCGAAAGCGCGCCTTCGAAGACAAACCGTTGGAAAATGCACGAATCGTTGGCTGTACACATATCAATGCACAAACTGCAGTTTTAATCCAGACTTTGGTTGAATTAGGAGGAACGGTTTGATGGGCGGCCTGTTATACATACTCGACACAGAATGAAGTTCCTGCTGCATAAGCTGAAGCAGATTATCCGATATTCGCATGTCGTGGTGAAACCGAAGAAGATTTTTGGTGGTGCTTCGATTAATGTGTAAATGCTGAAAACTGGCAACCATATATAATTTTGGATGATGGAGGCGATGCAACACAGTTAATGTTGAAGAAATATCCAGCCATGTTTAAAATTGTTAAAGGCATTGCGGAGGAAAGTGTCACTGGGGTACATAGACTGTACCAGCTATCAAAATCTGGAATGTTAACAGTCCCAGCAATGAGTGTAAATGATTCCGCCACTAAAACAAAATTTGATAATTTTTTAGCTGCAAAGAGTCTTTTATTGATAGTTTGAAGCGTTCAACAGACGATTTGTTTAGTGGGAAGTAAGTAGTCATTTGCGAATATGGCGAAGTTGGAAAAAGATGTACACGAGCATTGAAAGGATTGGGATGCATCGTGTATATTACTGAAGCTGATCCTATCTGCGCTCTTCAGGCCAGCATGGATGGTTTTCGTGTGGTGAAACTTAATGCAGTTATTCGAAATACGAGTATATACATTGTTGTTACCGTCACCGGTAGTAAAAATGTTATAATTCGTGATCATATGGACAAAATGAAGAATGAGTGTATAGTCCGCAACATGGGGCACTCGAATACCGAAATCGATGTGAATAGTCTACGGACTCCAGGTTTGACGTGGGAAAAAGTTCGATCGCGAGTAGATCACATTATTTGGCCGGATGGCAAACGAATCATTTTGTTGGCTGAAGGACGATCGGTGAATTTATCGTGCTTAAGTAAACCATCGTTCGTTGTTTCGGTGACACTGCTGCTGCACAGGCTCTTGCATTGATAGAATTATTCAATGCCCCAAAAGGACGATATAAATCCGACGTTTATTCGTTGCCAGAAAAAAATGGATGAATACGTAGCAAGCTTACATCTTACCACATTCGATATCATGAACTCGGAGCTGCGGACAAGACCAACACAAAACGCTTGACGTTTCAATCAGGCACGGCTACCAACATTGAAAATAAAAACAACTAAATTAAAACAAAGTGAAAAAGTTCGCAGCAAAGAAGGTTGGAACCATGGATAGCCGAAGATCTGAGGGGTCAATGGTGGTACTAGAGTCCACGATTCCAAGTTGTTGCAGCCAGATCCACGGAAGGGTTTTTTAAACGGGGCTGAAATCCCACCCAAGGCGAGGACGGACCTAATACTAAACGAGGAGCGCCTTTCTGTTTTGGAACCCGAGTTGAAAGGTCACATCAGCAAACAAGGAAAAAATCGCTGGGAATCATTCTCGAGTTGGCTTCTGTTTTGGAACCCAAGTGCTATGCGAAGAACGTGGCTGAGTCTCCAAATCAATTTCTCCAGGAATTCTTCCAGGGAAAAAAAACATCGGGTCGACAAGGACACGCCTGGAGGAATTAGTGGTGATTTTTATAGGGAAGCACGCTGCTAGGGGAAGTCAATCAATGGGACTCAATCGTAGCGGAAAGTTCACCGGGGCCCCGTCGTCGAGAGCGCTTATTGTGGTTAGGTAAATATAATGATAGTGTTAAGAAATAATATCATTGAATATTGTTTTATATGAGTATCATCATTTATTACCATTAATTATACGTTCAGTGAATCGTAGTTTCTTGTATTTTTTTTATTTCAATCTAGAACGCACAAAAGTGAATTGTGAGACTTGGCTCGGGAGTGAATGTGAAAATTTTAAGGCGCCCATCTTCTGCATAAATATTTCGCAGGTGCTAGGGTAGATTATGCCTTTTTTGGGTTTGAATTTATCGACAATTAAGACTTAGGATAGATAGTTCCAATTTTAGGTTATTACTCATATAAAGGCAATGATCGTGATAAATTTCTCTGAAAGTGAAGATTCCGGGGCAAGCCAAGCTCGTCTCGAGGCTCAGGGGACAAATTTATGGGTAGACGAGTGGGACACAAAACTCCCCTCGGCCGAAGTCGGCATGCATGGGTGTATAATCCATTCGAGATAGTTTTATCTCTAAACACTGGTACCCAACGTTTTAAAGGGGTTCTTGTTGAGTTATTTCGCAAATTTCGGAAGATGAAAGTTTAAGTCACGTTTGCGTTGGTGATTAGTGCATTCCAATCAATGGGGTTTTGGAAATTGTGGGCATGAAAACTGCAAGTGTAAAGTATTAAAGTGCAGCTATCACGATTCTTAGTGAACTGCGTGCGATTTGTAGGGTTTGAGTGGATTGGGTGGTTGTGTAGAGCTGACTGATAGTGAATTGTGGTTGCTGGACAAGTCAGCGCAAACAGAGGGTGAATGTTAAGTTGGCTTGAGTTGTTTCTGTTGATGCTAGTGAGATAATGCGAAAGGAATGATTCTGTGCATCTATCGGATCCTGAAATGTCAGATCACTCAATTACCCTGGCGTTGTTGAGGACCTTTCACAATAGGCCAGTCAATATAAATTTAAAGTACTTGCAACCCAGGAAACGAACTGGATACTCAAGACATGAGATCGCACACAATATTCAAAAGTGAGAAGCCTAGTGGAAAACGAGAATTCGGAGTGGCTTTCATTGTGAATAGAGAGTTCAAATCACACGTTGTTGATTTTCAGCTAGTCAATGAATGGTTGTGTGTGATCCGTAAAACACCAAATTTTTCAAAATCTGGCTGAATAATGTTCATGCCCCGACTGAAAAATAGTATGAAGAAATAAAGAAAATGTTCAACAATTACCTGAAAAGACTAGTCTACTTATTGGCTGCAAACGATATAAATATAGTTCTGGATGGTTTCAAGCTAAGATTGGCGATAAGATATCTCATCGGTGAACGATTGGAGTATATAGTCTCCATGATGAAGCAAATGATAGCGGCCAGCGCCTGATTGACTTTGAATGTCGCAAAAATCTAGTCACAGGTTTGACTTGGTTTCCACATTGACGCATTCATAAAATGACCTGGGTATCACTGGATGGCAACACATAGAATCAAATCGACCATGTTCTGATCCAACAACGTTGGGACTCGAACATACTTCACGTCCGTACATACCGAGGAGCCAACTGTAACTCAGATCATTACTTGATCAAACTAACGTGTCGATGTAGTATATCAAAGGCATAGTCGGTGAAGACCAGTCCGCTACAAAAATTTGACATCGAAAGGTTCCAAACGGCGTCTGTGGCCAAAAATTTGAGGTAGACCCTTGACAACCAGCTGGTTCCTATCATAACAGACGCATTGGTAAAGACAAGAAACGAGCTCTGGATGGAAGTATAAGCGGCTGTTCAGACAGTAGCAGGACAGACGATCGGACATCAAGCCCGCCGCAAGAGGAATCATTGGTTCGATGATGAGTGCCAGAATGCGTTCAACAAAAAGAATCAGGCGTACAAAGAATATGTAGGTAGGAAAACTAGGGTGAGGAGAGAACACTATGAAGCTCTCAGCAGAGTAGCAAATAAGATAATTAGAAATAAGAAAAGAAAATACTATGATGACCAACTGAGAAGTATAGATGTAAGTTACACGACCAACAACACAAGACAAGCATACAAAGTAGTGGAAAACCTGAAACAGTGTTATCAGCCCACAACCACGCTCTGTTGTGATGACATCGGCTATATTATGAAACCAAGATTAAGGAAAAACCTACCTACTTGAAGAATCTTCTTACGAGTAATCTTTCATACAGCTCCAGAGCATCAGCGCCTATAGATATCACCAAAGGGCTTCCATTGGATTCGCCAACTCTTGATGGAGTTTATTCTATCATCAAGGCCCAAAAGAATAATAAAGCACCGGGCATCGATGAGATTCCTGTGGAACTCATCAAATATGGTAGCAGCAGTACCCATAAAGCTATTCACAAAGCCATCCGGAACATTTGGCCACATATGCCGAATGAGTGGAGCCAATCAATTATATTCCCTATCCACAAAAAAGGTGACAACCGACAGTGCGAAAATTCTAGAGGCATATCACTACTTTGTATGCCGTATAAATATTTTCAAAAATCTTAGCGAATGAAACCAGATCATACGCCAACAATATTCTTGGGGAGAATCAAGGTGGTTTCAGGGCAGGTAGAATGACAACAGACCAATTGTTCACAGTCAAGCAGGTCCTTCAAAAATGCTGGGAGTTCAACATAGACGTATATCAAATTTTCGTTGACTTTAACCAAGTCGTAACATACTGTACCAAATAATGCTCTGCTTTGGCATCCCAGCCAAATTAGTCCGTCTTACCAAAATGACAATAACATCAACCACCTGCCAAGCCCACATCAATAACAAACTCACCGATGCCTTTGACACAAATATCGGACTAAAGCAGAGAGATAGGCTGGCCTAATTGCTATTCAATTTGGCTCTGGAGTACGTCATATGGAAGCTACCTATCGATACACGTGGTACATTACTATGCAAGTCGAGCCAAGTAGTAGCCAATGCGGACGACATCAACATATTGCCACGTTCATTAACAACTGCCAAACATTTCTTCCTGAAACTCGACAGCGAAGCGAAACTAGTAGGGCTACAAACCAATGAAAATAAAACAAAGCTCATGACGCAGTCATGAACTCCTTTGAGCTTCGGGTCCTGAGGCGAGTAATGGGAGCGAAGCTAGACGGGGATCAATGGCGAATTCGATACAACCATGAGCTGTATGAAATTTTTGACGAGCCATCTCCACGATGACTAGACTGCAGAAGCTGCAATGGGCTGGACACATGAGTCGTATGGACAAACAACGGATACCCAAGAAGGTATTCGTTGGGAGAACTGAAAGATGGATATCAGTGGAAAAACCAAGGAAACGCTGGTCGGACTCGGTCGACGAAGACAGTTCATCGCTGTTCGGATTCTGGAATTGGAGGATGCGGTCAATGGACCGAGACAGTTGGAGGCGCTGTTTGCAGGAAGCGAAGACCCGAGAGGGGCTGTAGTGCTAAGAAGAAGAAGAAGAAGAAAAAGAAGATATAATTTCATCCGAGCATTGCACGGCTTACTCAATTTACCCAATAGGTTGAGCTTCTTACTTTGCAGCTTTCTCTTAGTTCCTTTCCGTCAACGGAAGAGTACAGTTGCTTGGACCATCATCTTCTTGAAACTTCCACTGAGCGGAGCTAATTATCATCACGCCTGCATGTTTTTAAGGCCGACTTCATCCAAGATCGGACGAGAATTCCTTCGCCAACAGCATAGGCTGCTGGTAAGCATGGCGTTTCTAATGCCGTCATGCGGTGAAGCATGAGTTCCAAAACCGTCATGTCAAAGACGGGTATCCCAAGGCCTCCATTACTAATAGCTGCATGAAACTAAACTTCAGATAAGTTTTTTGGAAGTCTGAGCCACTCGCCTCACGACTTGTCTGTCTTGACACCGAAGTTTTCCTTTGTTGTCCCGGCCAGAACAAGGTTGTGATAAAAACGAGGCATGAGAAAGCAGCGTAGGATGTCTAACCGCTGCTGTGGTTTAGGTGGTGCTTTTGTGAGCTTATTTAATTCCAATTCCACATTGATCATCTTTGTCGCTCATTTTTGTTCTAGAGGTCGGAAATTCACGCCAAATACTTCCATTTGAAATTTAGCTTCAGGTAAGATCCGTCCAACAGTTGAAACCGAAGCTGCGCTTTGATTTTAAACTTCTTATTACAACAATTTGGAGCTATCGACAATGGAACGCATTTTGAGCCATTTAACTCTAGCCCCACCAAATCTGCGCTTGTATCTGCAATCCGAAGTAAAGAATCCATACCACTTTCTGTTTCGCTAATTAAGATGATATCCTGTGCAAACACCAACGAATTCATTAACTGTCTCTATGTTTTGAAGCCTACTTCTGATCTCAATCCTTTCAAGACCATGTACAAAACCAGACAGAATAACAGTGAGGAAAGTGGATCTCCTTGACGGACACCTCTTCTCACTGAAATCCGTTCCGACCTTGTACCGC
Source organism: Odontomyia ornata (assembly GCA_963969285.1). Classification (NCBI taxonomy): domain Eukaryota; kingdom Metazoa; phylum Arthropoda; class Insecta; order Diptera; family Stratiomyidae; genus Odontomyia; species Odontomyia ornata. Next base: position 354,422,250 of record OZ017739.1, on the reverse strand, counting down.
TAGCTTCCAGGGCCGTACCACTGTTGGCATATGTATTTACAACAAATCCAGCCAGCAGTCTATTACTGCGAAGAACTTTAGCGAGCACCTTATGACTGACACTATCAACTGTCTTCGCGTAGTCAAGAGAGCATAAGTGCAACTCTTTGAGCTTCCGTTGGGCATCATCCAATAGTGTAGCCAGGACTTACTGCACCTCTGTCGTAGATCCACTTGTTTCGCTTCTTGCAAGCGTATAGCAAGAACCTTGTGTAGGTATCGGATTAAGACTGACGTAATTGACACGCTTTTGTCCTTTTTAGGAATGAAAACTGTTTGACTGGTCAGGTTCTCTGATAGAAATGGTCCCATTGCAAGAACCATGTTGTATGACAAGACTTTGAGAGAATTTGAATCTGAGTTCCACTGCCTGGCCTAAATGTCATCAACACCTAGAGCTGAATTAACCGATAGTTTAGCGAAACCGAGCTCCTTTGTCGTTATAGGATACCAAATGGATTCCAATTCAGTTGAGGTCTAAAGTACCCAGAAGACCGGCATGGCATGGAGTCTTGAGTCAATATGGGTTTCCAATAAGAAAACAAAGCGTCTATATCGGTCACCCTTGGCTCCTTCCTAACATCCAAGATTTCCTTTGCAGTTTGGCTTTTGCGGTACCTCATACTGTTTTAGATCCTGGCATACTCTCGTAGTAGCTTCAAATTCCGTCGCTGTAGTAACTTCAAATTCCTTTCACCAATGGTGGGTGCACTCCTTTTTGGAGAGTCGAGTGGTATTCTGCGCGGTTTTTATGGTGGTGATGAAGAAAAGACTGTCCGTAACCATTGTAGTAACTAGTCCGTTACGCATTCACTTACGAGAAGCCTATTGGCAATTTGAATAAGTAGTTGCGTATGGAGGTCTTGAACACTACTACAACCGACAACTTGTTGACGAATTGCAAAGTGCGTTTCAATGCTAGTTACAGCGCTCACACCTGGATGTGCAGTTGTCAAGTCAAGTTGAACCGATAAAGGTACCTATTCAGACTTGGCAGCTTGATGATTTTCGAGAGCTGTTTCCAGACTACCATTCGAGGACCCTCCGCAAGCAGAGTGCGGTTTTATTTCCTGAATGGTAATCTGTACGCCACGCAATCTTGATGACCTCTAAAGATTTTTAAACCACTCTCCGCCAACTGTTGTTACCGCCTCGGTATGAGCCGTCATCCTCAGCTCTTCTTTTGACCACTACTTCTTTATCCGGTTTCCGTTTATCCCAGCGTTAACCCCACATGGACGAACGAACGTTTCGCCTATGCACGCTTAGAACTATCTTAGATACGAAACCGCGTCTAAGATAGGTCTCGGCGAGCATTCAGGACATCGGTTGTTAGTTTCAGACACCTGTGGCAAATAGGCGGCCACTACGTTGTCTTGAAACATATCTTGAGACAGGTGCGGTGGATGTTCTACCGCTACGTCTTCATTGTTGGACTGATTTATTGATGCATGGGGTGGATGAAATACCACTTCAGCAGAATGACAAAAAACTTCGTTATTGGATTCGAGATTGTAGTTTTGGATTCTCTCAGTGCCTTTTATGGAAGGTCCTAGGAGTTCCAGCCTATCCGAGGATTGTATTGATCCGACTGGAGTGTTTTCATTCTCTTTGTTTGTGTTCATTATGTGTTTTGGTGCTCGAAGAATGGGTTACGCTGAAGCTGAGCCAGCTAATGTGCACCGTTAGCCTCTCCATGGTGTGGCTGTTCACCGCAGGGTTGGACGGATCCTCTAGTTGCAAAAGTACGAGGTGTTGTTATGCACTTGGAATAGGTGCTTGTTTCTAAGCCGTAGCTTAAGACTTTTGTCAACTAAGGGAGGTACCATACGGCCACCTGCTCTTATTCGGTTGCATGAAGACGGCACTCCCCAAAAAATACACTGACTTCAGAGATAAATCTCTTCTATGGTTTCTCCCTGCGCTTTCCTCGAGTCCTTGGGGACGGCACTCCTCAAACAAACTTACTTCAGAGATAAAACTTTTACGTCGGTTTCCCCCTGCGGTCCTCAGGTTGGGGGGTGCGGCACTCCCCAAAGAATACTAGCTTCGAAGATAGATCTCTCCAACTAGAAGTATTGCGTTGGTTTAGTACGGTAGCGGACTATCTGTCAGTAGGAGAAAAGGTGTACATTCTCGAAACCCCACATATCCTGCAAGCAATGGCACTTGAAGGAATTGAGGCACAGAATCTCACATCCTAGGTATTATTACTATTATTATAACAATTTTAACGAGTCTACATGGTGTAGTGATTATAGTGCTCCCTACGTAAGTCGAAGGTCCCTAGTTTAATCCTGTTGGTGACAATGAGATATGTTTTAAGTGATTATTTGGAAAGATTATAAGACCATCCAGTTATCATACGTACTGGCTTCAAATCAGAACGTATTGTAGCTGGGTGGACGAGCACATGGCCAAAGCGTGGTACTGACTAATGACTATTCCTCCTCCTCTATAACCTGCTTAGACTTTTACGTTGCCTTCAAAATACTGATCTGTCTTTCTAATTCAGTTGCAGTTTTATAGACAGATTTTAAAATTTCTTGCAGCCCTTTTCAGTAACGAATCGCATTTTGTAAAACATTACTTCGAGTTTCGCAAATAAGTTTTTACCAAGTTGAAAAATGCACTTGTAATGCATGAAACTCCATCTTGATATAGAATGTAAATTAACTGTAGCAAACATATGTTATCCAAAGTGTAACCACTCAGGTTCTCCATCCATGGTAACTTTGTATGCATTTATGTACTAAACAAATTCAGCACGAAGTGATAACTTTACACAATATTTTCAATTTATACACAGCATCACTGCCAGCAAAGATATATAGAATTGATGGGCAACTTCTAGCGTAGGTTTTGCCCAACAAGGACGATTTTCGATTCAAGGAAAAAGCATCAGTACAATTGAATCATCGAAACGTGAGTCTATGCATGGATGGAATGGCTTTGGGATGTAAACTTGTGTACAACATTTAAAGTTTGTCTACCCGTGTTGCGATTCTGCAGCCATTTGTTGGCAATCGAATATTTATGGGTAATAAGTGTGCAATAAGAAAAACCACTACGCTGAGTTGATGCTAAAGAATTGTGAGAAACCCAAAGAATCACTTTGCAAGATTTAGTTTTTCTTCAAATAATAGTGAGTTTTTCCTTGCATCGAACGAGGAAAGTGGTGCTAGTTTACGTGAGTTTGGTACTAATGCAATTTTTTGACTCTTGACTTGATAAAATTTATGCTTGGCCGTTTATTTTTTTAAAGAGTATAACTTTACTAAAGATTACACTATTCATAACTGCACAAAAACAAAATATCTTCCGTGTTCATTAATGAAGAAAACTTTCAAATTCTACCTCAGGTAAAAAAAAAAAGTTATCAAAATTTAGTTTCAAAAATATTTTTAACCTGTATGCTTATAAGAAATTTCCTCAATTGATTCAGTTCTCAGGGGATCAGGAGAGGAGACAACGATTTTCAGTATACTACCACAACCCTTACAAACTTTGAAACTGATTTCACATTTTTAGGGTTTTGTAAAACAATTTTACATAACCCTACTAAAACCGCGTCCTGCCTGTCCTTCCCTCCGTATGTCACAGCAATAAGAATTTGTGAGTATGTGGCGATCATAAAAACTATTTCCACCACTGAGTGGTGTTGACATCATCTCAAGGATGTTTGACTTTACACATCTGGCAACCAATCAGCTAGCAACAAGAACAACAACACGTTGCTCGAGACGTTGTATGAATCAAGCAAAGACATGATATCGTCGCCCAAATAGTTGCCACCGGTTGATGCAGCAACAAACTTTCCACCGTCTACGGAAGTTGCTTCTGTCAAAGACGTGAAATTGCCACCATTTTGGCGAGGCGATCCGACCCTTTGGTTTGTGCAGGCGGAGGCGCAATTTTTCACCAAAAAAATAACGTCTGACAACGCTCGTTATTACACGATTATCGCTGCTCTGGACATCAATATCCCGCAGCAAGTATCTGACATTATCCCTTGAAATACCAATCACGAACAAATACGGTACGCTCAAACGGCATCTTATTACCAGATTCTCCGAATCTAAGGAGCGACAGCTAAACCATTTGCTCACAGGAGCAGACCTCGATGGAAAATAACCGTCACAACTACTTCGAGAAATACAAAATTTTGCACCTTTGGATTTGTCTGACGACATCCTCAAAACATTTTGGGTGAAACGACTACCAGTGAGCATCAGGTGATTTTTGGCTACGAGCGAGAATTCCGAACTCTGCAAACTCGCAAAAATAGCAGACCGCATAGTACAAAACAGTGTTCCAGCTTACGTATTGGCTACAGAGGCCATTCCAACACAGGCAGGCGCACCTGATACATCGAAACTCAACAAATGGCTTGAAAAAATCGAGTGTCAGCTTAAGAACGTTGCCGTTCATATGACAAAATCAACAAACAATTTCAACCCCTCTGATTCGCACGGTTAGACAAGTGGTGCAAGAGGCCACCGCACTTTAATTAACAACGAGGCTTGCTACTACCATAAAAGACTTGGCGTAAAAGTGTAGCGATGCTCGGAGCTTTACTCGTGTCAAGCAAATCAGCATCAGGGTAAACTGAGACAGTTGTCTTCCATCACCGAAGTGGTAGACAACACAGATAACATTCTGGAATTCAGACTAAACATAGCCGATCAGCAGTCACACTTGAATTTCCTAACACTCCGGATCGTCCGTCTCGATTCTGCCTAAACGCTTCGCACAACTTCAACAGCTGCAAATGCTAACATTATATGCCGCCAACAACACCGCAATTACCACGTATGGTAAACGACCCTTGAAGATGCACTTCGGTTTCAAGCGTCTATTTGCGTGAAATTTTATTGTTGCAAATGTCTCTACACCAATTATCGGGGCGGACTTCTTGACACATTAGGGGCTTTTGATCGATTTAAAAAACAGAAGGCTATTAGATGACGATCCTATCTGCTCCAGCCCGGGACAAATCGCTCTAGTTGATGTTTCCGGGGTGTCCACGACACATGCAAAGGCAACCACAATGGCAAATATCATTCAGCCTACGACTC